>OX352233.1:9060021-10307573 GCA_947086465.1 Eupithecia exiguata
CTCAATTTTTATTAAGAATTAACCTTCATTTGACCTCAATCTCACTTGATGGTAAGTTTCAATACTATAATAAAACCGACCAAGTGCGAGTCAGACTCGCGCACGAAGGCTTCCGTACCATTGTCTATAAAAACGGCAAAATAGTCACGTTTGTTGTATGGGAGCCCCCCTTAAACATTTGTTAAGTATATTTTAATTCAATTATTTATTTTTAAAGTGATTATAAAACTAAATATTCTGTGAACATTTCAAGCGTTTACCTGTTGCCGTTATCAATATCGAGCAAAAAACGTTGGTTGTGCCCGCTTAAATATTTTATTCTGTTTTTTTAGTATTTGTTGTTATAGCGGCAACAGAAATACATTATCTGTAAAAATTTCACTGTCAAACTACCACGGTTCATGAGATACAGCCTGGTGACAGACGGATAGCGGAGTCATAGTAATAGAGTCCCGTTTTTAACCCTTTGGGTACGGAACCCTAAAAAGCACGTAAACTAGCTAAAACATTCACTAAAGAGCATGGAAATCTGTGAAATGTAAATGGGAAATAACCAATTTGCTAGCATGCGATCATGCAAACGTATAACATCGACTACACAGCTGTTCTAGAAAAGCAAATGTGTTTCCAGCATTCCTCAATGACGGAAGACAAAGCAAATAACATCATTATCCGGGTTTGCGTTGTAAGCGACGTTCATTCATAACAATTGATGTTGTTGATTATTCTACACTGGCACTGAGTATCATACAAACTATATATGTAGGTATATAGTACTTTATTATATGCCAATGGTATACTACTTGCTGAGTATTCTACGTTTAATCTTTGCTTATGGTACTCTTTCTTACTATATATATATATATATATATATATATATTGACGACCGATGTGGCACGGTGGGCGAAGGTCTGCCTGCGACGCAAGAGGTTGCGGGTTCGATTCCCGCCTCGGAATTGACAAGAAATCGATCGCATTCTACCGACTAGGTAATACCTATGTATGTAAACATGCTGTTCTTTTTTAATAAAGCATTTCATTTCATTTTTTCATTTCATTTCGGGACAAATGTGTGTACGATCTGCAGACATTTGTTCTGGGTGTTCTGGTCGTTTTCTATGTATAATAAAAAATATCTATCTATGTATTGTATTGTATTATGTATATCAGTTATCTGGTACCCAAAACACAAGCTCTGCTTAGCTTGGGGCTAGATAATGCTGTGTGAATTCTCCAGCATTATTTATTTATTATATTATTGTGTATTCACTGCTAATTTCATACTTAGCAGTAAGTAAAACACAGATATTTTACAAATGTTTTTAAGATATCTCTGTCTGAAAAGTATATTTTGCTTCTATATCTTCTCTACTGGCCTACTGGCATGGCGGACCGTGCGCGCGGCATTGACGGTTTACTACGTTCTGTGTTCAATGTCGCGCAAAAGTAGGCGTAAGCGGATTTCAATTTTATTGTTTGTCTGGGTAAGTGAATTTTTCAGTTCAGATTTTGTGTTTTTATTGTGATGTTCATTTGTTTCTTATCGTTGTTTTGTTCTTTTTACCGACTTCAGGAGGAGGTTCATGTTCATCATCATCATCAGCCTAATATTAGTCCACTACTGGACATAGGCATAGGATAATGAGCGCCATAGCGACCTGTCTTCAGCGGATTGGATAATGGAAAATGGAAAATGGATTATCCAACGCATCAAACTCAATTACACTGGAATTTTAACTAGGTGTTGTCGTTTTACTATGAAAACTATCATAGTTTGACAAATTCATTACCACTGTAAGCGGGTTAGTTACGCACCTTATTTGAATGACCTATTAAAAATGTCGTCATTTAAAAAATTTGATCACGCTATTTAAATGTTCTCTATTTCGGAAATCGAAGTATTTTCAAACAATTATTACAAAACTAACTTGTTTGGTTTTGGTATCTACCAATTATTTTTGTTGTTGTAGATATGTCATTTTAGGTAATATATATGTACATACCGCTGACTAATAGACATCAACACAACCACTTTTAGCCTAGTCATGGCGATAGGTAAATTTTTGGAATTTCCATCATGAAAACAATTGTTATACCTTTAGGTCAAAAGGTGTTAGAAATAACAAAAATTATCTATCCGTTAAATTTGATTTTTCATGTTCGGACTTCTTGGGGCCGAGGCCTGTGGGAAAAACCCAGAACACCTCGAAGTTTTTTAAGATCTAAAAAACATGTAACCATTTTTAAACCAATCTGTAAATTTATCTTCTAGCAAGGATCAACCGTCGACCGTTCGACTTCGCTACAATAAAGATAAACTAAAATTATTTAAGGAACGACAACGTTACTTGGTATTTATTTATTCCGTGTATATTATCCATTTTATAAAGTATTTTTATATTTCTACTTGCTTATGAATATTTAATAATTATTATTATGTAAGTATTATGTTGTATACACCACACCCCTGCCTTTCTTAAATTTTCAAATTTCCATCCAAAGGTTGACTGGAAGAAATCGCACATTGTAGGTACTATTATGTTTAATGTTTATATCTGTTTCTTTTTGCTTTATTTTGTGGTGTACAATAAATAATTTTGTATTGTATTGTTACTCCACTTTTGGTCCAATTGAACGCATTACTAGCATTACAGTCAGCAGCGGTGCGTCTCTACCGCTATTTGTCCGCAGTAAGCAAATAGAGATTATGCGTGCCATGAGCAACAATATCACTCATGAATTTCACTCGCTTGCTTGAGTGAAGTTGATTCTTTTCTAGATGAAAGTAGCTGAAAATACCTGATATTTTATCGACTTCAATAATTCAATAAAACTGGCCAAGTGCGAGTCGGAATCGCGCACGAAGGGTTCCGTACCATTATCTACAAAAACTGCAAAAAAAAACACGTTTGTTGTATGGGAGCCCCCTTAAATATTTTTTTTATTCTGTTTTTTAGTATTTGTTGTTATAGCGGTAACAGAAATACATCATCTGTGAAAATTTCAACTGTCTAAATATCACATGGTTCATGAGATACAGCCTGGTGACAGACAGACAGACGGACCGCGAAGTCTTAGTAATAGGGTCCCGTTTTTACCCTTTGGGTACGGAACCCTAAAAAACGATGTAGATCCTCCTTCTTTTCCTCCTCTGTTTGGCTGTATGTGTTTTTTTATGTTCGTTGATTTCTCCGTCCATTATGGACCGATTTTAAAAATTATTTCGCTACTAGCTGTTGCTCGCGGCTTCGCTCGCGTTGTTTCAGGTTATTTCTATCCCATGGGAACTTATTTCTGGGATAAAAGTAGCTTAAGTTACTCTCCATCCTTTCAAATAATTCCATGCCAAAAATCAAGCCGATTGGTTGCTTAGTTAGGGCGTGAAAGAAGGACAAACAAGCAATCAAATAAACAAACAAACACATTTTCGCATTTGTAATATTTGTATATTTATAACTTTATACCAATGCCTATACAATCTATAGAGTAAGTATAGATTGTATTAGCAATAATCCTGAGGTGGTCCTATAACAATTTTATTCCCCGGGAATTAGTATTTGACCCGCAAAACTTAAAAACAATCTAAAAATAATAAAATGAAAAAATTCGGTTTTAGTTTTTTCAAATAATCAAATTATACGAAATACATGCAAAAATATGCGACTCATGAATCTTATTACAAAGCAAGAACGGTGGTTATTCAGTCTGGTTTTTCAAGTGACACAGGTCTGTACTAGCTAAGTGACCGGGTTGCGCTACGTACTCGCACAACGAGGTTAACATCCAACCGAGTTGTAAGTAAAGCCTCGCAAATCTCTCGATAGCGTACGGCCTGCTTTCCAAATCGGCGGGGTTATAACAGAAATCGCTTCAAGGCGCATGTGCACAGACCAAATGGGGTTACCTCACCCACATTCCAGCCTTCCGGAATTTCACTCACGTTGACAATCGCTATGTGATACAATGATCGGATTTGCAAATTCCAAAATACAAGCTTATCGGCGTTAAATGCACTTTGCTTATATAGGGTAAGCGAGAGCCTTTATGGCTATCAGCAGAGAACCAAAAATTACGATAGTTGTTTTATGTTGATTTCTTTATTGACTGTATAATTTTCATTCCAGTTTTCCCCATCAAGGGGGATCTTCAAGGGGGAAATGTAAAACTGGAATAGTTTTTTTTATTCCAGGTGCCAACACACAAAACAATCTCTGGTACCTCTTACGACATTATTCTCGTTAGCTCCACCTACAGGGGAAACACGGGTTCGAATTCTGCCAAAATCGTATATTTTTGGGACATTGGTTGTGCGTGAGGCACCTTCAATACGATAGCGGACACAAGATGAGGAACTGAAAACTACTGATATTTTTCAGCTCACTAAATTTAACTTATTGAATGCAAGCTCAAAGTACATTTTAAGTTTGACAGAATTGCAACAACTGAGTAAGTGTGCATTCATACGTGGATATCTATTGCTCCCAGTTACAGGTTTTACAATTTGAAGTTTTTTTAGAAAACAAAACATAATCGAGAGATATTTAAGTGTCGGTAGGTTGAGCTCGGTTGAGACAAAGAATTGCCAATTATTCCACCTGTCCCGCTACACCTGGACCGGCTGCTCTTTATTTATTTCAATTCTTGATATTTTTATTGTTTACCTTCGTCGGTGAATACACAAATGAAAGTATGCAAGTGTACTTCTTTATATAAATTGTCAACTGAATTGATCTTAGCTGATGATAAAGTAAAGGAACTGACCAAGAATGAGGGCGCAAACATTACGATTTTCAGTTTGATCTGATAGAGTTGATAATTTAACATACATACAACGCTGAAGAACATTTGCATGGAACATGGAAACATAAAGGAAGAACGGTTGGAAAAATTTGCGTGTTATAAAAAAGCAAATAACCGGTATTATTCTTTGAACTCTAGAACCAAATTATTAAACAAGAAAGAAAAAACAAATGTCACAAATCCGCGACGGATGATATTTTCAATGGAATCGGTAATTTATTTTCACCATTCCGGTTATATCAGATGGAGTAAAGCTACTGGGAATCGATCACGGTTGACTCTCACAGGAGACGCAAAAAATGTCATCTTTTTAAAATTCAAACCAACCGGATCAAGGTAGATTCTGCCACAAAGTTGGCTTAGGCAGTAATTAGATACTCATTGATTTAATTTAAATTAAGAAGCAACATTAAGAAAAAAAAATGAAGAAAAAAGCCCTCATATAAGTAGGTAACATGTTGGTTAATCATTTACAGATAAGAAAGTAATGGTAATTTAGAAATATTACTACTTGACTCTTGTTTGTTTTTTCATATATGTATATTTTGGCATAGCATGGGAAATGTGAAAGAGCAACCTCCTTCGGATCGGGTGCGTGAAGCACATCATCAATAAAAATCTACCCAAAAACTGTTTGTATAAAACAAAAAAGTAAAAAAATCGAGTGAGAAGACGCGGACACGATGCGTCGACACGGTTCGTTGACCCCGTCGATATTTCTCGAAATTCGCCGTGGAATCCGCGCTCTTTTCGCTTTTTAATTGTATGTAACCAGCTACCCAGCGACAAGGTGATATGTTTCAAGAGAAAAATGTATAGCCGCTGTGCCCCACACTGGAATTACTGTAACGGAACGCACAAATTAAGATTTACAAGGAAACGCGCGACAGATTGAAAAAATGGCGCTCATTCCGTATAATTGGTATTCTTTATTCCTTCGACAGCTTCATCTCAGACCCACATTATCTCGCAGTCATTATAATTCCTAATCAGAAGCTAATTCCATTGTGTGACCGTTTCAATAAATTATTACTTAGGTAGCTTCTTTACAAATCGTGCCGTCTGCAAGCTCCTTGACCCCATCGTAATTATACACCATAGGCAGCTACTCGGCTCATCAAATGCGAATATATAAAATAGAAATTCTCAAACTGTTTGTAATAACCTTAATGGCAATACGGAAGTTTGATTTTCACGCTACACACTGAACAATAGAATCACACGAGTCGGTCCGAGCGTTTGCAACTCGCCCTGAATTTGACTTGTCTGCCTTTCTTCTGTTTGATGTTTTAAGTATATCATCGATTATTATAGATTGAACCAGACCACGTATGGTATTTAGAATAACTGGCAGCATCCCAAGACTATTTTAAATAGAGCACGAGTAGGTAGATTAATTATTATGACACATGACTTTGTTTTATTCAAGTATTTATATAAACTAGATCTTTATCATGCTGTCTGCGCTGTCGTAATTAGTTAAATTAGATTTAAATCACAAACACAAACCTGATTATTTATAAATACGTTTAGCAAAAGTTGTACCTATCCAAAACATTGTTATCGGTTATTCAGATTGTTGGTTTTCCTCATGCAAAGCAGATTAGGTGCAATTACGAGTTCGTTTTTCGTTTTGCATGGATGCTAAGGACGGAATACGAGGCTAAGGTAAATAATAAACAATGATGATGCATGCCATTGACGATATTTATCGTTCAAGCGAGCTGAGTGAGGTGTACAGCCAACGAGAAGCGATGCAGTCAGCTAAAGCGGACGAAGCGATAGTCTGCTTTAATAGGGTTGATACTATAATTGTCAGTCTATCTTCCTAACTTTGATTTTAACAACCCTTTGTTGGTAGTCTGTCAAAAATAAAATAATTTAGCACCGAAATACATACATTTGTTGATGCAATCAAACAGCTCAGGTGATAGCAAGCATCGTCTGCTGCGAGCCTAGTACCCTAAGAATTTAAGAATAATAACTTATCTCACAATAGTTATTTTACAGAGTCCAGACAGCAAAGAAAGTAAGCCGGGATACATTTTTTGTCCAGGTTATATTTAATAATACATATAAATGAACAATGTTGCAGACGGTAAATGAGATCATCTCTTTTAGATGCAGTCGCCTAGGCAGCTGCTACTGTAACTACCACTAGGATTTTTGTATTTAGACGAGACATTATTATTAAAAGTGAGCCCAGATCTAGTAAGGAAATATAATGATAAAACAAGTAAAAGTTATAAGATTTCTGATTTAAATTATGTTCTTTCTTTAGGCTTACAAAATAAGCACTCAGACAAGTTAAATTATCTACACTAATATTTTAGAGAGGAAAGATTTGCTTGTTTCTTTGAATTGAATAGGCTCCGAAACAACTGGACCGATTTGAAAAATTCTTTCACCATTAGAATCCTATATTGTCTTTGATTAACATAGGCGATAGAATATACCCTTGCAAAGCCGAAGCGGACCGCTAATATACCATAAATTTAAAGGTTCAGTGAAGAACGAGAACAAATACTGTACAAAAATGAATCAAATTATAAATACATCCTTTCAACACGTGTAAGCATGCCTTTCAGCTAAATCGGTACACGACTCTAGGAAGTAGAAGCAGAAAAAGCGTATTTAAAAATACATAGAGGTGCGAGTGTGCGACCCCAAGTTACGAACACTCGATGATGTTCAGTAGATTATAATTAGCCGCGGTGCTCCGGATCAAGTGGTCCAAGTAACGAGCAAACTGCGATTGGATAGAACACCCCAGACATCCAATAAACCATATCATGCACAATGTTTTCATACAACATGCAAAATCTTGCAATTTCTTTAGAAGGTTTGAGGCCGCTATTCAAACATAATTACTGTTTTCTGATTAGTTGCCGTGTTGAAATTGAAGTAATATATACAAATAATGAATTTAAACAGCGATTAAAACTGGTTAAACAAGAAATTCAAATAAATCATACAATAGCTAATATTTCCACTAATAAAATATACAAACCAAATCACAATTCTGAAAATGTCTGACAGGACTAGTTTGTAGACGTGAATACATTTACAAGTTTGAATCGATCGCCGATGGTTTACGTCACAGTCGTCATATGACGGGTGTTGCCACGCGCTGCGCAGCCGTGGACGGCAGATGCGTGTGCGCACGAGACCCGCCACGGCAGCTTCCATTATAGCCAGGTATCCAATCAGCACGAAGTGTTTGCTCAGTGCAACATGCATAATTCTTAAGGTAGTTATTGAATTCTTTATGATCATCTAGGCATTTTGGACATCAAAAAACATGAGGCTATTTTATGACTGGCGTTGACGTTAACTTGTTTTGATTGTAATTTGACAATGCTAATATTATTGTTCGTTAAGTACAGCTACATAAAAATATCTTCTGTATTCATATTTTATGTCATGTAGTATTTTATGTGTATGTAGCCTACCTACCTACCACCTACGACTTTATTGTTGTAAGTAATATCTAATTGTATGCTGATTGCGTAAAATTTATTGTATTATAAGTGTATTTTTATTAATTCTATAATATATTACTAGTAAATTGATATAACCAGGCCTATGTTCAGCAGTGAACTAAAAAAGGTCGATGATAATGTTCAAATTGATAAGCTGCCTTGGATGATTTAAAAACAGCATTTTACACTCACGGTGCACCGTACATGTTATTTACATAGTCGACACTCGGCGTCCTTGAAATAATAAGCCCATAGCTGGGCTTTTGTTTGTATTCCATGGCGTTATCTCGAACTTTATCTTTGCAAATCATCGCACTGTTAGAGATAATATTAATATTACATAATATTTATGTGAACGTTGCAATATTGTTTTTTTATATACGAGAAACGATTTATATTTTCAAGTGTTTTTTTGTTTGTTAATATATTTTTTTTTTAATTCTTGAATTCAAAAGAGCTAATTAATTAACAAAGTTAATGTTGCAAAATTATTTTTAATAATTAAAAAGTAAGCCTTTATTGACCAGGTGGGATGATGATTTGCGAAAGACTGCTGGCAGATGCTGGATGCGTCAAGCTGAAGACAGGGCGCTATGGCGCTCATTAGGGCAGGCCTATGTCCAACAGTGGACTACTATAGGCGGATGATGAAGCCTTTATTAAGTATAATATTTTTCTGTAGGTATCCATACAACAATTCAAGCAACTCTAAATTTGTTATCTACGTACCTCAGAAACTATTGAATAATCTTTGTCCGCGTTAACATAAGTAAAAATTTCATATCTCTACATCTTTCTGTACTTCTTTCTATTTTTAACTAACGAAAAAAACAAATAAAGAGGACTTTTATGTTTGTCTGTATGTATTTTTATGTACCTTTCGTCGATATCTCCGTCAATAATGGACTGATTTGTATTTTTTTTTGTTTTTATATGGAGAATTACCCGAGGTGATCGTATTAAAAAATAAAACCGAGTGATAATTATTTGCCCCAAAAAACTTTAAAAACAAATAAAACAATCAAAATAAACTGTTCTAAATTAGAACACAACCACTGCTGATCACAAACCTATATAAAAATCAAAACGCCGAGATGCATTTCCAAAACGCAATTGCTGTGAATGCCGGTACGAAAGCGGAACTCAATGTGAGTCAGTCGCGAGAAATAATAGGGAATAGCTACTATATTTAGTAGATTAGTAGAACTATGAATAGACTCGCCCACGACCAGGCCACGTAAATCAACGCCCGACTAATGTATTACAAACCCGATACATGGTGTCTCAGGCGTGAAATAAAAACTACCAAACCTCGCTTATTTTATTATTCTTTTGAGTGGCCAGGAGCTTCTTCGAAGAAAGATAAACTATGGTCAGACGGATAGGCTTGCAATGTTTGAGTCGTATATGTTGAAGTTTTTGATGACCGATGTGGCACGGCGGTCTCCCTGCGACGAAGGAGGTTGCGGGTTCGACCAATGTTTGTATGATCTGCAAATATTTGTTTCGGGTGTTCTGGGTATTTTCACAGTATAGTCAAAAATATGTATCTATGTAATGTATATTAAGTATATTAGTAATCTAGTACCAATGCCAAATCATATTACATTTCATTACGGATGTAAGCGGGTTAACTACGAACCTTATTTGTGTTGGAAGAACACCAACGTTTCATCCGTAATGAATTCGTCAAACTACGATAGTTTTCATATTATATTTACTTCAATAAAAAATTGTAGTGTCTCCTCTAGCGCAAGAGGTTCAATAATTCAACAGCTTGCTGTTGTTGTGTTTTCTAATACAATCATATAGATTTTCAGTGACAATTTAGTCCTCCACGTCGATTACGATGACGGCGCTCCTGGACATCACGGATTGTCATTTCTATCATGAGCCTTAATATGGCTCGCAAGCCCAAACTTGGTCTGGCAAACCATAAATTGTTGCCTCCAGACGCTAGACATAAAACGCCAATTACAAAAAAAAGACGCCTAGGCCATCCTACACACCCATAACTCCGCGAACTCTACTGCCATGTCGTAGGGTATTTATCAGCAATGCTCAAACTTCAGAATAAAAATACACGTCGTTCATCGAAAAGGCCCTAGCTGGACGCGTCTGGAGTCACACGGCGGAACAATGTTACCTGACCCGGAAACAGCCCTTGATAACGTCTTGCTTACCAAGTTACAATTTGACTGGTAATTCAATCTAAGCTCCTGTCTGCATTGTTTAATTTGACGGGTACTATACAACTTAAGTTGTTTAATACTGTTCATTGTTTCGCTCATGGATATTTTGCCTTGTTTTTGCTCCCGTAGACACCACCTTCGGTGTCTGCGACCGAGGATATAGGAAAAACATTCGTAGAATAAAAAATATAGCGTTAGTTTGCCAGTTACTCTTTTCTTACAAACTATTATATACCTATGCACTAGCTAAACTCGGTGTAAAATGTTTTTAATCTAACCACGACATAAAAAACTAAAACTCACTTGCTTGACGTCGAGTTTTAGATAGAATTGTAAGCCATATTTTTGGCTAGTGAACTATCGTAATAAGTCTGCTAGGGACTGTTATTAAAAAAATCTATCTATGTAATGTATTCTATTAAGTATAACGCTACAGCTACAGAAATCAACAATGCCCCTTTATTTCCGTGTCTGTGTTTTATTTTAAGAATTTAACTTCTAAGTATACATTTTTGTATTTATGGAAATAAAGAATTTTTAATTTTGAGTCAAACGAAGGTCTACAGACTATAAAAAAACTAAAGATTCTAAAGCAAATAGGTGTTCATCAGGGAAGGCTGTTATTTTTATGATGGTGATAATGAAAGAATGAGGGGAGTCACTCGTAAATATAATGAGTCACTTCTGGTTATACAACACGAGTTACCACGACCATTTCTTGGTTTCTCCCTGCTTGCTATAAAAGCCTTATCCAGCTAAGAAATCAATCATCTCTCCTAACCGACAAAAGATAACCTCGTAAGTAGAAAAGGGGTATATCAAGCGAGTGAAACATGAACACCCATTTCATACTCAATCGGGTATCAATTGAATCCAAGCTGCGGTCAGACAGAGTACTGCTTGATGACTTGATGATTCGTAATATGATTGGTCATGTTGATAGAGCTGTCAGGTCAAGCTGATTATAGTGAATGACAATGATTGATGTTAAATAGAATGTCACCTGCTAGTTTGTGAGACAAAGCATAGGGTACTTTCGGTGAATTAGAATTACATATATTTTTGCTAAGCTTTGAGATATTTGACTAGCTTTTGCTGTAGTTTAGTTCGGAGTCTCTAGTGCATAGTTTAGGATACCTTTACACAAGTTTTCGTTTCCTCATGATTTTGAATGATTCGTTGCATTTTTATAGTACGACTTTGACAGGTCAGCGGTAGTACACGAAAACTTTTTTGTTTTTGTATTGTGCATACTAGCTTTTAATTTAACTTTTTTGTAAAATATCTATCATTCATCCCCCCTCTCCTCTGAACCTACACCTGGTTTAACCTATCGCACGCGAGGAGCTATCTGTCATCGCATCCTTATCTCCGAGCAAATAACTCTCCGATCAAGTTAGTTTAATTTGTACAGTGTACAGATTACCAAATTCTATAGAATCTGAGTGTGCACTCGTCTATAACAAGTTTGTATAGTTAAATCTAAGTAATATAACACGCAAAACTTGCTTAATACCTGTAACCATGAGGTTTAATCTAAAACATACGTATTCGAAAAGGGCAGGAGTGATATGTCGACATACGGCTGGCCACCGCATTGCGCCAATGTTGCTCCTATGTACACATACGTTATGTACGGCTCTGTAGCTAATACCGACGCTACCCGTAAACTTTGTGTAAGGTGAATTGAAACCACTGGTACCTAAGTGTAAATAGACACATTTTGTCATGATCTTTTCTGTTTTGAGATTCGAGCTCTTGAAGGAAAAAAACTGCAGGTTTTGTAAGCGATACCATGATTCTGATACGGATAACTAATTTCTACCCGTGGCTTCGCACGCGTGGTTCCTATGGAAAGTTTAAAGGCCTATTATATATACCGGTTTCCGATTTATAAACTGATATATGGAATAAAAAATAGCATAAGATGTCATTCCAGATCTACATCTGTGCAAAGTTTGGCTTTCCGCCCGATCAGTTCAGAAGTTTTGGCGCGAAGAAGAAACAAATATACATCCAAACTTTTCCATTTATAACATACGTGTGAGATGGTACCTATATAAATATATTATTATGTAAATGAAGTTTCCAATAAATTCAATACGAATTCCAGGACCACATTAAACAATCAAACAAAGTCTCATCAAGCCTATTATAATGTTTTAAATTTTAAATACAATTCAAATGATCTCTATCTTGACCTCTGCCAATGCGCCTGCCGTGTAAAATTCATTATCGTTGCATGGTCACTTACCCGAGCTAAGTGACAATGAACTTGCACCTAATTTAATGCATTTTTGTTTGGATTACTTTTATTAACCGTGGTAGCTTTTTGCTCGATGTTATTTGTGTGGAGACACGAGCTCTTAACTAGATGGCGCTACTGAAAATCACAAGTAATAAACACAACCCGTCAAGTGAGACCTGCTTTTAGTCACAGTACAAGACATGTGAAGAAAAACTATCACAACTGATTTATTGTTGATTTTGCTCTATAAAACCGTGGGGAAATGCAGCCAGCGTGTTGGGGACTCTTTTTTTTTGTATTACCATCTCACTTGAAAAACAAAGGGGGCCTAAGATAGGCCACGTTTTTTTAGACAGAAATCGCTTTTGCTTGCGCTTGATTTCTATAATCTATATAGGTAAGTAAGAATATTTAAATTATCGAATTTGGAAAGATCCGAGTGCACGTTGTGGTCGATTCGTTAGCCACCGATTGAGGTGGTCGACGGATGCGTACGATTATAATTAGGATTGTATTTCTGATTCCGGCGGAGTATGGCGGCTGGATTCCATCTGAGTCATTGTGCTCGTTCCGCTGCCTTTATTTTAGTGAAACACTTGAAAACGTGCATCATTGTTTCGTTTATGTTGGCGGTAATTGTTTGTATCACTGGACTGTCTTCGGCTTCGTTTGTCTAAGCAATTTTACTTATAGGATACATATGTGGAGTTTTACTTGTTTCGTTTTAAACCCAGTGGGTATCTTGTATAATGTTTGATTATCAATTAAAAAATGATAGGAAAATTACTGATGATAAAAAATACAAATTGTTATAACATAAAAAAGTAGATGTATGTATTGTAGTAGGTATTTAAAATTTATTGTAGACAAATATTGTCTAAAATCAAGGTAACGACAAATTCACAAGCAAACTAACCTTTCCCAATACATAGTGATAGAACCACTGGAACCCATAATGCTTTGACTTTGGCATTCTCCACTGACCTGCCTCCACGAAAATGTTATACATAACGCATGGGCGAGTATAAAAAAATATATTATTGCAGAAAAATGTAAATATAGTGTAAAGAAGAGCAGATGAAACAGGCTGGCCGGCACGCGTCGGCATATTTCCAGTTGCAGCTAAACAGGTTTCTGTAATAGGCTCTGCCCGACCAAGGTGCATGGTGGAACAGTGCCTCAACTGTTTGCAGAAAACCTCTACAAAGACAAACGTAGAGTTTGTTTTGCAGTTTCATGCAACTTTTCAATGGCTGTCTAACCCCTTGTCCTAGCTAACCTCGTGTCCTAGCGATAACGCGTAACGTTTCATCACTCATGGTATGGGGTTAAACGGAATTTAAACGAAATTCTAGACAATACGTTTAACACAAATCTTACACGGTATGAATTCCACACAGAGACGACCACTCTTTGAGGGAATATTTTAAAGATATAAATATTTTGACAGTAGCGCAAATCATCGATGAAAATCTAATGCATACGCACAAACATAGGTATAGCTTTTCGAAAAAATGTGGTGTTCACAACATAAATACAAGAAACAAGAACAAGCTACACATCCCATCATATACATAGATTACGCAAGGTAAGGAAATCATTTATGGGCAATTGCGTACGCTTCAAACAGTACATTTATTTCTCATAAATGATCAGTTTTCCAAATCGGTAAGGTATATGTTTTATATGGGCCGTAGTTTTTAAGTATTTTACATCCTGTACTAGACTAACGTTGCCTGAAATAAATGTTTTTTTTTTTTTATAATTGACGGAGAAATCGAGACGTACCTACATGCGAATAATAAAATACATACATCCATCCTCCTCATTTGTCTTTCGTTTCATCGTGTGTGTCCGTAGTAAAATGGACACACACGAGGGCATTAGCCTATGGTGGCATGATATATGTTAAAAAACATCCAAGTCCAGCCTCGACTTATCAAGAGTTGCGACTCTAGGTTTCACTTCTACTGTGTTCCCAACTGACCTGATCGTTGTCACAGAACCGCGCACTGCTTGCAGAGTGGGCAATCATCACCTTGTAATTATTTTCTGCATAAGTTACCTATCGATGCAACTATTTTATCATTTCGTGTGTGATATTGCTTATCTGCCGATATCAATAAGCGTTTAACACTTGAGAAAAATGTGGAGGGCCTTGCGGTAATTTTGCAACATTACTTCGATGATAAAGATGATACTGATTAAAAACATCAGTTATATGTTTACAGTAAAAAGTTTTATACGAGTATGTATCGCCATAACACCAATTTTACTTAACCTTACTGTTAAGTTATACCTTACTACCCAGAAACCCAGTCTGCAAGGAGGTTCGTTTTTTCAGGAAAAAAGTAGATTCTAAAGCAAAGTTACCATCTACAACGACTTCAACGTAAAAAAATTTTTTTACCAAGTCAAACTATATTAATGCAACCTGCAGACCGATTCGTGGTGTAGGTACTTAAGTTTGACGTTTTTCATCAACATACTTTAATATTTTCGCCATGTTTTTTGTGGGATCAATAATTTTTTTGATAATGCCAGATATTTGTCAATTTATTGAATATGTTGTTACAACCTTTAACAAAAAAAAATACAATCAAACGAAGGAAACAAATCAAAACTAGTATTTACAACTGAGTTAACTGCAGACTGTTGCAAACCAATTAGAATAATATTCAGATACTTCTTCTTGCAACTATTTCAATTTCGTATTCAGTTAAATTAATAAAAACATATCTTGCATGCATACTTATCCACTTGCAACATGACATGCTTTCGAGATATGATCACAGCTCTAGAATCAGCTTGTACTTGCATGTGCAAGGATTACTCGTATGTGCTGGTCAACGCGTAAGTAAGTTTTTCATAAGGACCTTGGGATCTTCATTGAAGTTAATAGAAAACATCTAGTTTCCTATTAACTTCATTCTTATATCTTCTTCTGGGAACTTTGTTTCCAAGCACCGCTTTCAAGCAGTGTGCCTTCTTTTGCTTTGACATGTTTGGTGTCTGATGAAAGTCTAATGCTTTTTAAAAGCAATTATTATCAGGTGAGATTGTGGTAAAACTCTATTCTAAATTTAAAAAAAACTACGTCCTACGAACATTTTTACTAAAGGGATCGAAATACTAGAATCTTATGACTTGACAAGCTGACAACAATTAGGTGTGCAAACTTATACACAAAATTTCCATACACTGCTAAGCTATAAAAACAATTTTCCTCTACAAAACGGTCAAACGACGTAAAAACTCGGCACACTGCAGCTAACAATAGCCAATAGCCGAGTGTTTCAATAATACAAACAAATTAGTTAGGTAGGTAGTTACCTGCGCGTGAGTTGGTAAATAGCGACGCCATCGATGGAGTGCTGCAAGGCGATACAGAAATAGCCGATGTGCATGTTCCACTATATCTGCTTTTTACGACTTCTATATGCTTAGGGTTGCCACAATTTCCGTGTTATAGCTTGAAGATACTTTGCTGTTTAACAATTACTGGCTTTCTAAATAGGCGTCGAAATATTGAGGCATTGATAGGTTTTTTCAATTCTTTATTTCTACATTAGGATGGTCAAAAACTTAGTAAGAACATATAAACACAGCATCTTCAATGAAATATCACCACAGTAGATTAACACACTTTTTATTTTGACGCCATCATGCCCCTTCATAGATATATCCGTAGATTTTTCGCCCTGGTTCAGACCTCATTCACCAACCCTAGTCAAGACCAGGCCGTGCGCGCGAGTTGCAAAACCGCCAGTTGACGATAATAGCCGGATCGTAAAATAAACACAGCGACGTGATTTATAACTCTTGTCAACGTATGAGGAAAACTTTTTAATTCACGCCGTTTGACGCTTTGATGATGAGCTATTGTTGAAAGGTGGTGATCGTAACGGACTAACCGCATGAAGTTAGTTAAATCCAGAAATATCTGCAACTTTGTTAAAAAAAACATGTTATTTTATAGTGACAGGGATTTCATGATCGGCTAGATTATTTATAGCTACATAAATGTCTAACATATTGTCTCCTTAAAAGTATGTATCTCTCTATCTGATTAAGCTATACACAGATTTTTTTAATAAATAAAATGTTTTTTATGCATCTTTGGTCAATCCATCATAAAGGCTCAATAAAACACTTGATGACATAGACGTTTGTTTGCCGCCCGCCCTGCGGTTACCGCCCAAGCGTCAGCGCTAATAGGCGGGCGGGCGCGGTTTACTTAACTGCCAAAGCTAAACGCGAAATCATACAAAATCATACAAGCTTGATTGATTGACTTCATTTTTGTTTCTATTTTATATTTTCGATTAAATTTCGATAGTAGCAAATAGTTATGTACGTTAGAAATGTTAGAATTAAACATTTGGCCATTCAATTGAATGTTTCTAATCAATGGAATGTTCCAGTTCAGATTAATAAATAAAAATATTGCGAAATAGTTTCCGTTGTGAATCACAATATCACAGGATTATTAATCACACTTTCATAATGTAATTATAATAATGCAATAGGTTAATAAAACACTTTTCACTGCCCACAGTACAAGATTAGATAACAGCAAAATTCCATGACAGTCATTGTGACTTTCAAAGTAGGTACGTTATCACGTACAAACTTGCTTCTCGATTCATTCGAATTTCCATAGCGTACGTGCTTTTGCAAGTACCTAATTTTTTATCAGATGACGTCAAAGGAATTATCTGTCTGATAAGGTTTAATTTAGCTGCAAGATGTGAAGCTGGCACGTTTTAATCAGCGACATTTCACGGTAGAATTGTTTCATGATAGCCATAGATGTAGGGCGAAACTGCCATAATTTTTGGAGTTCAACTAGATTTGTTTAGATCGCTTAGAGCTTAGTTAGTAGAGAACTACATAAACAATATACTGTACCTATTTACATACCTATTTAAATAGTGCTTAATGCACAAGAACAGAACTAAGTACCGTAAGAACTAACTAACTTATTCTAGAATAATTATGTATTCCTTTCAAATTTGGTGCAAATTGGTGTCTTCTTTACAGCACCTAGTTTTAGAAGTTAATCGAGCTTACTGAGAGGAAGTTCGACATCAAACGTACCTACGTAAAGTTATTTTTGTACTTTATTTACCCAACTAATTTATAAAGGCTGTCTCAATAAGAGTGCACGATTCAAATATGACGCTATTTTTATACTTAACATGTTGCAACTCTGAAATTTGACAGACGGCATCAACGATGATTCCGATTATTAAAAATGGACCGCTACACAACTTAACAACGCGGTGTTATTGTGAAAACCAACAAAAATGGGGAAAGTTACGCTGAAACCGCTCGCAAACTTCACGAATTTATCGTTTTTTTTTGTTGACACATTATGTGCACTTCCACGACCTATAAATTGACAGTAATTGACAGTGCATTCTTATTGAGAGACCCTATAATAATAACAAATTAGAAAATCCCTTTATCAGTGTTTGAACATAAATAGTGCTTAATCAAAATAAGCACTTATTTAATTTGTTGGGAGCTTGGGTGCAAAATGCGTGCAATGGCGACGCAAGTCGCGCCGCAAGGACATGAGACAAGTCGGGCGTCCTCTATCGTCATGCGCAGGTAGCGAGCAGAGGACGACATGCCCATTGTTTATCGTTGCTAATTATTATGCCCCAACGCAGACGCTCGCCGACCGCCGCCGTCGCCTCACCTCACCGCGCCTGACCGTGCAAAAAATCATCACACAATCTACCTGACTCCTAAAAAAATCTGATTCCAATCCATCGCTCTTTTCCATTCCACTACACCAAACTCTCAATGTCATTCCAATAATCTAATTTTTCTCGAAGCATTCATCATTTTTCATCCAAGAACGCTCTACTTTGCGCTAGTAATCTCATAGATGCGACTGCAAGAGTGCCAACTACCGCGATCGCGGCAGTATCGCGCTCGATTGAGGACCGTTACGTGAAAACGTCAAGCGTACCGTGCGGGGCGGGGCACGGGCATGCCGGAGAGCCGATAGCGCGACGGTGGCGCCCTGGCTCGGCCGTTTGCCGAGTGCCGAGACGACGACTTACGAGCGGGGGACGCGGGGGTGCGCCACTTATCGCGGCGAGCTGGCAACGCCGCGCGGGGTGGGAGCGCCCCGCGCCGCAACCTCTCACTCACCGTCGCCGTCGCCGGCTCACCATCGCCATCATCCAGTGTTACCTTTGACGGTCGAATGCGCGGTCGTTCGCCGCTGCTGTCAGTGACGTCGGTGTCGACACTCGTGCAACACGTCTATGATGTTTCGGTGAATTCAAAGTCGGACTTGTGAATGATAACTTTATGATAAATATTGGAACACAGTGACAAGTTTTGATCTCAATACCCTGGATTTGGATGATTTATGTGATAAGTGACATTTGGATTTTTAACACAAAACAAGTGTGAAGTGAACCCAAAAAGGATTGCAAAGTGACACAAACTTGGATTATGAACAAAATACTGCAGTGAAAACGGATTTGTTTGGTGGCAGTGATTTAAAAAGTAATTAAAAGTGGTTTATTTTGATCGACTAATTTTTAAATTAGCATGTATGAGTAAACGAATTCAGTAAATTTGCACAAAAAATTCAGAAACATGTTTCCAAACAATTAAAACGAAAGAAGAAATGCCAGTTGTCGCCGATAGAAAAATTCAAAAAGTCACTAATAATGCTAAAAAGTAAAAAAATATTGGAAAGTTTGAAACTTATTTGAGAAAACAAATTAGTGCAACTAATAAAATTATTAAGAAAGTTAAAACAAAAAATAGATTACACGATTGATTAGTAAAAGTGACTTCTAACTATAAATATTCCGTCGACTGTTGACGTTCACTTTAGAAGTTTCAACTGCAAGAGTGAAATTTACGCGCGATATGCGATAACAGAAAATTACACAGCGCTCAGTAAAAGCTGATAAAAAGTGTTTCGAGGCAAACAAAATTTTCATTGAAGATTTGAGCGGAAAAATTGCTGCACTTATTGAAGAAGAAGTGGTGAATTTATTTGGCTACAACAAAGTGCATCCTGTTTCAGGGGGTGCTCAAGCCAACAGGACGGCGAACTCTGGTGGTTCGGTTGGTTACGTGGGATACTCTGAACACTACACGGGAGCCCACGCTCCCGACACTAGCAAACACAACCCTCAGCAAGGGACCATTGGATACAGAGTCAACGCCCCTAGGTAAGTTTAACCATAAGCACGTGAAAATCAAAGTCATATACTGCATTAAAATAGAACAAATCTGACGAATAAACACGAAATAAATCGATGTCAAAGTGCCAAAAATTTGTCTAAAAATACTATCGAAAAGTATGTCGTCAGTATAAAAACAAAGACGAGATCTTGAGAGGTACCTGAATAAATTTTTACACCTGAATGTCTGAATGAATCTTTAAATATTTATGCTACAAACATGAATGTTTTCGAAGAATACATCACTCTTTTATTCAAATACGTGCGAACATTCGTACTAGCTGTAATCCAATTTAATAATTGCGAGTTGCTTTCGAGTGCCTAAGTCAACGATCTGAAGAATTTAATTATATGCAAAAACGGTACTCGGTGTTTTTATCACCTACCGAAACGTGAACGCACATACCTATTGCTTATAGGTATTCCACTGTTTTATCTTATCCGGAACAAGTTTGTTTACATTTCAACAAAACGCTGAAACGTGACTCTGCTTACCTGTGCCACCTTATCGTTGTTAACAAGCAATAAAATTAGAAAAATACACCGCCTGTGTAAATAATTGACTTTAGTACAAAAATGTTAATCGAAATCTTAATGCAGATAGCGTTCATAAATAAACTCCATGACAAAGTGAAACAGCGTAAATCAATAATCCCAACCCAATGGAAGCCCTAATAAACGAAGGGTAAACTAAAAGTACACAACTAAGTGTGACATTGTCGACCGCGCATCGCTGCAATTATAAATGAAATGTGCTCCTCCACCCATTCACACGCACAAACGCTTAGGGCGCCCAGCACCCACACAAACACACACGCCGCACTCACACAACCACAACTACGCACACATACAGATCACACTCACACCAACTCGCTCTGGGAATGCACGCGGTGACTGCACTTTAGCTCTTACAATAAACACAAACAAACAAACAAAACATTAAACTAGCAACACAAGTGAGCATATCGAATAGTCGAGGCTCTTTTTAAACAGCCTTACGTGGATGGATCTAGTGCACTGAAAAATAGCATGAAGATTATTTAAATAAGAATAATGAAACACACAATAAAAATAAATAAAATAAAAACAAGCAGGTGCTCAACCCGAGCGCTCAACGGCTTTGTTTTGTAGTCACCTTTACAAACGACATATTGTTGATGGCTGCTTGCCTTTATACAAAACCAATAAGTATTTCATAATAAAAATGGGGACCGGCAGCGAGATTGTGTGAACTGCGCACAGGAAGTCTACCTCAATGGCAACGACTGGGAAATCAAACCACTGTTGCTAACTGAGCTCCAACAATTAAATTATTATAATGAAGAAGAAACAACCAACGAACTTTAACCCGACGTAGGAATCAAAGTTATAAATAAAGAGCAATAAGCAGCCACAGATAAGTAACAATAACAGATTTGTAGCAGTAAGTAAGTTATCGTGGGAAAAAACGTCAGTTTTCAACGGGCGAGGCGGCTGGGGGCGGATACTGGCACAACATGCATTACACCACGTGCTCAATAGGGTCGAACAGAAGCCTTTTTTGTAAAGATACAGCCGTTTAACAGCGTGAGGCACAACTTTGAAACCAATTTGATTGTTTATTGTGATAAACCTCTGTCAACAATGTCAACATTCACTGTTTCTGTAAAGATGATGATAAAGTTCCTGTAGAAAAAATAGCTTTAAAACTATTATTTTCAATGATATCTCCTGATTTAGTTTCAATATCATCCAAGCTAAACAAATTATTGTCGGGAGCGTCGCCGTAATAAAGCCCCATATTGACGTGACCGGCCCCACTTACCCTAAGCGGGCGAGCGGCCGACCCTTCCCCGCTCATTGTACCGTATTTACCCCGGAACGCTTGCCTCCATTTGTAAACCCCCGGAATCCGCTCCTTGAAGCATGATTCATTCTCTCCCGACCCCGACGTCAATTGACGAGAATGAGATAGATATTGAAATACTTAATTAAACTTATTGCTTCAAGATCAATTGTGTAGCTTCGTTGATTGGATGAACCAATACGGCTAAAGTAACAGTAAACTCTGCGTCCGGCTTAGACGTTAGCATTATTAACATAAAAAACACATGAATATTGAATAGCGAATCAATTCTGACACGGAAATCAAAACGAAACATTGATAGAACATATCAAAACGTTAACACTATTATACGGCAATGTGCGCACAAGCCACAATGTGAAGTGGCATTTAAAATGGGGGTGACCAACTGTCGTCGAAACTCGGGGGTTGGGCATGCCACGGCTTCACGCTACCTCAATACGATAGTAATCTATACGAGGCTCACAATTAACGCCTAATATTTTATCACCACGCTTGTAAAACGAAAACAATCCTCAAGATTGAGGGAGGGAAGCGACAAAGTCAAACCGTGTAAATATCGATTTTGTGACCAGGACAGCGCTCAAGTTGTGTAATCCTTAAACCATTCGACTCAATACGCGATTATCTTCACTGCCAATTAACCAGGAATCCGACACGTCTGCGCACCAATCTAAAATTAACTGCAGCCTATGTATCAAAATACCTACGCGTTACTCGCACATCTCTCAATACTATGCCAAACACCTTCCAGCGTCTCGAAATAGCTGCTTACCTACTCATTCATATTGATTTATTTAGGCGTTTCACATGTCGAAGGAATGAAACTTGCACACAAATAGATCGTGTCATGTTCCACGCACAAAGCTGAAGTCGAGTGCTTGCAATTCACGGTAATGCCTTAGGTAGACGTTCGGTCTATGGACTGCGAGATAAGCCCCCAAAAAGGTGTGTTCCAAGAACGACACCAAAGAAATGCCTCAGATGAACGCTTGTATTCAAGATCCCAAATATTTTGAACAGGCCGTAAGTGATTATTCGGATGTGGTACCACTTTTACAAAAAGTGCACCAGGATACAGAACACAGATTTTTTGTCGGACACACATTTCGGTCGGCAAAAAGGAAAAAAGGTTCAGACAAAACTATAAAAAGAAGTGCAGGTCGGGCCGAGTTTACCTAAGGAAGGACCCTTGTAAATCATCTACAGCCGATGAATAGACCGATGTCGGTTCGAGCGTTGTTGACTTCTCTGTTTATTGGTTGTCGACGCTACTAAGTATCTGTTAAGCTATTACAAGAGTACTTAAGGACCTGTGAAAACGGAATTGATCTATTAGCTACAAATATTTACCAACCACGAGATTTTACAGGCTATGATCGAGTAATTTGTTGGAAAAAGCAACAAGAACAACACTTGACAGACTAACCTTTAATGCCTCAAATTTGCAGTAACGTTGTTTTGCTAAATTTGTATATTATTATTGTTTAGATTTTTACCGGTAATTCTATTATGAGCTACTATAATCTATGTGTGAGTTTGTATTCATTAAAATAAAATGATATAGTACACAAAGGGCCAATATTGTTGCACTACTACAGAGACGCTGTAACAATGGCGAGCCCGTGCGAGTGTTTGTCGTGCATTTGTCGAGCCGGAATTATTAGAAAGGGCTCCGGGAAGGCTCGGGAATTCGCCCCAAAAGCAGTTCACATGAATCGCTCTCCCACTCCGGCGCCATACAAAAAATCAAACATCCCGCGAGAAACACAGGGGTAACAACGCGTCTCTATACATCCATATTGATTTTTTCTTTCATTGTTAGTAAAATAATAAAATCTCCGTGCGCTATAAAAAAAGATCTTGCGTCTATCGGATTTGAGTTGAATATCGAAGTAGAGTTTATTAATAATCGAAGCGTTAACGTGTGGAATGTTCGACTCTGCAAGGCCGCTTGCAATAGAAACTGCTCGTATCGTGAGTGAAATAACATTAACTAGACCGATTTCACATTTTAATAATAATAATTATGTATCTACGTAGCCTAATGAACAACTAGATGAATAATGAATGGTATCGATTTCTGTAGGCAAAGGATAACTGGCCTTCATCGTTATCATTACGAGAAGATAATTTAAGGAGTTTATGTGTCAGTTGCCCAGCGGTATGCAGCCAAATTGGCAAATTATTTTGATTAATATATGGTTGCTTGATCATATTAGGAATCGACTCGGTTATTCCGTTAACTCACATTCCACTTCCACAATTTTGCAACCATTTTAGAATTAGCACTACTATACATAGAATGTAAGCCCTGTGAGAACATAAAGGACGTCTACTAGGGACTATTCAGGTCTATGCGTAGAAGAAAACTAAATTCAAAACATAAAATAGATAAAAATCAAGGTAGGTTCAATCAAACAACAGTTCTTGGTTTGGCACTATTTTACTATTTGATGACCAGTTGTAACAGGTGTTTAATTGTTGCAGCGGCTATGGGTGTGCCGGTGGTTCGGGCGCGATGAGCGGTGGCGGCGAGAGCGCGCAGTTCGGCGCCACCGCCGCTATGGTCGCCGCCGCCACTACGGCTGCGATGCAGGACTCGCAGAGTTTCTCCCAGGTAAGACATCTTAATGAAATGCCATTGAGGATCTGCTGAGAAGCAATGATACTGCAGTTGTACAGCAGTCGACGTCATTTCTTAATTAACACCCACCACACAATACGATGCGACGTCTTCAAGTACTGTTTGCCATTTTTGTTACAATTACAATGTTGTCTTAGTCCTATAAAACCATGTAACTGATGACTAACGTTAACGGTTATACATAAAAAACAGTGAAATGGCGCAGTATGTGTAGATCTGCAATCCTAATGTCATGTAGACATATTTGTAGAAACATACTAATTTACAGTTATTGTTTACAGATGCAAAACAACATGACTATGGGAAATCCCCAATACGGCGTGATGAACGGCTACAGCCAACAACGCAGCCATAACCCTGGCATGACCGGCATGGGGATGGGTGGCAATGGTGGCATGAACGGCATGAGTATGGGCCAGATGGGAAACGGAGCTATGAATGGCATGAACCCAATGGCACAGATGGCCAACATGGGCATGCACCCGAACATGATGACCTCCCAAATGGGTCCCGGCCAAATGGCTGGTTCAGCAAAAATGGCGCCTGGATACCAGAGGCGGCACACGCCGTACCCCTCCGGCCAAATGCTTATGGGCCAGCGAAAGCCTCAATACATTAGCCAGCAACCCGGTTTTGGACCGAGTCAATACCCAGCGGGTTACGGTAGCCGACCGGGCTTCCAAGGCCAATATCCTCCTCAGCAACCTTTGGGACCAAGTGGGAACTTTGGGGCCGCGATGAGAGGATCGATGAGACAGTCAACGCCTCCCTACTCTAATCAGGGGCAATATTTCAATGGTGGTGTACCTAGTCAGTTTCCGCAGCACCAGGGTGGAAATGGACAATATGGAGGACAGTATGGTGGACAATTTGCACAGGAGGTAGCCATGAGAACAAACATGAACTACCAGCATAGTCCTGTCCCTGGAAATCCTACGCCGCCTCTTACCCCTGCAAGTAGTATGCCACCCTACACCAGCCCTAATGCTGATGTGAAACCCCACTTTAATGAGCTCAAGCCACCTATGGGCATGCAAAGTAAGTTTCTCGCTTTTTTTACTTTCCCTATAAGGTTTATGCTCAAACATAAAAATGTTTGAGTCTGTGTCTAACATTGTTTGTTCTTTCAGATGATGAGCTCCGGTTAACATTCCCTGTAAGAGATGGTATTATCCTACCACCATTTAGATTAGAACATAATTTAGCGGTTAGCAATCATGTATTCCAATTAAAACCCACGGTCCATTCAACGTTAATATGGAGGTAATTATCCCATTTGAATTAAAGTACTTGCAATATTTGTCAAAGCACACGACCTAGATGAGTCATTTATAAATTATCATTATTTGCAGATCGGACCTTGAGTTACAACTAAAATGTTTCCACCATGAGGATCGACAAATGAACACAAATTGGCCTGCCAGTGTTCAGGTGTCAGTGAATGCAACTCCACTTATGATCGATAGAGGAGAACCTAAAACATCACACAAACCGTTGTACCTCAAAGAAGTCTGCCAGCCGGGCAGAAACACGATACAGATCACCGTCTCCGCCTGTTGTTGTGTAAGTTTTCATTATGTTATTCAATAGACAATACCAGTGTCTTTCATTATTCCGAAACACTTGTGCCAACACTTGTGATATTCAACATATTTGATATTGCTTATTGAAAGGAACAACTGATACTAATATTTATATTTGATTTTTAGTCGCATCTGTTCGTGCTACAATTAGTCCATCGGCCGAGCGTCCGAAGTGTTTTGCAAGGGCTATTGCGCAAGCGATTGCTAACCGCAGATCATTGCATCGCGAAGATAAAGATGAACTTCAACCAGACGCCAACGAACGGAAGTAACGGTTCTAATACGGCAAACGACAGGGACAGCATCGAACAAACAGCCTTAAAAGTTTCATTAAAATGTCCAATCACGTTCAAAAAGATCACGCTGCCAGCGCGCGGGCACGAATGCAAGCACATACAATGTTTCGATTTAGAATCTTACTTACAACTGAATTGCGAACGAGGATCGTGGAGGTGTCCGGTTTGCAAGTAAGTGTTTTCTGCATATTTATGACTGCAAGCCTACATTCCGTTACATTCTCACCTGTGTTACTGACACTTACCTAGGCACAATATAACTAAGCACTTCCTTTACAGCAAACCAGCGCAATTAGAAGGCCTAGAGGTGGACCAATATATGTGGGGCATACTAAACACGCTAAACGGTTCCGATGTCGACGAAGTCACAATCGACAGTGGTGCTAACTGGAAGGCAGCTAAGAGTCCGTCAGCTCCGGGCATAAAGGTATGACTCATGGAAATTCAGTTCACACATAAATTAACGCAATATAACTATAAGCTATTTAGTATTATTTTATGGATCACGTTTATAAGTAAAGTTTTAATTTACAGCAAGAGCAAGATGACAGCAATGACAACAGCGTAGGAAAGAGGAGCAAAGCGATGTCGCCAGGGTCTATGAACATGCCAACAATGAACAACTGGGACATGAACCAGGCGCTGTCCCCTTACCTTCCCCCAGACATGAACACCATAGCAAGCGGGTCAATGATCTCTACCTACAACCAAAGCTCGCAGAACAGAAACGCTAATTCCAACAATCATAACTACGATTTCGGGATGAACAACGGTTCTGGCAGCAATGAGTTCGCTGGGAACGGGCCTTTGTCACATCTGAATGACAGTGTCAACTCGTTGGATCCACTCAACGCAATGGAGAAGAGTTTGAATGATCAGGTAAGTAAATTTCATAATGAGACGATCTATAACTTCCTGAAAGTAAAGTCTCATTTATTTGGCAAAAATTTCCTGTTTTGATAGCGTCTCTGTTACTTCTCTCGTTCTCTTTTATTTTCTGGGATTGTCTTTTTTCAGTTTGCTTATCTTCAATTGTCCTTTCAGATGCCTCATACACCGCATACACCCCACACACCAGGCTCAGCCCACACGCCGGGTGGCGGCGGCGGAGCACACACTCCTGGTTCCTCTCATACACCAGGACCGCCTTCCGTCGACCACCACTCCCTAACTGATGTGGACATCCCCGCTGATCTCAACTTCGACCCTGCGGCGGTTATTGATGGCGAGGGCACTGATAATCTTAATGTAAGTAGCTATTATACGTCCTGTAGGTCCATCTGTTATTCAAAAATCCTCACATAAGGAATTCAAAAGTAACGTGAGTGCTCATGTCTTTCTTTCGGGTTTATATCAGAAACGAATGTAGATCCATGGAATTGTTATACACATTGGTCAATCTGTCATAAATATTGTTATGTTTTCTCTGTTTTCTAATAACGAATTAAAAGTAACAGACCACATATCTCTCTTTCCAGCTTCTACCAGAAACGAGTGTAGATCCAATGGAACTGTTATCGTACTTAGACGCGCCTGCATTGGGAGAGCTGCTCGCGACCCCGCCATCATCGTCATCGTCAGCGGGGTCGCATCCCCCCCGCGCACCCTCATCCGACGACTTGCTAGCGCTGTTTGAGTGAGCCATGGATTGGTCTCAGTTCTTGTAACGAGATTGGAGACGCCAGACAACATTTGAATAAAACTTTGCATTTGAATGAAGCTCAGGATTAGCTTATTCTTCAGTTGCAGTCATTATGAAAAATCCGTTGAGCATTGGAAGGTTTTTTTTGAGTCTGGTCTTCGACAATCGTTACATAGCTTAGATGCGCGAGTTCGGTCTCGCATTCGAGCCTGGGAAGCCCGACATTGTGATACTAGATTTTAGTTCCTTCTCCGTTTAGGGTCACATTGAACATTGCGAGATCATCCAGTAGACAGTAACAGAATCTCTCCACCTTATAAAGGTGCTCACGCCGGGTAGCGTCTGCAATGTTCAACGTGGAGTCATGACATCGATCGTTGAAACATCGATGTGGGAGAACATTTATTAGTTGTTTAAGTATAGTAATGGAGGCGAACGGCCATAGACACTGCGGTGTTGTGCATGTATAGTTCCTCGCACCGCCGCGCACGGTGGCGCCACTGAGCTCCTTTATATTCTAAACTCTAGCATAAACTTTAACACAAATTCATTCAACTTCTTATCTTTAATCGATTAGAGTTTTGTGTCCATAATTGTGAATAGTTTGCCGGGTGTAAATAGAAAGAGGAGTTTTTTATTTGTGCTAGTTGTTTTGGTATAGCGCCGTGCTTTGCCATTGTACATACAAGTCGGGGGAGAAGCGGGCACGGCGCGAACGGAGGCATTATGAATTTTATAGTTCCTATTGGATGCGAGCGAACTATAATGTTCAATTGCCATTAACTGTAAAGAATTCCTTAACTTTTCGCATATTTGCATTTTTAATTAAGATATGATAGGTTTTGTGAGTAACGCTACTCGCTTATTGGGTGATATATTCTAAATGAGTTGCTCGTCAACGCGTTACACAACTATAATGTAAATGTGAGTGCAAAAATGAACTCTGTTAAATTATTTTGCGTTATGTGAAACGAAGAATGATAGAAATATATTTTAGTTTCTAGAGAAATAGTAATGAACTGTATTATTTGTAAATATGAATTAAGTTAAGAATATTATATTACCTTGTTATCATAGGAACATGGCAGATACTTATATGACGGCCAGTTTAGTATAGTATTACTAAATTAAAAATCTACACATGGTTTTACATGTACATACAAATACCATACATGCAGAGTTTTGCGTTCAGAGTGCAGTAGATACATTTCATTATTGTGTTTTCTTTAAAATAGTACTTAAATTATTCTATTTACTATAATATTACAACAAGAACCCACCTATTTATTTGATTACTAAGTAGGTATATTCTAAAGTTCTGATTGAGCGCTAATGTTAGTTTATGCTAGATGAGTGGTGCTCTATCGCTAGATTCGTTACAATTGTGTACATTTATGTCATCTACAGGTTTTAATACAATATCATCCCCAACTAATTTATTTGCTGCTGTGAATTTTCAAATCCTTTATTGGGATCTGATCGTGTTTTATTTTGACCTGTGGAAAGTAACTACCAGCATATTTCATTCCTGTACTCTGAAACGCTATTTTCCGTAGAAATACATTTGAAATCCGATTTTTATCAATGCTCATCCCGATTCTGAATTTAGTTAGCTGAAACACTGACAAGCAATAATGAAGTGCTTATAACTATTAAAAGATTTATTTACAATAGAATTTATATACATATAATATGTAATATAGTACCAATATTGTGATGAGCATCGATTTATAAACATCTTTTTTCACATATTTTCAAATGTTTAGTTTCGTTCATAATGCTGTGTGTAAACTCATGGTTTTATTAATATAAATAATTTTGATACTATTTAGGATATATTGCAGCGCAAATTGTCAACAAACGTGATTTTTTCTAAATGGAATTAAGTTCCCGTAAAATGTATTTATTTATGTAAAATTGGAAATTCAGACAACCACAGTATAAAATTTTATATACGTTCTCTACCTGTTAAATTTAGTACTTGGTCCTTTTTACATCATCATAATGAAATAAATTATAAAAAAAATTCGATAAGAACATTTTCTTAGCATCAGATGACCATAATACTGAAATTTTCAGCTATAGCGTATTTTGTTTTGTTGATGGTTCAATGTAATTTGGTGATTTGCGCATCTTCCCTCACGCTATGAATACGAACGCCTATTTAGAATAACTTTACGGAAAACAATAAAATTAGTATTATAACAAAGCCGTGGTCAATTACACAAACTATTGTTTGAGATTTATAGGTAATTATTTCTCATAGTAAAATTGTATGAGCGTTGTATGTCTAGTTGGCCACAGCTTTCATATAAATTACATAATTTTAAGGGACCTTCAATTCCACTTAGTTAGATCTATTTATTGTAGTTGATATAATTATTGGATGGATCATAACGGTTTTTGTTAGACCAAATAGTAACTTTTTACAAACCTCTTTTAGGTAATTTAAATCACGTATTTGTTTTTATAAAATTATAAAAATATCACAAAAAGTTTATAGCATATCACGTTAACAAAATTTGATAACCGAATCGTGTGATTCATCCAAATGAGTATTAATATTACAATATATTTTGTTGATTACTGTAATGAACTGCTGTGAAGTATATTATGTGCTCGTACAAATGTAAGAGAGCATTTGGAAATAAGTGAAAGAAGATTTCTGGATAGTGCGACCCCAAACTTAGGAGTCGTGCCAATCTGTACTGGTAGCATATAATTTAACATTTTGAACGTTATGTAAACATTTTTAGCAACAGATTGATACCCACTGAATTCATTTCAAGACGTGTAAAATGAAAATAATAACATTTTTATGTTATTGAAAATAAAATGAATCTAAAAATTACGGCTGCCTTTCATTGATCTCTCCACACGTCCCATTCAAATTTTCCTTAGAAAAGACTTCAACGCGCTCGTTGTGCTTAATAGGCACTCAAATAAAAGTTATGTTAAGTAGTTACTTACTCAATACTCCTCGAAAAACATATGTACCTTACTAAGTTCCTACTGACACTAAAGTAGAAAATTTAAAGAATGATATTATAACAAAAGATAGGTAGGAACCTACTACAGTAGCTACTCACAAATCAGTAGGATCACGAGAACAGTTGAAATCGTTTCTCCCAGAACAAAAATGTGTATTCAAATAAGGGATTTAACTCGTAACATTTAGATATATTATATTGACGGCATCAGGTGACAACTCCGGAACACTCGTTTAAAGCTTGTGGGAAGCCATTTTGTCACTGTATCTACTTATCTAAAGATAACGAGTTTAAGCCCATATTTGAAATTTTCCTGCTGTGTGGTAGAGGTATTGGATTAATGTGCGCAGAGCTTTAGTTTTATCGACTACCTACTACTAACATGGTGAAATTATAAGAGGTTTTATGCTTATCTCAACATTCCCGAACTGAATACGACTCGAATTTGGACAGATTTTCATTGAAACTGAAAAATAATAGCTATAAATCTGATTTGCGTTTGAGTAAATTTAATGATTTATATTACCTGCCATGCTTATTCTAAGAAGAGCAATGAAGTGTTTTGGTACGAAAAAATCATATACCTTACCTTGCTCACGGAGTTCATATTTTTTAGTAGCAAAGAAAAAAACATCACGTTTGCAGCAATGCCAAATGAAGGAAAAACTGTGACATTTTGAACCATTGACACATGACATGACAGTTCAAACATAAGAAGACGTCACGTCGCAGTTAAACAGATGGCGCTATGCACAATGCATTACATGCATACCTACAGCCTTTAAAACACCAACTTGGTTGCAGTTTTATAAATCAGTTACCTACTTATTAACTCTCCAATTAATCAATTAAAACCAATAAGTAGTACCAACATTAAGCTTTTTACAAGAAATAAAAAACTAAACGATTAACGATTGCAAGTAGAACCCGAAACTGGATTAACCAGTTGTTTAATACCTAATGCGGTACTTGTATACGCATCCCGATGCCTACGTGGAATCGGCAAAGAACTTGATATACCTGCGCTATTTATAAACAAAAATAAATGGTTGTCCAGGATTTCATTGGTGTTTCATGGGTGATGCTTTGTTGTTGGTGTTGCTAGGTAGCTTTATTTTTATACCTATCATATATCAAATCAAATCATTTGGCTTGTTTCAAAAACGGATTTCATGTTCCTGCATAGTACACTGTTTTTTAAGCTTTACGTGACAGATATTCCTCTGGAGTAAAATGGGAATAAATCGTTCATACGACTTTAGTAACAAAGAAAATAACAATCAAATAATATAATTATATGTTCATAGAATCACTGCGGTATCTTTCTCCACACTTTTACATACGAAAGAGTCTTAAAATCGGGTAACGGGAAATGTAGAAATTTAAAATAAAAACACAACAGAATTAGCATAACCGAAATAGAAGTCGAAGTAAGATCGAAGTTGGTTGTTGCCGTTATGGTGTTTTACACATTTTTAAATAAATAGGTTTATTAAAACTACTTTTAAAGTAGATTAATTAAAAACATACCTTCCATGCAGCTGTTGTCAATTGTATTTGTAGGTAAATTTAAAAAGTTAACAATTTTGAGACTTAATCCGGAATTGAAATTAACTGAAAGTCACTTGACACATTTTCTAATGGAACATGTGATTTCAAAAGGCTAAGTTTGGTAGGTTAGGTAAATGTTTTTACTGAAACACGGGATATTCCTGAATAAAATGTCCTTCAAATCTAAAGGCACGTAAGTAACTACTTATTTTGAAACAATACTCTCAACTATTAATTAATTTTAGTTACAAAAATATACCACATGCATCAAAATCTCCCAAATCTAGCGCAATTTTAGCACACTGGCAACACAGCTCGCACGCGTATCAAAGCCTTCTCACGCACACATACTCACGTGTAAACTACGTCGCAAGCGCAGTCGAAGGGTCAGGCTGAGACAGGTATCCCGTGATACCAGTCCACGAACGAACGAACGAACTATACCGTATATACATAAACAAAGTAATTTTTAAGTGATGTGTGAATTGTGTAGCGGTAAAGCGGTATTTTGTGATGGCAAGCCTAAGGATTCAGCTTCAAGTTAGAGGTAAGTTAGAGATTTGGATTTTCCTTGTGCGGCACAAGTTGTGCCTAAGTAAAAATTCCCTACAGTACACACCACTCTAGTTTCTACGAGATTTATGTTTACTTCATTTAACGTTTCTGGTAGTACCAACCCTCCACTTAAGTTTAGTTATAATAAGTTTCTTGTATGTGTAACTACAAGAAATTGTAATAAAATTGTGTCAATGCCACGTTTAGTTATCAAAAAACAATAAAAATACCTCTCTTGCTAACTTTGTGAGGATATAATGAGAAATTCGCTTATTCTGAGATTCTAAGATTGTAACTTTGACAGCTGCTGTGCTGTCTCACAAACAATAAATAAATTCCTCGAAAAAATAATTGTCTTTCGTTAAGTAGCCATGCCATTCCATTTCGAGAAGCAGAAGGGTTGAGCAACAGGTTTCCACGGTCTAAAATTCACTGGCATGCTTTACATTACACGATTAGACCACTGCTGTTATGCCCAAAAAGCAGGCAAAATATACCTTACCAAATATCCCTAATTCAAATAAAAACAAACTTACTTAAACTCGGTTCATATTTGGTAGAGCATGTAGATAGAGCATTGTGACCATTAACATTTTGTGCGACCTAAACCTACTATTCCACTGAATTTTAGCAATTCGTTCCAAGACAAAGAAGTCCTTACCAGTAGACATTATATCCCTACAAGGACTTAGTGCTAACCGTATCTTCCAATAGCTAGGTAGAGCGTTAATGCATAATTGATGTGCCCGATTTGATGAATCACATTGTTGAGTATTTTTCCAAGAAAAAGGCAGTACCGTTAGCGAAGGATATGGCTGTCATTTTTGAATTATCGACCTTTGATCACAAAAGTGTCATTTTCAATCAAACGTAATTTTGACAGCTTCGCTTTTATTTCACTGTTATCCAGTCTAGGTTACGGTTGTGACAATTTTCATTTCTTTAGGCTAACAAAATAAGCTCTTAGAAAAGTAAAATTTTTAACTATAAATTATATCGATTACGTTGGGAATAGGTTAAAAGTGTATTTAAAGATTTAGAGAATTTTATCAGCTTTCATTATTTAGTACTGGCTTCTGTCCGCAACTAAGCACGCGATTTTCCGGGACAAAAAGTAGCCTATGGCTATCCTCATGATACCATCTATCTCCATACCAAATTTCATTGAGGTCCGTTCTTTATTTTAGACTTGAAGAGGTAACAGACAGACAGACAGAAAGAGTTTCTTTCAAATTCATAATAATAAAAAACAAACTAACTATTAAAAAACAAAAAAATGCATCTTCTATGTCCTGTAGGGTTCACTACTCAGTGTGACTCTATACTTAAAATACTTTTTAGTGTTTTTTTCTCCTAACTAGTACAATCAAAGTTCAAAAATTATGTTACTGATGACCACAGATTTTGATTTGGTGATAAATTATAGTTTTGATGTTCATTATACTTACAATAATTTTGGTATGAGGGACGAATATTATCGTGCGGGACGAACAAAGACTTTTTAATGGCGTGGGCCGAACATTAGGGACGAATATGGCATACCTAAATCAAACTTTCAGATTTCGACCATTCCATCCACAACCATTTATTGACTGGACTTCATGAGGACGATAGATTGTCAACTCTCATCGCTATAGCAAAAAATTGCTAGCTATCTTACAAGTAATTGAAACTATTGCTGGATAGTAAAAAGCAAGCCAATAACTAAACCTACAATCGTTAACTCCATCTAGTATTCAACACTTTCTAATATTAATGTTTATCTGTTCCTCCTTTCTATATTACTTTCTATGGAGTAGAAATAACCAACTTAGGACGAATAAACTGCCTACGCGTAAATCTACTGTTGAAAAGTTTTATTTATACATTTAAAATGATGATATACCGCTTATCATCGTCGCAAAAACCATTAATTAAGATGATGATTTAATTACGGATGAAAGTGGGTTAGCTACAAACCTTATTTGTGTTGGAAGATCACCAACGTTTCATCTCTTAACGAGGAACTTCTTCAGGATGAGTGCGGTTCTAGACGCGCGTATCGCATCCACTGAATTAATGATTAATTTGGAAGTAAAAGAGGATGATGATCATGTAGTTACTTGTAGAAAAAAAAAGGTATTTTTGTTTTTTTAGAGTGTCAATCAAAGAATGTGGCATACTTACAAACGGTATACTCTGTCAAAACTATGTTGGTCTGCTGTCCTATCAGATTATGAAGTAAGAGAACAAAGAGTGTATCTGTGTTTGCGCACACTTTGTGCACTATAAATGTCCTGTGCACAACGGTTAGTCTCCGTTGAGACTTTGAAACTGACCAGTGTAGTCGAAATAAGGCTACGAGGACATTATTTTCATGTAGATTCTGAATCACAGCAGGAACTAATTACAGTTTTTGATAGGTGCATAATAACAAATTTTGTATGAGTAGTGATTTTAGTTCAATGTTAATTTGAAATTGTAAAGCTCTATACTATCTTCTGGTGGATTTCGAAATGCTCATCCCATCAGGTATATTTTACGCAATGAACTTTCAAAAACGTTTGCCAAGTATTGCAAGACCTGCAGTTTGTTGCATTTTAATTCCTTTGCTGGGAAGTTTACTTAATAATTCCCTGCAGTGTATAGTTATATAAATAAATTAACTGTAAACAAATAAATAAATTCATTATTATTTTCTGTGTTAATAAACGATGTTTAACTGTAAAAACAGTTCAAAGTATCGTAATGAACAAAGTACAATTTTCTTTAAGATTGATGTAGAGGCAATAGGAACTCTACAATTGAAATAATAATAATAATAATAATGCTGGACAATTCACAAAGCATTATCTAGCCCCAAACTAAGCAAATAAATCGGCTCTTTTTCTTGCAATTATTTCACATGAAAATATCTCTGCTTTTATGTAAACAATTGCAAAAAGAGGCGATTTATCTCAATTTGTAGACTCTTCAGATATTGTCACATTTATATGAATAAACATATTTCCAAAGAAAGAATTTGCACGAGGATTTTAAAATCTTATTAAAGTGTCACGTTTTTGTATGTATGGTTTAACAACGCACTAATCTGCAAGTGGGGCCTCAATTTATTTTTGATTTAGAACACCTCGGTTTTATTAAATAATCGTATGTAATATATAATAATAAACTAGTTAAAAAATACAAAGTTCTAACACAAACTAGCAATAAACAACGTTGCGTTTCGTTCCCACAGCATCCCAGCCAGTCTGCTAGCCCGGACGTTGCTCTAGTTATAAATATTGCAATAGCCACCCAAGATACCAGGCTCTGGCGAGACCTAGGTGGTGTTGCCAGCTTGATAACTCATTCGGTGTCTGATTTAGCTTAAAATGTTTGATCTGGTTTTATTACTATCTTTGTATTCCTAATTAGGAGTTATTGTATTGTGATCAGTATACCGAATGAGATAAAACGTTGCCATCTGAGACACATACATACAACTGCGGGCAGCCGATCATTGTACCTACCCCGCTTGCACTTGCAGGGTGTGGCCTGCCATACTAGTACATTTCATTAAATATATCATAGAGACTAAGAGGCTTACGGACAAACCGAATTACGGTTTAGGTTAGCTTTAAGATAATTTTTAGTACTTAATGTGAAACATAAATAAATGAAAAAAAAAAAAAAAACTGCATCATAGTATGACTAAAATTACTAATAGATAGATAGATAGAGAATTCTTTATCCTTAAAAAAGAAAAACAGATTGTATTAAATAACTAATATACCTACTTAGAAACAATCTCACATAATGCTTAAAATTTTTCACCGAGTAAGGTTAAACATAATATATGTTCTTTACTAACAAAGAAAATTACAATCAAATAATACAATTAAATTAAAACTAGTATTTACAATTGAAACAATTGAGCTAACTGCAGACTGTTGCAAACAATCTACAGGTAGCTCAACTGATCCATATCAGTACCAGTCGGAAGCGTGCCCTTTTAATTATAATTTTGAATGCGCTTATTGGGTTGTACTTATATTGATGTTTTTATAACGATTTTTTTATATTCTTTCAATGAGTATCGATAATTACCTCACATCACTTTGATGGTAGACGACCAAACGATTAATATTACATTTCAAAGATGTCTTTAAAACATGTTGGAACAGTCATATAGTAAAAAATCTATAGAGAGTAACTTTAACGGCTTTTTCTTGCTGATAGGTTTTATGAGTTATTGTGAAGATAATTTGATCTTTGTCTTTGATTTCAGTGCATTAATAGCTTTTTCTTGTGTTTCGTTTTACTTGCTAATGTTTTAAACGCGAAAGTGGATGAATAGATTTAGCTGTGGGCCAAAGGTAGTGCTGTCTCTTTTCTCGCAAAACTACAATGACAAGTAAGATTGAAAATAAAAATATTAGTTCAAAATTTTATCAACACGTTCATGATAAGAGTATGATGCGAGCTTAAATTTACTCAATTTAAAGTAATTATCATATATGTTTAATATCTAAATTTGCAAACCCATTTCCTTTTAAATTTTGAACAAAAAAAAAATTTAACATTTTAATATTCCTAGATTGATAATGAGCCGAGTTGCCCCATCCGGCTTTTCGTAATAAGGAAGTGGTGACACTTTAACGGTAAGGCACCAGTCAGCTGTCTCATGTTCCCAAACAATATCCTTTCTGTAATTTTAGAAATATAATAATTAGTGTGTTTCTGTGACTGTGAATTTATATAATAGAGTCGATTAAAGCGCCACAAATAAGCCACTTAAAATTTTTGTGATTATCCAAGCGTCCTGTAAGGTCTAAAGTAAATAAAGAGCTTTTGACGTTTAACATTTGACCATGAAGTTAAAAAAAATGCTATAATCACATTCCAAATATAAAAATAAACATAATAATAATCGAATTAATTCTATGAAGAATTAAGTCTCTTTTGCAGATTTTCCATAGTTACACACACATAACCGAAATAATCTATTATAAATAAGAAAAAAAAACACAAAAAGACCATGACCATTCCGATCTCTACCAGATCTCTACACTTTCAAATTGTAATGTGTAATTCAAAATGTAATTCAATTTTGATTCATAATTCGTAACACAAGCTGCGTGAAACTAGAAAATGAGAATATTTGACTTTTACCATGCTCTACCATTACGCAATACAATTAGGTTTCCTACAACCACGTTAATAACTACCCTAATAAGCTCCCAGCAAGCCTATCTACTTTCTATTCTATCATAACTAATCGAGCAATACAATACCGAGGCCCTAACGCATTACGTATGCAGCACAGGGCCGTGTATGGAGGCAGTAGGACGTTGCTCCCGAGCCACACAGTAAAATAATAATTGATACAGATAATAAACTTTAATAATCAACTAAGTAAAACGGTAATAAAAAACTCTTATACTGTTAGCATATCAGCCATCGGTCTTGTTACCACAAGCTTTATTAACACAAGCTCTGCTTGCTTTTGGACTTGAAGATGCTGTGTGGCTGTGTCCTGCATAAAAAATTGATAACACCGTTTAATGACCATTTATCATTTTTACATGGAATCCCGTTTTTACAGGCATAAAGAAGTCTAAGAAGGTACCTTAGGCATCCATTATGAACGACTGTAAGTGGATTAAATAACAATCTAGTTTGTATTGGAAGAACACAAAAGTTTTATACCTAAAAGAGGGACTTCTTCAGGGTGAGTGCGGTTCAAGCGTGCGATCCACAATCCGCACTAAGTTCGTATTGAACCCGCTAACATTCTTAAATGAATTCGTCAAACTAGGAAAGTTTTGAAATACATTAGACATGTTCAAGAAGGTCGGTGATACTTACCGGTCCTGATCCGGTATGTCGGCTTGATCCCACCAGAAATTTGTACGTATTTTTCAGGACCATATTGCAAAACAAAATCGTCTTTACTCACACTCCCTGGATGGTCCATTCAATGACAATGGGAGATTTTAGCGTAACACAGACAACAACACAACCGAAAGAACTGGCACGTACATAGTACTTGACTGAAAGTGTTTTAGAATTAACAACCTCAATTATAGTATAAAGCTGGTGCTCTGTTTACGACTGTATCTTCCGTGCCATGTCCACAATCCCCACACTTGTCTTCTGGCTGGCCGTCCGTAACCAGAACAGGAAATCTGAGAAGCTTTTTGCAGTTTTGCTATTTCTAGGCTTGTTGTGCCCTTTGTGAACCAACGTCGGGCAAGAAGAGGTATTCTCGGAATAATTGCTTACATTATCTACCGAAGGCTGCAAAAATTATTTACTCTAACAGACGGTTGCTCTAACGCTGATTCTCGACCAATGCTTGACAAGTACTTGTATCGTCGATTCAAAAGTTTTATCATCATTCCGTTTCAGAACGTCTAATAAAAATTGAGACTCCTAATAAGTAAGCTTGCTTACTCATCGATCTCGGTTTGAGTAACAATTTTGTATAGCGCGTTACTTAAGTATAAATTGATGACTAAGCAAGGTTTCATTATACCTACGTACGTAAGGTTATTGAGTTTTCTTGTTTCCTTGAGTTATATTACGTATTTCAAAATAGATACCGAAACCTTTTATTTTTAAAACATTGAGATTATTATCATAACACGTACCTACAGACTTTTCCTATATTCTTAACTATCTTAGGTATGATTTAAAATCAGTCCATTGTCATAATATAAAAATCTGTTTAAAAACCCTACTTCTCATCCCATCATTATGAACAATGATTTGGCGAAGAAATATTACGCCTTTTCTATATGAACCGTTGAAAAACAAAAAACATTAAGATAATGGTTTTAAATATAAGCAAGTCTTTTTATTATAGTATATCTTACCTTTTATCCAACTGCGTTGACTGTTGACGAATTGGAAAGTACACTGCATATCGTTTGATTACAAATTGGCTATTAAACAGCGGGGGTTCATTACAACTTTTTGCATACATCTCAACATGTAGGTCATTGTGCAAACTAAGCCAGTGCTCGGTTCTAGAATCCAAGATATTTTATGTCAACAAAAACATTTATTAATGTAAACTAAACAAAAAATGATAATAATAACAGAAAACAGCAAAATAATCACAAAAAAAAACTTCTCGCATTTCGCGTTCTCTTCGCATTCGAGTTCCAAAAGGTTCAAAACGGGACGAAAGGCGAATGAGATGAATAATGAGATTTCAAAAAATATTGTTTTGAACTTATGCGATTTGGTCCGAATAAACTAGTGTCGTAAAATGTTTTCGTCATTAGTGGAAAATATTTTGCGATATTATTTGGTTTAGTAACCGCTTTGTTTACAAAAAAAATATCTTGGATTCTAAAACCAAGTACCTATAGTTAGGTAAATTACCATTATACCATAAGTGGTATTAAAGGAAAGACATGCCAATTAGTGGACTGCAGGGGAAATATTAAACTTCTAACTTCTTTTAACCTTAGCTTAATTATAACTCCTTAACGCATATTGATCGCGTTTATTTACCTATTTTCCCAACGTTCCGGTTCTTCAGTCACCTCGTGACCATGACAATGTGTCAACCAGTTGAAATGTCGGGGGGAAATAGGTAAATAAACGTGATAAATACCCGCTAAATATCAAGTACCGTGTACTGATCGCGTTTAAAAACCTTAGCTTTATTACTTTACTAGCAGCGCCTCGCGGTTTCACCCGCGTAGTTCCCGTTCCCGTGGGAATTCCGGGATAAAAAGTATTATTAAACTATTCCAGACTATAATCTATCTCTGTGCCAAATTTCATTCAGATCCGTTCAGCCGTTCTGGCGTGATAAAGGAACAAACATCCATCCATCCATCCATCTAAACTTTCACGTTTATAATATTAGTGAGATTTCTACACTCATTTGGAGCTTGATCAAGGCTTAGTTTTTTTGAGTACGAAAGACTCGCATAAGCTCTGATCAGATACCGTACCGTATTTATTGTGATTGTGGTAAAAATAAATCTCTTAAATTTTAACTATCGGTCTACACACTCTACTCAGCGCAACGCAACGCTTTTCATCAATCCAGTAGGTACCATAACCACTCCCAGACCCGTTTTAGTAGGTAAATAAAACTAAGATGCATCTCAGTCGGACGTTATGACATACCTATGACTCCGGACGACTATCGACTGGCAAGTCCCGTTACTTCCTACAAATCGACGCATGCTATCACTGTTATTCCACACAGTTCCGCAACGGTCACAGAACTCTAGTCTTCCTTCCATTGGAGCTAAAGTTGATAATACCTTGCAGGAAATTGAGAAATTGATACGTTCTAGATTTGGAAACCTACTAAAGATATGAGATTGGTTTTTGGTGTAGAAGTTTAAGGAAATTATTATATACTGTGTATATTTCGGGAATCTACTTTGACTGTCCACATTTAAATAGTAATTTTCACTTGCCAAAGTGTAAGTAAAATTGACTGCACAGATAGAAAGTGTCTCTCAAATTCACCTCATTCCAAAGGAAAATCCAAAAATTACGTATTATCCGATTTTAAAAAGCTTTTGAGGCAGTAGGATAGTTTCCTAAAAAATTCTAATTAGTCCGTCAGCTAGATTATCAGAACATATTGAACACGTATTTTTTCTATTGTCAATCAAACAAAAAATGGCAAAGATACAGCGCGTCAAAGTTTCGGAGTGAGGCTCGTGACGTCACAAAGTAGCACAAAGTGTCGCCAGTCGTGACGTCACGCAGAACTATAACTATGTCTATCTCCATTTTTTTTAATTGAGAAAAGAAAAAATACGTGTCCAATATCTTTTGATGATCTTACTAACAGACTTATTAGATTTTTTTAGAAAACGAGCCCATTCTGTGTGGTAGTTATTAGAACTTCTTAGTATGAATTTTATGGAATAAATTTGAAACTACAGTCGCTATTTGAGGACATCAAGACAAAATGACTTTATCAAGAACAAGTACAGACTGGCCATAAGCGGCCCAAGCAAATCTAGGATGTTTAAATGAGATCTATTCATGTAAGTAATGCAATGGGGGCAGACATTTTAATTACAAACTAATATGTTTACGATAATAGCCCTTAATTTACACCTTATTCGCTTGAATGTAGTAATTGTTTGTACGTTGGTCAAAGCTAATTTAAGATACTAAGTAGGTAAATACTGTGGTAAATGTCATAGACCACAATAGTTTGATTTGGATTAGAATTTTCTTTTTATTATTTTTAAATAAAATAGATAGACAGATAGATAATACTTTATTGTATCACACAAACACAGAAAACAGTACAGAAATAAATACTACGAGAGGAAGTACAAAGGCGGCATTATCGCTATTAGCGATCTCTTCCAGGCAACCTTGGGATGGACTGGACATGTAAGAACAACAAAGACGGTGGCACTTGAAAAAAAATGTAATGTCTTCATAAAAATTAAGGGGAGAAAAGAAATTTGCTTGATAAAAAAACATAACGAGAAAATTAAGAGTTCCTAGATTACGTATTTAATCGTGATTTCTAAACTTTCGTAGCAAAAATTCGAAAGTTAAAACAAAAGTCGGCAAATACCCATTGAATAAATCTAAACGGCAATCTAAAACATTATTTATACAAAGTCGTGACAGAAATAGTGAAAATAAAAAATAATTAAGACCTAAGTAAAGGTAGCTCCACTTACCGTGGAGCTACCTTTACTCAGTCATAAATCCGCGCTTTAATGAACCTTGTCAAATTAAATATTTTCTATCTTAATAACGTCCCCGAGGAGGAACTTGCTGGATTTCTCATACCAACTTACGAAGTCAAAATGTAACTGAACCTTGTTAAAGTAAAAGTCCGACCACTTTTGTTTCAATTCAAAATGGTTCTATCCCATTCGAATTGCGCGCGAACTTTACAATGGATAACCATATTCTTCTAACTCCAAGTACCAGGGCTTAAGGAACAAGTAGGTGGTTAGCCTCACATATCACATAGAAAGTTGAACAAAGGTTACCTGATCGACTCACGGCGATTTGCGCAACTCTTGTTATGACTGATGGATATGCAAATAGCTGCAGGCATTGTCTGCGTGATCGGAGAGTGCTCTAGATAATGACGTGCTAATCGATTTCTGCTTATCTCTTCATCTGTAATCGCTTGTTTCTAACTGAGGGGTATGATTACATTTACCTTTAGTATCATCATCGGCAATTCCCAAGCTAATAAGTGGCTTTTGATCAGTTCTGATGATAAGATCTTAAAACTTTAAATTATTTATTTATCATCTGGATCTATTTCAATCGTATCATTTTAAACTGGATTTGAAAGTAAATTATTTACATACCTACCCATCTTATTGCTATGCGATAATTTTTACTGGTTTTGTACTGAACCGGTAAACGTACAAGATAAATTCGAGCAAAATTGCTGTTTCATTGTGCACTTTGCTGCGAATCATTATTAAAAGCAATAATTGCTTCCACTATCAAGCATTTGAACGTGACAATTTGATGAAGCCGACCACCTACATAATTCTGCTGTCCTAGTACAGTACAACTGATCAAGCGATTTGTCCTTGCTGACAAAACGTTATATGTAATTAATTGGCACAAAAGGCCGGCCACTAGAAACAATAAAAAAATCTCAGAGTGTTTCTTATAAAGCTGAAGCACCGAGTGTGCATTGAACTTCTTCCTAGCGTTTCTGATCCGTCACGCAGCTGTTGGTTACCGTCACACTAAAGATGAACGCACATCTGAAGTGAATCATGCGTGTACGTTTAGCTTTAAGTTGGTGTCCTCAAAGATAAAATCGGACGATAAGCAGCTTCGTCCGTTAATTATGACGTCAAACTTCTGTCAAAAACGTCAATAAAAACATAATTCCTATAGATAATCTTTTTGAAGAATGTGTCTTCGAGTATTATTCTTTTGGTACCTAAGCATTAAAGAAACTGAATCTTTGCTCATGGGACCTAGTTTCCGATAGGCAATGATTTGCACACAAGAATCTAATCATCTGATATTTCACAACAGAAAACGACCGCAAACTCTATTTTGCAATGATATAGCCCAGAGTGGATAGCAATCGCGATACAGATCTCTCATGTCCGCATCACATCACCTCATTAGCATAGAAATACAATACCAGTACCAATATGCAGTTGATATAGCCTTTTGTGTTTTTTATGACATCAACCTGCAATCCTTCGCGCATCTCTATTTTCAGATATTGTCCACGCACTATGCCAAAACTCAATAAACTCAAATCTTAAAGTGCTTTATTTCCTTCAGACCTTACAGGGCTCTTGGAAAAGTTACAAAATTCAGATTACTCATGTAAAACTAGGAAGTAAATTGATCACTTTGATTTTTTGTCCAATTCAATCTTTTTAAGGTAAAGTAAAGAAGCGAACTAGAAGGTTTTGCAGCTGTGAAGACCTTTTGACAAAGACAACGGCAAAATTATCCTTAACCGATTTAACTGAAATTTTGCATACTTATGTGAATTCGGTGATAATGCAATGTCATGGTACCATCGAGCTGGTCTGATGATGGAGACAGATGGTGTCCATAGGAACTCTTAAACGAAACGATTGTACCCCGTTGAGTTTGAGATCACAAGCAAGGTCCTAGATCGCACTTGACGGATCTTGTTTTTTTTTAATATTATGTGTTTTGTGTGTCAACATATTTGTATCGTCAGCGCAGTTGCTTTTATCAAAAAACAAAAGGCATTCACGTCCACAGGTGAACTCCCCCAAACAAAGCATAATCATCTCGTTTGACAGACGGATTAGTGATGGCAGTAGAGATGTCAAAATACACAGAGAGAAGCTGCTGCCTTTCCTCTTGTAGGTTCCTAGTCGACTCTTACGTCATCCATGGGTCTAGCTAGATAGAGGGGTCGATTATAATACTACCACGACCGCCACCGCAACCGAGCCGTAGTATCGCAACCGTCATAGTGTCTTTAGGATCCTTTCGATAGTCTTCATGCAATTTCTGGCATATACGGGAGAATTATCCAAGATTCTTCTTTCAAATTGCTTGGCATCTCGAATGGATATAATTATCAAAATAGCACCCACTTAACTGCATCCAATTATCCACTCTAACATGGGTACATGTCGCGTATTAATATTACACGTTGTCCTTGTGTCCATTCTATCTTCCGGTCGTTTTCTTATTAACTCTATATGTACACGTAGAACCTAGATGTCGTGTGTGCAATACTTGGTACAATAATGTTTGATCAATCAAGTCTGGGTTTTCATAACTTTGATTAGTGTGGCGATGTACGGTCTTATGAAAATAACATACTTGTATCAAAATAGTATATATTATTGTCCGCAAAAAACGCCTATATATAGGGCCTATGTTTTATTCCAAGCCAAGACTACCTGTATGCAAATTTTCACCCCAATCTGTTCAGTAGTTTTGGCGTGAAGAGGTAACAAGCATCCATGCTAACATCCAAACTTTCGCATTTATAATATTAGTGTGATGCGAAGAGCAACAGATAGTTTAGGGTAGTTACGTAGTATGGAATCGTGACGTAGTAAACTCGATGAAAGAAACTCTAGCTTGATAGTGCGTGTGGTACTATTTGCACGGAGAAATTGGTTTTGAATGGTTTCAACCTTGACACTGTTGACGTAGTAACTTTTTTTTCCTGTAGTCCTTAATCTTCCGATGTTCAGTTCATTGATCATTTGCGGCAGAATATCAACCTCTTTGGTTAACTGATCTCGCTCTAAACTCATCCCACGGGATGAGTTGACTAAATAAATGATTTAACTAATTTTGATTGGTCAACTGATCCCGCTTTTAACAAAAGATAAAAAGAAGTGTATTATTTGAACTCTATATTATTTGTACCCATGTTATGAATGAACACACGTGAACAAAATGGGTATGAGATGCCAGAAAAGAGAACAAGAAATGGTAAGAAAAATAGTTGAACCTAGGTAAACCTACAGAAGGCAAGATAAGACCCATAAACATCCCACAACTTATGGAATGAAGGTTACCATACAAAAATGTGTTATCCTACGAAAATACCATTTGACATATTGAAATGATAAGCTAAGCAAAATAGAGCTTCTGGTACGAACTACATAAGACTCTAGTAGATGATATGAACTAAAAGTGCACAAAAATGTAGAGCAACGTAATGCTATCAATTTTATGATTTTACTACCAAACTATTCAAAGAAATTTTAAAAAATACAGTTTTAGTCATGACATTGAGACGTAAACGAACTGTGAAGATCGCAACAATTGTTATGCAGATAAAAATTGTTCTCGCATTTGGAATAATCACTTTTTGTATTTGGTAGCTCGTCACGCAACAGTCAATCTGACTGAAAAAGTAGATTTCCTGGGTTTGAAGATGACATGTCATTACGGTAGTGAATTACTAAGTAAGAGCTTCCTAATTCCTTCAGTATATTTGCGCGCTATAGCCGATCCGTATCCATTTGAAATCTGTGAATCGACTTTGGCAATCGACCCATCTGTAGTCACAGCATAGAAAATTTTGGTGCCAGGCAGAGAATTTCTGATATCTGACTTTTTTTAGTGTGTTGATCATATAGGCAGTGAATAGTATATAATCTGAATTATAAATAGAGAGAGAAGAGAATAGAAAAGTTCTACTTTGGTTCATGTAAATAACAAAAAAAATTCTGTCAACGATATCCGATAACAGTGATAACCATTTCGCTACCTAGCTTATTTCTAAATTTTATATTTAATCTGTCAGTTAGGTAGGCTACTATTTTGTACATGTTTTGCTGATTTTATTCCGTATATATGTTGTGTCAATAAATATCTCTCTATCTATCTATGGGCCAAATGTGTTGGTTTACTCTTTGAAGCATGACAATAATACATAATTTCATTCGCATATCCTGCCCTTGCGAAACGAAAACGGATAGTGCGGCCCACGCGCATTGTATTCGCACTGTCACCTTGATTGCCTCTCGAACACGTGAGGTCAAGCTCTAAATAAGTTACCAATAAGTCTACTTGAAAACTGTAGGTCGATGACTGAAATAAAATACCTACTTCATGAATAGGCACTTTAATTGGAATTGGTAGAAAGAAGCCAAAAACTGGGATTGCTAGATGGTTAGAGAGAAGAGTTTTCTCAGCAGTGAAACGAAATTTTTGCATATAGAAATACTCGGTGACGGTTTCAAAATGCTAAAAGAAAATCTATATTCAAATACCTACCTAGTCTCGCACGACTGCCTTATTGGTAAGTATCATCATACGGATTCATCGGCGCGCGCCTAGAACCGCACTCACCCTGAAGAAGTCCCTTGTTAAGGGATGAAACGTTGGTGTTCTTCCAACACAAATAAGGTTCGTAGTTAACCCGCTTACATCCGTAATGAATTCGTCAAACTACGATAGTTTTTATAGTAAAATCATCATACAGACTTCAAGACCTCTTCTGTAACTGGCTTTGCGTCTTTCTGAGGGGAAGATCTATTCGGTCGTCGATGGCTGCTCGTCCGATCATTGGCGATCAACGCCGGGGTACCTCAGGGTCAGTACTATCAGCCACGTTTTTCCTGTTGAACATAAACGATCTGCTGGTATACTTGGGTACGCAGACGACAGCACCGTGGTGGACAGGTACCTTTTCAACGCCAAGGCCAGTCTGAACAAGAAGACCTCATTCATGCTTCGATTAATATGTCAATTATCATCTACTTACTGTTTATTCCTACCGACAAGCTTATCAAATAAAAAACATATGGAGGATAAGTATAAACCTAACCTATCATTATTTGATATAAATTTATTTTCTCACTTTCGGTACCTTCGACTATGAAGTTGGCAACTTACCTACTTGAAAGTTATCCTAAACTACTCATAGGTAGGAAATTTGAAAACTTCATAGTAATAAAACGACTGGCTCGCTCTTCTCGTAATCTCAGCACTTTTTACAGAAGTATTACGAAACGACCCTTTCATCATCATCAGCCTATATCAGTCCACTGCTGGACATAGGCCTCCCCTAATGAGCGCCATAGCGCCCTGTCTTCAGCTTGCCGCATCCAGCATCTGCCAACGACTCTTCAGTTCGGCATAATTTTATATTCATGTTTTTGTTCGGATTCGATTCACTTGATACATATCTTAAAATGTCCATATACTTCGAGCTTACAAATCCCTTATCATCAAACTGATAAGAAGCAAGCGTGGCTAAACTGCCTCGCTGAGTCTACATTCTCTTCCATTTGTCCTAGATAGCTCAACGTTAACCGAATGCCTGTCAATCAACCATTGGGAAACAACGTGCGTCCAGAATTGGACCATATAAGAAAGTAATACAGTGCCAATTCGCACGAATTTAAATAAGTGGCTGAAAGTAGTTTATTACCTGGTTCTGCAAACTTGTTGACGAAAATTTAAAATGTCAAGTGTTGTTGACCCTCATAGCTTATGACAAGAGGAGCTTTAAATATTTTGGAGCACATAAAAGCTTGCAATTAAGAGTTCGTATAAAATTCTGTTATTTATTCTACATTAACTTGAAATTTTAAAGTGGGGTTGTGTGCGGTCTCGTTTTGTTTTATTTTATTTGCCTATGGGTACAAAGTGGCAAACATCAGCTACATCACACCAGGTCACGCACGTTAGGTAACCTACGATGCACTGGTTTATGTTGTTCGTTGACCTCTGGCTGGTTTTCTTCGCGGGTTCTGTAAATAGGTACATCTTTGTAAGACTAGATTAATATTATAAGTAAAGATGATACTCTAAGACCCGTATTATGAAAGCTTGCTCAGTCATAGATCTGTGCTTGAGTGACGTTTATGCCACGACGATAATGTGTCGATGATTGAGCAAGTTTTAATTTAATGCGAGCCTAAGGTCTGATTCAATTGACCTTTATTTATTTGCCTTTACAAAACTAAATGGGTTAGTCGTTTCTATGTCCACCGCTGACCGTGGCTATGCCTCCTCTAACACGGGTTAAGGGTTCTTGCCAAAATCACCTTCACCACGCTTAGCAGGCTGTTTGGTGATCACATTGAAGGATAAATTAATAAATAAATAAGTAATGCTGGACAAACACACGGCATCCTCTAGCCCCAAGCTAATCAGAGCTTATGTTATGAGTACTAGCTGACTGATATACCTAATACAATAAATTACATAGATAGATATTTTTTATTGTAGGTATTTTAGAAAATATCCAGAACACCCAGAACAAATAATTACAGATCGTACGAACATTTGTCCCAAGGCGGGAATCGAACCCGCAACCTTCTGCGTCACAGACGGAACGGAACTTCGCCCGCCGCGTCACTTCGATCGTCAATTAATCAGTCTGATGAATCTCTACCAAGTAAAAACAAAAAATATCATAGCATTTGAAAAAAAAATGTTGTCGGTTCTGATCGGCTCCATAGAACCTTCACGCACAATACACGATAGCAAGAGTGCGAAGTCCCAGCACCTTGATACCGTTGACCTGTAATTGTACCAAGTTCATACAGTTATGCACAGCCCCCCTTTGTGACAGGTTGTAGTTCCCATGCTGGTAACAATGGTGACTCTATCATAACAACCGAACCGTCTAGTTTTTTCTTATGATTAGAATTCTTATGGGTTGATTAGTGAAATTGAAGAATTCTTTTTATCACGTAATCACTCTGGTATCTCTCACATCATGAGGTGTGTATTTTAGATAGCGGTGAAGGAGTGGCTTTATTCTCATAAGGGTAGCCTTGGCAAGGGTTGTAGAGATGTATACCCACCCTCGAGTAATAGTTTTCAATGTCATAAACGTCACTGAAGCACAGATCTATGACTGAGTAAGCTTTCGTAATACGGGCCGATTTCAAGCGACAAGCGAGGTAGTAGGTTACTAATTATTAATAGTGATCTTTAAATTGGTACCTATTCAAATGAAGATGAACGATACAATATTTTACATAATTGCAACATATTCACATTATTCACGTATCTTTATCGTGAAATTGACTTGCAAAAATATATTTTTCTGCGGAATATTCCGAGAATAATGATGTGTTTGGTTTATTTCTGAAGCAAGCAGATATTTTGTTAAATCAGCATCTTCATAATGGCACTCGGTTTTAATTAAGTATTGACCTCATCGGTGCACTAGCAAAAATAAGGTCATTCGAATTCATTTGTTTTGATTTTCTGTTTTACTCAGTATATAATTAATCTATGCATTACCTACTTGTTTAATATGTAGAAGATAGTAAGGTTTCAACATCGATATCACAGTCATAAATAGAGGTAATGGACATAGCAAATAGAGCCAATTCCGGTACCATAAACTCAACAATCGCGACAGCCAATTGGCTTCCTAGAGTGATTCCAGTTAAACCAAGTTACATAATACAAGAGGCTATCGTTCTCAATATCCAATCAAAATACCTTTTGAAATGTTGTTTTATTTTTCAATACTTATCAATAAATTTCGATGGATATCACGCCATTTTGATTGTGATTTAGTTATGTTTTTGTTTTGAAGTGATATTTTGAGAGAGTCTGTTTTACGCGTCAATAATTTTAAAATGCCTTCAAAAACGACCCCTCGTTTTGGCGGATGCATGTTGGTCATAGCATGTTCCGCAGTGGGCGAGTGTTCTGATGAGGATTACGAGCTCCTAACAAAATCCTCGTAAAAATATTCGTAAATATCAATGTAGATGTGAGGTATTAAAATGAATTTTTAGACTATGACATGTATTTCCTAAAAATGTAAGGACATTTAAAATCGGAAGGCCACACATACATGCACTTATCTGAAGAGAAGATCTTACAAAACGGCCATTAAGGTCAGTAGACTCTCGATTGGTCTCGTAAATCGGTTCTATGGGTAACAATTAACTGTTAATGTCCTATGTTTCGTACAATATTGGTTCCTTTGGTGTTGCCACAGTCACACCTTGAAGTCTAGAATCTCTTAGAGTATAAATGTTTACTAGTTTATTTGTTAAAAAGTTAGTAGGTAATAGTTTTGCATCGGAAGAAGACTACAAACACTTTACGAGGTCAAAGGTGGTGAACTTTTGTGGTAGGTACGTTTGGTAAATATTCGATTGAAGCTCAGACGGTTTTTGGTTCATTTCGCTACCCATTCGCAAATGCATTATTTACCTGGAGATATTTTATTCAGGATGTGAGTGTTTTTACTGTGCTTAGTTTTGGGAATGACGCAAAAACTCCGGTTCACTGTCATTAACCTCATTCTCGTCCAAATGAACAGTCCAACTAAAATAGCCAGTCATTAAGCGCTCCAATAAAATGATATTATTTATTCTATTAAAATTTGTCGTCGAAGGTTACAATTTCAAGCAGCGGATATGTGCATTAACAGCTAGCCAAGCCTCGTCTGCTTTAGTAGAACGCGCACTGGCGTTGCCGTCGCGCGTCTGTCGGCCATTAAAGAAAAAAAAAAGGCTCGTGAATTCCCGCCAAAATCCACCTGTCACCTGTCACTGTCAAAATAGTGTTGCACCATGACGAAAAAACCTGTAAATAACGTTATCGTGTTTGTTTAGTAATTTCGCACGGTTTTCTCTGTTTGTTTAGTTGTGATGAGGTGTAGATAAGATTTCTTGGTTTGCGGTCGCGTGTGGTTTCAAAGATATTTTTGGATTTTCATTTGATATTATTTTATTGAAAGTTGGTGATAGTTTGTGTGGGCTGATTAGTCACGTAAGTTTCGTTTGATTACTTTTACCTAGTTTTTAATTGATACGAAATAAATTTACAAATTTTAAATTTCAATTAAAACCATAGGTTCCCATTCAAGAACAATTAAGTAGATGTCGCATAAATTAAAATTATGTTGATAAAAATTATCTAATTTCATAGAATGCCTCTCATTCTAATCAATGTAAGAAATGGTCGTCGTGTTGTTGACACGCAACAAAATTTGACAGTTCTGATTCTTAAGTTCCAACTAAAAACTTGTAATCCAAAATAATCTACTTGAATTCCTAAATAATCGATAAGAACATGTCGATTATTTAGGAATTCAAGTAGATTATTTTGGATTACAAGTTTTTAGTTGTTTTAGTTGCGTATTCCACAAACCGCTGACGGTCTCCTGTCTTCAGACTGTCCCCCAAGGTGGGTAGTATTCGTACATTTAGCTGCATATATCTAAACAAACACGACTTTTTTTTGCACGATTTTTTTATCTGTTTAGGTATAAACATTTTGATACGGCAACAAGCTAATAATAATAACAATATCAACTTAAAAAACTGGTCCAAAAACTGAATCCGAAACATGTTTGTCGAGGGCACCTTGGCTCGGTCACTTAATTATAATGGACCCAGTTTAAATTAGGCACTAAAATAAAACTAAAGTGAATACTGCCCTTTAGAAACAGACATACCTTAAAAGGTTTGACAGTAAGGGACATAATTATTATCCTTATTTCCTACTAGCAGCGCCTCGCGGTTTCACCCGCGTAGTTCCCGTTCCCGTGGGAATTCCGGGATAAAAAGTAGCCTATGTCCTATTCCAGACTATAATCTATCTCTGTGCCAAATTTCATTCAGATCCGTTCAGCCGTTCTGGCGTGATAAAGGAACAAACATCCATCCATCTATCTATCCATCCATCCATCTAAACTTTCACGTTTATAATATTAGTGAGATTATTATAATAAGATGAAGGGAAAGGTTTATACCATTGTATTGCATACAATCTATACAAAACAATGGCATAAACTTTTGCCTTCTATATTATAGATGGTTGGCCAAAGTAAACGTTAAAACTACTGAATGGATCCGGCTGAATCTTTGCACGCATAAAGATCTGGACCTGAAATAACATTAATGGGCTACTTTATTTTTTCAAAAACGTATGAATACGTTTCCAAAGGCCTTATGAATTGTATGATTACTATTCGTAATCTTCATTACAAAAGTTTTTTCAAGAAAACGATTAGGCATTACGACAAAACCGACTAAGATTTCGTGGCTTAGTTGGTTAGAGATGCGAAAACAAAAATTGGTGGCCACTAAGAGTAACTTCGCATCGCTTACAGAGGCATTAAAAAAACCTAACATATCACAAACTGTAAATTTCTTTTTAATTCCTTTGTTTAGCGTAATAATAAAATAAAATAGGTGACGGCGCTAGTGTGCATCGGGGCACCTTAACTACCGCGACTGTCATAGCATAGCCACAGATAATCTGTGAGAATAACAGCGCCGGATATAACTCGAGTCCATGATACCCACCCATGCCTACAAACGGCGTATTGTGTGCAGGTACTAATTGACACCACCACCGTTCATGGTATTGTGATATTTTATTACTCATCGGAAGAATGAAATTGGCTTCACAGGTTCTTTGGTTATAAGGTGCATCGACTCTATCAGTGTCTTTAACTTTCGGGATACTTAGAGAATTCATATGTATAGTTAAAAAAAACATCATTATGAACACGTAAACATAGGATAAAAAGTGCTACCTACCTGTAACTAATGGACGCTACACCATACGGAATACGCCATCTAGCAGGGGTTGGTGTGACATTTCTATATGTTGATGTTGATGATATGATATGGTGTTGTCGACTTGTCGGCGAGCCGGCGGCGACTTTGATGAGGACTTTGGATGCGAACCCCCAAGCCACCATACAAACGTACTTTCCGAAGTACCGTTTTACTTTTTTTTAAACAAAATCATCAATAAATGAGAGCGAGATTAATTAAATCGCTTGAAAATTAATTCAAATGAATTTTCACTCTCATTTAATGATAATTGTGTATTTTGAAAAACTAAAACGGTGCATATGTATGGATAATTTAATTGCAATAAAAGGTGTAGTTTCCAAATGAATCGGAAAGTACTTTTGTATGTCTGTACACATTTTTGTATCTATTTTATCTTCTTTCTTTACTTGGTTATTATTATAATTTTCTTGTACTTAGTTATTATTATAATGTGTCATTTTGGTTGTTTGGTTTCAAATGAATGTATTTTCTTTGAATGAATGAATGAACACTTTATTGTACAAAAAAATAAACATGAATAAATAATCTTATATCTAAATAAAACACACAGTACAAAAGGCGGCCTTATCGCTGAGAGCGATTTCTCCCAGGCAACCTTGGGATGGAAAACATAGATATAAGAAAAGTTGGTTGATAGTGCAAATAACGGATCTAATACAAAAAAATTACATACATATTTACAATACAAAACTACCTTATTTTCTTTATATGGGGGCTTAAAGGTTCGAACCTACCTGAAGCAACATTCATTAGTTTTCTCGTCCTATAGCTAGAGTAAATCCTTTTTCATCTAGATTTATCGTCAATTTTCGAACATCGTGACTAGGTCCGCTATCTTACTGCAGGATCACAACGCAACTAGCATAAATTTATACTAAAAAGTTGTTTGTCTTGAAGTCCTTAGCGTCCACAAACCAGGCTATTAAACTTATCCTTCCTGATTACAAAACTGTTTCTACCACTGCAACCGTTTACTTAGCTGTAAGACAATGCAACTAGCTTAGTTAGCTATAGATCGAATAATAACATAACACTAGTTAACAAAGGCTGTATACTGAGTGCGCAGCGAGCGATAGCGCGCAGTGCTCGGAGAGACGCAGAACGCGCGCGCCTAGAACCGCACTCACCCTGAAGAAGTCCCTCGTTAAGGGATGAAACGTTGGTGTTCTTCCAACACAAATAAGGTTCGTAGTTAACCCGCTTACATCCGTAATGAATTCGTCAAACTACGATAGTTTTTATAGTAAAAAAGTCTGAGTCTGTTAGTCGCATAGTCGTTTGGTTCCAGTTTGTAACCTAAATTCTAGATATCCCAGCGAGCTTTTAAAAACGAACTTGGTTATAACAGGATCAAGAACCTCTTGACACACTAAGGCCCGTATTATGAACTCTTGCACAGTCATCAATCTATGCTTGAGTTACGCTTTTCTATGGCATAAATGTCACAAAGAAGATTGCAAGGATATTTACAAGAAAAACGTGTTTAACATGTGCATAATTATTTATAACAAGCTACCCGAAGAATTAAAGGATTTAAATGGAAACTTATTTAAGAAAAAGTCTTTGTTAGCAAAGAAAATTACAATCAAGTTATAGAATTAAATTAAAACTAGTATTTACAGTTGAAACAGTTGAGCTAACTGCAGACTGTTGCAAACTATCTACAGGTAGCTCAACTGATCCATATCAATGCCAGTCAGAAGCGTGTCCAAGACGCTGACTGCATTGCCCCGCTGTATGGCAATGCTGATGCGCTGCGTCGGATACTCACCAGCTCTCGGGTCACGCGTCGCTTCGACCAGACGCTCAAAAAAAAAGTTAGATATTTGGTTGCTTTCAAATTGTTTTTATAGTGTAAACGAATTTTTTTATAGTATAAAATTTAATGATTTCAATTTTAAGAAAATCAATTAATGAAATGTATACCTTTAAAGACATATTTCATATTTGCTCACCTGCTTGCGGACTGAATATATTGACATTAGTACCTACATAACTTTAAGATATTGACATGTAATTATTTTATTTTTTGTAAACCAGAAATATTAATCTATTTAGAATTTTCACGCGTGTGTTCATTTCATTTATTTTTCATTATGTTTCAACTCGCGCAGTTCCAATTCTTGCGGTTCGAAGTGAGACTAACTCGCCTAAAGAAATAAAGTTAATGACATCTAACTTCAAGAGTGTTGATTATGTTTACGTCTTATAATTTTGACGAGAACGGGCCTAAGTTGTTTTCTCTTTTGTTACAGAAACAAATGCAACCATGCAGACAGCCAGAGAATCAAGCCGCCAACGCCGTTGCAACAAACGACGCAACTCCCGCAAGAAGTCCCTATCTCCCTCCGACCTCAAACGAGACCTTAAGACAGACAAAGCCAAACGATCCCTCTCAGAAAGCTCCGTGAAAGCCAAACACAGAAAGAGCAACATACGACGAACTTTGACCCACCCTTTACCAGACAATATTAGTGTAGACCTTAGTGAAGTGAAACCAGAGAGTGATGAGTCGAATCTGCCGCCGACTTCTAGTGATAGGGATACGGAGGATGATACGAGGATAGTGCCCATGCCTGTGATCAGGCCTAGGTGGGATTCGGGGAGCGAGATGGACTCTTTGGTGTCCACTGTTGTTAGAAGAGCGCGACGACGCAGGACTTCCAATAATCCAGGTGAGTTTTATCTCTGATTTAACCCTCCTTATAATCTACTTTTGAAAATCTGTCAACTGAAAACCTTATCTTGGCAGTGTTCTATTCTCAAGAATAGAACACTACCAAGATAATGTTTTCAGTTGAAACGAAACATTATCTTAGCAGTGTTCTATTCTCAAGAATAGAACACTGCCAAGATAATGTTTTCAGTCAGGAATAGACCGACTTACTTACTCGTAGCTATTGCTAGAGGTTAAGAGAGGTGTAGAAGAAAGGGTTTTTCGAGTGTCGAGTAGGCACTTTTTCGAAAAAACGTAATGAATATGAAAATAATGTAATGCAATTAAGCCTAATTAAGGAAGGTCAAAATATACCTAAGTTAAAACTACACAAAAGTAATCCTATTCAAACCCTCTGCATCACTCATTGCGATTTGCTTCCTTTGCTTGTTTTATTGATAACAATCTTGATAACGTCAGAATCTCGTCTTTTGTGATTATTACGGTTGACGTAAGTTCAGAACTGGTAGTATTTTTAGTACTTATTATGTAAAAACTAGTCAAGGATTTTATGCACTGCGGTAACCTGTAATTTCTGTCATAGGTATCTGAGATAAATTTAGCATTTTATTGCAATTTTCATCGGGTTTTCCTTAAGATATTTTCCATGTTTCTTTTATCATTTAGAGTAGGTTAATAACGGTCCATAAAGTACTTACAATCCCAGTATAACATTATAAATGTGAAAGTTTGGATGGATGGATGTTTGTTACTCAATCACGCCAGAACGGCTGAACGGATCTGGATAAAATTTGGCACAGAGATAGAATATAGTCTCAAATAGCACATAAGCTACTTTATCCCGTTAATATGTACGGTTCCCGTGGGATAGATTTGTTTTAATCTACACTAATATTAAAAAGAGGAAATATTTGTATGTATTTTTGTATGTAACGAATAAACTTAAAACTACTGGACCGCTTTCAAAAATTCTTTCACTATTAGAAAGCTTACTTTTCCGGGAGTGACATTGGTTATATTTTATTCTGGAATTCCCACGGGAACTACGCGGGTGAAACTGCGATGCGCTGCTAGTAATAATAACATTATAAAGAGGAAAGATTTCTTTGTCTGTTTGTAATGAATAGGCTCCGAAACTACTGGACCGATTTAAAAAATTCTTTCACCATTTGAAAACTTACTTTTCAGGTAGTGACATATACTTTACACAATGCGACGTCTCAAGTGCTGTTCGCCATTTTTACAGTAGTGTTGTTTTAGTCCTGTTAAAATCATGAAATCATCATGAAAATTCAATACGGTACCGCAAAAGGCGAAGTAATTCAAGTTTCATACGAATTGAAATAAATTATTTGTACGATATGACAGTTGGGGGTTTCATACAATTCCATCCAAAAAATACACTAAAGTACAAGGCATCTTCTTGTACTCCGCGCTTTTGACTGAGAGAAGTGAAAAAGTCGAAGTAATTTAATTTTCATACGAATTGAAATAAATGATTGGTCGGACAAGTGGAAGATTCATAAAATTTCATACAGTCAATACATACAACTAAATAAAACACTATTTTTAATACTAAATTCTATGCCTTGTGCTGTGAGCGCTTTCGGCTGGGAAAGGTCAGCGTTTAGCTCTACCAACGCTCTCTCTGTTGCGGTACCATAAGATAAATATTTTCACAGATGCGCGGTACACTGCAAGGTCAATGTTACGTTATCATGCTTGTGCTTACCTTTCTATTATCTAGTAGACGTCATTGTGAATACTACCTACTGTTGCTTGTAAATATAATTTATGCTAAACGATACTATCATTATAAATTCAAGAACACAAGACCCTTGTGCCTGGCAAACGTTACTTTGAGTTTTTGTTTTTATAGTGCGTAAGTCCTCACCACTCGGGTTAAGTCCCGTCGGTGACGAAATTTTTTGGCATATTGTTGTTGTTTATTGTTATTTTCCTTATTAACAAAGAAAATTACATCAAATAATAGAATTAAATTAAAACTAGTACTTACAATTGAAAAAATTGAGCTAACTGCAGACTGTTGCAAATTATTTGCAACAGTCTGCATTGCTATTTGATTTTCATTTAATTTAATTTTAACTAGTAAGTACTTTGAATACAAACATTAAATATATAGTTAAAATAAATGTTAATAATAAACTGTAGTAGGCACTTTGAATACTAAATTTAATTATAAGAGATATTTCTGCTAATAACAAATTATGGATCACAGTCATCTGTAATAAGAAATATATTATTTATTTATTTATTCATATATTTTATTACTATGGTAATTCTAAATGGTACCTTTAAGGTATAATACAATTACAAACCCAGAAGGGCTAGATTATAGACGGACTAGTTTCTGTCCACGGCTTCGAATGCGTTAATCTTATGGTAGGTACTTACATAACGTTTAAAGGTTATCCCATGTTAATTGTTTAGCGGGTCGAAAAGAAGCCTAAATAACAACTCTTTCAAATAATCGAAAAACAAATTTTTTGCGCTTACCGGTAACATAAATGTTGGTTTTTGCTAGGGCTCAAAACTAGATCCCCATTTTCTAAATTTTGTTTTATTTTTTTGGCTTTAGTCAGGTTTTTCCGTTGAGACATCTGGTAACCCTAGTCTTGCCTCAAGTCCATGACGGAGACCAAAAACGGTACAATACTGTTCATGCATAAATCATGGTTGGATACTTTGGACCTTATAAATATCTCCCATTCTCTCTAAGCAGGTAGGTACTAAATTATTAATTAAATAATGATACGGTGCCTTCTTACAAATGTTTTAGTAATTATAACCATGAAAACGTGAAAAAATGCTTCTAAGTTATTTTATTACTCATTACAATATTAAAATAATTAGTATAGGCACGTTTAAATTTCAAGGCAGATAAAATACATTAATTTCGACAACGGAGTTTCGTAAACATCCTTTCTGTATTTTCTTCTATAGACTTACCTACCTACATATATTCATCTCGACGATAATTTCACTAAAACTTTCTATACCCAATTAATAGAATGGTAGAACCTTGGTATAATAACCAGTTAGAGAAATATAATACCTACATAACAAGAATGCCGATTAATTAATATAGTAGGTACAACCAATTTCATCATGTAGCAGATTTTCCGGGGCCAAGAGCCATCTGTTTCGAACGCGCGTAAACTGCAGTTTTTCTTTGACAGTATTAGTAATGAAAACCGTTCATAGATGGCGCCTAAGCCAGCTTTCAGTTGAGTTTACCCTAGGTAGAATGTTATGCGTTGCAAGTAAACTGGTAAAGATGGCGCTCTGTGTCCTCCAGTGAATCGTATCATTTAGCATTATTTATTCAGTTGTTACATGTTGTTATGTTACATTTATGTAGGTCTTAGGTAATAAAAGTATAGTACCAAACATGCACCCTGTTGGGGCAATGCAAAATAAACTTAAACTAGTTAAATTTACTTCTAGGAATTATTATCTCTAGAAAAGAGAAAGAAACATGAATCTTTAATTTTTTTTTCATATTTTCAAACAGTAGCCTATGTATGTAGTGGAAAAAGAAAATTATTTTCATGTCCAACTCGGAAAAACATCGGAAAAAATATCTTATTTATGTATACATGTAAGTATGATTAATTTTATTTTATTGTATTCATTTTTATTTGTGTTTAACTATAGTAATTATTTAGCCTACGTAGATATTTCATCTACATAGGTACCACCTACAAGCAATATAACCTATCTACCTTAATTTGCAAAATGATTACCTACGTGTGGAGATTATGTGGGTAGCCACAGCCTTCCTAAGCAGTAAATAAATGGCAATGAATGGAAATAATATAATGTCAATGCTATTTTGCCCCTAGAGCTTATTGAAACAAAGGGGACGAATCTTATAGATAGGTACCTAGACGGAGCCGTGACAGAGATTACCTACCTATCGTTTTGGCGCGCCTTATTATATTCAAACTTTGAAATTAGTTTTTATCACTAATACGACTGGCGTTGAAGAAATATTAATTACACTATGCATTCTTTTTATCAGATACGTTAGAATTAGTTCCCAGTAGTAGTCAAGTAGCCTGTGGAAAGCAAAACAATTAAAAACCACAAAAATAATAATTTCGCGCCAAACGCCAACCCGCGACGTAGTAAAACATTAATTCATCTGTGGTAAAACTTGAAAAAAAAACACTGCTACGCCAATAGCTACGTAGAGGAGTGCGTTGAAGTATTTTCTATGAAATAATAGGTCTACGAGACTACGAGCTACGACGTAGCATATTAAGCACAGTCAAAAATTAGTTTTCATACAATCATAGATAGCCAACTACCACAAACAGGTATAAGGAGCTACCTTACGACGCCATTTTGTGAAAAGGATAGGTATAGGATTTCGCGTTCAAAGGAGCGGGATAAAGCGGAACGCGTGTGCAAAAATCAAGATTTCTTCTAATTAAAAGAGTACTGTTCAAATATTTATTTTGGCGAATCTGCCTCTGCTTTACTTTTCAATAAATTTATAACCCTCCCCTGTTGGTAGTCGGGTAAAAAATCAAGTCAATAAGTCATATTGGTTTGGAAAAGAAGGCAAAAATGTATCAAAATTAACTTCTTAATCAAAATCTATCTTGGCGCTTTTGTACAGAATGAAATGGATTATTAGGTAGGAGTATAGAACCCTAGATTTCATATTTGAACAGCAGTAGGATCTCAAAGATCATGGAACTGTTAGTGTTTTCGAAATACCAGCCTTAAATCAAATTTGTGTAATGGATCTTCTATGTAAATCAGGTAGGTAAGTGCTTCATTTATGTTTTCATCAGTGCCAAGAGAGTCATCTCGACAAAAGTTCTCCTATACTGGTGGGGGTCTACAAGGCCCCTTGGCCGCTGACAGGCGGTCAGCAAGTAGCAGCCTAATTGCTGACCGGTCATCAGCGGTAAGCCTTAGGCCAGCACCGCAGGTCAGTCTCAGTAAAAATGTATTCCTTGAACGAACTACCTGCCTTATTATACAACTGACCACCATCCATCGATGCCATCATCAGACACTGGCCTCATCAGTCTAAGGATACGATTAATAGTGATGTACGTTACTATGACCTCCGATTAGATCCACAAGGTTTTTCTGACAAAAAATATTACGCCTTAAAAGTTTATTCATCAGTTATTACAGCAAAAAGTTTGCAAGCGTTTTCTTCACGGTTCGTTTCGTTTGAGGCATTATAAATTACAATACAGTTAGTAGTTTTAGGGGGACCTTTTCGACTTACTCGACCATAGTGACAGTTAGTTAAAACTGCGTGGGTTGAACCCTACGTCCCACTTCTGTGCAAACAAAAGAGACGATTCTTTTAAACTTGTTCCATATAATTCCGGCCGAGTGTTTGGTCTAGTTCGCCAATGCAAGTTCATTGTTCGTCGTCTGTTAAATTCGAATAGGCCGTAAACGCCAGTTTGAATGCTTTTGGTGGTAAAGTTTGGCTTGACTTAGGTAGAACCTTTTTGTTCCGCTACAGCCTGTTAGATACACCTTTTTGGTCCTAGGCTGTGTTTTGTTGTTGGCGTTGAGACGCGAGGTGAGTCACGATGTTAGTTGACTCAAAAGTCGATAGTATTTATCGATAAACTTTAAATAGGTAGATGAATAATTTAACCTTTTTGCACAAATTTATGTGTGAAATTGCGGAAGTTATGGTTTATAAAAAGGGAATCTTAGTAAGTATATGTTTAGGAAAAATTACTGAATTTTAAATGGACACATACACAGACTGCACTTATTGAGTTAGTTGCATGTGGGTCATTTGCATTAAAATTGTACATTCCTCACTAGTAATGTGTCCCAAAATTTGAAATTTTTTTATGCTTAAAATATCCATAATTGGTACATTTCATTAACAAATTAGCGTAATTTAATCATTGCTTGATCGTATAAATTGCAATTCATCAATAAATAATAATCTTATTCATACTTTTGCGACCCTCAAAAAACAATGAAAAAATATCTCCATACAAATTAATCATGTCCCACAGAGGTCTTTGCATCTAAAAAATGCTTTGGAAGATTTCCCTCTGATATATTCAACTAATGAAAATATTTATTCGTCACTGATTAACCTGAGCAATACTATTTTATCAAATTTATCATTAAAAAATGAATAATTAAAGAGAAAATGATTTTTTAACATTATGTCTCAGTTTTTTCTTCCATTTCGTTATGTTTTGTTCGTTACGCTATTTTCATCAAAAAACCTTTTGAAAATCAACTAGAATTATATATAAAGATTGGCAACACTCGTCAGTTTTCTAAGAACTATAGAGAACTCCACTATTTTGTTTACTTTTTGTTTACGGTGAAAAGGTGCACATCTCATAACGCAAAAAGTTCGGTTTCGTTACGAAATTTAGAACTTAAAAGTAAGAAAACGCCGTTTTATTCAAGTTAATTTTACTGCTTTTCAAATACAGTGTAAAGACATTCAATTACAGTGTGTTTTATCGACTTTTCAAGTTCAGTTTCATAAGTTATTTCAGTTTTATCTTGTGTTTTCATCCGAGTTAGTTACAATATTCGTTACGTTACGAAACGGCAGGTCGCGTACACACTGGGATCTTAACCGACTTAAAAAAATATGTGTAGTATTGTGTTAGTTATCATCAACCGCAAGATGTTCTCTTTTGCGACATACTTTGGCATAGTGGTTGTTGAATAGGTAATAAAAGCTACTTTAGTCTAAAATCAATCATCAGAATCGATAACAAATAAATACATTTCGTATAGATCTATAATTAATTTGGTAATAACTATGACAAATTGTTTTGAATATGCTAATTTACTTCGATTTATGTAGCGTAATATAAAGCTTAATTTAATCGAGAAGAGGAGAATTTAGATAGGTGGGTACCTATTTATTATGTCATGTTATATTTATAATGTTACTGGTAAAATTTTCATGATTCTTTGATATTTGTATTTTAGGGGTACATCTATATCTATGATTAGGAGTTAAAACAATAATTTTATAAATAAAAATAATAAAAACATTTATTTAAAATAGCAAGTATTTTTAATTAAAACAATCAAAGTTTAGCGTTTTCTTTTATATGTGCGAGTTGATAACGTAGAATTCAAGTCCGCCAGTTAACTTCTATCAGATGATGATGATAAGGTAAAAATCCTCTAATTGTGTACAAAGCCTTATGCTTCCAATTAGTAACAAGTTCGTTACGTTCCGTTTCGTTTCCATTTCGTAGCATGTACAATTTTAATGCAAATGACCCATATGATTATTTCCAATTATTGAACTTGAAGTTATTGCATGAAAATTTTGAACTACGTGAAGTGTTAATGCCACTACCGTTAAGACTATAATATCAAGATAGATAGAAGATAATTATACCAACGTACCTACCGTATAGCAGATTATAGTCGAGCATACAAAACATAGAAAAAGCATCTGTTACATTGTAATCCGCAGCGTCATAGCAACGTCGATAAGCAAACAATCGAGCAAGGAACAACACTCGAGTCTCAGCGCAACAGTCAACCGGCCGGCTCCCCGCATATCCGCTTGCGCGCTCGGGCCCGCGCCCGCCAACCCTAGACACACGAAATTAAAAGAAAACTATGAAAAATAAACAATAAAAACTTCTCTGTTAAAGAACTTTTTGCATCTCGTAAGAACAGACCTCCGCGGTAAATTCCAATTTAGAATTCAGTGAGTGCGGCACGTGTGAATTTCAAATTTGGAATTGTGTACTGATTTTGCTTTTGTTTTGTCTGAATTAATTCGTTGTTTTAAAAAAATGTGTAGACTGAAAAGAAAACATTAGGTTTTGTGAAAATTCGGTGAAATTATCCAGTTACACGTGAATTGTGCTAAAAAGAAGCCTTGAAATTCGAAACCGCGCAGGAAACCATACATAAACAAAAGGTGAGTTTCAAGTCGGGAAGTCCCTAGGTAGGTAATCGGATATTGGATAACTTAGTAAAATTGGATTATTTGTGTAGTTAGATACTTACCTGTAAGTACATAATTGAATACAATTGCATGATTAATAATCATTACTTAAGTAGGTACGCTTGGAACCTTATAACTGTTTTTCTAGTCTAACAAAAATCGTACGATTTTATCTATTGCTTGAAACTACTTATGGTTGCCAAAATTTTAATGTAGGGTCTTAGAACAAGACTAAAAAAATACAAGTTTTTACCACCAATTTTTTTCCATGACATTGCGCCCCTACACGCCTTACAGAACGATACCTACGTTATTGTACCTAATTAAATAATAAAAGCGCGTCCGAAGCTGCGGGCAGCCGCTAGTTGGGACTAATAAATAAAACACCACGTCATCATCATCATCTATATCGTCTATCGTCTATAGTAGTCAACTGCTGGACATAGGCCTCCCCTAATAAGCGCCATAGCGCCCTGTCTTCAGCTTGCCGCATCCAGCATCTACCAGCAGTCTTTCGCAAATCGTCATCCCACCTGGTCGAAGGGCGTCCTACACTACGTTTGCCGAGTCGCGGTCTCCACTCAAGAACACGTTTACCCCAACGGTTATCGAAACACCACGTTAATGTTTTGGAATTATCTATTTTGCTGAAGACCTTAAATTAGTATAAGATTAGTAGGACGCTTGTCCAGCAACTGAATCAAATCGTCATGCAATCAGAACTTGGTTTGCTGTAAAATTGATTAGAAATGGGTTTAAAAGATGACGCAAGTCAGGTACAGTCAGCTAAACACGATTATGCTAACATAACTTAAATATTTCAATGTTTACACCAGCCCAACTCGATGTAGAATGTTTGTAAACAAACCGCGACACAAAAAACTAAAACCTACTTGCTTGGAGTCAAGTTTCTGATACAATTTTATGCAATGTTTGTTTATTGAAGAAAAGATCTCAAACTGTGTTTCAAACCGACGAGTAATAAAAATTGTGTAAATGACGCGGCAACGGAGTGAATTGAGGGTGGTTTGTTTACTAATATTCTACATGAATTAACTCTTTACTGTACTTAAAAACCTAACAAAAATAAAACTTTACATCTAAATTAACAACATAATTAGTATAAAAGGCCTTATTGCTGAGAGCAATTTTTCCCAGGCAACCTTAAAATTGAAATGACGACGGAGCAATCGACTTACATACAGTCGAACATACTGGACTGGACATCCTCCCTTTTTCGAATTCGCTTAAAAATGTGTGCTAGGCCATAGGAAAAAGCTAGTAGGTAAGTTATTAATGAATAAAGGCGATGTGGGTAGCAAATTATGATTGAGCGTCTCTCCAAAAGTAAAGGTTTCATGCATGGGAGGGAAGGGAGGTCAAAATGTAAGTTCTTGGAGGTTATACTCAAGGTTCTATCAACCTCAGCTAAGTTGACTTCTTTGCTGACCGTACAACCATCGCCAAAGGTTATTGTTCTAGCGCTCGTGAGTCGTGATGCTTGTGGTGATGACCTAATAAAAATACAGCAAACGCGGTTTTTTTTGTCATTGTAGACTGATTTGATATTGCCGGTTAATGAAAAATATCAGGTTTGTTTATACAGTGGACGACCTCAATGGCGTAGCGAGCGAAGGTTCGCTTGCAATGCAGCAGAAGGTTGTGGGTTCGATTCCCGCTTCGGGACAAATGTTTGTACGTTCTGTCTATGTGCTGCCCATGTATAGTAGAAACTACATATGTGCTTGTTCCGGGTGTTCTGGGTATTTTCTATGTAGGTATATTAAAAATTTCTATGAAATTATAATGTATTAAGTATGTATATCAGTTATCTACCTACAATGACCGGCATAGTACGTCATTGTCGTTGGAATACTCTTGTCTACTTATGTTCACATATTGTTGTTCATATGTCACTTTACGTGAAAATCTCTAATTGGCTCTCTGATGATATACGTTATATCTAATTAAGTTAGTTTAAACCGTTGATTTTCCGATAAATTAAATAAATAGTACCATAGATAAACTGGTCCGTGATAGTACCCATAACCCAAGCTCTGCTTAGTTTGGCATTATGATGCTGTGTGAATTATCCAGCGTTATTCATTTATTTATTTTAAAATGCTAAATGAACAAAACTAACCTAAAATAAATTGAAATGTCTTAAAGATTTGCTTCCGTGTTTGGATAGATTCAATGATCTAGTTATTTAAATCAAGATTTATTATTCTCTGTCACAATGCGTTCAACGATCCATGTAGGACGTCGACATAAGTGTAGAGTGGGCGTTAAATGACATTTAACTCAATAATTGAGTCTCCCAAATAAGTTTCTAGGACTCTACTTGGACATTCTTGATGGATAAATTATCTTCCAAAAATCTAAGACTATTCAACTGCTTTTTTGTTATGTAATTCTATTTTTTTTTGAGGTGATTGTTTCTTTTTTTTACTACCACAAGGTTCAGTTTCAGTCCATTTGAAAGGAAACAGGTGGACCGGAAAACTTTACCTGCATTTATTTCGCCTGTGGTTTTAAATCGTACCAAAAAAAACACAAGTCTTGAAGAGAGTAAGTCTTAATAAGTCAATGGAATAATATAAATATTAACCCTAACCAGTTTCAGCCTCTTTTAACGTTACGCAGCTGTCCCTATTAAGCAAAGCACGGAGAGGCTACCCACGCACAACGCGACTGTATCTTTGCACGCTGCGCACGAATACGAGATTGTCAAACTAACAAACCCACGCAGGCAACATGCGCCGCGTGGACGTGCACAGGATGCGTGGCAGGAAGCGGCTAGCTTTATTTAATAAAAAGCATATGTCTAAAAAGTTTCTTTTCGATAGAGCCAAAGCTATAGAAGCATTATTATTTTACTACTAGTTTGTATAGAAACATCGGATACTTCAGAGCGTTTTTAGCCTTATCAGAGTAGTTATTAGGTAGGTTTTAGGTTTTAAAGAGGTACGAAATATGGCAACATTTCGTGAAGTTAAAGCTGGTTTATAATCTGATTTAAATATAATATTATTATATAGTTACGGAAGTGAGATTTTAATTATGATAACTTGTCTTGGTTAATCCATTTGTTTTGAGAAAGCAACCGCTTGGTTCTTTTGTTTTTAATAATGGTGACTAAAACGAAAGGTCATTCTTGCACGGGTCTAAAATAATAAATTTTAGACTATTTTCTTTTAAAACATTGAATGTAAGCCAAACGTAGGTAAACCTATAGCTGTCATATTCTACGTTTTGCATATAAGTTTATTAAGCTCCTCCAGATTTCACCTTTCTAGGGTTACTAAGTGAAAAAGTAACGACTTGACGCCGCCACTTCACTTGACAAGCAAAACAAGAACTATTTTCTCAAAACCATCTTTCTCTCGGCTTCAAAACTCGGAAAGGTTATATTCAGTGATGCGACCACAAAATTACTCTCTGGGTAAAAAGTACCTTGCTGTTTCCGGTAAAACCATCCGTATAGAACCGGCTTTGTGACTTACCAACAGACCATGTCTGGCGAGCCTGCGGAACCTGAGCCACCGGGTAGGATTACATTATTACCCATTTACATCCCTAGTTACGAAGGGTCGTAGGGTTCCTGTGAATTACTCATCCCGCATCATATTTTTTAAGGTTTTGTAATTGGCCTTCTGTATTCAGGGCTGTTGGCTGCTAGAAAAAAAATTACCCTAGAAAATAGGTATAGGTACAAAATATAGGGAGTTGTTGTTGTGTTGAGCTGAGATTCAACTAATAAATTTAGATCTGTAATAAATAAAAAGGTTTGAAAGGTTTCCAGCAACGAAATGTGAAACTTTTGTTTGATTTTTTTAAGGTTTGTGAGATTACCTAAAAGTCTTCTATGAGTAGAAATAGGAAATGGCCATTGAAACAATGGTTGAAATATGAGAACGTTGATAGTTTAAAACTTGTCTAGATATTGTGTCACAAAGGAATTCTAAAGCTGTTTTCTACTGCGTGAACGATAAGGTTGGGTACATTACATAGGATTCATCGCTTATAATAATGGTTGGTGCTACCTCGTGATCGTTTTACGAACGCTGACCTCAGCTGTTGTCAAAATGCATTTCTGCACCATGGGGGAAATTCTTCTAAGAGACAATACCATTGTTATGGTAAAGCGGTAAATTATAGTTAGTGGAATTACAATACAATACAATACAAAAATGCTTTATTGTACACCATAAAATAACATTACAAAGAGACATCACATAAGATAAGTACAATGGGCGGCCTTATCGTTAAGAAGCGATCTCTTCCAGGCAACCTTTGGATACCTTACCTTCCCTTACCTTAAGAACCTACGTCCACGATCATGATCGTAAAAAAAATCGTTTTTTGAATTCTATGATATACTTTGTGCCTTAACAAAAAGCTATACTTATTTTATGTTCTAAGTATTAAATCATCAAAAACAATCCAAAAGCATGTGTTGACCTCGTTCCTTCATCCCACGTGAGCTGTCTTAGGCAACAAGCCTTGAATTGGCGCCAACATGCAGCTCTTACTTTCATTGTCCAATTGAATGCTGATTTGATTACAATGAGGCCATCTGAGCCTTATGTGCCCTTTATCTTACTTCTAGTACCTAATCTAGGTTTATTTTTCTTTCTAAGGATGGTTTTCACCAAGGATAATCAGACAATTAGCAGCTTCGTCAGCGAACTGTATGAATACTTACGTCAACAACGTCAATAAATATGTAATTATCCAAATCTTATTCTAATGCTCTTCATTATTAATGTTTCTTAACAAAGAAATTACAATCAAATAATATAATTAAATTAGAACTAGTAATAATTACTAGTTCACTCAGCAGGTGCAGACTATACTGACATCTTAATTCGTTAGTTCTGTCGAATCAAGTCATAAATAATAAATTTATCAAAAGAGAACAATTATATTTTAGTTGCAGTATTTGGCACTTGACACATTTTAACATAACATTACATTTTACGTCAAATACAACCGACAAAGTAGCAAAGACGTTTTTCATAGAGATTAAAGGTTGTTTCATTATATTATGGTTTTCTTAGTAAATCACACAATTATCTAATTTACAAAAGGAAAATGTTTTTTGTTTTAGAATTGAAACAAATTGATAATTTATAATAGTCTTCTAAGCTTGTTGTTGTTGTCTAGATTGATTATATATTGTTTATCATTAAAACTAAGTACTGATCATAAATAATTCAGAAACTGTGCATAAATTAAAGCCCGATAAGAAGCTCTACCTTACAATTAAATCAAATATCATGCATTATGAATACAAAACGAACCAAATACATGCCTAGCTAATATGGTCTGATTTGTAAAACATTTCTAAAGACACTATCTTCAGTGAAGATGGTGTATGAACTGCGGACTATTGTTCCATAAAGAAAAACAAAAGAATTCAAACAGTAAGATGCTAAAATCTTAAGTCTTGAGCCAGCCAGGACCTGTCTGAAGATAATACATCTCAAACCAGACACAAAAAGATACCGTTTCTGAGAAGCGCGAGAAAGAATAACGATTAGGAAAAACCCAAGTAAGCTAAATGGAGTTTAGACAATTTGTTCTTGCCTACAAACTTACAACTACCTACATACGGTCGGACGGTATAGGTAGTTAGGTATGTATAGTTCTTATCTTATGCACATTGGTTAGTGGTGTAAATTGACCGCCACGAAGAAAATACAAAAAAAAATACTTTACATCCTTACGCACATAGATTATAAACTTTACTTAATCCCAAGGTTATTAGAGTTTATCAAATTAATACACTCGTCATTGATACCACCATTAATACAGCAGTTTTTTTACACCAACCATGTATTACTAGTAGAATTTTTTGTTCATAAACCTAGCTTAAGAATTATTACCTGGCATTTATCAAAAACTTAAACTAGCTGTTACCAGCGACTTAGTCTGTATTTACTTGCCAAAGATCCACATATCCGTTTATTCGTGAAAACTTTCACATATTTTCGCATCTATACCAAATACTTCTATACTTATAATATACTTCTATACTTATATGCGAAAGTGTGTTTGTTCGTTTATTTGTTTGTTTGTCCTTCCATCACACCCTAACCAAGCAACCAATCGTCGTAAAGTTGAAAGGATGGAGAATAACATAGGCTACTTTTTATCTCATAACATAAACCAGTTCCCATAGGATAGAAATAACCTTAAACGAGTGCGAAGCCGCTAGCAGCAGCTAGTATGTAATAAATAAAATAGCATCATCATGCCCCAAGCTAAGTAGAGCTTGTATTATGGCTACTAGATCTCGAATCGAATCTAGTAATCGATAGCCGTCGTAGTTAAAGCAATGAACTACATTTACTCTGAGTTCAAGGATGGACATAATATTTTCCAGCCTTCCCATAATGTGCTCCACAATCATCCGATCACAGCTAGCTCTTTTGCAACATCATATCTCGGTAGGTCCGTGTACCGTGTCGCTTTCAACTCACGACGCTAGCCACCCATCCGTGGTGCTTTCTATCAGATGTATTCGTATCGTGATGAGCCATGACATTCCTTAGATCACACAACAATAATTATAACTTTTATCTTATAAATACCTACCTATACAAATTCATGTATAACCGGTTATCTTGGAGATCACGTAAACCTCATCGCATATAGATTTGTTCCTCTTGCTTAATTTAAAACAAATCATAAAATATGCATGATCCTTCTTCTATGTTTTTTTTTTCAGCATCGGCATGACGCTGTCTGTCACTTGGCATGTTATCCCTAAATTCAAAGACTTCTATTTTTGACAGAACTCAGATATTACAGAACTGTATTATGTCCATCATTAGCTGGTCAAAACGTCTAGTGGTGCCTTTTCCGTTTGTGGTTGCTCTATATTCAACCACGAAATGGTATTGCAGCCTTGCAATTAATAATGATTATCGTATTTTATCTACAGTTTCATAGGCATCTTCAAGGTGCCTGGCATGTTTCTCACAGCAAACTTCACTGTAATCAGATACGTATCAGCGAGGCACCATTAGCGCGATGCGCCTATCGTAGATCATTACAGCGACTCACTTGTTTGCTCTTCATTATCCGTAGGCAGAAGTTTTTCATAAAATCAACGTACATAATATTTTCTACAATAAGTATTAGTAGATGTAGCAGGATAATTTTCATTTTATAGTCGTTTTTTTAACGCAATTCTCTTTATTTCCAGAGTGGAACGTCAACTACGAGACTGGTGAAGCGAGCGAGCCGGAGGCCGGTCGCATGCGTCCCGAGGACTACCGGCTCGTGTTCCTCAGCTCGGACTCGTCGTGCCGCGAGGACACAGAGGACTCCTCCTCGACGGCCTCATCCGCCGCGCCGCCCGCGCCCGACGATTGCGACTGGGACTACTTCGAGCCGGGCGCGGCGGCCAACACCCCTCCTCCCCCCGTGAAGCTTACACCGCCTCTTTGCCCTCGAACGTGCTCCTGCGGTGCTGAACCGCGCATCGTCGCCGTACCCGTGCCGGTCCCCGTCCCAGTTCCCGCCGCCCTCTGGCCCGCACTCCTCGCCTACCCCGCGCAGCCACCTCCGCCACACTGGAACACTTACCCCGGCTTCTTACCGCTCGATGCCGCCGCACTCACCCGCCTTACTACGGCCGCAGCCGTCGCCGTCACCGCTGCCGCCACCGCCTCCGCTAACAGACTCGAGATGACCACCGTGGAAAGGAACGACAAGGCGGTTCAATCCGAACCGTCGTCACAGCGGCAGCCTCGCGATAGCGATAACGATAAGAACGTAGCGCCGATCGAACACGATGCGTCAGTCGATATCAAGGTGATCGCGGAAGAGGACCGCTTGTCAGTGTCGGATCAAGTGGATGCTATGCCGGAGCACCTTAATGCGGAGAATGCGTTCCCTTCGTCGAACGAATCGGGAGATTCGAGCGATTCGGAGACGGAAGTTGCGCGAAGGAGCTACGATCTCACGAGCGGAGCGCCTGAGGAGCCGGCGACCTCCGATGAGGATTCGGACGACTCTGGAGGAGGTGGTGGACGCTTTTCACGTGTGTTTGTAGTAAATCCCGTTGATTCATCATCCGATCTCGAAGACAATGCCGACAGCAGTGGCATCGACTGCGACGATTCCTTTGATAAAAAATCGGATAACCAAGAAATTATTGCTGTTGGGATGGAAATACCAAATGACGCGGACGAAAATGACTCAAACGACAGCCACTCTTCACAGGATGGTAGCTCTAACATTGTTTTATTAGAATCAAGCAATTTTTCAGAGGAGTATCCTTCAATATCTAACCACAACCACAACAAAGCATTTTTCGACGAAGATGAAAGCTCTAGGTCTCAATTTGGCGAACATAGTGACCCTAATATGCTGCGAAGTGAAACGTGTGAGACCTATAATAGTTTTAATGCAACGTGCAGCTCAAGTGTAGGTGATTTAGATAACACAAATAATAATGATAATAGTGATTATCGATATCGAAGCATATCTGAAAATACCGACTGTAATTTATCGCCTAATAACTCCAACACCGAGGTCGAAATGAAAGTAAAAGTTTCGGTTGAGTTGCCTAATGAGAAACATTACAATGAGTGTTTAAATCCTAAAGAAATTCCGCCAGAATCATTACGGAAACTATCTACATCGCCGGAACCCAGCAATGAATGTTCCAGTTCATCGTCCACCTCGCAAATCGACCTTTTCAAAGGTATCGAACGCACTCTGAGTGAACTATTGAAGAAAGAATTATTGGAGGACCAAGGGGAGGAGAAAATGCACGACAACAAGCCGGTTTGCACCGAGGTGGAGGGGGGCGCGTGCGCACCTGCCGCAACAACAGTTTGCCGCCTGCGCACGGCTCGTGTGGACGGTTCCGCGCGCTTCACTAGCCGCGTTATGATAACGCACGATCGCGTCTCCGTCGTCACGTCGGACACGACGCGCCTCATGCGTGACATAACTGTACAACACACAAACTCTCAGAACGAACAGGAACCATCCCCCGGCACTCAAAACGAAACTGACGAACGATTATCAGACGACGAAACTTCGCAGCCTTCGGGCGGAGTGACTGTTGTTAGCAACGCCGACACTCTCTCAGCGGTCGTGTGCCTCGAGGAGGGGCTCGCTGATGACGACTCGTGGGTCGAGGATGTCAGCCACGATGACGACGACGACGACGCCACTTCGCCCTCCGACTCCGACTCGGGGGATGAAGCCTCGCTGCCGACCCGCGGCGAGGAATTCGCCTACTGCAGACGTTCCATAGACTTCACTTTACACACCATTGTCGAAGAAAGCTGCGAAGAAAGCGAAACGGAGCAGACAACAACGAAACCACGACCCATATCGGCGACCGAGTTAGAGAAGTATTTTTTCTTCGGCTTAGGAGAAGGCAGAAATATTCGTGAGGACGAGGAAGCAGTGTCGGATACTTCTAGTGTGTGCAGTGAAGGTGCTGAATCGATTGTTGATAGTGAACAACCAAAACGTAACAGTAGTGATAACGACGAGCTTTCGTCGCGCTTGGAAAAATATTTTCTCTCAGGTTTTATGGGTTTCACTCAAGAAAGGCGGGATTCAGATGGCTCGGGCAGCGTTGGCAGTGATAGCGAAGGAAGGCATAGCCCCGAACATAGAAGGAAGCGGTTGGTACGTGCTCGGGGCACGCCTCGCTCCCACTCAAATTCCTTAGATAATTTATTGACTGGTGATGAACCTTCACAAGATACTCAAGAGGTTTCAGATGGCTCGAGCACAGAAACTGAAGAAAACCGACTTGACTCATCTGAAAGACTAGACTCGCAGAGCGAAACCAAAAGGAAAAAACAAAGCAAAAAGACTCGTGGCTCACCTGCTGACGAGCGACGACAATCAGCTGAGTTCACAGAAGAATCGCGGGAAGATACCAGATCTGTTTCAGAGGGCGAGGAGGGCAGAATTTCTCCTCGGCCCGAATTTCATTTACTTGGCTCAGAGTTATCCGAATCCAAGAAACAAACAAGTAGGGATAGTGGATTCGTCGGAAGTTGCGATGATTTACTAAGAAATGGTGACTCGAGTAACGAATTTTCCAGATCTCATGAACCTAAAATAGAATTAGAAGAAATTACCGAAGAAATTAGACCAGACATCGAAGAGCGCGTCGAAGGTCCTATTTTAACCCGTCCACCGAAAAGCCCACTCAGCCGAAAAGACAGCTTTAATAATTGGTCATCTGATGAAGAAACTAATCTGATGATGACCAAGATGCGCCAATTTTTCAAACAAATGGTAAACAACACTAATGTTAGAACGTCCACCCCAGCTTCAACAAACTCCGAAAACTCCACCGCCCGCCCACCGAAACCACCCCAACTATTATACTTCGAGAGTGAACTAACTAGGTTAATGAAAACAGTACCGGGCATTCGTGACGAAGAGGTGCGTGAGATTGTCGAATATCTGTCAAGCGAAGACACGTGGAGTGATTCATATGACTCGTCAGATTACGCCGGATCTGATTTAGAGGGCACATCTTCAAGTAGATCGGTTTTGAGGAAGCAAATATCTGAGAGTTGCCGTGAGATAATCGATAAGTTCGATAACGGAAATAATGATGCGGGTTCATTAGAGCGTGACGCTGTCGGAGCGTATCGGATGCTGACGGCGACGTTGGAACGGGCGGGAGAAGGATCGCCTCCTCTATTCGGGAAAGTAATGAGGCATATTGGAGGAAGACTAGTAGCGTTAATGCACGAAGTTTCAGCAGGCGCATCGCCAAGTACAGACGACGATAGCGCTTCAGAACCTGGTGCATTAGCACGAAGTAGATCTCATGATATATTGGAGGCTGCGGCGAGTAGGGGTAGTGTTGCGAGTGATTGTGAAAGATTTTCTTGGCGTGGGAGTTTTGAATCAGCGCTGCTGGCGGCGGATTCGCGGGGGACTTTAGGGGGAGGAGTGGAAGCAAGAAGATCTCCTGCAGGCGTCGAGCTTGCAGCCCAGAGGTCGCATTCAAGGAGCTGTGGAGCAATCAGCGGTAGTGAGGATAGACTATGGCGTGGTCGAAGACGGGCATCAGCACCAGATACTGAGGTAAGTCGATTGGTGATTGTCATAGACTAACTAGTAATGTTGTAAACAGTGTCGAAACCAAAACGACTCTCAATGCATTGAAAGTAGCTTACAACCGACTGAATAGGTATTTCACAAGTGTCAATGTCACGCGTGTCTCGTAATCAGTATATTATTTCCATTTTTCAAGATAGTAGGTAGGCACTTACCATACCGTATATCATTTCACTTTATCGTCGATGCTCAAAAGTCAGTAGATAAGGTTTGTAAATAAACAGCATACAACACAGGCAAAAAAGAAATTTGGAAGAAATAATACTGATATAAAATATTGTCCGGTGGCAAAAAACATATTAAAATGTATAAAATTTAGTAATGTTGCACTTGCCTGTACAATATTTGGAAATAAACGTAGAATATAAATCAGAATTTGCAACGACCTAATCACTGATCTTACATGCAAATCAGCAATGTTTCACTACGCTTGTAGGTATTACATTAGCAGATGGTATCACAGACGAGTAAACTTTGTGTAATTTTAAATCTCACCATTCACTTCCTGGAATACCTAATAGTGACACCATTCGAGTACACGAATAAATCACATTCCGCCATAATTCATAACTGCTGTATCAAGAATTGGAAAGTTATCTTCTAGTTATGTAAGAAATTTGAACTTGTTACGCAAGTTTTGATTGCATACTAAAAACTAGAACGGATCTTATCAATATTTGCATAGCCTTTGCATTATAATCATTGTTTAAAACATATCCTCGCAAAGTCATTTCTTTTGTTGATATAAGATACTACAACATTGATATTGTTTGATTCGATGTGTTATTAAGCGTGGGTTAATAACTTATATCAAATATTGATATAAATTATTAACCCACGCTTAATACCTCTATACCAAGAGGGTTCCATTCAACAGTGGTTACTATACGCGTACGATGGGTGAATTGTCAATTTAAATTGTATCTTAAATCAGCGAATTCCTTTCATCGTTGTTATAAAGGACGTTATCATGAACGATTTCTTTCTAACATCTGCAGGTATGTGATACATGGATAGCCAGGCTGACTGGCCCAGGCTAGCGAGTATAGTAACAGTTAACAATAATTGTTTGTAAAATCATTAGGACACTTTGTCAAGCAGGTTCACGATGATTCTAGACAATATATTATAAATCGTTTCAAATAACAAAATACGTCTGGTAGTGGAAATCACAGCAGAGATCGCTTTCTGACATCAAACTAATGGCGTCGGTGACCGCATAACATGAAACGGGCAGTTTACTTTCTTTGACATTATCAAGACAAGACACGTTAGGCCACATCAAACAACACGCTTTCCGAATAAAAAGTGGTAACTTAATGCGTGGGAAAGTTTATTTTCCCTTATTTCCATAAATCTAATGACCAGACTGGATTCAACAGTAGCTATGGTGTAAAAAGATTGTACCGTAAACATCAAACGTCAAAGTCAAGCAATTTCCTTTAGACCTTACACGACTTTTAGACACGTCAAAAAATTCAGATTACATAATTAAATCTAGGAAATAAAGTGATCATGTAGATTTTTTGTTCACTTCCACAGAATAGGTAGATGATACTAACGTTTCACTTCAATCTTTTTAAGGTAAAGTGAAGAAGCGAACAAGAAACCTTTAGCTTGTTAGTTTTCGAGTTAGAGCAAAACTCGTCCCAAGCTTTTTTATCATCTCGCTAATCAGATATTTCGAAGTTCGTCAAACATTATTAGCCTTTGCACATGTTTTACGATTTGTTTGAATTTGTTCATTGATCATTTTTGCAACTCACTTGGAGTTGTAGAGGTCTATAGATTGCCCTTTAAAAGATACATTACTCTTGTGTAGCAGCCTAGTTATGAGCACAGCGAGTTTATTCCTATTTCTAGTATTTATATTATGTACGTCGCTATTTTAGGGAACCGATTGATATTTCTATGGGTTTCATTTCATTTATTTTCAACTATAGAAACACAAAAGAGCACTTAGTTAAGTCAGTAAATTACATGGTTGCCTTATGTCTAAATAAAATAAAATGTAAATTATATCGACACATAAAATTAGCTACTTATCCAGTCCGTAGGCACGGGTCCAATTCCGATAAAATAATAACATAATTTTATTAAAATATTCGTTTAATATAATAGCTGTAAAGAGGCTACGTCATACAAGAATAATTAAAACAATAGACTAGCATTAAACAATAAAAATAAACCAAGTGATGTCAAATTCAATAAGAGATAATTCAAATAATAAAAACTAATTTCTTAAACACGTTGTAGCTATAGAGAGGCCAATGTCAAACATAATCAGTTTGTATTAAATTATTAATATTGTGATCATAATACATACTAAGATAGACTAGTTGGACACAATTTGACAGAAATTATTATCATTAAATGTCTCGTTTATTGAATAGTAACTTTTTTTAACTAAAATATTTCTTACGACTGATTTGAACTTACATAAGTTTAAATTCTTTATTTCGTCACATAATAGATAAAATTTAATACCATTTGCAATGAAGCTCTTTCTGCTTTTTTCAAGCCTACATGTATGGGATTGTAGACGACCTCCGTGCCTTGTGTTATAGATGGCATGACGGGATCAGTTGACGTACAAATAAAAGCCCCTATGACGATAACAACCTACAGCGGAAGCCTTCTTTTTGGACTACTTACAAACAGTAGAACAATATTGAACCATTTCAAACTTTAAAGACAGGAAACACTCACCACATTGCGTGGATCAGTAATTATCATGGATCCGCATGGTGGCCCTCTAATATTACAACGAAGCCTGGTTGGATTCAACCGACTGATCGGAATAGTTATCAGGGCTATTTATGGAACTGGATCACTCTAAGCGCTGTAACCGCAGTTGCAACGATAGGTTATTCAAACATTGGTTTGGCTCTAATACCTGCCACTCCTGGGTTAGGAATGGGAACGCAATGTACCTACCTTCCGATCAGGTTTTTACCACAAGAAAATATTCGATACGATGCGAAAACAAGCGTTTGGTAACGGTTCTCAGGATAAGATACCTACGCACAAAAATCAGTTAACCTTTAATAAGGAGACGTTGTTTTACTTATGAGACCCATCACATTATCAATAGTCTTCAACACCAAAACATCAGCCGTAGCGATTCCGACTTCCGCCTCTTTGATGTACATATTCTCACAGCTAACTTCACTTTACAGCCAGAGGAAGAACAGCGTTCCGGCTCGCTCCCCCGCCTGCCCTCGATCACCACAACCACCGAGCGAGCTCCAACAGGGCCTGTGAAGTCCGCCCGGTACCGTGCACCAGGGTTCAGGACGGCGACTCGCGCGGCGTCGGCACCAGGGCTGCATGCGCCGAGGAGGCGTAGGCCGCCGCCGACGCCGCAGCAGCCGCCGCCGTCTGCCCCCGCGTCTGCTCCTAGTTTACAGGGTGAGTTTCTTACTTTGATTTTTCTCATACGCTGTAAAACATGTTCCATGTATTCCTACAGCAAACCTTAGAGACATCATTTATTTTAGTACCTTTTGCAAACACACACACCACAGAAACACATCTGTGGTGTGTGTGTGTGTGTGTGCTTCACAATGATTATGCACCAAAATAGAGGAGAGTGGTATTTTCTACATGTAGTTTGTACCATTGCACGAACTTATTCATGAAACTAAGTGTGCTTAGAAATATTCAACAAGTAACACAATCGTTAACTTTGAATGTTTACACTTGGCACTACTATCCTAAACGTAAATTCATAGGTCCAGTACTGGGCAAATCAAAACAAAGTGACCGTTATGTCGCTAAAACTAGAAAACAAGACGCAAGAAAGTTCAATTAGAAATAACAAGGTAAATTGCACTTTCGCACGCATTATCTAAGAATTTGTTACCGTAACTTTATTCAAAGAGAATGTGCTTACGTCAGTAACAATATGCCGCATGAAAGTTATCTTAGATGAACCCAAAGTACCTACCTAATGTTATTTTATTCACATGAAGATAATTATTACATATGGATGGCATTTATTTTTATTAACAAAGAAAATAACAATCAAATAATAGAATTAAATTAAAACTAGTATTTACAATTGAAACAATTGAGCTAACTGCAGACTGATGCAAACAATAATAGATAATAGATCAGCAAGTAGCTGCTTCCTTTTTTCATCGGCTACAGTAGCCTAAGTCCTTCTCCGGCATACGATCTATTTGCTCGCTTAGCTCGTTATCAATAATATTGACATTTGATAACGAGAATGTGCAAATTATGTCAACAAATCCGAACAAACATTATGAAAATTCGTCGTAATTCAGAATTGTTAATACTTTTGAAATGATCTCGAATCGACAAGGATTGTAAATTGTGTATAAAAATCAAGAACAAGTAAGATAAATCAATTCTTTACTTACAAAAAAAATAACAATCAAAGATTAGCAACAGTGGCATTTAGTTTAGGATAAGTACGACAGGCTTGTTGTTTGTTGTAAATATTTGCAAAGATTTATAAAATTTAGTCTAAAAAAGGTTATTTCCGTAAATACAATGTAAAAATGAGTAAAAGAAATCAATAAAATATATTCATTTCATATATTAATTATGTGAGTCTGAGTACTCTTAAAAAGTATTTATCGTTTCGATAACCATATATTTGCATGCTATTTGTATGGTTTGGGTTTGTATGGTTACCAATGTTAATTCAAAAAGTTTAAAAGCCTGACTTGACATTGGTCATTCTTCTTTTGTTTTACACTTATTTTAAGAGCAACCTGTCAGCATCACTACACTTTAATTGGTAACTAAGTTGGATTACATCACTTGCAGAACAACTTTCATTCAATCTTCATTACGTATTGATTAAGCGTTTCATTAATCTTTGTTCTTCGTTTTGTAACAGTCATCTGCATCTTCAGTAAGAAGGAAGTAATCACAGAAAATTTGTGAAAGCTGAAAATAGTACTATTGTTTCTACGAATAGCAGATTAAAATTACATACACGCAAATTTTCTTATTCATTCTTAACTTAAGAAATTGACTATTTCTTTCCTCAAACTATGGATTATTTCTTAAACAATTGAATAATTTAAAGTCATTTAACCGTCTAATAATTTATAAAAATCACTTAACCCCCTACATTCGTTTGGACCCAAATAAGGGGTCGATTTTACATCGGTTTTATGGTAGACCCTGATCAGCCTCCAAACGAGCGAGTGTAGGAGCTAAGAGCCAAAAAATTGGACGTACGTGTATATAATATGTATACCTGCCTATATTTCACAAACAAACAATGTCTTGGCCACACAAAATAGTGTCTCAAATAAATGAAGTAGAAAGCCTAGCTTGATTCTGAATACGGATGTTAATATCAGCTGAGAAACTTATCTAGCACTCATCTTACAGGTAAGCGCATTTCCATCACGTAAAACAACACTTTCAGAGCGTCACGGTCCTAAACAGAGGAATCAACGTAAAAAGTAGGCCTAACTGTTGGTTTAGAATATTTTCTTGTTCCGCTCGTGTTGGCTACATTCTTCTTCAGTAGGTAGACATTCCGGTCGACCCTAATGGTAATGCTATTGGTTTGTACTAAATGACGTCTGCTTCTGAATGAACATGTTGTTTCGAATCGCTACTCAACGGTGTCTTGTGTGAGCTTACTTCTGTCGTATCTGGAATGCAATTATCTTGCAAATGTGTTTTCTTTACAAATTGTTCTGTTCTGTCTTGTACCTAAGCCGAGTATATTTCTAGCTGCCTTCGAAAAAAGGAGTTGATTTTCAATCGTCCTTTGTCGTTATAATTATATTATTTGCATTTAGTTCATGGTATGTTCAGTGATATTTATTTATCACTGCCCGATTTTAATGATCAATTAATTCTATTTAAGTGTTTTTAGAAATAAAGATCAATGGCAGTTAGTCCCATACAAATTCGATCAAGGTTTGATCACGTAATCCATGAGCTGTGTTTTTATTTTTTTATGATTAAAAACAAGGTTTAATTTTTATGTCTCAGGGCCACATTATGATCTAAGGTTCGCGCCAGTACTTTAATGTTATCCATTAAATTAACCTATCTACTTACTTTGATAATCTAATCAGGTTTACCGACAATATCTTCGACATATTAATTAAGGCCAACAATTACTTGGAATTTGTTCTGAGTGTAATCAACAAAGATTGTCTTGAATCCGGTACATGTTAATTTAAACTATAGTAGGTACACTTGATAAGTAGCGTTCCAACTCCAATGTTTACATTTCAAAAGTTTAAGTTCGAGAAGAAAAGTTAGAAAAGAAAACTTCTGTTTTGGCTTTCCACATCGGTACACATACATCCACTGCTGAACACATCATCATCAGCCTATTAGTCTACTGCTGGACATAAGCCTCGCCTAATGAGCCCCATAGCACCCTGTCTTTAGCTTGCAGCCAGCATCTACCTGCGAAGAGCATGCGTCCCCAAAGTAAGAGGAGGTGGTTTTGCAATAATCAACTGGCTTGGCAGTTTCTTAGTTTACTCATAATATGAGTAAACCAAGAAACTGCGAAAATATTATAAAACAGTAAAATTAAGCATGAGTCTCATATGCTTAATTTTACTGTTTTATAATATTTTACATATCCAAGAGTGCTGCAAGGTCTAAAGGATACTTTGACTTTAGTTTTTTTTTCTTATCATCAGAATTAAAGTCGAATGGGAATTGGAATTATTTTAATAAAGTATGAGACTTAAACCATCATCATCCACAGCCGGATTAAACCCACAGCTGAGTATAGGCCTCCCGAAGTTTGTACCATCCACCACGGTCCTGTGACAACCGCCTCCATAGACGCCCCCCGCGCAAGGTGGGTTGACGCGTACTGCGTCGTCAACCCACCTTGCAACTGGGCACTCGACGTTTCTTTTGCCCATTATTGGCCACCAATCAGTTGCATAACAGCTCTAACAATCATCACCTCACCTTGCAATGTGTCCAGCCCAACTCCATTTAAGCTCCATGACTGGAGTACCAACATCCTGGACTTTCATCCTTCGACGGATCTCAAGCTAATGCAAGCGCTATTATTATAAATGTAATAAAATAAATAAAACACCATTAAACTTAAAGCTTACTGCTGGTCAAAAGTCTCATAAAATACCACTTGTTGTATACGTAACTTAGGTACCTTTCAAAACCCGCGAACCTGTTTACGACTCGACCAATCATTCTTTTGCTTCTTTGACTGCTACGTGACCTGACTTTAATTAACACTAAGCCATGGAAAATGGAACTTAAATTTGAAGGCATAGGGTTTAGAACTTATGCAGCCAGGATAGTTCAATTTTGCATTAACGCACTGGATGAATGGTTGTCCTTGTAGTGCCTACGTCAAAGGTTTGTGCCTTATCCGATAGTGTTACTTAAATACCTAATGATAGAAAACATGGAACCGAAACAACAGTCGATAAACCCCCTTGCATGGACAGTCTAGACAAGCTTTGGTTTAGGTTAGGTAAAGGTACAGCATACAGGGCACTGCTGGTTTACAGGTATACTAGGTATACAGGGAGGATTTTTTGGACGGGGCAGTAAAAAGAGGTACCTTAACCGGTGTACTCTAAGAATTTTAGAGAATAATATATATATAAGAGAATTTTCTACGACCATATTCTCATCATTTTAAGAGAATTTTTCACAAATATGGATGACTATCCATACCGGTGGTATAGCTACCGGAAAATGGTCTTGGGAAGTTTCCTAAGACCTACACTGCTGAAAAATCCACCCCGTATACGCGATAGGAAGTATATTGCAATTAATGAATTTGAAATATTTTACGCATGTGATGACAAATAGATAGAGGTATATGTCTTCTCATTCTACCAGTGAAAAGACCTTGTCTAAGCTGTCCATGCTAAGCCTAGCCAAGTTGACAAAAATAGCCCAGTAATTCTATAAAATTCCATTATTATTTAATTCTAACACATACTTTTTTAATTTATTTAATTTAAATTCATCTATTTCTTTGTTTGTAGTAGGTTGTAACAAATTGCTATTACTATTAGAAAAAATCACATACTTTTCGCATGACATGCGTAACATTGTTTATAGTAATCACGACATTCACTAAATCTATCAAAAGTCGCAAACCTACCTCGTAGTCGGGTCTACGAAAATGTCTACAATGCGAACACTTTGTTCTCCATAAATTAGATTTCAACGCGCTGCTTTCTCACGGTTTCTTGGAAACATGTCTCAAAGGATATTGAGTCTTATTGACTACTGTGATCTATTGTCTACCGGATGGATAAGAAACCTACAGCTCGTATGCCAATACCAATATATTTATCACAATTGTTATGTTCCCTTTCATTAAGTGTCGTAAGAGGCCACTAAAGGACATACTCCGGGGGCGGGGTAGCAGCGCCTCTTCCAGAATGGATTGGGTAGATCTATTCTGGAAGGACAGAGCTCAATGCATGCCTAGCGTGGGGATTATGGACACTACCCCCCATGAGATATAAGTCGTTTATCAGGGGAAGGCCTGCGTCCAGCAATGGACCATTACAGGCTGTTGAGGATATGCTATAAAATGTATTGCAAAAGACAAGATAATAATAACATTTGTGTAGGTCCTGTTTAGAAACTCGTTTATATGTGATATCACCTGGTCATTTAAAATTTAAATTAGCTATTATGAATTGGATCGGATGAAAAATGTTTAAAGGTTTGGTACTGACCGGCACGGCGTTACGTCACAGATGAAATAATGTTACTTCGGTTACTGGCGTAATGTAATGTAACGTGTTACACAGCGAGGGTTCCTGCAGTCATTACGGGGGAAGAAGATGCTCACAACGAGCAACTAGACGAATTTTAGCACACGGCGTAACGGTTACGTTACATCGTTCGTTGCTCGTTGCTCTAGGTCTTACAGGGCGTAATGTACCATGTGCAGCGAGCATTAACATGGCTGCTAAATGGTACATTACGCCCTGTACCACCAGTCAGTACGAGTTTTACACAGGAATTTATTGAGACTCTAAACTTCTATGTAAATTACTACTAAACTTGGATATTGCCCATTTGCGTTCATTGAACGAGAAACAATAATTCTCAGACAGCTCGAGTTGTAGAGAGAGTAGGGAGTAAAACTGACAGTTTAGCAATAAGCTGAAAATCTAACGAATACCTGTGCCTAGAGCTATCTTACCTATTTCTAGATAGAAACAACCAGTAGGGTATATGCATAGTTTTTTCATTACCGAAACAATACAAATTTTTTAATTAGAAAAAAACTAAAAATGAACAGCACTCGGTTTCGGGTGACAAAAACGCTGCCCTTTTTCTGTGACGTCAACGTTCAGTTTGTCAATTCAAAGTGCTGCTGTTCCTTCAATCAACCCCGAAACCATCATGTTTGTTTGTGTTGTCTTATCTCCAATAAATCATTCCAACTATAGAGCTTCCATGCAAGCAACTGTAGCATTGACTGTACTGAAAACCAACCAAACTCTTGGGGTAAATAGCAAGCAGGGTCAATTTACAAAAGTAGAACGACGTAGTCTTTGTCCTTATTTCGGCAACTGAACAAATTATGTTAGTGGAACTACAAAGACTGTTTCTCAAGGCGTAAGCATGGGTCTTGGCCTCCATTACCCAACGTTTCACGCTCACTGAACGCTAAAACATGATCCGGTGACAGTAGACCACAGGCTGCTAATTCATTGATACGCTTCAGAATCGTTGGAATTGTCGGTTTTGAAACTGGGAAATGACAAAATGAAACATTGGGCTGATTGTGTCAATAGCATTTAATGGTACTGGCAGAACAGGACGTAGACTAGACATAGACTGGTTTCTACGATTTTAACGATATAGAAATTTGGTCTTAAAACTTTAAATACTTATGTAATTTTTCTAAAGTAGCTGTTGGCATCATACCTACATTTCACATTTGCATTGCATTCTTGGAACGTGGAAGAGACTAAATCCCACCAAAACAAGTCTTTATTTTGTAAGCCTAAAGATTTTCTTGTCAGGTGCTTATTTTGATCAAATAAGTACCTAGACTACCTAGTGCTCACGTTTATCGTGCTTCGAACCGACTCACACGATAAACGTGAACACACTGTAAAAAAAAACCTCATCTTACTTCTTGGCTTCTTCTGGCTTTCTTCAGGTTTAGGGATTTCAATAGTCAAAGTTGCATTAACATCATTACCCGACTACCGCTAAAAGACGAGGTCAAGCCCCTCCATACAGAAGATACACTAATTGCTTTTGTAAGCAAAAAGATAGGTGTTATTGCTTCGATTATTTCAACATTATTGCAAGTTTTCGTAATCGCTCTGTGAATGACTTGTATTTGTTCAAGTGTCGTCTCGTTCATGTAGGTTAATGTTGCTTGTGGCAGTCTATTTTGCCAGCCTTTTGCGAGTCAAAATAGGGCTTCAGTGCCGATCATTCAAGACTTGGCTAGCACTGTGTGACAAATGAAAGTGAACAGTTAAGTTAATTAGGTCGTTCGTTTTTGCCAAAAAAAATTACTTTCGACTCTTCATATTCAGGTCTGTTTAACAATGAAATTAATTGACATTTGATAATTAAAAACATTTTATAACCAATGAAAATTAGAATGAAATAGTAGAACCAAATTAGAACTAGTATTTACCATTGAAACAATTAAGCCAGTTGAGCTTACTGCAGCCTGTTTTTGTAACTGCAGACTATGCTATCTATGAACAAGAAACAAAAACCCTATTATGAACGATACAGTCACATTTGATTTTGACAACTTGACATGATGACCATCTTGTTTTTGTATTTGGGTGAAAAAGCAATTTCTTTCAACGTAGATGTCAGAAGACTTTTCTGACTAGTCTTGAGATCTGGTGCCATTTATGAATTAAACTAAGCGGTACATAGATAGCGATTGAATTCCTGCTTACACTTTGAATGAATGGCGATAGGCACATCAATAACTAATACGCCACAACCACAAAGTGAATAGTGAAACTCGGAAGGCATTGTTCGTGACCGATTTACTTTTTGTCCAGCCATGAGGCAAACATTATAATTGCATGGGTTCTTGGATACCGACTTGTATTGTCATTGATTACTTTATTGACGTACTTATCAGCTTTCGCTTATGAATTTATGAATCTTAAAGGCTATTTTGAATAGTGATCATTCGTGAGGATAATTGGTTTAGTAATTTATTTATGAGAAATCGACTTGGAAAATGATACAACTTGCACTAGCAAAAGGTAGTTCCTGGTTAGTACCTTGACTCCTTATGTATGTATGCTATGAACAGATGTTACTAAAAAGAGAACTGTTTACTATATTTTCTCAGCTTTAAACTATTGCATATATAATCTGGGCTCTTCTGCGACCATCGACTATATGCTTAAGCGATAGCATTTTAAAAATCTTTTGAAAAATAGACATAATTATGTAAAAGTATTGAGAAAAAATAAAACCGGCCAAGTGCGAGTCGGACTCGCGCACGAAGGGTTCTGTACCATTATCTATAAAAACGGCAAAAAAATCACGTTTGTTGTATGGAAGCCCTCTTAAATATTTATTTTATTCTGTTTTTTAATATTAACAGAAATACATCATCTGTGAAAATTTCAACTGTCTAACTATCACGGTTTATGAGATACAAGCCTGGTGACAGACGGACAGACGGACAGCGAAGTAATAGGGTCCCGTTTTTACCCTTTGGGTACGGAACCCTAAAAACTATGTAACATATTAATATTATGAAGTTTTCCCGTACTTCGATGGTCCAAAAGTTGACAAAAACGTAAACCACCCGAAACAACCGACCGGTTTCTGAACAATATTTGCAGTTTTCATAACGACTTCAAAATAATTTCAGGAAATTTATAACTTACATAACATAGAGTTTGATAATGCAAAAAGTAAGTAACTTGTGATGTGTTAATGTTGGGTTTAAATTAAAACAAAAGACAAGGCTGATTATGCTAATTAAAATGCCATAACTGTATGCGAACTTACGAAATCATACATGGGTTGAAAAAAACTGATATAAGTCGCTCGTTTCTTTGTTCAGAGTTCGAAGTTCAAATAATTAACTATAGGTAACCTTCGTTTTGCTATTAGATGTCCACAATCTGTCCGATGATTCCTAGGATCTTATTACAATAGGTATAAGAATTCCGACAAAGGACATCATCCATTTTGGTCCAAATAGTGAAAGTGCCGGCCAAATAAAAAAATGATATATTCCGTTACGTCTTGTCCGCTTAAGCATTTCTTATTATCGCACCGAAACTGTAGGACCATTCTCATAATATGAAACATGGATGATGTCCTGTAATGTTTTGGTATAAAATTCAAACTAAGACAATAATGAATTGATCACGATTTACAAATTGTTTGAAATGTCAACAGCGACACAGCACAGCAACCAACCATCCGTGCGTCTCATTCTAAGCATTCCTCAAGCTCGTGATTCCGTCTACCAAGACCTACAAACTGTGAAGTAGAACCAATACTGGACCTTATTCTGCTAAATATAAGTCTAAAAACAGCTTGATAGTACATTTTCTGTTTGGTGCTGCCGTACCTGCTTTATCTCCGTTAACATGAGCACTCATGTGTTTGGATGCCTTTTACTTTGAGGAATATTGTTTTGAAAATACCGTGGGGTGGTCACAAGCAAGTAACTTTACCTAAACAGGAAGTGTTTACATGTAAGAAAACTTCCCATGTACCTACTTGTAGTATACCTAATCAGTTAAGCGCCTTTCAGTTCGTTTACATAAACCTATCTCCAGCCAGTTGTTCGGACGCTGATCGACTTTATTATTTAATACTAGATTCTTCCCGCGGCTTCGCATGCGTTGTTTCTATGGAAACGTTTTAAGGCTATTTCTTTCCCATGGGAACTGATTTATGGGATCAAAAGTAGCCTATGTTTGGTTCTAGGCTTATAACTACATCTTTGCAAATGCAAATGCTTAGAGCTACATCTATGCAATTTCAGCCTGATCCGTTCAGTACTTACCTATATAGTTTTGGTATGAAAAAGTAACATATATCCATCCATCCATCCAAACTTTCTCATGATTATTAGTGTGAAGTAGGTATTCAATGATTAAGGCCCAATTTGGGTGGCTGGAAAGTGATATTTTGTGGAGAACAAGGTATACATTTTTTAGCAATCTGAATTGAATTCTAATCATAGTTGGCAATATATTTGATCATTGATTAGTTAATCAGTTTACAAACAACCGGCTGTTAGTTTAGCCTTCATAAGTGAAAGAATCGGATAAATCTTAGTCTAGGAGTAGATATTATCGACCATATAATAAATGGTACATATATTTTACCTACATTACAAATTGCACTCGTAAAGTTCCTGAATGTGAAATAACCAACCTTCAGAAAAACATCTCAAGTAGGTACAACAATCATAAAGGAAGGATCTATAGAGTCCTTCCTACCTACAAGATAAAACATATTTAGCACGGTTTAAAAAAACAAAAGGGAATGCAGGGTATTAAGGGGTCGAATTCTGCTAACCAATCGCTTTACTATGACAATGGTATCGTAACCGAATCGTCCATAGATGAAATAAACTCTAGCTAGATAGTGCGTGAGGTGCTGTTTGCACGGAGAGATTGATAGAATGGATTTATCCTTGACACTTTTGACACGCGTCCCTCCATATGTAGTTTCTTTCATCAAAAAAGGTAAAATGCCAAAATTATTATTAAATTATATAATTGAGAAGATCTATAATCTGTAAATAAATAATACACATTGAGAAGATACCATTGGTTATGGTGCAACGATTAATTTAGTAGAATAAGATAAGGACCCAGATCCAAATACCTCTACATAAATCACCGCCAATCCTTTGATCTTCTCTGTAAATCTTTGGTTGCCAGGAACAAACCACTTTAAGCGATAAAAGGCATTAAACTTATTGAAAAACAAACTGATTTAGAGTATACTTAATGTTTATCGATATTTTGATTTAATTGTATCTTGACTTCTTCTGTTTAATGAATAAAATAAATAAAAAATGACTAACGTTTTGGCCCTTAATAGAAGGGGCATGTTAAACCAAACATTGGTCCATCTGAGGTCTAGAATATTCAAATAGGCGACTGTTGTGATTTAAACCATAAACAGAGGTCGCAAGTGAAGGTAACCATTGTCTACCTCTAGTATGAACTCATCCAGTGTTGCATCACCAGGGATCCAGTTGGCCTCGGTTCAATCTTAGTTATCTATTTTCATAACGCAACATCATAACAAATCATATTACTAAAAAGTACTTGCATCAAAATGGGTTGTTTACGATCTTCCTAGAAACTGAATTACAGTTATAATAGGTAATCGAATATTATGCTGTTTAACGGGCGTTTATACGAGCTAGACATACCTACCTATCTTATGCAACATTTCATCATCATCATCAGCCCATACTAGTCAGACTTTGGTTTCCTCTGCAATTTGGGAAATATGAGGCGAATGAAAATCTACGAGTTCTATACAGTTCAAAAATTATCAGGTTCCTTTCAAATCATGCGTAAAAAAAACTGTGCATCCTGGAGATAATGTGGGTAGTACAGTACCTATTCCTATTCCTACATGAATATGGGTAGGTACATGAGGATTTGTTTAAACTAAATTAAACCAGCTCATAAAACAACCTTTTGTATTCTCTGCTGCAACACTTGTGACGCATTATGACAATGCAGTGTAGGTATAACAACATTTTTCTGTATGTAAAAACCTTATCACTTTGGCGATTTGCGAGGGATTTCAAGGCGAGGCAAGTGCGTAGTGAGCTCGCCGCGAATTCGCAGCGACCACGCCGCGACGACGAAGCCGCGCGTATGCAGTGAGCTCGCAACGTGCGATCCGCGTTTTGAATACTGCACGCAGTCGCCTTGCTTTGAAATCGTTCACAATTCGCCTGTGTGATAATGAAAACCCTACGCCTGTAACTTTAGTCCCAAGATTAGTCTGAATTTACTAGAGCCCTTCCATAGTATTTCTTAAAAAGTTTACGTTTACGTGTTTGTCAGTTAGTTAACAACACGATGTTTTCATACATGTATCAGTAGCTCCTGCCCGCCACTACGCTCACGATTTTTTTTGTTACCTATATATTTTTCCCAGCCCAGGATACAATTTCTGTCCTTCCAAACATGTCAATGTTTGAAAAGGACATAAATTGTATCAGCCATTTAGCACCTTACCGAACAGACCGACTATAAAATTATTATGGATGTGTGCTATGCTGTGTAACGTGTGTGTTCAACATTGTCACCACATCTGAGATTATGATGCAATGTCTTTCTTCTTGGAGCCTTTACATTTATGTACAAGCTTCAGATAAAGCATACTACATGTCGTAGTTGCAAGTAGATCGTTGCATTGTTATTCTACGCCTCCCTGTATTTAAAAAACTTGACGATCTCTATGGAGCAGCGGGAGAAGGTCCGCCTACGACGCAGGAGGTTGCGGGCGCGATTTCCGCCTTGTGACAAATATCTGCAAATTTGTACGATTTGCAGATATTTGTTACGTGTTTTCTATGTAAGTAAATATAATAAAAAATCTATTGATATGGTGGTGGTATGGTAATGTATATCATTCATCCAGTACCCTCAACGCAAGCTCTGTTTAGCTGGTCCAGTATTTTTATTATTATCATACAAAAAGCTTTAGAGTTTTTATTGCAAGTATTAAATTAGGACTGCTGTTCCTGCTTCAGACTGCTTGCTTCAGTCAGCTTCAGTAACCTACATCAGACTAATTTGTGGCTGTAATCTGTATGCATAATAGGAACAATCTCTACTTCATCAATTATCCTTTGCTATTCCATTGCTGGACATAGGGCTAATATAGCATCCTATCTCAAATAATGAAAATAATCCTGTTAAAGTTGCCACTAGACTGACTGCACAAATCTACAATACAGTGTGTAAAATCATATATATATATGTATATTACTTCTATTCTCTGGGTCTTCTCAATGAGGTCATCTTAGCCTTACTTTTTCTAAACCTCATCGTTTGATCGATTCTGTGAATTCTGACTAAAACTTGTTTTAAAAACTTCACATGGGGGTTAAGCCGGTGATGGTTAAACAGATAAATAAAAGTATCACAAATTTCAAAACTTTCATCTGCTTAAATTGCTAATTGTATAATATAATAATAATATTGTGTAATTGTATAATATAATAATAATAAATTGTATAATATATAATATAATAATAAAATAAGTGATATTGCTAATGCAATATCACTTACATCATTTCTTTTTTTACTATTTTAAAATCTATAAAATGTACGCAAGTAAAAAAAACAGTGCTTCTTTATTCTAGAATATTAGAGAATGTTTAAGCATCTGAAGTTAACCTTTTTGTAGGAGTAAACTTTCATTATTTTTATTTATTTTGGGTTCTCTTGATACCTACTTAAGTACCTACTCATTACTAAATAACATAATGTAATTTACCTTTGCAGTCATCGAGCGTAAGCTATCTTTTCCGGGCTTTTGTTATCTCCATAAAGTTTAATTTGTTTTACGTTACGCAAACCAACGCAACGATAGTAAAATAACATCTTAACCAACAATGTTCGCATAATTTTAGTAACACCATTATGAGAAGGTTGCTTACGACCACTTTCTATCGACGCTACTAGCCATGGGAAAACTACGTTGTTTATCTGCACTTTCTAAAGATACTTGTCTTGATGATTTATCTGTGTGGATAGATAGGTACTTACCTATACCTTTGCCTTTAATCAATTTTCATCTTAGACCTATAATAATCTTCTTCTTTTTTATTAGTCCACACAACTAAAAGTTTTGTCACTGAGCGACCACATCGCCTAAATGGTACAAATTTACAATATTTAATACAATATAAACCAAAAACTAATCTTTACAAACATAACTAAAACAAGATTGTAAATTTTTCGAGCATTATTATCTTTTTATAGACTTTCCTTTGACCACAATCTCACCTGATGGAAATTGAAGATGTGACCGACGATGTATCACAAAGATCTAGAAGATACTTATTCACTCTTATCTTGAAGAGACACAGGTGTAAAGTTGTAATGTGTGTTTGTACCGAACTTTAGCGTTGGCTCGAGTTTGTTCAACTCTGTGCTCTTTCAATGATTTTATAAGTTGATTCGGATCCGTGGTCATCTAAAAAGAGGAAATGATAACATTGTTTTTGTTTACCCGGGTGAATAAAGTGGGCTACTTCTCCATAACAAAACCGTTATACGGAGTGTTTTAAAGCTAGGCACACATCTTTGTTTTTGATAATTATTTGTTGCCGTATCCTCGCAGTTTTCAGAATCAGTTAACAAAACGGGTGCTGTCTCGTTCGACAAACTTCGACCAATCTCAATCTAACCCTAACAAAATTGCGAAACTAACAGAAACCGTAGTAAATTACCAACATATCATGTGCCACTGCTAGACATTAAACTTCCACATGACTACAACGAACTAAGTGCAGTTGACCTTCTACTGCATAATTGCTGTAAATTGTAATGTTGTATTGCATTCCTCATTCCTACAGCCGCTTCCCGATTGGAAGGAAACTAGCTTCTAACTCGCTTCAACTTGCGTGTTGCTAATTTATTTACTTAAGAGAGCTGAGTATATCTATTTAGGGCTAAACAATTTTAGTGGAGAAGATGACAAGGAATATCAGGCAATAATTATATGAAACGCCAAACAAATACATGGGATATAAATCCATATCTATAGGAATATTATATTCGAAAGTAGCCTACTACGTCTGTCTGTTTGCCTGTTTCCTTTTCACGCCTAAACAGCTGAACGGATCTGAATGAAATTTAGCAGAGATAAATAGTATTCCGGGGACGGACATTTAAAAAAACATTTTTTTTAATATAAAAATATACAAAAAGGATACTATAAAAGCATGTGTGAAACCGCGAGCAGCGGCTAGTTAATCAATAATAAAAAGTAGTTCAGGTACTGGACATTATCACAAGTTAAGAAAAAAAATAAGTTAGGTACTTGATGACCTAACTTATTTTTTTTCTTAACTTGCAAATCTCGATCTTGCAATCTACCTCTAAATTCTAACACCTTTGTAATAGATATACATGTAATTCATAAATAATTAACAATAATTACTAAAAAAACAACAAAACAACCACATTACCTTCTTTAACACAAGTTAAACTGATCTAATTTTAGATCCTAACTTACGGTTCTTCGGCCTTTACTTAGTAATGTTGGCATTCTACCAGCATTTTAAAAGCTAACAAGTGACCTTAATTTGATTTCACCTATGGATACTGTTTCCGTAGCAAATTACATTCTAATTAATGGATAAGTAAAATCTGAGGCGAATTTGTATAAGGTCAGTTCTAATTTGGGCCATGGTCACACAAAACATCAATGTTTATCTAGCAATGACCGTATAAATGGGGGGCAGCTGTTGAAATAATGCCTCTTGTGTATCATTAATTACATACACAATCTTTATTTTCTTACGCATCCAGTTTGATTTTCGAGTTTGTAAAGTCACGTAGGTACCTATAATTACTCAAGAAAAATCCTAACTTGGTTGACTTTGAAAATAAATGACTGTCAGTCATTTATTTTAATGTTAAGTTTTGTTAAAATAAAACGAAAAGAAAGAGTTACATTTATAATTACTGTTCAATTTTTAATTCCGAAAAGTGACAAGTTGGGAAAGCAATTACCTACTAATGGAAAACAAAAAAAGAAAGAAAGCACTGGGTACTTAGGTGCGTAGACGTCAATAGGAGAAATCACACAAGTACGGGAACATACGGTAAAGTATCTAGGTAAGTACATCCTTCCTATCAGCTGGCTATTTAATAATGGCCTTTAATAATATTCCATCTATAACAAAATTAATGAACTAAAAACTAAGCGCTGCACTCTCAACTCAATCTAGATGTTCATAGCGTGAAATCCTCGAATACGATCGAACAAAAAAGTAGTTGGTTTAAAACTATATAGGTAAGTATTTAAAAAATCTGAAACAACGGAATACGGAAACAGCATAAAACTAAACCATATCGAAACGCACAAAACCCAGGCCTTATCGGTAGGTATGCAATTCGATATACCTAGCTTGCAACGTATGAAAGCATGTGGTTTGATAGTTTGCAGTTTAGTTTAATCTGTGGTTTAGTGAAAAGTGGCAAAGATGGCGCGCGCACAACACGGGTGGTGGAACGTCACTAGCGGTCACGGACACTGCAGGAGATTGTATGGCAGCGCTTGCGCACCGTAGCTGTAGGTAGTGTACATGTAGGATTGACAGTAGGTACCTATATTTTAGTTGGACAGGGCTTACGCTTAGACGTTATTGTTCGCAACCTAATTCTTCAGGTGCTTTTGTTTGGATATATTGCTCATAAATTCCAAGTGAGTATATACCCTAGGTACCTAATTAGAGTTCGAAATTTATTAGGTTCCTTCCTATGCACGCATAAATTAAGTCACACTATTAGCTAAGTGCCAAATATTTATCGTTAAATCTACCAATTAATTTTATTATGCCATAGCCCTAGTCATTAAAAGAACCTTAAGGACTAATTATAATAACGAGGTCGTGCTAATCATTAAAATAACCTACTAATTTCTAGATTAAGTTGTGACTCATTGCGTGACCAGGTACCCATCTTAGGATGACTCAAGCAAAGCGGAGTCTTAGTAATAGGGTCCCGTTTTACCCTTTGGGTACGGAACCCTAAAAAATTACCTGTATCTGAAATAATGTGGCAACCCTAGGTTAAATTTAATTATCGTTTGACCTGTAGAGCGTTTATTAATTTAACGTTTTGTGGACCATTGCGTTGTGTAACCATGATTTTATAAACCCGGATATTTTGTTCTATAGAATAATAAAAACAATCTCACGAAGAATTCTGACCTTTTTTTTCGCCTAATTTAAACCAATTAAAGGTACAAGGTACGATAAATAAACAAGCAAGAGGTTGAGTAAGTCATTTTAGTTTTTTGTGGGTCGAATTCAAGTGGGTTTAATGTTATGCTCTGAGTTATTTTAAAAAAAGTAGATATAATTCTGTCCACATATTGCTAAGGTCATCTAGTGTTTTACATAATGATCTAAAACAGGTTGGATTTTTTTCCAGATTGTTGTTCTACGTGAAGTGTTGCGTAATATTTTTAAATCATGAATATTAAAGTCATTTTAAAAGCATTAGCAACATACCATGCTAGCTATTTAAGCTTGTGACGCCTTGATATCGAGTTTAGTCGTGTACATACCGGATAGTAGAACACATCGAATCGAACATTGTAACGGATACAATGGGGACTAATGATGATGGTGTTAGAAGTGAGCCTAAAGCTAACTCAGTGAAGCATGATAGTGAAGTGTCGTGTTGGAACTGCTTTAATAGTCTTACAGCTGATAAGGATTTGGAACCAGCTACCCTCCCGGCGATACGAACTGAAACCAGGACCAAATACAGGTTATACTCGTTCTTTGCTTCACAGTTATCGAAACCTAAAGCCATACCTTTATCACAGAAAGTAAGTGAAAACTATGCAATTGGCAAAAAAGTTGAAAAACAGATTGTTGAAAAAAACAAGAAAGAGAAAAAAGAAAAAATCCACAAGAAAAGTCTGGCAAAACTAGAGCAAATCAAAACAAATACTTCAATAGAAACTGATGGAGAATCAAGTCCAATTGAAAACAAAACAAGCGATGACGATTTTGATATCAAGAAGGGAATATCGGAGTATATAAAAGAATACAATTTATTTGAAGCATACAAACCCATACGACGTAGAACTCTTACCCCAAATAGTTCATTCCAAAGGTCTTACAGCTTAAATGCATCTCATTTAAGTAGAAATAGTGCAAGTAACTCTGTAAATAAATTCGATAAATCTGATACTCAGTCACTAAACTACAAACAAGTAGAAATAGTTCAACCAAAAATAACTGTTCAAAAAGTGTATGAAAGTCCAAGCATTCATATCACTGCCAATACTTACATTACAAAGAGTGAAGAAAATTTGCTGAGTAACGTTAATATACCCCTGAGTCCTTACAATAGTTCTATCAGCAGAAATGGTAGTACATCATCAAGATCTTCATTGGGATTAAACTCATCTATAAGAAGGTCTCTTAGCAAACCAGTTTTAGAAAAAAAAGAAAAATTGCTGTCGAGAATTGGTGAAAGCAATAATAAACTAAACGGAATGACATCACCTGAAACTAACAGAAATAGATCCGAAGAGTACATTAACAACATTGTTCACAAAATACAAATAGAAACATCTACTCCAAAATCACATAGAATAGAACCTAGCCATAATCAAAGCTTAGGTACAAATAACTCTATAATAGAGGAAATACAAAACATGAAGTTGGGTAATAAAGACCAGCTGATTGTAGATAAAGTGGAAATAGGAAGTACAAACGATTCAGAATCAGGATACTCGGGTTCATCAACAAGAGATTTCAATGAACCAGAATTCTCTAGGAAAATTGCCACATCTAAAAGGAGCGTTGAATCAGGGTGTGATACTGAAAGTCCACAGTTGTCACACAGAAGTCCTCGTCCTATATTCAAATCCTCACTACCAGTGATACCATCTCGACGTAAGAGTGATATGATGGCGTCCACAAAATCTTTATCTGCTGATGCAGATGGCGAAGTAAAAAAACCTGTGAAGCAGCTACGGTGGAGCACTCTTTTACCCTCGAAGCCTGATTTGTTCAATGGTAGGTCTGTTCTGATAATGATTTACACTGAAGTTAATATAGTCTTATCATGCTTATAGATTTTGCATAATAATATTGGATTTTTTCCCATGTTATGTGTCAATCAGAACCAATTCTAAAAGTATGGTATTCCTAGTGTATATCATACAAATAGCATTGTTCAATCCTCAGCTCCACATTTAATCATTGGCATTGAGTATTTTTGCATTGTCCTGTACCTACATAATGTTATCGCAAACACAACAGGAAACATTGGTACAGTAAAACGTGAATTATGATAAAATGGGGATTTGTGTGATACCAAACCACATAGTAATGTAATACGGTGGAGGAATGTTGTGGAAAACTGTGTTTTTACTAAATCAATGGCTACCCCAGCTTATAAAGCAAAAATAAGATATTTGACTTATGAAAATCGTGTTATAGCTGAAGAATCTAAATTGAAATATTATCCTGTGGACATATATCGTTCTAGTAGTGTTATTAGTGAAAAAATGTCTTGCTTTGAATTATTGCAACGGTGTTTATGTTGTGTAAAAAACTACGATGAATTAAGCGCAAACAATCCAACCTCCGCATTAGTGCGTCCCGTAGGAAAAAGTTATAATGTGAATTGTAATATATCTACTTCAAATACAGGACACCAAGAACAAGGTGTTCCAACTTTGACGGTAACCAGACCCATAGACGAAGAGTTAACATCAATCATACCTAAAACAGAACTCACAGTTGCACCTGCGGCTCCTGATAATATTGACACTGACCTATACAAATCAACAACGCAGTTATTACTTGCAACTGAAAAACGCGCAAGCTCAATTAATTTAGGTTCTAGATATCCTATCAAAAATGAAAAAAATCAAGCCTCTAATCAGTGTGACCCAATTGATGAAATAAACAGCAATATACCCCTTAAATATGGTGAGAAAAACTCATTCATTCGAGAAGTTCTGTCGTGTCGTGACACATTTTTAAAATCTTTAGAATGGTGCGACAATTCCTTGACAAGGAGAAAAACATACCGAAATATCAAAAAAGATGATTGGATTGAATTAAAAGGCGCAGTACCAAAGAATTTAATAGTTTTGGTTCACCTGTCTTTCGAATGCACTACAATTTCCTGAACATTATTAAGTAAACTGCACAAGCACAAGCAAATCTACAATCTATTGTGCATGAAAAATTGCCCGGGAAACTTGTCCAATGAATCTACTTCCATTTTCTCTAATACGTTTTATTGCCTCTTTGTATCTTCCAATCCCAAATGACAATGATAAACATATTTCTAATTTAAATATTTCCTTGTTCACAGATGAAGTCTACTTCACAGAGAACAATGTATCGTCAGGACATGCAACCTTGCCGAGGAGATCAAATTCTCCTTTACCACATGAAAGGGATACTTTGGACAGAGATCGTCTGTTCCCCAACAGAAGTGGTCTTCAGGTAAATATTATATTTTTCTAGTGTTACATCATCAATGTGTTATTTTCCTTGGTTATTTGTACTGAAACCGTAGGTGACTTATAGCCTTTTTCGTATTTATAAATTCAGTAGGTACTATAAATAATATTTCTCTGGTCTACGTCTAGCACATTATTTTCCTATTTTTAAACATTGGTATATGAATTACTGATTAGTAGGTATGTAAGCTGCATTCTAAATGCTGTCTGCTACTGCTCATTATTATCGGTTCATCAACTTATCCAATCGTGTCATTAATGCAAGTCGTTCCAATAACGTGATTACTTATATTGTTACGAATTCATAATTACAAGCTTGTTAACTATAAGTACCTGGCTCATAATTAGGCGTAGCACGAAGCAAAATGTACCTGATGTTTTTCACCATTTACTTATAGTAACTCATCAGTTATTTTTAGGATCTACTACATAAAAGGGTAATTTTTCGTAAGGTTTAAAGGTGTTCCTCAGTTCAACATAATTTCGACTGCGCAATACAATATAGTTGGTACTCAGTTTAGTCATCCTAATAATAATTGTGCACAACAAAACACAGCAGTACCTGTATTGTCTGGGTAACTAACTACAGCCATTGTCTTATATCTTGCGACACGCCGGCGGCGTGCGAGTAACGAGGCTTCGTAAACTCCACTCGCTATAGGTACATGCAAATTGTTAGGAAAACTGTAATTTTATCAGGCGTGTAAACCTACATCAATGTTTATTTTGGTCGTTTTCAAGAATAACAGCCAGTTCTGTTTCCAATTATAATGTACCCTAAACTTGTTCTATGGCATGTTGATGATCACACGCTATTGCTTTATACTCGTAGTTTTATGTTTGCGTAGATTATCTCTTTGATAAAGGCAAAAGCTTACATATAAAGGCAATGACACCGATTCTGGTATGTCAGCTCGGACGGAACATTTGGGCCGACTCACAAAATGTTGTAACTTTAATCCCTTATATGAAAGTAGGTACCTTCGATGTGGGCAGTGCGATAAAATGTTATTACTCAATGCTCTGTTTATAGTCCACCCACTGTGTCTTGCTTTGTAAATCTCTGACAAGCAAAGATGGAAATAAATTGAGTGTTTAATTTGCTATGTTATCCACAAAGCCGTTCTGGCTATATAGCTTTTTAAAGACATCATTTCTTTTATTTGGTGAAATCGATCCGCCTCTCCGTTCGAAAGATCACTAGATTGTCAACCAACTTAATTATGTAAAAGAATTGGGATAACGGCATACCGAAATTCAAGGACACAATATCATACCTAAACTATCAACTGAGCCAAAATCGTCTTATTAAACATGTTTTTATTTCAAGCCACATCGAAAAGACTTTCAAATATAACATCACAAACTCAAATAATATTGTAGAAGTTTTGGAATAATTTGTAAGTTACGATATGTGACAAATATTTGGGTAGGGCGGGCGGACGGTTAACATAAAAATGGTTAATAGAATGACGGGTAAATTGTAACACTTAACAATATGCCTAATGTTTCCGTGTGGTCTCGGCATTGAAATTTATTGTTACATCTACATTCATAAATAAATTAAATGTATAAAATAGAATAGAGCTAGACGATAAAAACCTTAGTTAAACCAAAAGATGTGGGTTTTATATTGGGTCATCATAACGAATATGGTTAGTGTCTGATTTAAGCATCCACCATCTTATTGTTTTGTGCCTATAATAAGCTTGAATACGAAGTCGAACAATCGGCCATACAAGTTTTAAACCGGCATAATTAGATGTTGATGTTCTAAGGTTATATTTGTAGGTACCTACTTCTTAAGGAATTTTGTTCGAATAAGAACAGGTTTATTTTTGTCTTTAACAAAGTTAAGGTGTCGATTAAATTCCAATTAAAATTCTGATCTGAATGAGGTAGGTTGAGACTTGTGGAACTTGTTCCATAATGGAATGATGTAAGAATTGCTACGGTGGTGGAACGACAACTTGGCAACAGGCAGTCATCCAAAGACATAATAAAAACCTGGAGTCCTCGATCATATCACTAATTGATAAACAAACTACACCATCAAGCTATTGGCTGGCTTCGTTATAGCCAGAACCACGTGAGCGAAGCCGCGTGGAGAAGCAAGTATTTTATAAACAAACAGAATTTATGTCATTCGATCCATAGTTCCCGCGGAAAAGTAGTGTCGAGTGTCCAGATAAAGCAACCAAACAAAAACATAATTTCGTTCATTAGCCGTGTAATCCAGTTGCGGTTGTGTCATCAGAGCAAATGTTCGTTTAGTGCTAATTTGGAAGGTCGATCCATGTTCCCGTGTTTGGAAAATTTATCTGCTTTGTTGCCGTAGGTACGTAAAGCTACATTTTCTGATCGTAACTTTACGATGAGAATGATATTATATTCTTACATACCTACTATGTGTTATTTATACATACATGGTCTTCTTCTTTTAATCTGAGAATAAGACAAGCCGTGTTGTTTAAGAGATTATTTTCTCTTTTTACCAACCTACTCAAATCTTTCCTTACAAACATTATAATCGTCATCCTCATTATTTCATTTCATTTCATTTATTTATTTAATTAGAACTTGATTGCCAATTACACTAATTAATTTAAACACAAACACTAAAAGCACAAAAAATAAGACAAAAATTAAATGATTAATTATTACTTTTCGATAAAAAATGTTAAAATTAAAATTATACGTTGTTAATAATAATTTTAATATAAGAAATCGGTCATTCATCCCTCTCACAATAGATCATACATACAGACATTAGGTCCATCCATTCGTCCGCAAATATATCGCAGTCTGGAAAAAATTTAAGTAGCTCGTTGAGGGCGTCGAGAGCGTGAGGCAGCGGCGATTGATGGTGTCCTCATTCTCTCATTGAATAGGTAGTTACCTAAATCAATCAACTAATCTTCGTACCTTTAATCTTCTCTTGTTACTTATTAGACATAGAACGCACCTTAGCTCCATGTCTGAGAGCATCTTCTTATTTGCAAACTTCCCCATTTCAATTTTATCTTAAAAGAAATCCAAACGAAATTATCGCCTATTCCTTTAGAGATAGAAAGGTAATTTCAATAACTCAGCCAGATTATAAATTTACAAAAAACTTTGTGCGTCTTTTAGGAATTTAAACATTCACAAACATGGACATGATTCTTACTACCGCTTGCTATACAAAAACTATTTCAACTAACTTCTAATTACCTACATGAGACGACCATTTCCATAAAATAAACCCAAAGTCGAATTATACAATTAGAACAACAAAGCTTTCAATCAGGCGAGCCGCATGCTTATTTGCCATAGTGGTGGTACGAGAAAAAGAAAACCTATCCCCAAATAATCGCCTTTTTTTCTATTACAGGCTCGCTCAGAATCGATGGCTTCAGTGTACTCCGGCGCCGGCGAGGGTACCCGTGCCAACGTCCCAGTCCGAGGAGAGATACAGTTCTCTCTCCTCTACAACTATCGACTGAAGGCGTTGGAAGTCGGTATCAAGGGGTGCAGAGACCTGGCGGCTGTCGATGTGAAGAGAAACCGATCGGATCCTTATGTTAAGGTGAGTAGAGTGCTCGTTGTCTTGACTCTTTGAAGTCATTAGTTGCAATCGAATTTGTTGGTGTCCCATTTAGTCAACAATCGGTTCGATTTCTTGCAAAAAAAAGAAAAAATATCAAAACATGCAGTTTTTTGTTAATATATAAATTGAGTTCATGACTCCTTTGACGACTTTTCACTAACTCTCATGGTTTCGGATTTGGCCATCCCTCATCATGCTCCCCTCATTAAAATTTCCACTCTATAATACGAGTATACTTTGCCTTCAGCAGACAGATCTGAGGCCTGAGTTCGGTGCTTCGATTGCTATCGAAGCACCGAACTCAGGCCTCAGATCTAGTCTCGTCTTGACGACAACGAGCATTCCATTTTCGTATGGGATTTATTACCTTTCAGACATGACCCGAACCTAATAGAAAATTGGAACGTTTCGTCGTCGTAGCGATGTTATCGACTCACCGAACTTAGGACTAGGTACACTAACACAGGATAGATAGATGATAGATAGATGACCAATGAAATACCAAGATACCTAGGTACTGACGGTTTTATAAAAACGAAAATTGCCAATGAGTTTGTAGCCGATAAAAGTCTGTATACTACATGAGTTGGTAAATTCGGGTGACTGTTTAAAAAGCACGTATTGTTTAGAGCTAAAATTTTGTAATTTTATCTTTCCACCTAATAAGAATCGTTTGGCGACATCTATCGCTGCGTAAACGTTTCACCATATATATTCGAATGTTACTGAAAGAGTTTATCACTAGATGGCAGTGCCTGTGGAGAATGAGTACCTACACAGCGATTAGTACAAAAGTTAGACACTAGAGGACACATCTACACAATCTTAACGTTAGGCTGCGTTCCCACTGATCTGATCCGTTCCGCTGCTCCCGTTTCGTCAGTCAGTGGAAATTTTAAAAAATAACACGTTACAAATAGATTTCCATACACTTTTCTGTTTGCCGCATTTTAGTACTACGCCTGCAATGACGTAGTATTTTCTATCTTATGTTTGGAAATAGATTAAGCAATTTTCTAAGCAGGTGTAGAATAACATCCTTATTTCTCTTTTAGATGTACTTGTTACCAGACAAGTCCAAAACTGGCAAGAGGAAGACGAAGGTAAAGAAGAACACCCTAAACCCCGTGTTTGATGAGACGCTGAGTTTCTCGCAAGCACTCGCCTCGCTGTCCGCGCGGACACTGTGGCTCAGTGTGTGGCACGCGGATATGTTCGGCCGGAACGACTTTCTGGGAGAGGTGACCCTGCCGCTGTGTGACGTGGTGTTTGATGACCCCTCGCCCATGTGGTACAAGCTTCATGAGCGGGTAAGTTTAAAATAGACCAAGAATAGTTCAAGTACCTACCCTTATGTACAATGTAGATGCCTATCATAAACAGAGCACACAGTGCTAACATGGCTAGTAGCAAATCAGAAATAAATAACGTTTATTTCACTGACTCATAGACAAATAAAAATTTACTATAAATTGCTACTCGATTAAGCTTGTAGTCGGGCAAAGAATTTGAATCTCCCGCGCAATGTTAATCGATCCCATGCCCCAGTTTCAAAACGCCTGCTACACAGTCGATAACCATAACGGTCTATAGACAAATTATCCAAAAATAAATGGAACGCTCACTAGCCATCCTGCAGCCCTAGCATGAGCGTGGTGAACGAATGAAAACTTTCAACTTTACCACGCCTAACGATATAAATATTTTGGTTTTAACATATTTTGGTGTGTTTAACCGCTGAAGAGTGAATTGATTGAGAGGTTTTTTTAGAAATTTACAAATTATTTGAACCTTGCTGATTATTTTTTGCACATCGTGCCGAATTCGTTGAGTATGTTGAATGGAACTTCCGAACGGATTGGGTTGAAATTTTGCATAGATGTAGGTAGGTCTAGCTGGTTTATGCTGGAATAAAAACATTGCAACTTAACATACTTACCTACCATAAATCAGTTCAGATCCCTTGTAATATAATTAATAACCTTTAACCTTTTGAGGTCGATACTCTCTCGCGCTCAAAACCGTTACAATCGACGATATAATAGTAAGGCACAAAAGCAACACACGGTTGATGTAAGATGTAAGACATATGTCTTACTCGATGTCAACGAACCATTCGCGAGTAAGACATATGTCTCATCCGATGTTTTAAACGGAACGCGCTTATAGCTGCGGACAGAATACAGGGTGTCAGAAAACATGTACCTATTCTAAGCCGAAAGGGGGTTTAATTTTTTATTTACTAAATCGTAAAACAAAAGTTGATCCCCTCCGGGTCCAGAATCCTTCAGCTTAGTACACATGTTACGTGAACTTTTTACTTTATACAGGGTGATAAATAAAATATACATACTCCCTATATAGTAAAATAAATTAAATGTTTATTCATCAGACGGGATAGAAGACCTTGTTAACATTAATACTATTTTATTCAGACGGAACAATTTGATGAGCAACAAGGCACGCGAGGCGACCTCATCATCGGTCTCAAGTTCGAGCCAGAAGACGCACGAGGCAACGACGCAGCGACGCGAGGCAAGGGGACACTACACGTACTCGTCAAGGAAGCCAAGAATCTCGTCGCGACCAAGCCTAGTGGGCTGGCTGATGTGTTCTGCAAGAGGTAAGAACAGTGAAATGTAATATTCTTATGAATAATAAGAATGTTGTATTTCCATAAGTATATTTTTGCTATTGGCGTTATGAGAATAACACATAAGCATAATATGACTGAAAATTTGGTTACAGACAAAGTTTTTATTTAGACAAAAAAAAACGGTTCGTATAGCGAACAGTTTTTTTTAAAGTAAAGCTTTTTATTGTGCCATAGATCTGACGTGACATATTTGGCTTTCACAGCTATCTTCTACCAGAGAGGGGTCGTTTAGCCAAACAGAAGACAAGCGTCGTCCGTCGAACTCTGAACCCGCGATGGGAGCACACATTCACGTACCGAGGGCTGAAACTGCAGGAGCTCAGTAATCGAGCACTGGAGCTGAGTCTCTGGGACCGGGACCGACTGGCGTCTAACGATTTCATGGGAGCTATCAGATTGTCTCTTGGCACCGGTAAGTTTGTTACCAACTTTAATATTATTTTTTATAAATTTAAAAGGATTTGCATATTTTTTTGTAATAATTTCATGGCTAAACACTAGTTTTGCTGAAAAAAACAAGCAAAAACATTTATAAAATATTTTATAATTTAAATAGGCAATACATTTTTTTTATCTGTTATAAACATTACATTTTTTTTTATCGGTTATAAAGTAAGTTTGTTACCTACTCTATTGAAGACATCCAATTGGTAACAAAGCTTTCATATAGTTTGATACTTCAGACACCCTGGCGCAAAATGTGGCGATACGCTGTGGAAGGGTGTGGTCTGGGTGGGTTATGGGTGTGTATAGGAATCCTGTTCACATCCTATCCTATCCCACTATATTACAAAGGCGAATAAGGTTTAAATACTCTTGCTGTACACCAGTGACAGTTATGTCGTATTAATCGACCCAATAAATGAATAAATGTGTGGTGTGGTATCAGTGCGCTTTTGATCTGCGACAACCCAGTGTAGATAACTTAAAATTTGGTCCGTAACCAACTTGAGTTGGATTATTTTCTAGAACAGCCTTTGAAACAGCTCTTTGTTTTATTTTTGTTAGCTAGATAAAATATAATACTGGACACATCATTCTCTAGCCCCAAGCTAAGCTTGTTTATATATTTTATTTATTCAACACACTTAAGATATTACAAAGACATCTAATATAATCATACAAAAAAGTAGTAATAATCTACCTACACGACACCCTACAAATATGTGCTGTAATTTATTATTCATACTAAATTGACTTATAACAATAAACAAAATCTATTTATGACACTGGTGATAAAATTAAACATCACAACCAATTTCAAATATTACCAGGCAACATCTACCTAGTGCACAAACATTCATAGAGTTGTGGTAGTACTTGTGTTTGCTAAGTATAATAAATTTATTCGCAGGAACATACCTGGGAGCAACTGTGAACTGGATGGATAGCGTCGGCAAAGAAAGCACCTTATGGCAGGCCATGCTACAGTCCCCTAACTTCTGGGTAGAAGGATCTCTACCGCTCAGGCCTCAGCTCAATAACTAGTATATTAATATAATAACTAACCAGTATCCTGAAGATCCCCTCTATACTTTATCTCTTAGACCAGCTAGTGGATTAAGCTTATTTCAGTTTGAACGAAAAAAGAGTTTAATTTAAAATAAACGCATGAGTTATTGTATATTAAGTAAGTAGGTACTTTTATCGTTTGTGTAATTGTTTTTACATATTACTATACATATTTTAGCAAGGACTTTTTAGCTATAAAAAAAGTGATTACGTACCTACCTCGATTTTTTTGACCTAAGTAGGAACTGCTTAGGCTGATTGGTACTTTATCTGATCTTATTTAAATATACTTTACCTATATTATATACTTTCTTCAACAGCATGCATACATTTAATTAGTACCTACCTGCTTACACGACTTTGATTATCTGTGCCAACTTTAATACATAGGTAAATGCTCTTTTTTCGTTCAATGCTTTTAAGTGTATTTAAAACATAATTTTCTGTACAAAATATAAATCTTTTTATTTAGGAAACTAGATCAGATTATTTGACTTAGGTATCTACTTATATTAATATCTTTTGATATTCTTTCGTTTTGTGAATTCATTGTGTTTAATTCTATTATTATCTACCTGTCTACATTCCATTATCTTGTGATTAATAACTTAATAGCTTAAGTTTTCAATGACAATAATAAAGTTTGATAGTTGATAAGAAAATGTTTGCTGCCTTATTAATGTAAGTTATAACTATATGCATTTAATTATTATTATATTTTTAATGTACAAATTAAGATTGTGAGAGGAAGTTGGTAATACTTACTGCCTCAGTTGGCATTGTGATAGAGTAAGGAATGTTTTTGGAATTAGTAGAAAGTCGTTTATACTTTGTAAACGCAAATTGAAAATCTTTTTCCCAACTATTTCTAATGTAGGTTGGTAAGTAGGCTAGGCATGTAAATATTTTTATACAAACGATTATACTTAACTTACATGTATACCTACGATTTAATAATATTTGAAAAAATAAATATACTAAATATTAATCAATCAATAAATCAACGTTATTTTATTTTCACTTCATTTCATTAAAATATCTGAGCATTTTTTGTACATAAATATATTTTTAGGGTTCCGTACTCAATGGGTAAAACGGGAATATATTACTAAGACTCCGCTGTCCATCTGTCACCAGGATGTATCTCATGAACCGTGTTTCTTTATAAATTGAATGGATTAACACTAGGTAGGTATATTTAGCACGTTGTGACGTAGGTACTATAATAATATTACATAAACATATTTATGTTTCTAAATCACAAAAATTGGAAAACTCACTTATACCAAAAGTGAATTTTCCAAAATTCAAATTAAACTGCCGATGATTTAAACCAGCTTATGTTTTTTTGCAATTATATATAGTTAGTGCGTAACTCGCTCTGTGCCAATTTACTACCAACGAAAATTTAATAATGTCCCAAAAATTTACTGGACTTGAACCCACTACCCTCCCTCTGTACGGGATGCGCTGCCAAATTACCTACGCCACGAGGAGGTCAAGTCCCGTCGAAGGGGTTTTTTTTAGGAAATTAACAAAATAACCAGCTTTATAAAAACGGCTGAATGGATTTTCATCAAACTATGTTATAAACACATAATAGGAGAACAGCTCTCCCCTATTTATAGTGTGTTCATGACGTACTTTTCCACACAGTTTTCAAAGGTCTAAAACTAAAAAAGGAAGCCAACTCACAGAAATTTTGAAATAAACTCTATAGAGATAGGTTGCCTAATGTTTTTTGTGATGGGTACGCGGTCAGCTCAGTAAAATTATCTAATCGCTACCATGATAGTACAAGTCAGTGTTGCCAGATCCAATTTTTAAAAATCCGTAGGAATACGCTCAAAAAGCCGTAGATGTCCGTAGATTGCCCCTACTAAAAACAGTAGACCTACGGACATTTTCTAAAGCTAAATCTGACTATTTGAGGAACCTGATAGAGATGACTGATTGATATAATAAACAATCTGCGGGGAAATCGCCAAGACAAAGGAAAATTACTTGTTTTGAACACGTTTACTAACCAACCCAACAAAGCCAAACCCGGGTTAGCGCCACGCGCCACACGAAAATCAGGTGAAACTTTTTCGGGGAGGTGATTTCCAACGTCCACGCTTGATAGGTAGTGACTTATGGCTAGTAATCAGCGGAGAAACTTTGCAACTCTCGAGACAGAACCCTTTTGTTGGGTCTCTAAGCTGATATCAGGAGGATCAGCAATCCTCCATTTTCAAGAATGATCTTTTCACTCAACAGTATCTACATATATGTAGATACTGTTGAGTGAAAAGATCATTAGCGTTATAACGCTAAACGAATCAACAACGAATGAAATGTGATATGATATAATATAAAGCAACTTGCGTATTCACCATTCACACAGCTATACGCATTCACGATTCACTCACAGTCGCGATCGTTAAGTCTAATAGATAGCTGCGACGCATCTAGAAATACTCGAAACAAAACCCCTTTGTGTTGGGTCTCTAAGAAATCAGGAGGATCAGCTTAATCATATTAAGATATGCAGCAATAATCACCCCTCTCTATTTTCAATGAATTTTTCACTCTAACTACATAACAGTCCTTTATGCTAAACGAATCAACAACGAATGAAATGTGATATATCGCAACTCGTATATTCACTATTCACTCACTGTAGTGATCGTTAAGTCTAATAGATAGTTATTGACTTCGTTGCGTCGGTCGTCGTCGTTGCGATCGGTAAAAAAAAGATAGTGAATCGCGCCTTCACGTTATTTCAATCGTTAACTATCGAGTGAAATAAGGCCACACTTCTAGCTTCTGGGTGCGGCGCGCGGGGCGGGCTGCTTGCTTTGTTGTGTGTGTCTATTCTACGCTTTGTTTGTTTGGAAGTGGTTCGGATTTCCGGTTGTTTTTTACGAATTCGTAAATCGAAATTATTGGCACAGAAAACTGAAAGAAAGTGCATAATATTTATTTTAGATTAAGTTTAATTATGGCAGTGGCGTTACAAAAGTTGTTGCTATTTACATGTGCCTGGTTTACGTTTTTGAAAAATGGTAAGAATAGGGCGTTGTTATTCATTTGTTTTGGTCGCTAAATATCTCATTTTATCTTCTTTTGTTTATTTTTAGTTAATTCTATTCATTGTTATCAATGCTCGGGGACGGACTTGGATAATTCGTTCGAATGTAATGAATTTCTGGAGAGCGATACTACTTTGCAAGCTATCGATTGTGGGTCCCTCCACGACGCCCTGTATTGTATCAAACATGTTGGCAGGAACGAAGGTTAGACACCGGTGGTGTCTTGGTTTATCTAACTGGGCTAATAACCTACCTACTTCTATTTATTTATCATGGGGGTTTACTAACAAAACTATAACCAAACAAATTTCGACGCTAGCACTCATAACATAACGCTAGTCCGAGGCCTAGTTGATCATGTAAATACATGGTTATCTGCTTAGTTTAATGACGTCTGTTGGTACTTTGGTAGAATTATCACAAAGGGTACCTATGTCAAGCACATAGGTACCTACCCTTCTGCTTGACGATGGAAGACTGGACAAAGACTGCTCTGTCAGAGCAAGATAATATCGTAACTACCTACTTACATTTACTAATACCTAGTTTACTAACAAATCCCAGGTGTAGCATTAGAGTGCTTTCAATGCAACTCATCTTCCACATTGGAATGTGGTGACGGACTCATGCATTTGGATGGCGGGATTTTAACACCTACTCCATGCGACCATGTTTATGACGCTCAGTACTGCATTAAAAAAACAGGTTTATATCTAATAACTAAACAACTGTTTTCTTTACTTAGCAGGGGAATAAGTAAAATTCCAGCATTATAAGTAAAATTCTTTGTATAAAGATACTTACTAATTTTTCCTAAGCAGCTGCACTTTGAACTGAAGATTTAATCTGCCACTTTGTAAATATGCACATAATGCACTGGGTTTTTGAGTTTACAGCACAGCAAAGGGCACTTCTGCTTTGGTGGCTTGTATTATATTGACTGGGATCAAAAGGTGAGTGGTAGGCTATTTGTCTATTAACTATCTTTAGCCCAACTGAATAAGGTCAAGGGGCTTGTCCACCAGTTTAAAGTCGCTCAGCGAGCTATGGAGAGAGCTATGCTCGAAGTTTCTCTGAAGGATAGGATTCATAATTAGCTGAAGTGGAACAAGTGTACTTGAGTGGAGACCGCGACTCGGCGAACATAGTGTAGGACGCCCGCCGACCAGGTGGGATGACGATTTGCGAAAGACTACTGGCAGATGCTGGATGCGGCAAGCTGAAGACAGGGCGCTATGGCGCTCATTAGGGGAGGCCTATGTCCAGCTGTGGACTAATAGGCTGATGAAAATGAATTTGAGAGGATGGTATGCTATGCATATCGTAAATAGTACTGAATTTTTTCTAGAATATGTTATTGGTGGTGAAATCTCACTCACAGAATGTTTGTAATCTGTAATAAACCACTGCTGGGCCATAGGTCAACTCCAAAATGTTTATTTTATCTAGAAGTAACATAATAATTCCGTTTGCAGGTGGCATCACAACATCCAGGTACTGCTCTTCTCTAGACCTAGGAAACTATTGCAATTATGTCCAACAGCCAGGAGACAAACTGGAATACAGAACCTGTATTTACACATGCGGCAGCGATGGCTGTAACTCTGCAGTTGCTTTCAGAATATCAGCAGCAGTTTTAGTGATAGGTTTAGTAGGGTTTGCATTTTAAAACCATATTTTATGCCATGACAATCTCCATCTTTTTAGCAATAAGCATTTTACATTCCAAATAATTATTTACTTTTAATTTGTTGTATAAAGGTTTTTTATTTTTTGATGTTTCTTTCTGCTCAAGAGCATTTTTATAATTACTTTTATAAATTTACTTGGAACATTCCGAATAGCATGTTAATTATATTCTTGTACCTGTAATGAATAGGTATTAGATTTTTTTGATGCAATGTAACTTTGTTTTGAAGTAATGTTATTCTTATACAGAGCTTTCTTTGTGTAGTGTAATGAAATGACCGAGCTTGGATAACAACTGTTTTATTACGTAACTTTTATTAACTACCCTCAACATCTTCCCCTTTAAAGATAAACCAACACCAATTATTACTAAGTACATCTTATCTTATCTTATCATATTTATCTAGTACCTTTAATTATTTCTGACAATTACTGCGTAGGGTTGGAGGTGAATAATCAAAGCTTTCACCTAAGGTTCTGCTCGGTTCGTAGTCATCATCATCCTCCCCCGACTCGTACTCATCAGATATAACAATAGGACTGCTAACTTCTTTACATTCTTCTGGTTCGCTAACAGGCATGCTCTTAATTAAATGTCGACGGTTGCGACGATATATACCTAATCTATTTTTTACTATGTAAGAACGCGGAGTAGGCGCTTTACCCACTATTGTTCCACGAATTCTTCTGTTATTATTTTCGCACATGATTACGTCGTCGCCGACATTTAACTCAGGCAATGCTTTACTGTGTTGATCATAATAGATCTTGCTCTTTTTCTGATTATTTTGTAAAATTTTATGTTGTTCATTACAAACATTATTTTGTTTTAACAAATCCGGGTGAACCGGAAGTCTACAATTTAATCGTCGTCTCATCTGCATGAGGACTGCGCCGAGCGCCACACTGCTTGCGTCTACAGACAGCACGACGGGACTGCTGACATCATACAGTCTCAAAACAGGTGCATTGCATAAAAGTTTCTTTAAATTATCGAACGCGATTTTATGACCCAATTCCCAGCTCCACTCGACATCCTTTTTCAACAACCTTGTAAGCGGAAAAATATGATCCGAATAATTAGATATGTATCTAGATAGGTAATTAACCATACCTAGAAATCGTTCTAAGCTTTTACGATCGGTTGGTTCCGGCATATTTTGAACTGCTCGAACCTTTTCGGCATCAATTTTCATGCCGTCTTTATTAAATACATGACCTAAGTACTTTACCTCTTCCAATCCTATTTTGCATTTTTCTTTATTAAATTTTAAATTGATTTCCCGCGCTCTCTTAAACAATTCATTTAACCGCTTATCGTGTTCTCGCCTGGTACTTCCCCAACATATTATATCATCAATAAACGATTCTACCCCTTCTAAGCCTTCTAAAAGCTGTTTAATTTTAGCATGGAACACTTCAGGTCCGCAATTTAAGCCAAAGGGTAGTCTCAAGCTCTGATACCTTCCGAAGGGCGTGTTAAAAGTACATAGATCAGCACTTTCGTTATCTAACCGCACGGACCAAAAACCTGAGTTAGCATCTAACACCGAGAAATACCTAGCGCCATGAAGTTTGGTTGCTATCTCATTTATAGTTGGCAATTGAAAATGTGCCCGTTGTATAGCTACATTCAGAGGCCTGGGATCCAAACATACACGTAACTGACCATTTTTCTTAGCAACAATGACCATTGAGTTGACCCAAGGTGTAGGATGGGTAACCTTTCTAATGACCCCTAATTGCGTCATCCTATTAAGTTCTTCCTGAAGTTTATCACGTAACCCCAAGGGTACCTTGCGTGAGGCGCAAACAACCGGTGCAACATTTTTATCAATAACAATATGGTATTCGCCAGGTAAGCAACCTAATCCGTTGAATAAATCTTCATGTTCTGACATATTAATATTGTGGAGTCTTTTTACCAAACCTAGTGCTACACAAGCCTGAAGTCCCAGCACACTTTGACAGTTAATTTCAGCAATGGCAAATTTTAATTTATGCTGAATATTTTTAAATTGCCACGTTAAGTTACAGATTCCTTTTATAGGAATAAATTCACCACTGTATGACTGTATTTTAATATTATGGCCAGTATTGATAATTTCAGGGCTGTAACCCATAGCTACAAAGCGTGCATAAGACAATACATTTATATCAGCCCCAGTATCTAATTTAAATTTTTCAGGTCCGCACTCCCCACTAAGTACTTGAAACCAGTCCTCCGATTTTGTTTTTATTTCTGAGGAATTATGCAACATGGAAATAAAGAACGACTCACAATCATCTTCTTCGTCCGATTTGTCCTCGCATAATCCAATATCATATAATTTTTTCACATTTTTCTTCACTTTACACATTCTAGCAAAATGACCATGATTTTCACACACATAGCACTTCACCGAATTGGCCGGACACTCTGCTGGCACACTACACTGTCCTCCACAGCGGAGACAGTGCGCTGCATATGGCGGCGGCGGGTGGCGGCCAGCCCCGCTGGCGCCGGCCCCGCCGCTGTACCCGGCGGCGGCGGCAGCGGGCTGACCACGGCCGCGCCCGCTCAGGCCTCCCCGGCCTCCGCGCCAACCTCGCCGATGGCCCCGGGGCCCGGCGGCGGCTCCGCCTCGCACTCCGACCGCGTCCACATGTGCCGCCGCTGACCCTGGGCTACGCGTCTCCAACACACGGTTGCTGTCACACGATATTTCATCTACTTGGACTATTTTTATGGCTTTAGCCAAAGTCAACTCTTCCGTTCTCAATAGGCGATCTCGCACGACTGTATTACTTATGCCACAAACAATGCGGTCGCGAATAAGTTCCTCTTCTAAATTTTTGAACTCACAACTTTTACTCAGTAGCTTCAAAGCGGTGACGTACTGATTGATTGACTCGCCGGTTTCTTGGCTTCTCATAAAAAAGTTGTATCTAGCGAGTGTTATGTTTGTTTTAACACCAAAGTACTCGTCGAACTTTTTTAGTAACACAGCGACATCATCTTTCTCTTTCTCGTCAGCAAATGAAAATGTCTCAAAGACATCGAAACCTTCCGGTCCAATCAAGTTGATAAGTAAACTAGCCTGTACACCGCCTTCTTCTTTATGCACCCCAGATGCTTTCAAAAACAAGCTAAACTGCGTCTTCCACCGCTTCCATGCGTCAGCCCGGCTGACGGGGCTGCCATCCAAACTCAATTCGGCCGGTGGTCGAGCGTGCTCCATTATCACAACACAATAACAAGTCGATTAACAACACGTTTACGCGTAATTTTATCGTTTTTCTGGGTTATAAACTTGTATTTTTACATTAAAACCACCGCTGCCACCATGTAGTGTAATGAAATGACCGAGCTTGGATAACAACTGTTTTATTACGTAACTTTTATTAACTACCCTCAACACTTTGATTGACTGACTAGTGATTAGAATGGTAAATTATACATTAATGTGAAATAAAGGTTTTAAAATATATAATATCTTACTGTGTCTAATACCCTACTCTTCAAAAGATAATTATAGATATTTAGGTTGTTTGTTGTTTATAAACATTGTAACTTGAGTGGGTATGGCTGGAGTATATTTTCTGCCTGTATGTTGGCCTATTTGTATGTTAGTTAGGCTAAAAATAAAATAATTAAGAACATGGGGAAGTAATATGATCAAACATTTATTCAAATTTGTGCTACACAAGCATGATATAAAAATACAATAATAAATATCAACACTGACTTAGCCAATGAATATGCCTGCTAATGCACAATAATACTTTCATTTTCACTTACATTACTACAATTTATGTCCAAAAATCCAAAATGGAATGTTATAATAATTTTATACTTTGAAAACTTTACCTATTCCATTATTAGCAATCTCTAGCTTTTACTAAGTGGAATCACAATAATTACAAAAATGTCTTAGTAACAAAGCTACACAATAAATGTGTTTGGATTATATCTATTTTGAGAACTTGACTTAGCACCTGCGATGCTAGCTTACATCTAAAATTATGTAGCTATGCACAGAAAAGTTCAGGTAACTTTTTTGTACAATACTTTACATATCCGTAATCTAATTTAGTACTTATTATAAGCTGAAATACAAACGGCACATACAAGGCATGTAAATAATATAAAATTGCACATTATGTGCTTCTAAAAATGTAAACCATACAAAACACGTAAGTTTACATAATTGAAATAAAATTATAAACATATTGATAACAATATTGATTCAATATCGGTAGGCTTTCCTGATTTTACGATTGCATTTTACAGCCTAGTATATGAACAACAACAGAGATCCCAAAAGAATAAAGCCGTAACTTACAATAAGACAAACACAAAAATAAAATAACAGGTAACGCTTACTTAAATCAGACTATAAAAACAATCACTAACAAGATGTCAACTAAACATAAAATTAGGAATAATGTTCATTACGTGCGTAACAAAAAGGTGCTAAATACGGTCACCCAATCGGACATCACCAAATCATGTCAAATGTTAGAACTACTCAAGACCCTGGTTTTGATCGCACGGTAAAAAAAAATGTAAATTATGTGAAAGAAAATGCGCGTCATGTTTGGAAGGCGGTTATCGAATATATAGGCCAATTTCGTATCACTATCTCAATTGATGAAAAATGGAATGTGCCTAAGCCATTAAATTTTAAAATTTGGCAAATTATTACTAATCCTAGAAAATTATTTCATTTTGCCTTACTATTTCAATCGCTATAAATGCTGCTATTTGAGCATGGCATCTATCCTACCATCATAAACAGACAAAATACCTCTTAAAATGTTTCTGCTTGTTCAATTTACTAAGGTACCTATTGAATCTCAATCATGTTCTCATCAACTGAATGAGTATCTAGATTGGTCCTTCAAATAAACTTATTTTATTGCTGATCCGACTTTCTCAAAGCTTAAGAAAAACTGGGATCTAAGCTACAACACTTGAAAACAAACAAGCGATATCGCTTGCAGCCTATACAGCGCACTCAAACAACATTCTTGTATCGACTTATAAATTAAAGCCTTTATCAGCCTGCGTCAAAGCAGACAAGGCATAGGCAAACGTTTAGGCTCGAAACCTGTCTAGCGAACGGACGTCATAATAATTTGCGCCTTAGTTGAATGATGTGATGAAAATTGTGTCTAAAATACAGACAATTCTATTCTTATCGCTGATATGCCCATTAATACACTTACGCCCGAATACTCAAACGCATCTCAGATTTAAGCACGTCTCAAGTCGTCGTTTTTTGACAGTTTTCAATGAAAATCTGTCAAAAATTTGTCGCTTGAGACGTGCTTATCTGAGTTGCGTTTGGGTATTCGGGGGTAATTCTGTTCAGTTCTGCTAAAAGAACATTATATAAACCATGTTAATCCATCGCGGATTAAGAAGCTCTAAATCCCCGACGGAGGGTTTAAGATCTATTCAGGGAGAGCCTTTGTTCAATTAATGTTGATTTCATACATTTCAAAGGCAATGCAAAAATTACGAGGCAATTTCATAGAAAAGTCTTCTCTAGCACCTACTTAACAGTCGAAACTCGTTAAATCAATACGCTCGTTCGTCCGCTAAACACAGCTAGAAAGGCGGTTTAGCTTGTTTCTATAACTCAGTTGGAATTAGCTTGCAAAGCCGCTATGTGCTGCTCCAGCTCGCGCACTCGTTGCTGGCTGTTGTGCAGTTGCCGTTTCACGATCCGGAGCTCTTCACCTTGCCGGTTGAACGCAAGACGGAGCTGGAAAAATATGAAAGAGCCTATATTAGATGATATTTTTTGAGTGAGAATGATGCCCTAACTAGAAAGCTACCTAAAAATTTGAGATATGTAGGTTTGAACTGTGAATATAGGCGAAGGACTATACACTAGCTTATATTCGTACAGTTGCAATTTGCCTGCTGGATCATTGAGCCATGAGTTTTTTATAATTCTTGCTTCCTCGTCGTGTATAGAGCAGTTAGTGGCATCATACCCATGTCCATGAACTACGATGCCCAACCTACATGCCTAGCCTAGTGATTATGGCATTATCCCGAGCCATTAGGGTGGGGGTGAACCTCTAAGCTCCCATACAAACGTACTTTCTTATTCATCTGGAAACTATACAAAATCATATCATAAAAAAAATGATATAAAATCTTATTCGTATAACTTATTACTTAATTTCTAACCTCATGCTCTGTACTGAACACGTCGCCCTGATTGATCTGCTTGTAGAGCGGCACCGGCTCGCTGTCGCCAGACTGTTTACCGAACATCTTCTGCAGCTGGTGGAACTTCGTGTTCTGGTTGGCGTTGGTTTTCTGGGACTTCTCCGTCGGTTGAATCTGTCGAGTTGAAATATGTAGGTATTGATGGCTGAAAGCAAACTTAGAAAACAATGCACAGCATACTTATAAATCTTTTGTTCACGCAGCTGTTACCTACACATCGTCGAGAGAATGCATAAGGATCGGGCTCTCAAGGCGTATGATAGAAAACTATAAAGCGTAGAATAATCGGACCCTGGAAAGGAATGGGATGGGAGTGGATCGAGTGGAAGCCGATATCCGCGCACTCTATGAGAGGCAGCTCAGAACCGAGACGCCAGGAAAAAGGTGTTGGTTCACTGAGCTTTGATAGTTTGTATTACCTGCACAGTGATGTCATTCTCGTTGACATGGTTGTCGTTCTGCCAGGTGTTGAGCGGCCGGTAGTCGGGCGTGGTCTCTCGAGAGAGGAACGCGAACTTCTTGCGATTGTTGGCGTCTTGTGGCTGCATTGCGGGCGCGTCGCGGTTGTTGCGTGGTTTGTGCGTCGATATCGTTACACCTGGGGATTTAGGATTGACAAAAATAAACAGGATTATATGTAGTTGAAAGTCTGGATATAAAATCTGTTTTATACCACTGTAAATATTTTTTTCTGCTTGCTGAGAAAATACGATTTACTAAACACTGTATTCACGATATCTATAAGGTTTAAAATTCCAAAACACGGTGATCAAATATACCGTGAATAACCAAAATAAATTGACGCGCGAAAAAGATGCAGTGTCCATCAAATCCAAACTATCGAGACCCGCGAGCCGCGCTGCCAATTGGTGGGGAGGTCATATAATAGTGGCTATGCAACAGAACGGCACGGACGACGCCGACGGTGGGCAAAGCCAAAACACTAATATCACTCGTATTACATCCTACAGTGTTTGCCATAACAATAGCACCATTACCAGAGGACTGATAAGTTTAAGAAAAATTAACGTATGACGTCAAAAAACTGTTTATAAGTAGTAAACAGGTTTTTGACGATATTTAGTTTATTTTTCTTAAATAGGTATCTCATTAAAAGTCATATGAACAAGTAGATAATTGCAATTCTTTGAAAATAATACTTTAGTAATTAAATTAAAGAACAATCGAAATAAAAAACCAAATAAACTTTATTTGCGCGTTTACTCAAAACGCACTTTTTCAACTTACAATGTACAGTCGCGCGCCGATCGCTACGGAGTGTGCACGTATCTCGTCTATTCTTTCTAGTAGTAAAATAAGCGCGCGCGCGCGCGCGCGCTGTATCTGCCGCGATGGCGGACCAGGTGGTGGATATTGAGATTGATGAGAGAGACTGTATACGATCGCCGGAGAACATCTTCTCGGACAGTTCTCTGCAACGATTGAAGAGGCTGAGTAATCTACCACACACATACAACGGGGAAAGTGATGCAGACACGCTGGATTTTACTCCAGTGACGAAACATAAACATAAGCGCCGGTGTTTCAAGAACGGTGTAAAAAGGAATGAGATACCAAGGCCAAGCGGTACGGCTGATAACAAGACAATAGAAGGCCGGGCTCAGCTGCGGTCACCTACCCCTGCTTATGAGTTTTACGACGTGAACGTGACATCGACAGATCCATTGCCGAAACAAATGGCTTTGGCCAAATTATTGAGAGGACTTGAGATTAGGGATATAGTTAAAATAAAATACAAGAGTTCATATAAAGTTATTATTTCGTTTGAAAACAAAGAGAAGGCGGAATTATTAATGAAGAACGAAGTGTTTCTGGCAAAAGGATTTAAATGCCAAGGGATGGACGACATGGATAGTCGTTATGGAATAGTCAGGAGAGTAGACTTAGAGATCGATGATGAAGAGTTAAAGAAAACATTTATTTGTGAATACGAAATCTTATCGATTAATCGTTTGAAACGGCAAACAATAGAAGGCAAATGGGTAGATAGCGAAACAGTTCGCATATGTTTCAAAGGTGCCATTAATCCTCCATATGTCGAAGCATATGGTTGCAGGTTTGCAGTGGAACCTTACATATTCCCGGTGTCGCAATGTTCTGGCTGCTGGAGGTTTGGGCACAGAATCAAGTATTGTCCATTGAACAAAATCTTTTGCCCAAAGTGTGGTCGCAACCATGCAAACTGTGAGACTGAGCAGTTTAAATGCGTAAACTGTAAAGGCGATCATATGTCGCTCGAGAAGTCTAAGTGTCCGGTTTTCCGCAAAGAGAAAGACAAGAATAATAATGCGTGACGGAAATCACTCGTACAAGAAAGCTTGTCAGATATACGAAGAAGTGTCGAAACAGGATGAAAAAGATTACTACGTGATAGATCTAGAATCGATGGAGGTGACTGAACAAACTGCGTCACAATTAGAATCTAGAAAGTACAGAGAAGCTCTGCTATCGAAACCAGTGACACAGATGGATGGCGCTAGTAGGGATGAGGCAAACTGTTCTGCGGGGGAAGGATCTGGAATTGAGTGGCCGGCTCTAAAGACGAAAAAGAAGAAGAAAGCGAATAGGAAAAATAGTCAAAATCAGAGTGAAGATGAGAAGGAAACGGAAATTACGAGAACCATAGTGAAAGAAACCAAAGAAAAATGTAAGAAGGAGAAATTTAGTTTTGTGAGACTGTATAATAAATTAAGGGAAATATTTAGTTCAGAAAAATTACTGGAAGAAAAAATTAATAAATGTTTGTGTGTATTGTTCGAGGAATGCTACTCGTATGTAGCCGAGTTTTTCAAGTTAGGGGATTATCTTGATAAAATCCTGTCCATTTTTTCAAATGGATAGCAGTTGTTTTAGTCAACGTTTTATCAATATAGTCCAGTGGAATGCTCGGAGCATCAAGCCAAAACAGACTGAATTTGAGTGTATGCTATTTCAACATAAAGTGCATATAGCTATCATTAGTGAGACGTGGCTGAATGAGGATATAAACATTAATATTAGCGACTACAATTGGTACCGAAAAGATCGCGCCGACTCGTACGGCGGAGTAGGTATACTCGCACACAGATCTATTAGAGTACAGGTATGCCCACTTAATTTAACAAATTCAGGTATTGAAGTTATAGCCGTAAACATTTTAAATTGCAAATTTATTTCACAAATTGTATGTGTGTATTGTCCATCATCAGTTCATACTTCCCAGGCGGACTGGGACGAACTTTTTTCTAAATTTAGCAGTAAAACATTAATAGCAGGAGATTTTAACGGACATCACAGAAATTGGTCGTATAAAAATGACACAAGAGGCTTTCAGCTTTTAGATTCGTCTTTAGAACATGGATATATTTACATGAATGATGGTAGCATAACGCGAGCTGAATACGTAGATAACGTTTTACAAAAATCTTCGCCCGATATAACGTTTGCAACTGCAGACATCGTTATACATTTTTCTTGGACTGTTTTAAATGAAAATTTAAGTAGTGATCACTTGATACTAAAAATATGTACACATTTTCAGGATAGGCCTCATTTTACTAAAAAACGTAATTATAAAAAAGCGGACTGGACTTTATATGGGAATTGTGTAGAAGACTCGATTAATTGCGGTTATGCTCATAGTAGTGAACTCTCCATACAAACTAGGTATGATGCCTTTTTAGGTATAATTAAACAAGCGGCAGATTGTAGCATTCCTTGGTTAAAAATAAACTCAGATCCTCAAAGTAAGTTTACTCCTAAACCGTATTGGAACGCAGAATTATCTAAGCTCGTAGCTCAACGTCGTTTCGCATTAAGCACCTTTCGTCGTAATCCAACGCCGAATAATTTATTAGTTTTGGAAAATAGGAATAAAATAGTTAAAACAGAATTATCTAAGGCAAAATCAAACAATTGGCGGGAGTTCTGTAATTCCACGAATGAATCAACTTCTTTGTCAGACATGTGGCGGAGAATGCGTTGGATAAAGGGCTATCGTAAAAACAGGTATGAGGCGCCCGCTGATAAGAAACACGAGTTGCTATGTAATCTTGCTCCCGACTTTGTTAAAATTAATAAACCTAGTTTTGTATCTAGTAATAACTTATTGGAACAGAATTTTTCTTTACATGAATTAGAGATATGTTTAAAAAGAAAAAAGAAGGATTCAGCCCCCGGGGAAGATAACATAACATATTCTATGATCTATAATTTACCTTCGGTAGGAAGAAACGTTTTAATCACTCTGTATAATGATATTTTTATTTCGGGATTTATTCCACAACAATGGAGAGACATTAAAGTCGTTCCTATTCCAAAAATAGGTTCTGACCCTTCGGAGGTTAAATTGCGACCCATTTCTTTGATATCTTGTTTATGTAAAATGTTTAATTTGATGTTAGCAAAAAGATTAGAATGGTTCATTGAAAGGAATAAAATTTTATCGCCGTATACAACCGGTTTTAGAAAAGCTCAGTCCTGTCTTGATTCAGTTACTCGATTGGTGTCAACAATTCAAGCAGGTTTTACTAAAAATACACCAACGCTTGCATGTTACCTGGACCTTGAGAATGCCTATAACAATGTACTTGTTGATAGGCTTGTAATGACGTTAGATAGCCTGAATGTTGGCTCGACATTATGTAATTATCTATGGGAATATTTGAGTGAACGGCATTTGAAAATTATTGATGTTTTTGATGATACGGATGACTCGATACTGGTGAGATGGACCTCCAAGGGCTTAGCCCAAGGAGACCCGTTATCTCCACTATTATTTAATATAGTAACTCATGAGATTTGTAACAGTGTTCCATCACAAATTGCGCAATACGCAGACGATTTCGTTATTTTTACAAGTGACAAGAAAGTAAAAAATTGTGTATTAAGCATTCAAAATTCACTAAATATTATTGCTCAAATCCTAATTGAAATCGGTTTAGATATTTCGGCCCATAAATCCAAATTTTGTTTGTACAGTAGGGGTCGCAGACAACATCAAATAGAATTAAACGTAAACAATTCACCGTTATCGTGCGAAGCGAATATTAGATATTTAGGTATTTGGCTAGATCGATCGCTGCGATGGGGTAGGCATATAAACGAAGTTAGTGAAAAGACACATAAGTTCTTAAATATTTTGAAAGTTTTAACCGGTTCTGGGTGGGGGGTCCATCCCAAACACTTAAGGAGACTTTACATCAACCTTATCAGAAGTCGTATCGATTTTGGTAGCTATTTATATGACAATAGCGCTAAATGTCATACATATAAAATAGATAAAATACAAAATCAGGCTCTTAGAATCATAGGTGGTTTCATAAAAACAACACCAATACACGTGATGGAAAGCGAGATCTGTGTTCCTCCACTAGCAGTAAGAAGGCAATATTTGGCTTTTAAATTTTGTCTTAAAGCGAAATCTTGGACAAACGGTACCACAACAAGCAGCCTGAAATTGCTCAGTGCTCTTGGGGAAAATACATATTGGTCGAATAAAAAGAAACCGTTATTAATTAGTACATTTAACCTAATAGATAAAGAAAAAGTTACATCGTCTAACCCACTTGAAATGTTTCTGCTAAAATCATGGCTGTCGAAGATTAACATAAAGTATATAGTAAGAGATAGTTTAGACTGTGTTCAAATGGCAAAAAAAGATTATGATCAAAATTTACTAAAAAACGACATTTTATGCGAATTGGATAAAAAATATAGGAACTGGTTTAAAATTTACACTGACGGTTCAAAGAGCACTGGCGCATCTGGCGCCGCTTTCTATGACTCATTTTATAAGCGTGGAGAATGTTATAAGATCACGTCTAATGTCTCCATTATGTCGTTAGAACTATTTGCTATATCGGAAGCCTTGACGTATCTTAAATACTGTATAGACCCTCACTTGGACATTGTCATTTACAGCGATAGCAAAAGTGCCCTACAACATATAACTAGTTGTATCCTAGGTAATCGAGGTGCTATGATTGCGTATGATATACTCAGAAAAATAGAGGAGTTTTCTGTGAACAATGTAACAGTTATCCTACAGTGGATCCCGTCGCATATAGGGCTATCGGGGAACGAGGAGGCTGACCGACTAGCGAGGACAGCTGGCTCAGATGGCTCGGAAACTTTCATTCTAGAATCATACTCGGAACTTATACCTAAATACAGAAGAATGAGTAATGTATTTTGGCGAGAATATTTCGACGAACGGTCTAAAACAAAAGGAATCTGGTACAAAATTATACAAAGTCAGCCTCCCAGTTCACCGTGGTTCATGGGCGACATTGGTAAAAGAGACGTAGTAGCAGCACACAGGCTTCGTTCCGGACACATGCCACTCAGGAAATTTGCGTATTTAATGGGCAAAGTAACATCACCCAACTGTGAGACGTGCGACAAGCCGGAGGACGTGTACCACGTGCTGGTGGAGTGTGTCCGGAACCAGGCTGAGCGCCAGCAGGTTCTCCAGGAACTGAACATCAATGTTCTTGATGTAGGCGCCTTCCACCAAATACTAGCTCATCCCAACACCAAAGAGGCTGGATTGCTATTTGATTTAGCGAACTGTGCTGGCTCAAATCGCAACTTAGCTTCATAAGTACCTAGCAACACGTAGGTAGATAGTTAAGTATTAAATATAGATTAAATATGTACCTAGTTAAGTAGTGTAGTTCTTAAGTTCATTTTCTTATAGGTTAATTTTGTTTTGTTTATTCCAGAAGTGGTTTTTTTGTTGTTGTTATAATTTAAGTCAACTCTATTGTTACTAAGTCAACCGACATAAACATTGTTTAAAAGGTTGTAAAAACTGAATAAAAAAAAAAAAAAAAAAAAAACTTACAATGTATTGAATTTACACGGTAGTATGGATTCTTTGCATAACTTTGATAATTTCGTACCTAACTGTACAAGTACCTAATAATGTGTCAAATAAATGTTTTTTTTCCATATAGTTTTTTTAATATTTCTTACCAGTCTTCAAGCTGATCAGTATCGGGGGTACGTTCATTCCGCTCAGCCAGTCTTTAGCGGAGAGTGCGGGCAGGGGCGCCGCCGTGTCAGGGTACAAATCCTCCTGATGACAATACACTGGTATAAGAATACGTAATACGAGGACTTCTAATAATTATTCCTACAAGATTCCCATACAAACAATGTGTTGCTTGTATAACGAAGTAGCTAAATCTAATGACATAGATATTTTTGATCATAACCATTGTAGATTTAAGCGGTGCATAAAAAAATCTTATGTTTTTACTTCAGTAACAATGTTTGTTAAATGTCTTTATTTTTTACGTCTATAAAATAATGTTGCAACATTATTTTTTTAGCATTTTTTAATGCATGCATTAGATTTAAAATCCCTAGGGTATTTTAAATCTAATGCATGCAATGCAACATAAATTAATTAGCTCTAACAGCTATTAGAATATGTTCTAAAATTACCTGAAAACAGTCAGACTTGCGTGGAACAATCATGGAGATCGGCTCGCAAAGTCCTCGCGACGTGTGCAGCTTGTAGAAACGGAACACTTCGCAGGCGGCTGTGTTGACTCCGCGTTTTGACATGAAGCCTAGACCTCGCTGGAATTCACAAATATAAATTACTAGCGGCTGCCCGCGCTTTTCATGTATCCCATTTTTCGGGTTACAATATGGGATAATAGTATTATATAAAGGTATAATATATCATAGTATTTGACACTTACACAAATAACGTGACTTTCTATTGGTAAAAGAATTTTTAAAATCGGTTCACTAGATCCAGAGATTAACCCCTACAACCTCACAATGTCTACCTCTTTATAATATTAGTACAGATTAGCATCCCACCCCGGTTTGCAAGGATTACAGAATAGTTGAAAGATGGAAGATGCTTTCTAAGTGCAATCCGTAATACATTGTGTTGAGAGAACACAATGTATTTTATCTACCCAAATATCATAAACCCTCTCTAATGCGTTCAAAAACCATAGGCAATGACCAGCATTACCAACCAACAGAAATAAACGGAACTGTAATGAACTCATAACCTACTGAAAACCGTAGGTTATAGAGTTTAAATTTGGAATAGGTGTCAAATTCAAGTGAGTGTGCTATACTAGTATCTACATTCTAACTATAAATCGCACGACATTTTGATCTCGAGTGACACAAGAATAGTGACTTTGTTCGTTTGTCTATGATTAAAAAAAAATACAGATATTCGAAAAGCCGCCATTTCGAGCTGTCATTTATTCGTTAGCTTTTTATTTCCAGTTACGAGTAGACAAATTTTCTGATAAGTTGAATAAGTTCTTTATTTCTGTCGAAAATGAGTGATAGTGACTCAGAACAACTGTCAATCTTAACTACCATTACTATAATAAATAATTTGCTTCTGTATGTGTTCAATTTATTTTTTATTGCTTACACTGGTAACAATGCTGGTCATTTCCCTATGGTTCCTGAACCCATCATAGAGCCCTTATGATATTTGGGTAGATAAAGTAGTGTATGCAACTGTACATAATTAGGCATTACAACACTCGTGTGATGCTATTAAGAAACTCGCCTTCGGCTCGTTTCTTAAACCCACACTTGTGTTGTAATGCCCTCCATTATGCACAGTTGCATAAACTACTAGTGCGCCGCACACCAGCAAAGCTCCCAGTCGGATTGATTTTTCTCTCACTTTTTTACAGTTATCGTCACATTTCAGCCAATTACCACAAACCCTCATTGAAAAGGCCCGAAGAAAGTCCCTACAACTTTTTGCCTCCAAGCGGCATGGTTTTTAGGTATCCCGGTTGGATTACAGACACATAAGGCTTTTAACACACTCAGGTTAAAAGGTTGACGGGTGCGGGATAGTGAATTGTTAAGAGCTAATAAGCGTGAATACATAGTTCAAATAGCTTACTCGCTCGCGATTCCATTTGCATGGACTTCAGGGTAAAAATAATAATTTTAATGATATGAACTTACTTGTGGATTACCAGATAGGAACTGATTTAGGAAATGCACGTACGGCGCCTCGTCGACTACTTCGTAGTATCTAATGTTCCCGTCTCCCTTGCCAGCAAGGTAAACCTGCAAATAAAAACAGTTGAATTCACAACTTAATTCACAATTCGTCGGTTTGTAGGTATGTTACCTACGCATTTTTAAGCGGCTGTTTTATTTCCCAGTCGCAATTTTGTCTCGATCGTATTCACAATGTGATTTTTGAATGATTTTAACCTATGGGTATTTAATTCTTACAGAATGTTGACTTACTCGGTTTTTGACCTATAAATTATTTATATACATAAGCAGCTTGGACAGATCGTGCTGGCCCCAGACTGCGTATTGTTGATCGTTGAAGCGAAAGAATCTGTTTTTCGGGGTCAAATCTAGGTTAAAATTAAGAAAAATTATGTCAATTTACGTTACATTGTCGTAAACTTAAAAATTCATTCCTTCAGCGTCCATAATTGTCTGTTAAAAAGTAAAAATGGAATTCCATTTTTGAGTTTTCTACCCTAGGCAACAATCCCTGTGCTTTATCCACCGGACCCTGAACTACGCGAGTTTTTGTTAAAAATTGTTAAAGCTAAAACGTGTGTGATGGTATCGATCAGCGGCTTAGACAGATCGTGCTGGTTCCAGACCGCGTATTGGCGGAAAAATTCATACTTACCATGTTTGTATCATAATCATAATACGGGAACACGACACCCGAGGAACTATCGATGGTCTCACAGACCAGCGGCTTGGACAGATCATGCTGGTCCCAGACCGCGTATTGGCGATCGCTGTAGCGAGAAAACCCGGTCGTCAGGACCTTGTCTTGATTCCCGAGGAATGTGCATTTCGATGCTTTGGTTCCGGAGTGGCAGGGCCCTTCCTAGAATAAAAAAAGAGTAACATAAAATAGATGAATTTTCAACACGCTAATTTTACGAAAAAGTACTGTAATAATTCCCGAACACTACTTTGAATGTCGGGTACCGAGCTGATGGATATCATTATGAAAGACTTACAACAAGTTCGATTGGAGGTTCATTTATCTACAGACATTGAGCCAGACACGTGATTTCTGTAAATATAAATGAACCTGAAAGTTGTTTTATATTTTTCATTTTATTTATTTACAGACATTGAGCGTGCCAGACATGTGCCGTGGCAGAAAAAATCATATTACTCTATACAGTGTATTAACGTATTTATATCTACAGTGCATACGCCGATAGACACAGGCCGTGCTACCGGAATGAATATTTAGTCTGAGCGGGTCAGACACGCTCTTAGCGGGATATCTTTAGAAAGATAATTATATATTAGACACAATCAACAAACATGATGGTTTTTATCATTTGTTTTCTAATAATATTTTGATTGAAGGTACAGAAGGATTGAGTTGAAAAACTGAACAGTGACGTGACAGAAAAGGGCAGCGTTTTCATCACCCGAAACAGTGCAGATTTATTTTTAGTTTTTTCCTTAATATTTTTAAAATTTGTTGGTGTTATATTTTTTTTGGTAATGTAATAAATAACATTTAAAATCGATTAAAAAAACTATACCCTATTGATCTAACTGCTGGCTGTTGCAAACAATCTAAGTATCTGAGTATTTGGCGCAAACAGCGCAGCGGGGCAAAGCAGCCAACATCTTAGGGACGCTTCCGAATGGTATTGATATGGATCTATGACTATTAGTTCCACATAGCTCGATAGATCTGGTTAGGGAAATCGAAAACCCTTCCTCATTTGAATGAAACTAGACTTACTGTTAAAACGATCGCCCGTCTAGGCTCAATAACTCTCAGCTTCTTGTCCTTAGATGTGGTAGCCAGTAGCGAGCCATCCCGGTTGAACGACATGCAGTAAATGACGTCCGTGTGGCAGTCGATCACTCTAACCGCTTCTCCCTTGCCGACGTCCCAAACGAAAATCTGTGGAGAAGAAAAAAATATTTATGAACATTTTTATCATATCATGATATTTTTTTCTCAAAAAAAGCTACCTTATTTTCTAAAGACAACTTTGATACACGATACATTTGCCTGAAACAAACAATAGGCTACTTGACTACTAGATAGATAGATTAGTTAGATAGATTATAACTTTATTGCACCATCAACATATACAAAAAACAATTAAACATAACTTAATACTAACTATATCTAATGGCACAATCGGTGGCCTTATCGCTAACAGCGATTTCTTCCAGGCAACCTTTAAAAGTACTGGGAAATAATTCTAACGTATTGTCTAATAAAAATAATGCATAGTGTAACTAATATTTCTTCCAGGTCAGTCGTAATAGTTATAAAAACTAATTTTAAAGTTTGAATAAAATAATGGCGCGCCAAAACGATAACCTCTGTCATGTCTCCGGTGACATGACTCGATGACGTCACACCTTACACCACACTCTAACAAAAAGAACAACATGTACTGTAGTCTTTGATAAGTGTGATGTCACCAGCGATGCAACCAAACGTAGAGCGTTTTCGGTCACGTGATCAAACATCAAATTTGTAATTTTAATCCCGTTTCATCCCTTAACGAGGGACTTCACAGTGCGGTAAGAGTTGCAGGCGTAATAATAAATAATAATTTTCATATTATTTTACACCTTCAGACAAAAACTACTGCTGCTTCGACTGAAATGAAATTGCGCGCAATCCCAATATACTAAGGCGGTCTTCACATTAGGTCGCAAGTAGTGCGGTAGGCGCGTGCGATCCCTAATCTATAGGTGTTGTTATAGAACCGAGGAATAATGCATTTGTGGTACCTATCGCATCTGTCCGTTGCGCAGTCAGATGATATCCCGCAACAAAGGCGTTATGTGTTTTAATGACATTAACTTTTCTTTATGTTTCTTTTCTCATTCAGTATTATTTAACTGTAATGTTTAATAGAGAAGAGCGAGATACTCTAACACAAGTTTTTATACCTACTTAAAAAAATGATGGTCTCAACAATGTTATAAGTTATTGTAAGCTGGTTAAAGAAATATCATATTTATTTATTATTTATATTTATTTAGGTACGTAAGCCTTTTATGTAATTTTTATTGAAAATAAGCACATGTATCAGTCATTGCTTTTGCAGATGCATTTTCGTATCTATATATTTTTTTCGAAAACTATAATTCGAGAATGTTTTACATATTTTTCGTCGGTTCCATGACCAAGTTTGAACCACCCCTGAATGTTTAGTCTTTGGTTTTTGTTACAAGTAGTACCTTGTATCCAAGTAGCGCGGCTGCTACACTGCTTGCGTGCGACCTATTGTAATGGCTGCCTAAATGAGAATCCTACTCCATCCTACCAATGCTCTGGTTTCATCTGCATACACCATAGCTAGTGCACAGATTTCATTGAAAACGAATCTATTTTCTTTTATTTTGCTTGTCAACTTGTGTTGTGATCATTTCCTATGAAAAGTAAACCAATACAAAGTAGGAAACCATTACGCAACTTGAATATGACATGTTGCATCAAATTGAAAGTAATTGAACCGTTCATTAGTGTCAAGTTTCAATCAAATGTCAATTGATGGTCTTCGCCTATTCGTTGCCGCCTGGCACTGATTTGAATGTTCACTTTCATAAGGTAATGACTGAGTTTATGCTTCGGGCTTCCGGATTTAAAGTATGCAGCTATAGCAACGGCTCGTGTTATTGCATGTTATTTTCTACACATGTGCCAAGTTTAACCACATTCGTACAGTAGTTCGGAATTTGGTAGTAACAAAAAGCCAAACATATTTTCTATTACTGAATTGATCGGGGTGACTAGAATACTGTGGAGAACTCACATGTACTATATCCGGTATAGTACATTTTTAAGAACTGGGGCGATTGTCTTTTGTCTCTACCAAAATAACGTTCTTCATCAACGATGACGTCACAATCCAGCCCTCCAGTATACAAAAAACAAAAGAGGATCGCGACAGCTTTAAAAAATATATTAAAAAATCAATATTAATAATAAATGTGAACGAGCTGATATGATAATGGTAAACTTTTGAAGCCTAAGGTCCAGTGTGAAACAGAGCGAAGATATTCTAAATCTACTAATATGTTCACGAATACAATGTTGTGATTTTGAGAGCATGCACTTGATTATTTTGGTAAATCTCTGTTCTTTCTTCACTTTAGTGGAAACTGGCCCTGATTGTTTTAGTAACTACGGAAACATGCCAGGAACACTGAAAGTGATAAGACACACAATTTTTCTGGGAAAGCTTACTTCATCAAATGCCACTTCTTCAATTACATTTTTTTATTTTATAATCTTTCCGTCAACAAAACATCAATAAAGCATTTGTACTGTCTACTCAGCTGTGGAATTACGCTAAATCCACCTATCCTAATTTAACATTGAAAGCCATTCGAATGGCTTTCACAATTTGCAACTTTTTTATGGTGAAGGTCAATAAAAGGGCTTCCAATACCACTGAACTGGCTAAAGCCATTCACTTAGATACTTCTAAGATTTTCCTTCAACAAAAAAAATAAAGCATAGCTCTGAGAAACTCAAGCATTTGTACTAACGAATTCCTCAGGTTGAAGCTAAAGTTCAATGCCCTTCCATCCGGGCATATTAGTTGAAACAACGTCTTACGTTAATTAATTACGTAGGTGCACCAAATACGAACTAAACTAGCTATAACATCACATCACGCGAGTACGTACAACGCGACCCGGCAACAAAACGTAACGAACTTCGCGTGATGAATTGTAATTCACAATCAATTGATGGTACCGTTTGTTGTGCCGCTTTATGATGTAGTTTGTAGAATAGTATGATTTGGGTGAAAGAATTTGGATTTGGAGTAGGTCACGAGCTTTGAACGTGCATTTTTGAAGTTCTTACTATAATTATGGTGATGCGAAGATTGAAACAGTAAGTAAATAATAAATAAATATTTCTGGACAATTCACACAGTATTATTTAGTCTCAAGCTAAGCAGAGCTTGTGTTATGGGTACTAGATAACTGATATACATAATATCATACAATATATAACATAATAAATCTTTACTACTCTGTCTGTATTTTGTACCCTAATAAATAATTTCATTCGTTCATTCATTTTTTCTTTCTTGTTGATTGAAGAGATTCAAACACATATTGTTGGGTTTTGGGTTAGTTTAAGTAAACCGGATGACTGAGTGGTTAATTAAGTTCCTTTTCAATAAAATAAATTAGATAGGAACTTATTATACCGACATAGTTAACGCCGTGTGGTGCCGGTTTAGAATTTGCACCACCCCAACTCTTCCCGTGTCGTAGGAGGCGACTAAGGGACATACACCTCTTGCAGAGTAGATCTACCACCGAACTGCGATCCCCAACCAACCCGCATGCCAAACGTGGACATTATGAGCATTACTTATTGTTAAAGTAATTCATGTTCTGCAGTGTACGTTTGTGCTGATAAATAAAAAATGCTGGAGAATACACACAACATCATATAGTCTTAAGCTAAGCAGAGCTTGTGTTATGGAGATGTAGAGTAGACCCTTACCAAGTAGTCGAATCCAGCGCTAACCAATATGTTCTCAGCGGTAGGATGCCACTCGATGTAAGCGACGCGACGCTTGTGCCCGTGTAGCTCCACCAGCCAATCCGTCAGGTGCATTGAGAGACCGCCATCCGGAATGTGCCATAGTTTCACCTGGATAGAAGATGAATCACTTGAGCATTTCAATTGAATAAATAAATTGCGTAAAATACATTACAAATCTGTTAAATACATGTCAAATGTGTGCTTCACGTCGCGACGTATCGCATTTGTCGCTCATCTAGCAGTATCAGTTTTATTTATTCTCTAACAAAAATGTTTGTGTTCGAATATTGGACAAGGGCAAATAGCTGCCACAATGTATGACCTACCATTATATTTAAACCGAAAGGCGATGATACTCTGAAAAATAATAGGTAGTAAACAAATCTATCGATCAGAAGATGCATGGCAATTTAGCATTCGAAATACTCAATAGGACCAGTCGAATCCGTCTACTCAAAAATAACCAGTTTTCGAGAGCATCAATAAAGATATTAACGGTCTACATTCATATAAAAGTGTTGCGAATGACACTGCAACGATTGGCAAACCGACGTTTTAGATGCCCCGCTTTGATTAAATTGCAAGCAATCGTTTCAAAACCTAGCTCGCAATAACTCTGCCGAATTTATATTCTACATTTTAGGTCTCTTAAAAGACCCGATAAAGTGTTAAACTTGCGATTTAAAAACTCAATAATTACCACGAATAAACTCTAAGCACGAAGTAAATAAGTCAAAATTTGTTTTATACAGACAGTAATGAGTCCATGTTTTCCTAACTAGTTCAAAACTGTGTTTCAGAAGTCAAGTGTTGCCGTCTCTTGGTTTTAAAGCTCTGAGTTTCCCGCCCCTGAATGTTTTTCTTATACCAAATTTATGAACAAACATTGTAATTTATTATGACAGAAAATCGTGGTAAAGCACACATTTCGTTGATAAACAACGTTTACTTCACAAACCTAGTTTTGGAAATGCTGTTATTTGGTAGTATCCGTTTATTTTCGTAAACAAAACCTGCTAAATTAACATTCCAACAAGTCTACAACAAAACTCTTAGTGAGTTGCAAAATCTATCAATAAATAAATTCAAACAAATTGTCAAAACCTTTCTGTGCAAAAAGGCTTACTACAAAATATCAGATTATTTACAAGATAAAAAAGCTTGAGACGGGTTTTGCTCAAACTCGAAAAATAACAACTAACAGGCTAAAGGTTTCTTAGTCGGTTCTTTACTTAAGTCTACATACCGAAGCGACAGAAATCAAAAGTACCACTTTATTTCCGTGTCCGTGTTTTATATTAAGAATTTGACCTTTTCTAAGTATAAATTTTTGTATTTATGGAAAAAAAGAATTTCTGATTTTGTTTCATTTTACGCCACAAGACAACAGGTAGAAATCACATTAATAGACTAGTTTCTGCCAGCGGTTTAGCACTCGTTTGGAAACGTTTGAAAGTTATTTCTATCCCATGGGAACTGTTTATGGGATAAAAAAGTCTATGTTTGATTCCAGGTTTACAGCTACAACTTTGCAACATTTCAACATGGTCCGTTCAGTAGTTTTGACGTGAAGATACTTCTTCACGTCAAAACTACTTCAGTCAACAAACATCAGTCTAATTTGAATTTTTAATATTAGTGTGATGCGAAAGTTTGTGGATGGATGTTTGTTATCTCACGCCGAAACTACTGAACAGATTGGGTTGAAATTTCATACAGGTAGATCTAGGGCTAGCATAAAACAGGCTATGTTTAGTTACTTTTTATCCCCTCAACCTGTTGTGAAACACTGCTATCCCATGGTTTGTTTGTAGCTGTTTCTGTGCAAACCTTGAAAGGTTTCCACAGAAACAACTAGCGTGCGAAACCGCGTACAGAACCCAGTTTTGTAATAAGGGGGAGGAACTCAAGACACTGCTACTGCCCTAAACCTGTTGTGAATCACTGCTATCCCATGGTTTGTTTGTGGCTGTTTCTGTGCAAACCTTGAAAGGTTTCAACAGAAACAACACGCGTGCGAAACCGCGTACAGAACCCAGTTTTGTAATAAGCGGGAGGAACTAAAGACACTGCTACTGCCCTAAACCTGTTGTGAAACACTGCTATCCCATGGTTTGTTTGTGGCTGTTCCTGTGCAAACCTTGAAAGGTTTCCACAGACACAACACGCGTGCGAAACCGCGTGCAGAACCCAGTTTTGTAATAAGTGGGAGGAACTAAAGACACTGCTTTGTCTTAACGGTTTATGAACGGATGATCCAGTTCCGGCAACAGAGAAACTCACAATAAGAACCATATAATTTGTACGCAATCATCAATTACTATAACCATCAGGTACAAATTGCGAGTTTAAAAACTTGAGATGTGCGTCCACTTGTGCGTAACGTTCACGTGCGGACGATCAGTTTTGTAATCATAGTGTAAATGGATTGTCGTTTATGATCAGACTTCTTATTTTACGGTCATAAAACTTTATGTTTACCGTCTCAATAATTGAGTTTTCATTGTAAATCATGTGCGCGAATACCTATTATTTGTGTCGCAATACAATTGGTATCTTGACAATTTAAAATTTTCTCGTAGCCTTTTTTAAAACTATTTGGTAAGCTTTACCTTAACTATTTATGAAGGGGCGAATATAGCGGTTTTGGTTGTCAAACTAGATCTCAGTACTTACGTGATCCCGTGGTAAAAAACTCGATTTACGTAAGAGTTTATTGAAATTACTTTTGTTTTGATTTGTATTAGTACAAATTAGGAAAACCAAAAACCTTTTTAATAATTTATTAAAAAGGTTTTTGGTTTTTACTAAATATTTGGTTCCTTTATGCCAGTTTCTTGATTAGTTGTGTAATTTTCTTGTAAATAAACAATAACTTAATTTTTGCGCTTACGCCTTTCCAAAACTCCTTTGTTCGTTATTTATAATTCCCTCTATGTATATTTTTACAAAATGTGCCCTCTGAAGCCAAACTCGTACTAGAAGTAGTTTCTAGGTACTTAAGGGACTAAATGTGTGTACCTACTTAGTAATTTGGTAGTCATTTAGAGACTAAAAAGCATGCTCGTAATCAATAGTGGGTAGTCAGCTTTACTACTAATAAAAACTGTATTACCGTGCAGTCATCGGAACAAGACGCGATGATGTTATCATTGAATGGATTCCACTTGATGTCCAACACTGGGCCTTTGTGACCTGTCACACGGCTGGCGTTGAAGTCTAGACGACCAGTCTGAAACGAAACAAAAGATTAGACCTGGGACATAGAGCGTGGTTGGTCTAGATCTTAATCAAGAGACCTTAGTCGGGATACAATAGTCAATAAGCAAATAGATAGGCTAGCTAGCTAGAGTAATTGTAGTAAGTACCTAAGTAGTTAATTAAGTACATAATATGTAGATACTATCTAAATTGTCCACGAGAGCTTCTGCCGACAAACTGTTCCACAGTTTGGCAGAAATTATATAAGAAATGTACTTTAAGTTGATAATAAATAAATAAAAAAAAATTATAACACAAAAAGTAGTATATATTATGAAACCTTTTTATTTTCTTTAACTAAAGTCTCTATTTTCCCGACTACGCAAGGAGGGTTATGTTTTTTGTAATCCATATTGAGCTATAAACATACACAGACAGGTAGGCGTAAGAACGTGTGTTCGTTCATAACGCCTCATAAATTACGTATTTAGTAGCCGCCCGCCCCGGCTTCGCACGGGTAGATATAGGTCACACTCTTGGCAGACTTTCCATGCTTATAACACTCGATCAAGTCCGCTTTTGACAACACAAACAATCAAAATCATCAGTTTGGGAGCTATGATGCCGGAACAACCCACAGATAGATACACACACAGACACATATATCTACCCGTCAAAACTATAACAACCATATTGTCTTTTTTGTTTCGGGGCTTAATAAAAAAAATTATATTAAAAGATACTTTAGATATTATTATTACTTTATTTATTTAAATTATTCAAGGATTCTAATGGAGAAAGAATTTTTCAAATCGGTCCAGTAGTTTCGGAGCCTATTCAATTCAAACAAACAAACAAATCATTCCTCTTTATAATATTAGTACTAGATGCTGCCCACGGCTTCGCATGCGGTTTTCAAGTAGCCTATGTCCGTCCCCGCGATACTATTTACCTCCCTGCCAAATTTCATTACGATCCGTTCAGCCGTTTAGGCGTGAAAAGGTTACAGACAGACCAGACAGTTACTTTCGTTATAATATTAGTATGGATGAATTTATTTATGCTCTTGGTTTGTTTCCTTTTATGTTCGGCAGAGGCGCTGTAATAGGTACCATAAAGCGCTGTAATAGGCAAAAATGTAAACACGCAAATTTTATATTTACGCCTTTCGTTCGTGATCTAGCCACTTGTATTTATTGAGTTCGATTATGTTCGACTATCATTCGGGAAATATGCGATAACTTATCAATGACCGATTCTTCTATCTAACAAATTTGAGCTAGTTGCTCCATTTTGTTAGATAGTAGGTTCCTACTTTATAATTTAGATGCTAAATAGACTTTATAGGCGAAAGTTTTTGGCGTTACGAAGTTGTAAGGTAAAGAAAACACAAAAACTACTGAATGGATCGGGGAAAAAATCTGAACCTGGAATTAGTAAAAAAAAAAATATAACCAAAAAACGCTTGTGAATTCGCAGGCTAGTCTTTTCATATTTTGAATATAAATAAATAAATTATGCTGGATAATCCACACAGCATTATCAAACCCTAAGCTAAGCAGAGCTTGTGTTATGGGTACTAGATAACTGATATACATAAGGCAGCATATTTGACAAAGTTATTTGAATTCAATTAATTTTTAATTCTGTTTCATTTGGAGGTGAACCTACCGAATGAAACAAAATTAAAATTGAATTGATGAAATTGAATTATAGAGTCGTTTCGTTAGAGGACATCTAACATAAAACTTGCAAATTAGAAAACAACTAGCACACGCATATAATTATAAGAGATCAAATCTAAATGAGCAGCTAAGTGCGTGAATTTATTTAGTGTTCCGTAGTGTTTGTTAATATTCTGCGTAAAAACCATTACATTAAAAAATATGAGTTACTGTACCTTTAATCTAAGAAATTTAATAATGAACCAAAAAAAAATCGATTTAGACGGGATTTGAACCCGTGACCATCACTCACTACGAGATGCGTTGCCAATTGCGCCACGAGGTCAAGTGACTTTGGAGTCGAAAAACTTTGGGACTTAGATCGGACTCAAGCGCCGATTAGCCGAGGCTTACGCACTATAACAGCAAAAAAAACCCTAGTCTCAGGCAGCATGGTCTTCGTTCATCTTTCTACCAATCAGTCTGCAAGTGCCTATTCATAGGGGTGATGGGTAAGGTAGGTAACTTACCCAGACTAGAGAGCATATTACCTGCGTATGAGACTCTACGGAACTCTAAAAACCAGAACCTTGAGGCGTAAACTATAAACCATAAGTGAAATTAGCAGAATCCAATAAATAACAAGCCGTCAAGTTCCCACAGCAATAAGCTTTACCTATTGTTTTACCAACTTGGTGTCAAGTTCGTTTACAGCGGACGAAGACAATCGAATTATTACTCAAAGTGTTTTATGACAATAGAGTGGATTAGGGTTCGATCACACTGGCGATTTGCGAACGGTTGATTTAGTATTAATAATGTCCTACTAGCCGAATTTTCGGCCACAGCGACGCCGACGGTGGTGGCCACTTTCAACGGAGACAAGTCATGTATGCGTTACATATAATAGTGCACAAGTGTGTGCGCAAACTATAAATAAATAGTAATAAATAAATCATTCTGGACTATTCACACAGCATTATCTAGCCCCAAGCTAAGCAGAGCTTGTGTTATGGGTACCTACTAGGCAACTGATATACATAATAATATAAATGTATTATACATTACATAGATAGATATTTTTTATCATACAAAGATAACGACCAGAACACCCGGAACAAATACCTGGAGATCTTACAAACATTTGTCCCAAGGCGGGAATCGAACCCGCAACCTCCTGCGTCGTAGGCGGACCTTCACCCACCGCGCCATGCGCCACAGGGAACGTCGTCGTAAACTAAAGCTCTATTCCCTCATTCTAAAAAGTGTGTAAATTTGGGGTGGTGCAAATTCTAAGCCGGCACCACACGGCTACTGATCTAATATCTTTTATTTTAAAGAATTTTGATGATTGGACGTACCTACACTACTGTAGATAGAAATACAAGGAGCATCGCTTTTTATTTTCTGTTTGACAGGATGTTTGTCTGTTTGTGACAGCTTTGTTATGCCCAGAAAGGACACCATACACAAACGATCCCAAGTGCATCATTCGCTCAAAAGGTATGCGTATGCCTACATCAAATTATGACTCCTTCTACGCTTACTTCATCGTTAAGCTACCATACGAAGGTCGGCATTCAAATCATGACACTTTATGATACTCGAGCTATTTCTGGCTATGTCAATAGCTACTTCAATATGAGGGCCGGGCTTGCTTGCTAGTGTAGCCATGGCTAAGCTAACAGAAATACACAAAGCCTTGTGGAGCTATAAATCCATTTAATGAATCGTGCTGAATTTACCTCTAATAGTAATAAGTTGGACTACTTTCTTGTCAGAATCGAGCAAGTAACTTTAACAGACTTATTGCGGTCTGATATAAGTTGTTGATCATTTCATCGTGTGAGCGTAAACGATGTCCACAGCTGGACATAGGCGTCCCCTAAAGATTTACTTAAACTGATTTACTGAAAATCTTTGGGACCTCTTACGGACTGTACCGGTGGAAAAAAAATCGGTTGAACCGACTAAGGGTTTCGTGGCTTAGTTGGTTAGAGCACACCCGTACTGAGGGTGGGGCGCGGGTTCGAGTCCCGCCGAAACCGAAAATTTTTGGGAACTTATTTCATTTCTTAGAGATTCCCAAAGTGCGGGTAAGCACTATAACAAAAAACCTTAGTCTTAAGCTTCTCTTTCCCTTTCAATAAATATTTACCAGCCTGGTCTAAAAACCAGTAAATTTATTCAATACAACGAAGTCGAAATGGACTTTATAGTTTGAGTGACATAGAAAGTGGTTGATTCACTATTCAGTCTGCCCACCTGAATATGGAGGAAAAGCATGGACAACTTTCCTTTACAGAACATGGATTTCATTGCAAGTGTTCGATAGATAATGGATGCGTTTTCTCTATTGGTATAAAAGCTCTCACCTTCTATATAAGCTTTTACATAAGTGGGAAAAATTTAGAGATGGCGCTGTCTGCCTAAAAGCTAAGTTGTCAAGGTACACAAAAAAATAGCGCTGCCTTCCGTGTGAAAGTGGACCTCGCCTGGTGCAGATTGCGTAGTTTTTTTCTTTTTTTCAGCGCCGTCCATGAAACAACTTATTACAACATCGAAATTAAGTGCAACATTCTGAATTCAATTTACTTTTTTTTAACAAGTTGAATAATATCCTTCATCCATATGTGAGCCAAACCCGATTTTGCTCACTGTTTTTGAGCGGCAAAGTCATCGTTTTCGAGCGGTAGTGGTGAAAACAATATTTCTTAGATTTGTATAAGAAACAAACACTGAAGACAATTCTCTTAAATTATCGAGATCCGGTCGGTGCCTTCATCGACCTTAATTTTTGACGTTTTTACTCGCTCCATAAGTAATAAAATAAGTAAGTAATTACTTACATTATCCAAAGGCAGCACCAGGAACGCTCCTCCGCCAGCCACCTCAGTCACAATCGCCACGAACTTGGGATTCACGGCACAGAAGTTGGAATCGTGCGCATTCCTCGTGATCTTTATGTTGTCGTAACAACGCTCTCTTTTGAATGGCACGCCGTACACATGGCGGAATTTTGAGCTTCTCACGCCACGGAACCATATCTAGAAGAAGATAATTTGTTATGGTTTGAAGACTAGGGTGGAAGATATAGGAAAATTAACACAAAATGGTGGAAGAGACCTAGCATTAAAAATATCAGAACGCGTAGCGTCTTTCTCGATTGCGTCTATAAACCGACAACGGTTAACCATTCCGTCGTTGCCGACCGAACGCAGAAGCATAAGAAGTAGTTTAGGGGTTGCTTAAGTGCTGTAAATCTATTTCATATTCCAAAAAGTGTCAGTTCATATACTTTATTTTAAAACAAAAAAAACCGTTAAATAAATGCTATGGCTAAATGTAAAATACATGCTGAGGGCAAGTACCTACACAGTTTTGCTTTTCTTATAGAATTTCATTTGGGTCATCTGTTGATCATTGTATACCTACTACAGAATGGCTTTAAGGCGAATTGAGTCCTAAAACCCACGTTTTGAGTTCACTGAACCGAAAATCTATTTTAAGGCAATAAAACACTATATATTTTTAAATATTTTTAATGAGCATCAGACCGATGGCTTTTTAAAAGTAAATTGATTATTAACATAAACCGATCAATAGGCCAGACAACCAAAAGTAAGATCGGTCATGGTAGGTATAATGAAAATTTAAAATAATTTTCTGATCGTAATGCTAACGTAAATTATTGTTGTACTGCCAGCTGCTTTAGCCTAACCTATAAACTCTATGACAATTAGAAAACATTGGTCGTAAAAACTTGAACCCTGCTTTCCAAGCTTTCTTGGCACGTTCAGTCGTAAAATACTAGTTTAAACATTGAGTTTTTTTGTGAAAACAAACGCTAACAATGTTTAAGTGCAACACATACAACAATGACTTGCACGCAAAAGGAGAAAATCCTCAATGATTGCTTTTAAATGTATAAACTGACAGTTTGCATTTTAGTTAGAAAATCATTAGATACTTATCAAGTTATTTCCACCCTTGTTCCTTCAGAACAGAGTTTAATTTTCCTGTATGGACTTAGTAAGAACGTAATGGGAATCTACAGTTTCGGTAGTGGGCGGCAAATAAAACAATGAAGATACTCGCGTATTACTGTCCATCTGCCAGCTTTGTCATTATTAAAGTGACCAATTTCATAACGGAAAGGATTTATCTCGCACTTTACAGCTGGATTATTTGTTATGAGGCTGATTTCGCAAGAACATACATGTAGTAAAAGTGCCGCTTCCCTCTTCCATTAACAACTCTGTGCCATGCACAGAAATGTATCTCAGACTTGTGTTTTTATATACAGGTTTTGGTCTTCCCTCTATTTAGGAACATAAGTAGACTCTACAAAGCGAACATGGGACAAAAGTCGCCGATAAGGCACTCGAAAAGTCGAACCACAAAAGAGATAGAGAGAAAGTGAAAAAGTGTAGTTCGTGTGTAGGTACTATCCAGCATACGTACATGGGTCTTCTTTTCGCTAACTAGCTTAGTTTTATGTGTGTGTCGTAGATAGAGCAAACTTAATACACCTACGGCAAACAGCAATTCGGTATTGTGACTGGTGACCCCTTACTGGTATTGGGGTTATCGAATAGTCCCTATCTAGGTCGGAACTCTAACAAACGGAAAATGCAATTGCAGAATGAAAATTGAACTAATAGCATGTGGGACAGTGGTAGGTAGGTTAAGGCTGTTCCAGTAAGGAATTAAACTAAGCCATGACTGGCCACAGTTCCGCCATAAGTTTTAAAATTTTGAATTTGATTTGATTGAATTTTAAAGTTTTAAAAACTTGGTTTCGTTTCTTCGGTTAGATTTATCGCTTTATTCCGTTACTGAACGGTTTATCGATTTCGCGGTAATATTCGCAGTTTTTGATAAATCTAGAGTCTGCACGCATCTTAGTACTAATCTCCATTACTGAACTTTTTCTCTAGAATTATGGTCTGATTGTTCGTTCTTTGAGAATCACAGCGTAAAAACTGGTTTTAAAGCCATAAAACGTTGATACAGTGATGTTACAGATAATTGTTTATTCAATAATTGATTCAACACGAAGTGTATATGCACTGTATGTACCTAGATGTAAGATAGTTGGCTACAATATATACGTGTACTTGTGGGTACCTTCCCTAGTAATAAACCAGCTACGGAGCTAAACGGTCGTTTTACTAGCACCCGACATACCATCTGACGACGAGGCATAAAACTACCCGCAAATTCCGGATGATGGCCAAGTTCATCGGAAATTTAGGCGTTTTTGACCACAAAATTAACGAGTGGGACGTTTATTCCGGAAGATTAACGCAGTTTATTAAGTTAAATGAGATTTCGGCTACAAACCAAAGTGCAGTGCTTCTTACAAACTTGTCGGATGAATCCTACCGTCTGGTTCGGAATCTCGTGCATCCGAAGAAGCTCGAAGAAGCTACATATAGTGAGCTGGTGAAGTTACTCAACGATCATTTTACACCAAAAAGGTCGACCTTTGCTGACAGGGCGAAGTTCTACGACGCAATAAAATCCGACTGTGAAAGTATCGAAGATTGGGCTGCCCGGCTACGTGGGCTGGCAGTATATTGCGATTTTGGTACCGAGCTTGACACGCTGCTGCGCGATCGCTTTGTGCTGGGTTTCAAAACGGGACCTGAACGGGACCGTCTTTTTGAGACCGACTCGAAGACGCTTACGTTTGCGCAAGCGTTAGAGATAGCCCAGAAAGCGGCGTGTGCACGACAGGCACGCGCTCCAGGCGGCGGCGCGGGGGCCGCTACCGTGGTCAAGGAGGAGCCGATGTTCTACGCTGGGGATCGCCGTCGAACGGGCGGCGCTGCTGGCGGAGGCGCGGTCGGTAGCAGTGGCGGTCAGCAGTCCGCCGCTCGCAAGGCTGACGACGGCGAAACGCGGTGCACGGTGTGCGGTTTAAAAGGCCACGGTGCGGCCAGGTGTAGATTTAAAAACTACAAGTGCTTGGTTTGTGGGCAGAAAGGCCACCTAAAAAAGTTGTGTGCGGTAAAAAGGGCAAATGTGCATAATATTAGTACGGAAGAAGTGGGCAGGTCTCAAGAGGATTGCAGTGAGTGTGAACTATTCAACTTGAGGTATGTTGACAATAAGCCTATTAAAATTCAAGTGCTCGTGAACGATGTAGACTTATGCATGGAGCTAGATACCGGGTCCGGGAGTTCAGTTATTTCTAAAAGACTACATTTGCAGTATTTTTCACACCAGAAACTGTATAGCAGTGACTTAAAAATGTGTCTTTATAATGGACATAAAATCACGCCCTTGGGGTATTTCATTGCAAAAGTCAAATACTTAGGTTCAAGTCATGATATTAAATTGTACGTTCTAGAAAATGGTGGACCCCCACTTCTAGGCCGTGATTTTATGGCTAAGTTTCGAATTGGTCTCGCTACCGAAAATTATATGATTCGTGTGAATAAAAGCTGCAAAGAAGTACCACTTCTTTTGATACAGTTCCAGAACCTTTGGAAAGATGAACTGGGTTCTTTTAATAAGTTCGAAATAGATTTAAAGCTAAAGGAAAGTGCTTCTCCAAAATTTTTCAAGCCCCGTACAGTGCCTTTCGCTCTCAGGGACAGAGTCAGCGCTGAGCTTGACAGGCTGGTTAGTTTAGGTATTCTTAAACCGGTTAGTTACTCTGACTACGCCACTCCCATTGTTCCGGTGTTGAAAGGTGATGGTAAACTTAAAATTGCGGGTGATTTCTCTTGTACCTTGAATAAAGATTTAGAAATAGATAAATACCCCTTACCAAGAATAGAAGAGGTCTTTTCGAAAATAGGAGGAGGGGAGCGCTATTCGAAATTAGATTTGAGCAATGCTTATAATCAGTTCAAGTTATCAGAATCATCTCAGAAACTCTGTACTATAAATACTCACAAGGGGTTATTTTCTTATCAAAGATTGGTGTATGGGCTTGCATGTGCGCCAGCAATATTTCAAAGGGCAATGGAGACCTTGTTAGCGGGGCTAGATGGGGTCAGTGTGTGGCTAGACGATATATGTATAACCGGGCCTAATGAAGAAACGCACTTGTCTAGATTACGAGAAGTATTATGTAGGATAGAAGAGGCGGGGTTACGGTTACAGAAGGAAAAATGCTGCTTCTTTGAAGAGAGCGTAACGTATCTAGGTTACGTAATAGATAAGAATGGGTTGAGGACCTGTCCCACCAAAGTAGAAGCTATCCTAGGGGCGCCGGCTCCCACGGACGTGCTAGGCGTGAAGCGGTTTCTTGGCATTGTTAACTATTATAGGAATTTTATACCTAACGCTTCATCATTTTTAAATCCGTTGCATGATTTACTGCGCGCGGGCACAGACTGGCAGTGGGGGGAGCGGCAGAAAAAGGCATTCCAGGTTGTCAAAAATGTTTTAGCTAGCGACCGGGTCCTGGCGCATTTCGACCCCGAGGCTCAGCTAGTGTTGACCGTGGACGCGGGCCCCGCCGGCCTCGGCGCCGTGCTGGCGCACCAGGGGGCGGACGGGCGCGAGCGGCCGATTGCATTCGCTTCCCGCTCTTTAACGGCCAGTGAAAAGAATTACAGTCAGATTCAAAAAGAAGCGACAGCTATTATTTTTGGTGTAAGGCATTTCCATCAATATGTCTACGGCCGCAGCGAACCTTTTATATTGAAAACCGACCACAGGCCATTGTTATCCATTTTCGATAAGTCCAAGGGGGTCTCAGTGACGGCGGCCTTACGTCTACAACGATACGCTATAATACTGTCGGCATATAACTATATACCTAAGTACATAGACGGCAAAAGCAACGATGTTGCCGATTATTTTTCACGCGCGCCGTTACCTGCGCTATCAGCTGACGAAGATAAGCAGGAAGCCAGTTCTAGGTACTTTCTTTTCTTAGAGGAGAGTGTAGAACCGGTTTTATTCAATGACTTGAAACAGGCCATTGCAACTGACAAAGTATTGCGAACGGTAATTAAATACATGAACAATGGCTGGCCTAGGAAAATAAAATGTAAGTTTATTGCGCCATATTTCCATTGCAAAGGGGATTTGGAAGTTATTGATGGTTGTTTGTTTCGCGGCCATAGAATCATAGTTCCGGGCGTTTTTAGAGAAAGAATGTTAAAGGAGCTTCACTCAGCACATTTCGGGGTAGTCAAAACGAAAAGCGCAGCTCGTAGTAGAATGTGGTGGCCGGGAATCGATGCCGATATCGAGCGGTGGGTCGGCGCGTGCGCCGCCTGCTCGGCCGTCCGCGCCGCACCACCACGGGTGCCCCCTGCGCCCTGGCCGCGCCCGCCGGCGCCCTGGCACCGCCTTCACATAGACTACATGTCTTTAGGACAGGCGATTTATTTAATTGTTATAGATGCGTACTCCAAATGGTTGGAATGTATTTATATGGAACGTGGTACTTCTACAAATGCGCTTATTCAAAAGTTAAAAGAAATGTTTTGTAGATTTGGTGTGCCTTATGTTATCGTGTCTGACAATGATGTAAAAATAAATTCCGCAGAATTTCACTCATTTTGCCGAATGAATGGTATTGAATACCTTACATCGCCTATCTATCATCCTGCTAGTAATGGTCAAGCAGAGAACTCTGTAAAAACTTGTAAAAAAATGTTAAAATGTATGTTAACAGAAAATTATTTTTGTCAAAGAAAAATTTTAGAGGAATTACAGGGTTTTCTGTTTAGTTACAGGAATACGGTTCATTGTGCAACAGGTTCCACGCCGGCGAAGCTCATGTTAGGTCGTGATCTAAGATGCAGATTAGATTTGATTTTACCACAAAATTTTAAAGGCGAGATCAGACAGCACAATGAATCGGCGGCGGCCCCATTAAAACCTAATAGATGTTTTAAATTAGGTGAAGCGGTATGGGCGAAGTGGTTTATAGCAAGGAAAAGCATTTGGAGTGCAGGAATAATTAAAAAAGCAGTAGGATCTAGAATGTATGAAATTTATTTTAAAGATTATGATAGTTATTGTAATAGGCATATTGATCAAATAAGAAAAATTGTGGAAGCTAATGTTAATGATAAGGTGAATGGTGATGTCGATGAATCGGCCGGCAAAGGTAGCTCATCACTTCCAGAACCGAGCGATTCACCGGCGGCGCCGCCGCCGCCACTGCAGATTCCGCTCGCTCCTCCGCAGCCCGTCACAGCAGTCACCCAGACGCCCGCGACGTCGCCGCCGCCGCCGGTACTTGTTTCAAGCCCTTCCTTAGCCACCGATGATGTAGGAGAGGGAGAAGTGCCGGCGGTGACCGCTCGCGAGGGAATCGTAGAGGGAGAGGAGTGTGTGAGGGATGATGGTCTTGATGAGGAGTGGGCGGAGGCCTGCGAAGAAGCGGATGAGCCTCGACCGGCGGTCTCTATTGTTATACCTAATGTGGCAGCACGGGTAAACAGTGACCCTAACGCTGTGAATGCATCGCCGCTCGGGCGCTCTAAGAGGTTGCGAAAACCGATTAATTATAAGAAGTACTTTTAAGTAGGTACATTACATAAGTAGTTAAGTTAGGTAAATAAGTTTAGTTAGGGTAAGGCAATTTCTCTCTCTATGTCATTGTTTTTGTAATTGTTACAGGTTTCATAATTAATGTTGGAGGGATATGCACTGTATGTACCTAGATGTAAGATAGTTGGCTACAATATATACGTGTACTTGTGGGTACCTTCCCTAGTAATAAACCAGCTACGGAGCTAAACGGTCGTTTTACTAGCACCCGACATACCAGTATATCACAGTTTTCACTGCAGGTCAAAGACCTTTCTATCGTATCCTTTGCACGGGCATTGGAACAGTACCCAAAAAATGTTAATAAACATTAGTGATTAACAAATCGAAATAAACATGGGCCTGAGCCAAATAGGCACACAACTTCAAATTATCTTATCATCTTAAATTAATTCCTAACAAACAGAACATAAATTTGATATGCCAAGGGCTGGATAAATTAACCAGGCTGAGTCATTACTAAAATTACATCAGTTTACGAGATCGGACTTGTAATGTTTCATTGAAAGACGTAAACTAGCATCGAATTCACAGCAGTTGCTTTGAAAACTGATATAAACATAATCACCACGGTTGGCAAGCGGATTGGTGATCACAGTTGAGATGTTCACAATACTCAGAAGAAAGCTGCTGCCTCCTAGTCAATTATTAAGACATCCACGAGTCCGAGGGGTGGATTCTTCAGTTGTGACCGCCATGGCTCACATCAATGATTGAAGGAATAACCATTTGGTCAATTTGATCTGGATTGATGGGAACCGTGTCAGATTTCGATTTTGAATCTTTACATTATGCAAATGTATCACCTATTCAGAGTAATAAACACCCATTTTAACGTATTTTTAGAGAATAAGTTAATTTGCTTATTTTTGCCATATTTTATTTTGGCACTCAGACTTAATTATTACTTTATTCTTCACAAGTATTTGAATGCCAGGCGCCAGGGGAATTGAACCCAATCAACATAATTGCGCAAGAAATGAATAGTCTTCTAAACTAGAACGTTCGTCTGAGAATTTACATAGTGTTAATGACCTAAAATGGCTGTCATGATAAAATTTGATTTTAAATTTATTTTATCCTGTGGCCTGTTAAATTTATTTATTCAACATTTCGTCTTTTCATGAATTTTGCTAAACATTATGCTGAACGTACGATATACCAAGATTTTGGAGACAAGGTGTTTTAATTTAACTATAGGTGGGGTACCTACTTAATATGTAAACGTAACTATACAATTAAAGATTACCTTCTCTACGTAAAATCTGAAAAAAATACAACTAAAACATAAAAAAGCATTGCAAGCTGCAGTTTGTATTTTTGTTTTTGGAAACATTTCTATAAAAATGTACCTACTCAATAACATTTTACTCTGTAGGTACATAGTTTCAGAACAACTTGTCAATAATTTATCTTGCTTATGTAATTATTTTGAAAGGGTTGTTCCCCGAAATTCGGGAGATCGGGAATATATTTCAAAAGCTCACACAAATTAAAGCCAAACATAAAAGCAACAAACCACAACTTGCAACAAGGTGCAAAATAAAGAAACAACAATACCTGTGAATTAGTCATCCTGTTCTTTCTGTCTACTGGTGCAACAAAGACATGCACTACATAGAGGCGCAATCAGTTTTGTGCATTTTGCGCAACAATCAAAACAAAACATAAAAATCAGCTGCCCACATCACTAACACTGAAAGGTTGAAAAGAAACAAAAAGAAATTATAAGAAAATTCTAATCCCAACGCGAATTCCCTTACGGAAAATATTGAAACATATAATTATAAGTGCAATTCACTGGTCACTGAGACAGCACTTGTGCTAGGTCGGAATGAAATAATTAAGTGTGCGAGTGTGTAATTACGGCGCTGAGACGCGTGCATTCAGCAGCAGGCGAAAAAAAAGTGAAAAGTTTGTTGCCGTTCGTTGCCGCGCTGGGAGAAATTCAAATTCAATACGATGCGACGTTAGATTTGAATCTCTTGTGTAATAATGTGTTTAATAACACCGCAACTTTGCGAGTCATTTGGCATTAGAAGTCTCTTGATTAATCTTTTTAATTTAATAAGGTTTTTAGGTCATTACTGCGCGTCGCAGCGGACATCTAAATCTTTTTCAATCAATTTAGTATTTTAGGAGATTGTACAGTCCCACTGCAGGGTAAACCTACTTCACTCATATTTTTTCTTCAAATGCCACAGAATTCAGACATAATCCTTCACCGTAAAACAATTCAAACATACAAAAAAACCTGTCTGCAAAAGCAAAAAAGCAAGGTCAAATAATAAATAATAAGAGTCTAACAGATCTAACTTTCAAAAATATTATTTCAACATGCAAGTTTTTGAAGTGGCCTTGTTGAAGTTTGTCACATCTATTTTAAAATCCTTTCATCTTCAGAAGTTATTAAATTCTAAACTAAGAAAATAAGAAAAATTAATCGATAACTGAAAAAGTTTGAACCAATAATGAACCAAACTTAATTTACACAGGATTTATGAAATGACTGGTTTGTATTGTATCAATTTTGATGCCATAACCAAACACTTAAGATAGCAACCATTTTGCAATCAACACTTTCCCTCCCCCAGTTTAGCTGAATGATAAGTTTGTTACATTAGAGGCAGCTAAGCGTGAAACTACCTACTACATAAGTGGTTGCATACAGCCCACAATTTGGAAAAGGTAAGTTGCAAGATTTTTTTACTCTAAAAGATTGAGTTGAAGACCAATGGATTTTTGTTTCTTAGGTTTATAAGACAGCCTATAGAATCCTGTTGTCTCAGGGACATTGCTGTGAAAATATTTAATGAGGTATCATATTATGATCCCGTTAGGCTTTCTTTTTGACATGCTAGCTAAAGCAATAGGGTATATGCACCGATTTTTTATTTTTTGAATAAATTATTAATGTTTTTAAAAAAAAAGAAACCACAAATTTTAAGTTATTATGGAAAGAACGAAAAATAGAACTGCACTCAGCTTCGGGTGATAAATGCTGCTCTTTTTCTGTGATGTCACCGTTCAGTTCGTCACGTGAAAATATCCATCCAGTCTTTATGATGCTTAGTGTCACCAAAAAGGTAATTTCTAAGGACATTCTCTTTAAAAAGTTTCACATCAACCCATCAACCTGAAGACCCAGATCCAATAACAATTGTATTTAACTTTCCTATGGCTTAATGATTTAGAGGTCACAGGCAAGTTTATGCCATCATAATGTTGAGCAAAATGTATCACACCATGGAAAAATATAATATATTATTGTAGATAGGCTGTGCCAAAAAACAAACACTACATCCAACCATCCTTTGTGGATGGAAAAGCAATTGATTATGATGTAGATACTAGATGTGTAAGTGTTAGTAAGCAGTTTAAAATCACATGTTTTAAATTTACTGAATCATAAATAACGCTGCACAATTGACACAGTATTAATTATCCCCAAGCAAAGCTGAGCTTGTGTTATGGGTATAACTGATATACTTACATAATACAATACAATACAGATAAATATTTTTCATCACACTAGAAAACTACCAGGGCACCCGGAATAAATATCTGCAGATCGTACAAACATTTATCTCGAGGCAGGAATCGAACCCGCAACCTCCTGCGTCGCAGGTGGACCTTCGGCCACCGCGCCACAGAGGTCGTCATATCATAGATAATGAACGGACATAGTAATGAATCATACTTTTGTTAGTTAAAAATTAATTGTCAGTGACATTATTCACAGACAATTTATGGTAGAATGTGAAACTTATCCAAGGGTTAACTTCTCTAGCTACTTAGGTTGTAGGTGAGTACATAGGAACACATATATGATGCAAAAATCTTCAACAGGGCAAGCATAAAGGTAAGCCTACTTGGTCATGGTAGGTACATAACTCCTGACTATTGCCAACACTGATACAGATAATAATAGTTGAAGTAGGGTACTGTGTACTTTCTAGTTCAGTATTTCTGAATCAAATCCATAAAAACAGAGGTGCATCAGTAATAAGGCCGTGGTAATTTTAAACATTGCAATTATCTTATCAATTGGTACACAGCAATAACATGAGGTTTCAAAGATATTTTTGTAGGTATTTATTCTTACCTTAGCCGCTGGTTTATTACACGCTCTCACGTCCACCAAAGCGCTATTTTTTGCGGGACTCTTCTCAGAAAGGTTTATGATTTCTAAGCAGTTACCCTCCCTTATCGACTCATCTTTTACAGGAGTCATATCCCACAATATTCCAGATGAATTTCACTGTTTATTGTAATATTTATTCAGACAAACAATAATATTATAATAATGCTAAAAACACAACGTCCATCAAGTGAAAATCGAAGCGAATGAATGAATGACATGAATGAAACTAATGAATGAAATGATTGCTGCTGAGTGAGTGCAGTGAACGAAAATAAAGTCAAGGCAAAACGTCAAAAACCAGCGAAGTGCGAACCCAACACGCCCCGTCGAGAAAAAAAAGTAGTGTCAACTGTCAAGCCCGAAAATACAGGTGGATTTTTGGGACGGGGCGGGAGTACATACCTAATTAGCAAAGACTCCGCAAAGACTTTTTTATAACCTACCTACTATAAGAGTTTGAGTTTCAGTGGCAAAAATGGCCAACATTCAGCAGAGTGCTGCTCAGAGGCGGCGGCGAAGCCTGGGGCTGTTTTCCCTTGGCCCTTTTCTACCAAGCACTAAAAATCGGAAACAAAAATAATATCTTTGGGTTTGGTTGACAATATGGCTGCGTTCCGTTTATAGATAAAATCGATTTGAGCGCTCACAACAGTGGTCCGTTTATCCGTTAGCACGTCTACCATCGATAGCGAAACGTCATAGATGACGTCATAGCCGGCGCCATTTTGCGCTCACAACGCCCATGCTACCGAGCTTAGAGGTAAATTCTCCATCTACGCTACCGAGCATGGTCGCTGTGAACGATCTGTCAAATTGACAGGTGTAACACTTGTCATTCGATCGAGCTAAGGTGCATCGTTCGTTGTCGCGCTCACGGTAATTCGCAACACTCATGAGCACGATAATATCGATTTATCGTACCTAATGTATTGACGTTGACACCGCGATCCGTGAGCGCGCTCATATGTGTTCCGAATTAATGATAGCACTCAACTGTCATTATCGTGATATCTAATTTGGAACGCAAAATATCGTTGTGATCGCTTTCAGCGTTGTAATCGTAATTCGGAATGCACCGCTAATCTTTACTAAGCAGAAAGATTTTAAATCAGAGTCTAACGTATCTAAAAGTGTTTGAAGAAGTTGCTGATCTATTTATTTTCCAAATAATCGACTACAAAACGAAAATTTTCAAAGTGAGCGATGTAAGCGCGTCTACAGCCGGTCCGTTTATCATAGCCCGCTATCAGTCGTTATCGCGCTAAAAGAATTCGGAACGACTTTGAGCGCTTTTAGCGCTGATAGTCTTGTGAACGTTAAACGGAACGCAGCCAAAGCCGAACCGTAACTTCTAAATCATTCGAATGGTTCGAGTGATTTGTGAAGTCGAATAGTTCGAATGAAATCATTCACTTCACAGTCAAATCTTTAACTCGTTCGTAGTAGGTAGTAAAAAAAAATTGTACTAATTATTTCTCTCTGTTTTATTGTGTTGTTGACACGAAAACGAAATTTTGTTTTGTTTGCTAAATAAATTACTACGCTTGAAGTTTTTGCAAAAACCATAACAACATTAAAATGAATAGAATATTCGGTCGTGGTAAACCAAAAGAACCTGGCCCTAGTATCAACGATTGTATCAAAAATGTAAGAATCATTTTCATGTTTTCTTGCATAGGTACTCCTCGATGATTCATCCTTGTTCTGATGAAATCTTAATTTTTTATCCAGGTTGATGGCCGAGCCGAAAGCATCGAACAAAAATGTCAGAAACTGGAATCAGAGCTCCGGAAATACAAAGATCAAATGGCGAAAATGAGAGAGGGTCCAGCCAAAAATTCAGTGAAACAAAAAGCCATGAGAGTATTGAAACAGAAGAAAATGTTTGTATTTTGATTTATCATAATCATCCTATCGAGCCGTGGTCGCTAACTGTAGGCCTGGTTCATAAGCTTAGAGTCGCTCAGCAGACTTGGGATTGAGCTACGCTTGGAGTTTCTCTACATGATAGAATCCTAAATACAGAAATCCGTAGAAGAACCAAAGTCACCGCCATAGCCCTCAAAATTAGTAAGCTGAAGTTGCAGCGGGTTGGTCATATGGCTTGCAGAACTGATAATCGCTGTGGAGTAAAGGTTCTCGAGTGGCGGCCGAGATGTAATGTGAAATAGAGTGTTGGAAGACCATCCACGCCCCACAGCCAGCCACAGACAAGGGGTTATTAGACCAACATCATCGTAGTGGTCCAAGGGAGTCGATAAATAGAGAGGCTCAGGACTGCTCTTTGTGGTGATGTATGGGGAGACCTATGTCTAGCAGTGACCCTGTATGGGCTGATATGGTGACCCAAAGCATAGTCAGTCAGGACAAGCTATTGTTTAAAGTAAATAAGACAAAAATTGCTTAATTTTTTCATTGTATGCTTAAAATATTTGAAATTGGTTACTTCAACTTCAGTAATTCTTGCAATGTGCTTCTCTAGGCTGTCAATAACACTAATATTATAAATGTGAAAGAAAGAAACTAGTTCGAGATATGGCTGCAAAATAGTGCCATAGGCACAGCCAAGATTAGATCAGATCAGATTCATAGGAACGCTCCATAGGAAAGTTAAGCACTGAGTTTTTGAGATGAAAAGACAGAATCATATCTGTCAGACTAATAATCTGCACCTTCTGATTCTTGTGTTCCAGGTATGAACAACAGTTAGACAACCTAAGAGCGCAGTCATTCAACATGGAACAGGCAAATTATGCCACTCAGACTTTGAAGGACACACATGCTACAGTGGCTGCAATGAAGGATGGAGTCACACAGATGAAGAAGGAATTCAAGAAAATCAATATTGATAGTATTGAGGTTTGTTTAAGATACACAAGTAATCAAGAAATTACTGGAGTTGATAAACACAATTATGTTTTAGCTGTGTGTGTGTGTTTTGTTTTGTCGTGTGATCTGTTTTGACATAGTCATCAGCACACAATGTGCCTCCTCCTACCAAGAAGGGTTTTGTCATAATTACACTTGGCCAGCGGATTGGTGATCAGAGTGCAGGCGTTACGCATTCACTGAACAATCTCAATCTCAGCGCGCCCCTGCGGTCCGCACCGCCACATGGAGCTCCAGATGAACAAGTGCGTCGATGGACATGAAAGTATTAGTTCAAAAGTACCTACTCAAAACCTACAACAACCAGGGGCGGAGTCCAATTCAGCCCTTCAGTACTTGATAGTCTTACACCACTACCATGTTGTTCTGACAACATTATTATATTTTCTCTATTGTGCATTACTGCCTGTGCCCAGGATGTTAACAGGAAAAACAGGTATTTTCCTGCATGTACAACCGGAGTCATTTTAAAAACGGACCGAGGTGTCCGTCGCAGATCAACATACCCCCGAAAAAGGCTAAGTGCGTCGGTGGCAGATAATGTGTTGTTTACTCCTATGGCTCAACAACCCGATGTTTTGGCCTCCAATAAGAAAAGTCTCCATTTTCGCTCGCTAGCCATCCGTTTGTAGTTCATGCAGGTCCTCTTCCACCACATCTTTCCAAAGACATGGAGAGCGAAGGGAGTAACCGAGGTAGGCGAGATAGACAATGTGTATAGACGTATCAAACACCTGTTCTTTATTTCAGGATGTGAACGACGACCTGGCTGATATGCTGGAGCAGGCAGACGAGGTGCAGGAAGCTCTCGGCCGTCAGTACGGCATGCCGGAGTTAGATGATGATGAGCTGGCTGCAGAGCTTGATGCACTGGGTAAGGACCCTTGTTTACCTACTCTCTATACACTAGCATACTCGATGTGAAATGTTTGTAAACAAACCAGGAGAGAAAAAACCTAGAACCGAGCAAGTGATTGCACAAAGGGTTCCGTACCATTATCTATAAAAACGGCAAAAAAATCACGTTTGTTGTATGGGAGCCCCCTTAAATATTTATTTTATTCTGTTTTTTAGTATTTGTTGTTATAGCGGCAACAGAAATACATCATCTGTGAAAATTTCAACTGTCTAACTATCACGGTTCATGGGATACATTCTGATGATAGACGGACAGCTAAGTCTTAGTAATAGGGTCCCGTTTTTACCCTTTGGGTACGGAACCCTAAAAATAAAAGACAATCGTAGCAGCTTCTAAAAAATTATCTGTACAGCCTACTTCATTATTATACCTAACTTTCCAGGCGACGAGATAGCCCTAGACAACGACGCGTCGTACTTAGACGACGTGGTGACCCTACCAGCGGCTCCCGACAAGGAACCCGGCGCGGACAGTGTTAGGAACCGCGACGGAGTGCCCGTGGACGAATTCGGCTTGCCTCAGGTGCCTAGTGCCGCGCAGACATCGCGTTAAAAGCGTGAAACGTGGAAGGTAACTTTTGTAGACATAATACTTTTTGAGCCAGCTTTGAGAATTTTGGCTAGTAACCAACATTCTCAACCAATATGGTTAATTTATTAGAAGTTATCTAGAAAAGTATTTCATAAAGATCTGTTGTCAAAGTCTTATGACAACGTTATCAACTGTCTTAAACTAATACGCAAAAATTACTGAACTTTATATTTATAGCACACCACGCCTCGCAAGTTGTAGCAACGACTATTGCGTATAGATAGTTCTTACATAAATGTCTTGTACGTTAACGTAAATGTACCGTGTGTAACGTAATGTACGTAAACAATACCAGAAAAAATGCCACCCTTCGTGGATATAAAAGCATGTTATCTCATTGTTTTAATAATATGATGAGTGACCTAAAACATTCCGGCACGAGCAGTGTTACGAATCGTGACGGAGTCCCGTGGCTTGCGCTAAAGTGGTAGGTAACTTTAGTAAACACAACGGCCTTTAAACTTCATTTGAGACTATCAATATAAGGATGAGAATATTTAGTAACAATTCCGCGTTTAATTCTAGTTTTTTTCTTAACTTTATTATTTTCTTTTATTTTGCAATGTATTTCGGCAAAGTAACGCCTGAATCTATTTTATTTATCTGAGATTATCAGATTAAGTTCTTTAAGATGTCATTTTGAAAGGTATTTCATTAAATGCCAAAAAAAAACTAAGATAAATAGAAGTTATTCAGTTATCGACAAAACATTGAATATAGTCAATTTCCGAAGGCGTTTTATGGTGTATGACTAGAAATTTACAAGGTTCAGTAATTTATTTCATTAGACTTGACTGTACATAAAATCTACAAAAAGCTACCTCTTCCAAGGAGATTTATCTACGCTTTAGGCTCGCACCTGTGATGTGATCTATTACTATTAAATATTGCTTATTGAAGGATAAAATGCAATGAAACGCGTTCTGATAACTAACGCAAGGGATTTCAAAATTTATTAATTAAGTACACATTAATAACCACCGTTTTTTATGTATTGTTGTTAAACCTTGCGAAATGTTTATGAAGAAACTCATTTTAACTTTTACTTTAAAAATTTAGTTTCTTTGCTTCGTCGAATATAAAGCAACACTTTATTAATACTGTTTATAAAAATATATATTGTAAACTTTTGTTATCTTTACTGTTAAGTTGTAATTAATAATATCATGTACATTTCTATGAATTTAGTTTTATTTACGGTGCACATCTATTATAGCTAAAATTTATAAGAAATAATACGACAGTTTTAATTGTAGAAGGCAAAACCTTTAATAATAATTTAATTGAAATAACACAGTCAACACTAAAATACTGTATGTTCGCTTACATTCAATGAATAACTGCTGAGCAGTAAACAATTACAAACAGCTGCACAGTTCCACCAACATCGGACCTTTCCAATCATTTTACCACGTCCCGTTTCTCTTTGAAAAACTATAGCAACGCCAAACGATCTTAGAATAGAAGTTCCCAAAATTCTTTCGACAAAATTACATTTCATCTCAAATTTGTAGGTAAACCTAGGCCGTAATGCTGGTGAATAAGACTTACATTGCTACAAACTGGTGCCGACGCCACATTACTCAGACACAGTCTTGGGTAAAGGGTAGCGACGCCGGACTCGAAAAGTTCATGACACCGGCCAACAAATCGGAATCAAGTTGAGAGATGTGCTCTCACAGAAAGAGCTTAGATTATTGCATGTTCCTTTTAAGATTCGGTTCGAATTTGGTCTCCAACGCTTGTAAAACCCAAGAACTCTGAACTTGATTTCGATTTCTGGTGCCGTGTGACTTCTCACCACGGAATAAATAACTTGTCCACAATATTTACATCCTAACTGATATGTACAGCGTACAACCACTCGTATGGCTACTTGGAAAGTCTAATTGCACTATCAGGATTCACTCGCTTAATCTAGGGCCTCTTGTCCTGTCTTTGGCAAGAAGAAGCAGAGTACTGCAGCAACTGTAAAAGAAATATTATTGTTAAGTTTTATATTATTAAAAATTCCAGTTACGCTGCCCATACGATTGCTTCTTTATCGCATCATTTTTGTCAGCTATGAAAATGACGCGATAATGAAGCGATCCTATTGGTCGGCTGGAAACATATAGCAACATAGCGCATCTCTGGAGGCAAGGTTGTCTATTCTACCCTAGAGAATAATACTACTGACACTTTCACGATGTCAACATCCCAAAAACCGCTGTTATATCTATTTCAATAAAGATTTGGTGGATTTTTGTGTGTAGATACATTTTTCTACTCCCCGGAGACTTCAGATTAAATAAAGAAGATTCTAGATACTTACTGAAGAGGAATGACGAGAAGACGACAATTGGAATGACGCAGTTGATGTCGATGAGGTAGCCGAAGGAAAGGTTTCCGATGAGACCGCCTCCTCGGCCGGCGGTCAAGGAGAGTGCCGCAGCCATTACCCTGAACACAAAGATAGTCATTAGACAAAGAATACAGTCATCTCGGATCTAGCTCTAAGATGACTTGGAGCCGTACACAGTTAAAAAAATAAAAATTCAATTTTCGAAAAAAACAAAATCTTTAAAAAATTCTTCAAATAGCCGAGATGCTTTTAAAAAAGCCACCAATCTATTTTATTTGGTTTCACCAACCTCCAGTTTCATAAGACAAACATTATACCGAACAGTCTTTATATTCTCTGCTTGGAGTATAGACTCCAAGGCATTTTTGTAAACAAATGGACAGAAGCAAATCGCCGAAGTTCGAAACATTTTTGCTTTAGATTTTCTTGTCTTTACTTTCATTTGTCTCTCGTCCGTTGCCGAATTCGAATGTGTTCCTTTTCGCTGAGCATGTATAATAAGATTTTGTTTTCAGTAGTCTATTGTCTTGTTGTTGTCTGTTATTACTATCCATTATTGCTATGAATGCAAACACATTCATATATGTATTACTTTGCTTACAAACAATGTCTTGGGTATCAGCTAGGCTTATGGAATATAATTATGAGAACTTTCAATTGGTTAACACATACCTAAGATTCGTAGGGAATAAGTCGACCAGCACACAGAAGACAAGACTGATGGCGAGAGAAGTCAGCGCTTCAAAAATACAGGACAGCACCAGGTTCTGAGTGGAGTTCTGCACGTAGTACAAACCGACGGTCACTACGCCGGCGAAGCCTAAACTGAAGACTGTGGACGAAATTTACATGTTAATAGTAGAATAATTTTAAGGCTTTTGTTACTTTTTAAAAGGTGGCGCGATGCCCTTTTATGTTTCTTATACTGGAGGCCTAAATTTGTGACGTCGACGTCGTCGTCAGCGTGGATAATTGTATGAAAAACAAAAGATAGTAGTTGCGACAGCTGTTAATAATGTATCTATACGGGAACGACAACGCGTTTGCAGTATTTACACCCGTGCGCTCGTAAGTGCCGAAAAAAGACCACATACAAAAAGATGAGGAAAATATTAAATAAAAAAATATGAAAAAGGAATATCTACCATCCTTCGTGGATGTATAGACCATTGATGAGTAAAAAAAATAAGGATGAAAGAGAATCAATTAAAAACTGCGGTTTTATGTTGAATGGATCATGATTATGATAGAACTAAGAGCAGAAAACGAGCTGGTTCAAACAATACATTTGATGTAAATCACGTCCCAAGTCTGGCAAAACAGGGAAGTTTCGGTATTCGTTTTCAAGTTCCGATATTCGGATGATTGTTTTTGAATGACACTCTTGTACCAGGTAAACATAAACAACTCAAGAGTTTCTCTTCTCAATTCCTCTGAGAATGTTTTTTATAGAAATCACATAAAATCACTGGAAGTTACTTAAAATGGATGGTAAGTGGGAAAGAAACAGAATCAGCAGTTTTGTTGACGAAAACTTTCTGTCAAAAATGTCATTTACAATTACAAAGTCCAGCTATCTTACCAAAACTTCCCTTAGAATTTAGGTACAAAGGTTTAGGTTTACTCACTCAAGAAAAACTTAGCTCCAAGCTTGTGTACGCAAAGCGGCAACCACAGCGACGTCGGGATGCAAGCCAAACCGACAATCAGAGTGTGCATGTACACCTTCCCGTCGATGGTCTTCAAACAGTCGAAGGGGTCTGCGGAGGCCTCATCGGCAAGCACAATGCCAGAGACGTCACAGACAGAGGCGGAAGTGTTGGGGAAGTTGTGCTCGAACTCTTCGTAACGGTTAAACAGCTCGGGGAACCATACCATGAGAGTGTAATAACTGGAAGGAAATTTGGAGATTGTAAGTATGATTTTTTATGATACATAGTTAGGTTGTACCTACAGGCTACACAACACACATACAAACACACACTCACACTCTCACACGCGGTTCACATTAGTCTTTAGTAATATTTTGAGAAGGTTAAATTTGTTTGATAACACTGGCCGACACAATTTTTGGTGCAATAATTTTAAGACCTGATTTTGAGAATACCTCATTCACTGATTTCAAATATGCATTCGGTTTTTTTGTATCAGCTCTAGTTTTGAAGATATTTAATAAATACAATTTGTATGAAAAAAACACATTGTTTATGATTCAGAATGCAAAAAACTTCTCTTAATTGATTTTTTTGCGTGTTTGGCCTTTGGGTTGTCTCGCATAAGAGCCCAGCAGTAATCAGCCATCATGTGAGTATCCCATCTACCCTGGTACCGATCCTCCATTACTTTGATGTCCTGATGGAACCGCTCTCCTTGTTCTTCACTTAAATCACCCAGGTTATGTGGGAAGCAGTCCAAATGGCTGTGTAGGTAATGAACTTTGATGCTCATATTGCATCCCAAGTTTTTAAACGATAAAAGCATTTGGTTTACGAGAATTTCATAATTTTCAGCCTTATGATTACCAAGAAAATTTTGAATTACTTTGACAAATGAGTTCCACGCGGCGAGTTCCGTTTCGTTCATAGAGGAATACTTTCGTATATCAGGATGTCCATTTGCTCCGATTTTTACGATTTATGCCGATAACCTTAACCAAGCAGAAATAACAATCGTCAAAGTGATTTTGTTGTTTTCTCCAAATCATCGGTATCCCAAACTTCATACACCTTCTTTTGCAATTTGTCCATTGCCTCAAATGTTCACTGCATGTTTTACACACAAAATAAGGCACCCAAGGCTTGTCTTGATGCTTAATACTCACGTTGAAATAAGCCAAATATGCTTTTTTTACGAACTCGTTTATCGATTTTCAGCAATTTTCAAAGGTATATTCCCGCAAATATAACAAAATGCATCTGGATTGTTCAAACGACATCGTGATGAGCTTGCCATAGCGCAAAAACAACGGAATTATAGAAAATATAAAACTTGTGACACTTTGTTGAAGTAAAAGTGACTAAATTTTAAAATTGAGGGTAATTGTTAAATTAGAGCTGATACAAGTATGACAAATGCAGGTACGTCATCAGACACACGTTCAAAAACAATATTTAAGCAAAATTTTACTGCACCAAAAAAAAAGTTTTTTTTTGTCGGCCAGTGTAATGAACACAGTCAAGAGATTATACCCCCCTCCCGGGGTAAACTCTTGAATGTCTGAATCGATTTAACTTTTTTTTAAAGTAACGTCGTCGTAAGAGGTAACCTAAAGGAGAATAAGAGGAAACCAGCGCTAACTAGCTTGATTATTTTTGAATATTTATAATACGTCCACCAAGCGTGGTGTTTATGGCATAACCCTCCTTTGTATCGATGCATGTTCATCTGCTGATGAGGATTAGTAAAGACGATTCCTCACCTGGTGGTCAAACCGAACTGGATAATACAGGTAAGGATGGTGTATTTGAGGTAGGGGGGCCTGCAGAGCGCCTTGGTCTGGACCCAGATTTCGCTGAACAGTCTCTTGAGGTCCTTCGGTTTGCGCATGCTGAGGCTTCGGACGGATTTCTGAGAGTTCTGGGACGCCACCGAGATAGTTCGCACTTTCTCCTTGAGGCTCTTGATCTGTGAAATAAAATTAATACTTAAAAAAATATTCTTTATGCAGACTTGACGAGCGTGATTCTGAGGAATGTTTTAGATGTGTTTTAAATGCTTTAGACATTTGTCAAGTAGTGTGTGTGTTAGTACAAAGACAGTTCGCACAATCAGGAATCACCTAGTACTTGACCAATTTGTTATGACTTGTCGGTATAGGCATCCTGCCTAAGCCGACAAGTCGTAACATAACAAATTAATAATTAATTAATATTAATAATTAGTGCAGCCGGTAGGATTCAAAAAATGAAAATAGTAATTTGTAAACACTAATTTTCTGATTCTAAACAAATAACTCACAGGGTAGTTGTCAGGATCATCGCCTGTGTTCTGCTTATAGATGTTCTTCAGCACTTTGAGCGCATCATCGTAATCGCCGCACTCCATCATGAACTTTGGGCTCTCGGGGAAGGCAAAGAGCCAGAAGCCCAGCATTAGGGAAGGCACGCCGCAGGCCGCCACGAACCAGTTCCACGAATCGTAAGAGAAGGCTCCGCTTTCCATGCGGATTCCGGTGATGGGGATGATGCCCCATGCGATCACTGAAAGGATGATTTTAAGGTTTTTATATTGCTTACTCACAGTTAAGACACTTCTACGAATTTAAACACCTACAGAGGAAACAATGAAGTTATCCATTGATAATTGAATTGGATAACTTCATTGTTTCCTCTGTAGGTGGCGCTAACGGCGTAAGTGCCGAAAGAACTCCCAAAGATTTTCGGGCCGACTCGATAAGATCACGTAGCTTAGTTGGAAAAAGAGCACCCCTGCGCTGAAGGGGAAGGTGCGGGTTCGAATCCCGTCGGGATCGTAAATTTTTGGGATTTATTAATTTCTTAGAAATTACCCAGAGTATAATAAATAAAAACCTTAGAATCAAGCAACGGCAAAACCTCTCGTCAAAGAACTAAATGTAAATTTGGTCTTTGAGCAGAATTGGATAACTTCATTGTTTCCTCTGTAGGTGGCGCTGACGGCGTAAGTGCCGAAAGAACTCCCAAAGATTTTCGGGCCGACTCGATAAGATCACGTAGCTTAGTTGGAAAAAGAGCACCCCTGCGCTGAAGGGGAAGGTGCGGGTTCGAATCCCGTCGGGATCGTAAATTTTTGGGATTTATTAATTTCTTAGAAATTACCCAGAGTATAATAAATAAAAACCTTAGAATTAAACAATATCGCCAAAAGTCCCACGTCCCGTCGAAGTAGTATTTTTTTTTATTACAATTTGTATAATTTCTTTGTTATTGTTTATAAAATGTAAAATATTTATAAATAAAAGATTCCGCGCAAAACCTTCTCTGATAAGATCCAAGAAAATGCAATTCATAACGGATCGAAGCGCACCAATGCTTCACCCTTTGAACGAAGAAATGTTAGTCCACTGCTATACATAAGTATACTCGCCTACAGAACGCCCAATAAATCTCAATGTCCTTTATGTGTATATTAGTAGTAGTGGTCGTTTACAAAAACATAGACATTAACATGAATCATAAAAGCATAACGGGTGGCCTTATCGCTTAGAAGCGATTTCTTCCAAGCAACCTTTGGATGTATAGAAAACTACTGTACTTACAAGGCAGTAAGATAACGCCGAGGGTCCAGAACATTTCCATCCAGCAGAGGATCTTTTCTCTGTATTTGGTGGCCTGAAACTCTCCGAGGTACGGGAAGCAGATACCCATAGCACCGGCAACCCTAGAAAAAAGTATTACTAATCAGGGTACTACAAGATCTGAAGTGGCAGGGTGCTGGCTATATCTCGAGAAGAACCGACAACCGCTGGGGCAAGCTGAAGACGCCTGTCCTGTCTTCAGGCGTCCCCTAATGGGGAGGCCTATGTCCGGCAGTGGACTAATATAGGCTGCTGATGATGATGATGATGAGGGCACTACATATTCATTACAGCTTGAGTGTTGTAAGCTTCTAAGTAGGTACCAAGTGGATTCTGTCGCTACAAATTTTGGCTTGGTCTCTGTCACTGTCACAATTTTACCACCTTCTGTTACCCATATTTTGAACCCAACAATTGTACCTATTTTGCTATGGTATTGGTAAAGCGAACGCATAAGAATGTATATTCGCAGATATGATATCAAGTAACGTTGGGGCTTTCCGCACTGGGTGCATTCTCTGCATTTTAGGGCATGTTATCTCTAAAAACGCATCATCACCTGCAATTACATAGATCCTTTCCATTGAATTTCACGTACAATGAAGTCTACGTCGGCTAATTGGATTGATGACACCGTTTTACGTCTAATAGACCATAATCAGAACTGTGGGAACATGGCATTTATAATCGATTGTAACGTGAGGCTTTGATAGGTACCTAATAAGCTGGTTTTATTGTCTGCGACAGGCATCTCGTTGTGACTCTTCCGCCATTGTGATAAGGACGAGGAAAACAATGAACGTTCACGTGCTACAACGCATGTATAATTCGTTTGAAATGGTAATATCTGGTTTGAATGTAAACAAAAAGGTGGGCTATGATTCTTCTTCAATGTATGCCCCATATCTATTGTTGAGCATAAGAAGCAATGGCAAGGAGGCTGCTACTTTGTAATGATACGGTGTGTGAAGGTCAACTGCTACATTATGTACCTATTGTATGCTGTAAGGGTCTACGTAGACGGGTCACTTGCTTAAACCACGAAAGAGGTGGAACACCTGAACAAATAAATACCAAACAGACGTCAAAGAGCGTACGCCACTTTGTGGCATGATTATAAAATGTATGAAAAATCCTAATTGCAAACCATATAAAAGTACTCCTAGGCTGTATGTTGTACTTAACATGTATTCCATGAACATGTATTCTATGAAAGTACTTACGAGAAGCCGTTGATAAACCGGCAAGCCATGAAGACGGGAAGGATCTGCACGAAGGATGATAGGATGCCGATGAAGCCGTCGATCAGCAGAGCGGAGACTAACACCACTTTGCGACCCTTTGTATCGGCCAGGCAGCCCCAGAAGTAGGAACCGAGCACCATTCCTGTAAAAAATATTATATCTTAGTATCTACTGATTATGATGATGATAACTGATTACTTAGCAATTTCCCTGAATGTATTAAAAACACGTGCATTTATTGAGTTCCGTAGGGCTTTTCCCTTTCAAATTACGAGGAAAGTTTAAGTTTTGGTATAAGGAAAATAGATAGATAATACAAAACATACAGTACATTATTAAACTTAAGCTATAGAAAGGCAATGGAATTGGCGGCCTTATCGCTTAAAGCGATTTCTTCCAGGCAACCAAGGTGTACGGAGAAAATCATAGGTAATTATAAAGTTGGACTTATTAAGTGGGTCTCGTCCTTTCCATAGGTTAGTCATAAGTGGGTCTCAGTTTTCAGGATTCAAATTGATTATAATTTTTTGGCAGACATAGTTTATATAAAACGCTCGTCCTTTTGGAAAGACTAATATATAAATAACTAATAATTATAGGTACAGAGGCAGTTCATCAAATCAACCCAAAGTTAATCTCTCACCACAATCGTTCCTAAATCATCACGTCTAAAGTTATATTAAACGTTCCAAAGTAAAACACATCTCCAAACTCATTACTTTCCGTGTTTGCTGTCACACAGGCATCCGGAATAGCAGCGATTTATGCGACTTACTTCCGATCTCAAACCATACACGACTGTTCGCATGGCTCCGGCGCTATTCAGGTGGATCTTTTTACATTGCGCGATACATTACCTATGAACCCAACCTTACTCCAATAGGCTATTTGACTACATTAAAAATAAGTTCCAAATTGTTTTCATCCTAGTCAGTGACAACGTAACAAAGCGTAATCAGGTGATTTTAATAAAAAATATGCCTTTTATATGTAAAAAAAATGGGATTAAAATTACACATTTTTTGATCCATGATCACGTGACCGAAAACGCTATGTGTTTGGTTGAATCGCAAGTGACGTCACACATCCTCAGATTACAGAGTGTCAATGAGTTCAAGACAAGAGACAATACGTTAGAATTATTTCCCAGTAGTATTCAAGTAGCCTATTCAATGCTATTATGGAGTTGCAGTTTTCAGCCTAGCTCTCCCAAAATCTTAATTGAGTAGGCCTACCTACTTGGGGATAAGTAGGTACCTAGGCCTACTCAATTAAGATTTGCTACAATGCTCCAAAAGTAGGTACAATTGAATCGAAACGAACTTGTTAATCTGTCTTTATGAGAACAAACCATGGTTTAATAGAAAGGGGTTTATGATTTGCGAAAAATGACCTTGCTGTTAATTTTATTCCTTTTGAATCGCAGAATAATGCCGCAAATTTGAAGCTCCCGCGCAATGTAAATCGAACGCCTTAATCAAGCAGTTACCTACTACAAGTTTCCATACTTGAGTTACCTAACTGGGCAGGGTCGACCAGGTTGACGGAAGCTAATCGGTTGTAGAATTTCTGCTCGCTACAAGTTCAAAGTGTGACCTGGTCTTATTCTAATCAGAAGTAAGATAAATACAGCTTATTATCAAAATCTGTATAGTATGTAAAAGGATATTTCTACTTTTAAAAGTCTAGATGTAGCGATAGCAACACCTGCGGTTTTCTGCCGTTTACGAAGGTTTTAAAAAAAAAACAAAATCAAGCGAAAATTCATCTCAATTAATTTTCAAGCTATTTTATTAGTTTCGCTCTCATAAAACGGTGCAAACATAGCCGTTTCTTATCCGATTATGTATGTAAAATTTCATTGAAATTGGGATCCAAATGAATCGGAATCGTACTTTCCGATTCATTTGGCTTAGGTGTTCGCACTTACCTTAGCACCTGGTTCCATCAAAGCTAGAGAAGAGATATGTATTAAAATCAATTAAAAGATGAAGTGGTAGTTACCCAACATAGGTGCAGCAGTAAGCCAGCCCTTGTCGGCTGACGTCATCCGGAAGTCACATGTCGCAGCAGGCAATACGAACGACACTATAGTGATTCCGATGGCTGTATTTGCGTAGATCAGTCCTGTGACTGCCAACAGGCAGAAGTGGAAGCGACCGAAGCCTGGAAACAAACAATCGAACGTTATAATTCACTAGTTTCTGCCCGCGGCTTCTATTGAAACGATTTAAGGTTATTTCTATCCCATGGGAGCTCATTTATGGATAAAAAGTAGTCTACGTTAAAACATAGGCCTGGAATAAATTCCAGAACTACTTGTATGCAAAATTTGAGCTCGATCCGTTCAGTAGTTAAGGCGTGAAGAAGTAAGCCCGCAAGTAAGTAAGGGCGCCGGATCGTAGAATAAGCCCGATTGGGCAATGGCAAAGGAATTTCCTTCGAGGATGGTTAAGTGACGTTTAGCATAAATTATTGAACGTTGATAGTTCAACGATCGGCAGAGGCAATTTTAATTACGCCGTTTAGCAATCGGCCTAGGTATTCTACAAACGGGCTGATTCTACGATCGGGCGGCAACATCTACACCAGGTATTACCTACCTCTATCTACAAAATATATAGGTAATAATTAAAGTATAATGGTTTCTCTGGTCAAATTTTCTAAATTAGGAAACTGATGTTTCTCGCTCACCTGTGGCCGAGATGGCGGCTTCGAAGTCAGCCCCATGCTCCAAAAAGTCCAAACCTGTAACAAGAATTTAATTTATTACAATTCCTATCTTCTCTAGTTTTTGTTGTTATAATTCCAGCAGAGACGATTCCTCTACTTCGATTCCCAGTAAGAGTAGAACGGCATAACCACTGAGATATAGACCCGTATTTTGAAAGCTTGCTCAGTCATCGATTTTTGTGTGCTTGAGTAACGCTATTCTATGACATAAACGCCATAGATTAGCGTTACTCTTCCGTACAGAAAAGTGTAAATATTTTTTAAGAGAATCTGCTTATTGTAATATAACCTTATCGAACCCAGATTAGGAGGACGCAGGGAGGCCTATGTCCAGCTGTGGACTGATATAGGCTGATGATGATGGTGATGATGAACCCAGATTTGGAAGAAAAAACCTGGTGAAATTGTACAACATTAAATTCAGCTCCGATCACTCTGATCGGAGCTGAATTTAATGTTGAACTTAATGTTCTTATTTATTTTAAATTTGTAAGCTTAATGTGTTATGTTTTTTTTATTTATGGGTATTAATTAGAGCGACATACTTAATTACCTAATGTTTCATAAACGCACTTCAGGCTGGCGACATAATCGCAAATGATTAAAGCTCTTTAAATAAAGATTTAAAAAAATAGTATAGATCGATGACCGAGCAAGCTTGCATAATACGGGCCTATGTCTGTGGTTATGCCTAAAGCCAGCTCAGTCATAGATCTCTATGACTGAGCTGGCTTTCATAATACGGGCTTTAGTTCTGTGGGCATAACATAACTACACAAGCGTCGCGGTCGGAAGCTATTAATTCTAGATGACTGATAATCTTGTTCAGCTGTCAAGGGATGTAGGTAACTATCTAAGATGTATTCACATTATGTTACATATACTCATGTTGGTCTTTTCGGTTTTTTCAGACATTTCAGGTTATATATGTTTTTATCATATGAACCACCAAAGCGACATGGTAGGTAGGTATACTTAATTGTTTTTTCTCAACCGAGTGTTAAATAGCCTATGTAGGTCTCTTAGCATAGAGATTATGATTATGTTATGTCCTTTCCATAGAAGGTCCTGTCTTATCGATTCGCGTAGCTAGTTCAGTGTGTTAGATTTACGATTGTCTTTTGTTTGGGTGATATTCATTTGATTTTATAGCAGTGGTTGGATCTGTTCATATTTGTATCTTTAGCTTGCTCTAACCACAAATTTGTAGGTATCCTGCTTGTCATAGGGAACACATTGAAGAAATACATGTTTTTTCTCAATACTCAGATTACAGAGTGACATCAACAAAAATCAAAAAACCATCATATGGTAATAAAATAACGTTTAGTACGAAAATTTGTACGAGCGACTGAATTTATTAGTTTCTTAGTAGGTATATTCTAAGGTTATTTTCGCGAGAACTCATAATATAACACTGTTTTAACCGGATTGATCGCGTATATTTTATATTTTGTTTATAACCTGACGTTTCGGAGGCTTTTCAGCTTCCATGGTCATAGGCCTGTGACCATGAAAGCTGAAAAGCCTTCGAAACGTCAGGTTATTAACAAAATATAAAATATACGCCATCAATCCGGTTAAAACAGTGTTTTATTATTCTTAGTTTCTATAAATTTTACGCTATAACATACAAAACGGATGCGCACGAATAAATGAATGGATTTATGTTATGTTATAAAATCTAGCCATCAATATTGTTGGGCTTAACTGAAAATAAACTCCCATTTGCTTTTCTCCTTAATGTTATGTGTTCCACTCTATAAGTTTCCATCATAATTAATGTTTCATACAAACTGAAAGCTCAACCTTACACACCACATATAAACCACACTATAAAATTTATGATTATTTCTGATGACAAACTAAACTAAATAGATAATTATCACAAAATGCTAACATTCAACTTGGAATATTGTGCAACAGAAACAGACGACTGACATGTTCTTGTTATTATTGTGAGCTGTCACTATTTTTGTGCGACTACCCTCATTGTGATCAAGTTGTCATGTTCAGTCTGTTAGATTTTCTGTATGTCCTTGTATTTTGTCAGCCAATCAGTGAAAAGTATCTCATCATCATCCTTATAGTACCTACCTAACCACTGCTGTGTAGGTATAGCATTTTTTTAAAAGCAGGCGCGATCTTCTTTTTAGCTTGGATTTGTGACGTCAGCATATTGGAGGGATTTTTTATTATTGTACGAAGTGTCGATTGTTTTGAAAAGTCATTTACAACGGGATATGGGATATTTACCATGATTCGATTTTTGAGTTTTCCAATATTTCGGCACAGTTTCATGCGCCAATGCGCCATGAACACAGAATAACTAAAGTCATTATCATGGTAAATATCCCGTTATGAATGACTTTTATGTTAATATAAATTCACGGTAGTTTCAAGTTTTATTATTTTGAATAAATAAAAATTGTCTTCAAATCCCTTAATTTTATACTGTTTTAAAGTTTTACGGGATAAGTCATAAATAACCCTCGGGAAAAAAAATTATGGGACCACCACGGGATTATTCTCATACTGTACCTATATACCTAAAGATAAATATTTTTTATTTGCCAAAACATGTGTTATGTAAGGTAATAAGTAATACATTTTATGGATCAACATGCTTGACCGTCAATCGGCATGCAAAAATATATTTATTATAAGCTGTCATGTCGTTAAAAATGTCCAATGATTCTCCCTCTTTTGTTTCGAATGGTGTTCATCAGAAACCTTGTCTCCGCACCTCCTCTTTAGTAACCTTCTGCGTTCAGCTAATACTTTCCATCGTCGTCGTAACCAAACGTCGCTGGTGTGAATGTTATGTTTATGTTTCAATATGATATAAGAGGAGATTTTTGTTATTATAGTGCCCAGGGGGCAGGGGGGAGCTTTCGCGCTCGGGGTAATATCTCAAATCTCACAGAAATCGAATTTATTCGGGATACTATTTAATTTCTTATAAGGGGAGAGGAAGACCAAAGAAAATATGAATTATGTGAAAGTGGACATTAAAATCGGTTAGGACAGAGATAACGGCTGATAGAGGAGAGTGGAAGAAAAATACATGTTCTGCCGACTCCACCCAGCGTGGGATGAGGTCCGGAAGGAGATGATGATGATGAATCAAACAACTGCATCTGCATATTTGTGTATTCCGCAGTTCCGTAAGTCATGCCAAATCCTTTTCACTCAGTGAGTAGCAAAATATTTGCCTACATTTCAATTGCATGTGTACACTCAGGGATTTGCCCAGCGTTATCTTATCATAAATTAACGTACAGGTAGCTGTTTGAGTAGTGATTAATCAATCTCAATTCTTAAACATCATGACATGTCTAAATATATGACCGTTGTTGTACTAGAGATTAATGTAATGTGACAATGACACGGTCAGTTTTATTGCTGTTGCAGTTGCTACACTGAAACTGTTCACTTCTCTTGTTCAAAAAGTATGTTACTTTAATGTAGCTTAGCGGGCGTAAAATTCTTATTTAAGGCGCATACCCGACCCAAACTTACAAGACTTGCTTAACTACTTACAAGACGCCGCGCCGCCACCAAAGTAGGTGGCGGCGCTAGTTCTTCATCCGTTTAACAAAGAAAATTTCAAAAATCCATTGCCCAGTTTGTGATACCTATTATAAGCTTTTATTAATGCCTCTGTATTAGTTTATTTTAGTAGATAAAGTAATTCGGGTCGGGTATGCGCCTTAAAAAGGTCCGACCGAAAATCTTTGGGACCTCTTACGGACTAATAAACCACCGGCGCTATAGTCCGTAAGAGGTCCCAAAGATCGGTTGAACCAACTAAAGGTTTTGTGGCTTAGTTGGTTAAAGCACACCCGTACTGAGGGTGGGGCGCGGGTTCGAGTCCCGCCGAAACCGGAAATTTTTGGAAATTTATTTCATTTCTTAATTTTTTGTGTTGAGTGAAAGTGACTTACAGCCGGCTTTCTATCCGTTTGTTATAATTTGACAATAGTTTATACTTTTTGTTAAATTACAATTAATAACAAAATAATTACATCAAGTCTGTATATCCTAAATGCTTATCGTGCCTAGCGCATTTACCTACAGAACTATACCCACTTGCACTCACTAAATCTTTATCATTGACAGTTACATACAAGACCTAAAGATTAAGCAGGTAGGTACCTACTGATAGTTTAATCTCGTAAGTGCAACACTTGAATTGAAATTGACATATTGACTCGAGGAAGCAATGTTACCAGCAACTTTACTTACTACAAAGTGTTATCTCTGATAAATACATATGACTCAAGTATACCTATGTCAAAATAGGATAAATAATAAATAAATAATGCTGCACAATTCACACTGCATTATCTTACTCCAAATTATCTCACATGTGCGCCTAGTTAAGCAGAGCTCGTGTTATGGGCACAGATATAAGGTACCTAATGTGACTTCGTTTTGGGTACTAGATAACTGATATATTCAATACAATACATTTCACAGATAGATGTTTTTTATTATACCTACTTAGAAAACGATCAGAACACCCGGAACAAATATTTGCTAATAAATGGAAAAAAATGGCCTCGAATAACATCATTTTTTCCTATAAAAATTTCAGCTTTTTTATCGGAAAAAATAAAGCACTAGCTTTAAGTATGTCTGTCCTGTCTTTTTGAGAATGGTTTCATTCTCAAGATACAATGTTTGGAAACAAACCACAAAACAAAATTCTTTAAAAATTACTTTGGCGTCAAGTTTGAGAAATATTAAGATTCCTGATCGTCATGTAGGTAAGTAGGTAGTGCAAATTCTGTTAAATAAAGTTAACTGTGAGGGCAATGTTTACAAATATTGTATCTTGAGTTATGCTGAAGTATAGTGCTAGTGTGAATCTGAATGAAACTAACTAAATTAATGTTTGGTTGCTTTCAACCTAAACTCAGTGATGTTGATGTCATAGCCGTATTTCAGACACAATGGAGACTAGCCATGTGTGCAGGAGTGCACAAGTGCACTGTGTACCTACTCTCAGAGAGGTGAGAGTGAAGGGTGGAACCTAATTTACGTAGGTGTACGTGATTTGGTGCAGAAAGTGAACAGGATAGTGAGTCGTAAAAACGGTATGCAAATGTTGACATTGCTCTGCGAAGGCCGGCCTGCCCGTATAGGGTCTGATAATAGCATCGGCAAAATCATTGCATTCTCAATGCGATTACCGAGATTTAATTGTCATTTGTTTTTGAGGGTGAGCCCCTCTAAATGATTTTCGACTGTTTATTGACTGGGTCATTATCATATATCATTTTATCATCATCGGTGGAAACCTGGGGCCGAATTCTGCTAACCAATAACTTTACCGTGATAATGGATGGATGCCGTCGTACCGTGGTGGTATCAATGGTATCGTCGAAGTATCGTCTAAAGATGAAAGTAACTCTAGAGTACGCGCGGAGCTATTTGCACGGAGAGATTGATGGATTGGTTTCAACCTTCACTTTTGGCACGTGTCCCTCCATCTGTAGTTTCTTTTAACAAAGGTTAAATGACAAAATGTGGAGACGATACCATTGATATGGTGAAGCGATTAATTTAGTGGAATTAGTACCTAGGGGCCGTATTCAGCTAACCAATGACAATGGTATCGTTTACCTTGGGTATATATCTGTTTAAGGTCCACCTACGGAACCACCTAACACAAAGTGGTTACGACAAGTCATGCTTTGGGTAATAGTGGGTATGTAACATGTCAAAATGACAACTTGCAGGATACAGCGGCGGCGGCGCGGCGTTTTGATTTTTGAACTACGCTGATGATGATGTTGAAGTTAAAATGATAGTGTAACTGGTAGGTAGATAGGTATATTAAGTACCTTTCTATATCCTTACATCTGCAGTAAACTTTTCTGCAAACGCGCGATTAAGCTTCAGTGTTTGCTAAGTATTCTGCTTGCTTAATTAAAATAGAGATGTCTTATCTTGTTCGTTAATTGTCAGTTCAATTTCATCTGGCATGCTGGTTGTCATCTGGCCGCGCCACAGTTATTTAAATCTAGTGAAGACGAACAGAATACTTGTTGTAAGTGCATTTCGCCAGCTTTCAGTGAAGTTTTAAAGACCCCGAGGATGCGAAGTGTCGATTCGGCTGTTGCAAAAACTAAACTAGAGAAAGTTTACAGCTAGGTACAGCAACTACAAAGGTTTCGATACCTTTCTTTACGATAGAAATAAAATAAAAGTGATCAAATTAGTAAGTTCTGGTATTAAAATAACCTATCGACACCACACTGGCGCATAAATTTTAGTTTTAATGAAATATGTTACAACCGGCGCTATAGTCCGTAAAAGGTCCTAAAGATTTTCTGTTGAACCGACTAAGGGTTTCGTGGCTTAGTTGGTTAGAGCACACCCGTATAGAGGGTGGGGCGCGGGTTCGAGTCCCGTCGAAACCAAAAATTTTTGGGTAGTTATTTCATTTCTTAGAAATTTTAGTTTGCGAAATATTTGAGCCCGGGCCGTAATACGTACACAGACAACTAGGCAGGTACTTTTACTTTTTGACTTTAGGATTCATTTAAAACGCACCGTGTGGCCCTGTTTGTAGGGGTAATTGATATCCCTAAATCAATATCTTTATGTTTACGTAAGTTTAATAACATTTTGTAGGTTATGTAGGTATTATAGTACTTAGTGTAAGTATTATTGATTTCTTTTTGTTTTTTTTCAAGTGCCACCGTCTTTGTTGTTCTTACATGTCCAGTTCATCCCAAGAGATCACTCATAGCTAGCGATATGGCCGCCTTTGTACTTCATTTACTCGTAGCATTTATTTCTGTAATGTTTTCTGTGTTTGTGTGGTAGGTACCTACGATAAAGTAGCAGCTCCGACTGGTATTGATATGGATCAGTTGAGCTACTTGTAGATTGTTTGCAACAATCTGCAGTTAGCTCAATTGTTTCAATTGTAAATACTAGTTTTAATTTAATTCTATTAGTAGATTCTAATTATCCTAAAGATTATACGTATTGTCTGTTAAACTAATCTATCAATATCAATTAAATGTTGAGAGAACGTTCCATCTGCCCCGGTTTGAGAAAGTTCTGAAAGACCGAAATAGAAGGAATTTTTAAGTACCATCTGTCCCATCCGGTCAAATGTAACTTTAGTCTTTGAACAAGTTTGGATAAACTTCAATGTTTCCCCTGTAGGTGGAGCTAACGGCGCTACAGTCCGTAAGAAGTCCCAGAGATTTTCGAGTCGGTGTGTATTGATTTCGTGGCTTAGTCGGTTAGTTAGGGCACACCAACTGAGGGTGGGGCGCGGGTTCAAGTCCCGCTGAAATCGAAAATGGTTGGGAACTTATTTCATTTCTTGGAGATACCCAGAGTGAAGGGTAAGCACTATAATAACAAAAAACCATAATGATAGTCTTGTACCGGTCAGTGTCGCGCCGTGTGGTGGGCGCCGAATTTAGAACCGTTTTCACTCAAAAATATTCACTGGCTTTTAGCTTCACCTTCTCAATGGCGTATACACAGAAATGTCACAATTTCACAATACATCTATCAATCGGAAGAGGCGTCAGATCGAAGGATATCGTGATATGTAATACGTTTTTAATATATAAAATATAAATATAATAAAATACGTTTTAAATAGTACGTTTTAAGCAAATAATGTGAAAAAACCTTTCCTCTAAACCTAACCAATATTATTGCCTACGAAAATCAAATGATCTGCGGTTTGGTTTTGACACATTTAGCTACTAGGTAAGGTACTTATTAGGGTTCCTTTATTACGCTCGGGTACCGAACCCTACAGATTCTCTGTAACCGGTCCATATGAGCTCGTTAAACGATAATCACTCTCAAGGCGACGATAAATTAATCTGAGACCATGAACAATTATATACCGACAATACTGTTATGTATAGGTTCGATTTACCGACTGAAGGGTCCAAAGGACTAAGAATCTGCCGTATATTATGGCTGTGTTTATGGCTCGCAACGATCGAATTGAGCTTTTGCGTATCTGTATCCCTCTGTTGCACCACAAGCCCTTTTGTAGAGCTAAGGAGCCTGCGTCGGAGTCTCTACGGCGTGATGGCAAAAGGTTCCTATAATGAAGCCATCACAATGTGAAATTGTGTTTGTTTGTTTGTCCTTCCTTTACGCCCTAGCTAAGCAACCAATCAACTTGATTTTTTGCATAGACTTAGTTGAAAGGATGGAGAGTAACATAGGCTACCTACACCTACATTTTATCCAGGCAAAGCACGTATGCGAATACGTACGTAAAATGAACCTGAACCCGGAAATACCTACACTTACCCTAAGTGTAGGTATTTCCGGGTTCAGGTATGTTCTTATGGGGTCCTGATGATCTGCTGCTCGTGCAATGCACCGCCATCGTTCCCTGTTGTTGCGTCGTGGGAGTAGTCGGTTATAGTGGACTGTGTCAGTGTGAGGTTCGACAACCGATGGAGCGTCTCGTGGTCTAGGGCAGTAGAGGACAAGAGGTCTCGTGGTCGCTCTCCAACCAGACGACGCGTCGTCTGAAGACCGAAGTCGAAGACCTCTTGTCCTCTATTCTGCCGTAGACCACGAGACGCTCCATCGGTTCTTGATTCCGAAACACATCCCAAAGAACTTCAGTACCTACCTAAACATACCTAACACACATAAAACAAAAATTTAGGTTAGGTCGTTCTTTGCATTGTATTACATTATTATACAAACTTACTAGTGGTTTATTTTTCGCTTCTTCCACTAGTGAACTAAAAATTAAAGCGAACAAAATCAATAACATTTTGTTTCTTATTTGATAATAATTACTATTTATAAAACTGTTTATGTACCTACCTATACAATTTGACTTGTCTAAGTGCTTATTTTGTAAGCCTAAAGAAATAAAGTTATTGAATTTAGAAATTTTGAGTAGTTTTGGTTTTTGGTAGTTCTTGAATTATCAGTTACTCAGTGGTAGGTATTACTGTTTTTAAGTAAATATATTGTGATGCTATTAAACAAGTACCATACCTACAATTTGTAAAATCCTTATCAATAGTGAATCTACCTACCTAGGCAGCGCCGGCGCTTCCACTTAGTAGGTGCATGAGTAAATAACGTAGGTACTTAAACATTATGATAAATAATTATTTTGTTTGTATAACCTAATTCTGTCAACCAAATTGAAATTAGTGCTGGGAATTAATATTTTGATAAAGTAAAATAATATTATAAGGTGAAACGGAAAAAAATATTTCAAATAAAATGTAATGAGTTAAAGACTTAAGAGGAAGAGGAATTAAGAGGACTTTTACTTATTACTAAAATAGCTAACAATTAATTAAAGCCATAACAAAACGACACCTTATTTGATTATATCGATTTCTAATAATATAGAACGATATTTATTATTAATACTTTCGCAATAACCGGGTAAATTATTGTTACTTGTCAGTACAGTATGTCGTTACATTAGTTAATGAAGAAAACGTTTGAGAATTATATAATCAAAGCAAAAACCCACGCCTTACCAACTTAAATCATGGTATTTATTGATTCACATTCCCACATGGTAACCTCCTGGCGTAGATATCTATTAAGTTTTTCCCTCTCGGAGACCTTATGGGTAAAGTATCAGACATTATTAAGTATCTAATAATAAGAGGTGCTAATGTACATAAATAATACAGGCCTTTGAAATATTTGACAAAAAGTATCCAAGTACAAATTTATGTATTGGTTGCGATCTTGGTTATTCGGAAATACCTATAATTATTTTCCATAAATATTTCTAGTTTCTTAATTATTAATTCATATAAGTTAATAGCCGTGGTATCTTTTATCGATAATCGCTCTTATGTGCTGAAATGATTTTAAAAAGATAATTGAGCTTTCACTAAATATTTTTCAAACTATGGTAAATAACAGAGAATGGAGCGCAATATCACAATTTATTTATTTTAGTGTCATAATTTTTTTTTCAATAGATATTTAGATAGACATTTTAAGTGACAGATGAATCGGCATCCTTCGACATGTCCGAGAAAAAATTGTAATAAGTCAGTACGCTGAATAACGTCAAAAAGAACAATTGCCTTCGCTTTGAGTGACAGCCGTGTACCTACCAATTTTCATAGCAAATAAAATGGTTCAACAAAACAGTAGGAAAATAATAGCTATTGTAGTAGTGCAAAATTACTGGTCTCGTGTCTGTTAGACTGTTAGCATTGGACTTATGTTACTTTTTGACAGGTTTTCAGTGTATGACGAGTTATGGGAAGGACATGCTTTGTTCCTGAAAACTGGTGTATTTTCATGCAATTTCATGTCAGTGTTTCAAATGAATGCATTAATTTGAAACCAGTGCGAGATTTTCCAACGGATATTGTAATTGAATTAAGTTTCACGCTGCCTCAGACTAAGTAAGTCTGAGCACGCTGCGGAAAAGCTACCGCTGTGTGATGATCACTGCGGTGTAGCGTAAAAAAAAACTATGTGAAATTTTTGTCTAAACATAATTAAGTTTTTTGTTTTTTTAGGAAGTAGGTACCTCGGTTATTCGAACCGAGGATTATTTATACATGCTCGACATAATATTTTTTTACTAATTTTAATAACCTAATTTTAAGCTTACAAAGTTTGTCAAACAAAACAAATGTAAATGCATAGGTAAATTATTCTGGTGCTTAACGAATGAACGGCTAATCTTCGAGTTATTAATACTACATAGAAAAGTGTTGTTATTTAATTGAATTCCAAACAAATACATACCCATTTTCGTAACGATTCACTTCACTTTAATTAAATAGTTCTTTGAGATCACGTTAACGAGATTTTAGCACGTTACCGTTGGTACATCGTCACCGTACGCGGTAGGGCGCGGGAGTTGCGCTGGCGCAGGCCTCGAGGATCGCGTGCTGCCTGTGGAGGCTTCTGTGCGAATGCGACCAGCCCACACGCATCCGCTGAAGATTCTTTCCACGCGAGATAACGATAAGGCCGTATCCTACGACTGGCAACATTGCCAATGTCACAAATAGCAAACTGCCGCTGTATCTGAATTGAACACTTCATGCCTCTCTTGTTACGTAACATGTGATTTTTAGAAAAAAATATTTATGTAGATTTATTTAAACAAATGAAATAAAAAATAAGGAAAAAGAGGAGTCTATAGCCTATTACCCAGCAGAGAGTGTCAATAGGCTGATATTACTATATAAATTTAAAAACAATTGAATCTATCTCTAGTTTGGAAAAGGTTTAGTAATGTCATTATGACATTTTAGTCATGAACTTATTAGGAAGAAATTGTTTGTTACCATCTCATTGTTTTTATTCTGTTTACAACAAACAAAGATGTTCGTTTTGTTCAAGTATCAAGGTCAATAATACCGAGTATAATTTTGTAGAGTCAAAGTAGTGAATTAACTGTTTCTTTAAAAGATCTAAGGAAAGGGTCAGGGCTGTTAATTAATAGTTCTAATTAGATACCTTTCGTGTTTATGTTCATTTACTTACCGATAGATTTATCATAATTACCATAACTACCTACCATTCAGTGATATTTTCTCAGTTTAAGGAAAAAAATTCACAGTGTGATCGTAATATACCTAAACATTTAGAAAGACATCAACACCCTAGACTTAAAATTATCTAGGTAATATAATTAATTCATCGTTGAAACGTGAACGTGTATCGAAAATGGGTCTATATCTGGAACGCAATCCCGACTCCCAAAACTGTGGAAACTGTAGAAAAAGTGTGATCTACGTAAAATCAAGGAGATTCTGACAAACATCAGACTTAGATTTAATACTTCTAAGATTTTTGCTAAATGCGTCCAATCCATAGGTTTTTCTGGTAGAGCAAAAGCGCGTTTGTCGAACCCATGGTTCATTTCATATACGTGGTTGTGTTTTGAGATTGTGGGTTCAAATACGGCTTTAACCGGTTTATTTTTCTGCTCAGACTAATCGGTTTAAAAAACACTGTATGAAGATGTTTACTGCTATATATGGGTGTACCTATCGAATAAATTGAGAATTATTATATAGAGTTTTTTTGTTATGTTGCATTAAACTTGTATATTTCTCTGAATAAATATGTTTTTTGTTAGAATGATAATAACGTAATTAGAATTACCATAACTTGACCTGTAAGGGCTGTATGTATAAAAAAATATTTATAAACCGTTATTATTATAAGTGTTGGTCTTTAAATAAAATTAATTAATACATTTTAATACATGTAGGTGCTTTGGAAAGATGATAGCTTTGGAAAGAAAGTCATAGAAATGATACAGATTACCTAGCTAGGTACTTCTATAGAATAAATAAATTTTATAATAAAAAAATATATAATAGTGCGGCCTAACCAAGAAAACAAATTTTACCTAACTTTGTGTTCTTGGTTAGGCCGTTAAATTAATCCACCCATCCACTCACGTAAAAAGTCACCTAATGATTCCCAACTTGTATTAAATCCTGAAGATGTTCATTATTTAAAAGCTGGGTCCCCCCGGGAAGCAATGATCCCGCTGGTATAAGGCGATTTGTCTTCGTCTTTATTAATAACATCTTCATTGTTTGCCGTTGGCTGCGAGTATACGACGACACAACAACCCAATTTTCTATTAATTTGGTTTTTTAATATGAAAGCAAGGAACTGTGTGTACTTACCTAATACGGAGCTTTTTTCGGCTGTATACCTACGATTCTCTGATTCAGGAGCATATGATACTCGTATATGACGTTGCTGGATTTCTAAGAATTTGAACAAAAAAAATAGGACATACACGCAATTGTTTACTTTTTCAAATAACTACAAATAAAATAAATAAAGTCGGCCAAGTGCGAGTCGGCTCGCAGACGGATGGTATACTACCATCGTACATAACTATTTCGCAAAAGGAACCCAAACTAACAGATATTTTTTTTTTTTGCAAAAAAACCATCACGACACCGTCCAAGCACTGACCCTTAAGTTCTCCATTTGACACATAAATTATCCACACGGGAGAAATCGCGGGGTGCAGCTAGCATTCGAAATATTTCGGTAAAGCATCGGAATATAACTCGTTGTCGACCCTGGCAAGGTCTCCACTCGGTCAAGAGCGCCCGCCTCCATCTACGGCGAATTGCTTAGCCGGCATGTGCCAAAAATGCGAAAATAAGTATCATTTGTGGGAATATTATGTTTTTATGCTGTGTTTTTGTATGTAAGTGTGCGTTATGTATGGCAGATATAATTAATTAGACACCTCAGATATAATTAGGTGTTGTGTTATGTAATTTTAGCACTAACTACCTAACAGAAGAACACAACAATGAAGAAAACGGTTTACTTGTTTTTTTATTTAAAAAATTATATAAAATCTTACATGTTTATCGCTCGGGGTCTAGATAAACCCCTTTCGGGCACGTAACACCGTTTACGTGGCACCTTATAATTTGATTTATGTGTTTATTTCGCTCTGGAGTGATAAGACAGCAAAAGGCATAATGACTGATTTTGAGAAACTACTCCGAGATGGTTTTAATTTAAGACATTTACTGATTACAAAATAAATTATATTTCTGTAAAATTGCATTTTGAAGGAAAAATATAGCTTTTAATAATTTTGCGTGTTTTATAAAACAATAACCGACTTCAAATACCTGATTAATGATATATTACAACCCGCTGACAGACGGACGGACAGACATACAAGTGGCTTACAGCCGGTTTTTCATCTAGTGTGTAATCTAGTGTGTTTACTTGTATGTAGTGTGTTTATATGTCTCTAATGTGTAGTGTGTTTACATGTCTCTAATGTGTAGTGTGTATACATGTCTCTGCATCAACTACTAGCAAAAGTATGGATTCTGTCAGAATGTAAAAACTCCTCTACTAGGTCGTATTTTACGACCGATTTGGACGAAACTTGGTGTACAGATTCAGTAGATCCAGAGATTACCCCTTACAACCACACAAACTCACCTTTTTATAATATTAGTATACTTAGTTATGATATCTTTGGTTTCTGTCGCTTCAGAATGTAGAGTAAAGAAGCAACGAAGAAATATTTCTAAACTTAGACATCTCATTATAGTAATGGTATTTTTGATTTCTAACGCTTTAGAATGTAAAGTAAAGAAGCAACGAAGAAATATTTATAAACTTAGACATCTACTTAGTGAAATGAAATGAAATGAAAATATTTATTGAAAAAGAAATACACAATAACAATAGTTAAATCTATTAAACTAGTTAGGTGTTATCAGTTTCTCGTCAAGTAAAATTAGGTACAAATTATATCGAATTAGGCATATAGAGATCAGGAAAGGTTCGTCTTTGAGGAATTACAAATTCTTTATATTCATTTTCTAGGTAGTGTTGTCTAATATAGACCTTTTTAGGTTACATAAGGGTTAATCGTAAATACAAAGAATGCCACGTTATAAACCTTATTAGCCAGTCAGAGCGCGCGCCGACCACGTCCTTAAGGTCGCCTTCGACAATACATTAGGTGAATTTACCAGCACATCCTTCGATTTGACAATAAATCAGCACTGACGGGTAAAGGTCCCACGTGATGGTGCCGAAAATTTCTTTTTCAATTAATGGCTAAGTGTATGTTGAATTGTTGTGGAGAGTTCTGTTCGGTTTTTATCACTACATAGTATAAAACGTAAAATTCGTTTCCCGCTGTCTGTACCTATGTATGCTTAGATCTTTTAAACTACGCAACAGATTTTGATGCAATTTTGTTTAATAGATAGAGTGATTCAAGAGGAAGGTTTATATGTATAATACATGCACCCGTGCGAAGCCGGGGCGGGTCGCTAGTCTTAGATATAAAGGTTGTAAGACTTCGAACAAACTGGCTCCTTTTTAGTTTCTATATGGGAACTGGACAAAATACTGTTTTTATAAGTTAGGTACTACAATCATCATCATCATCGTCATCAGCAATCCGGCTTCACCCACTGCCTGGGATAGGCCTCCAAACTCTTGTGCCACTCCACACGGTCCTGCGCCAATTTCATCCAGATGTTACTACGAAGGTACCTAGTAAGAATAGGGTTTCCCGTTTGATTAGGAAGTGAGTTCCTGTGCCTTGGCCAAACTCCTTGTAGAATATTTGTAAACAAACCGCCCGCGCCGATACTTAAACCTAAATTCACTATATTGCCGCGTCGTTTTATACGAAATTTGGGTACATTGCTTGTCGATTAGAGATCCTTCCTTCACTAAATATTGCTTTTAATTTGACGACATCTGTGGCGCGGTGGGCGAAGGCCTGCCTGCTACGCAGGAGGTTGCGGGTTCGATTCCCGCCTCAAGACAGATGTGTGTACGATCTGCAGACATTTGTTCAGGGTGTTCTGGTCGTTTTCTATGTATAATAAAAAATATCTGTCTTTGTAATGTATAATATTATGTATATCAGTTATCTGGTACCCATAACACAAGCTCTGCTTAGCTTGGTGCTAGATAATGCTGTGTGAATTGTCCAGCATCTGTAACTCGACGGCAAGCAAGTGAGTATTAGTTATTTGTGTCTTGGTTTGTTTACAAATATTCTACTAGTAGTTTGGCTAAGGTATAGGTAGTTTATCATTATCAGCCATAAAACAATTTCTGCGGCTCGATGACGCTGGGCGTAATATTAAACGTTATTTTATTAAATCTCTGCCATTTTCTTGATAACTTGACTTCTGTGTCATAGTGTACCTACTTATGTATGCTAATAGCGAAAAGGCCACCAGTGTGCAACTCTGTTTTTGCGGTGAACGGAAAGTTTTTTGTCTCTTCCTGTTTTTTTTTGGTGTACAATAAAGTCGCGAGGTCCCTTTTGTGCAACTGAGTTTGCTCAACTGCAAATAGTTGCGCAACGGGGCTGCCCTTTTGTGCAATTCATTTTGTTCCCTTTTGCTCAACTCGATAATTTTAGACGAAAAAAGGACAGTCATTACAAACTACAACAATTACAATAACTTAAAAGGAACAAATTAGAAATAAATAATGTCAAGAATTGTATGTACTTATATCCTTTATGATGATACATCTTAGTATTTTATTATTCTCCTTTGAGTGTACTATGACGTATTCTATTTGTTCTTGCTCAAAGTGTATTATCCTGGACAATAAACCCAGTTTCATTAACCTATAGATAGATAGTCCGACTGTCTGGTTGGACTTTTTGAATCTGTTAGGTAATATACAATAAACACACCACGTAATATGATAGGTCGCTTCGATCGGGACCGGAATATAAATCCATTGAGGAAACAAACAAACCTCGACCCTCTTTGCATGTTACGAAACATTTTTGTTACTTTTGAAACTATCCGTATTGTTTTTATAAGGCGAAAGTTTGTACCTATATTTATATAAATATATTATCTAGGCATCTATTGGGAATAGGTAAAACGATTAGAGAACCAAAGTTATAGAGAATTTTTTCAGCTTTGATTATACAGGGTTATTGGTAAATTCGTAACATTACGTGAACTGCAGGTTCTGCCCATCATCATAAACACGTTTGTGAAGACGCCAGGTCTTAATTCCTAAACTTGGTATTGGTAAAAGGTACCCCCTGCAATTCAATAATCGTTCGTGAGAGAGGTTTTATTTGAAACTGAACTTAAAAACAGCTCTGCCCTGAATTATCAGGAGGTATGAGAGTGAAAGATCGGTCTTAAGTAACTCATATTTTTTCATTTAGTATCAGAGGTGATTTAACCCTGGCTGACCTGGCGTCTTCACAAACGTGTTTGTAATGATGGGAAGAACCTGCAGTTCACGTGACGTTCACGAATTTTATCGTACGTGTTACAAATTTACCAATAACCCTGTATATTTTCTAGACATCTATTGGGAATAGGTAAAACGAGTAGAGAACCAAAGTTGTAGAGAATTTTACCAGCTTTGATTATGTACTTTAACAAACTTTCCTATGACGCTTTGTTTCAGGCGATACCCCGACTCAAACTTTGTGCCGCCACCTATTTTATCTTGTTATTTCGTTGAACAAAGGGAATTTAAAAAAAAATTATTGAGCCGTTTGTGATACCTATTATAAGCTTTTTTTAAGCGTTTATCATATTTTATTGTGTACAGTTTAAGCAGAGATACGAAGTTGTACTTTGTGGCCACCAAACTCTATTTTCTTTTGCATCTCTGCCTAAACTATGCCACATGGAGGGAAAGTACCTTGAATATTGTAGATGGAACATTTTACTGAAAGTAAACATTATTTGAATTTAAAAAACAATTTAAACTGCATTCATAGATATTTAAATAATTAGGTACATGGTTGAACCGGGAATCGAACCCGTAACACGAGAAAAATAATCAGTCTTCATTTTATTTCTGACACTATGTTATTTAGCAAAAAATAATCCGTAGGTACGATGAAGCCTTTCGATTGGTATGATAAAGCTACAGAATGATTATTTTTCTCGTGTAACGGGTTCGATTCCCGGTTCAACCACGTAATTATTTAAATATCTATGGATGCAGTTTAAATTGTTTTTTAAATTCAAATAATGTCTTCTTTTTGTAATATTCAAGGTATTTTCCCTCCATGTGGCATATCCGTGGGACGCCCTGTATACAGGGTGTAACTTGAGGGGTGGATCATCGGTGGCTGGGGGGTGGGGGACCTCAGTACCTACCGATTTAACCCCCATGTATGTTCAGCGATATTCAGTGGTTCAAAAGTTATTCGGATTTTGGTAAAATTTTTGTCAAAATCAGATTTCAGCCTAAATTTCGCAATTGGAGCCAAAATATTAGGTCTACGAACATGATTTTTTTTTGTAAAACAAGATTGATAGTTGCTGTATAATACCCCTAAACCATTCTGAGTCTTAGATTCATAAAAAAACCAAATATGAAACTTATAGCTAAACTTCTTTTCAAAATTTAATATTTACACAAGCTTTCTATGGTTATAAAAAAAATATTTCACATAATATTTTTTTCTGCAACCTATCTTAAAAACAACTGGCTTTCATGAAGAATAAACCCTGAAAATTTCATTTGGCTAGTACGAGGGCATCATATTGAAAAATGTACCTAAATAGTCTAAGTGCGTCAAGGAAAGGATAGCTAAAATACTTTTATCTCTGTTCTTCATTCACCAAGCAGGCTTGTTCGCCCGCCAAGAAGTTCCGGGTACGTAACAAAGCTATTTTTAAATTTTGAATTTGAATTTTGGAATGAAGACTGCGTTATTGCTCACCGCTGTGATTGGCTAATTAGTTAGTACCTATAGTATTTTTAAATTAGATTTTTTTCGAACGAGAACTGCGTCTTTTATACTTTCTTTTCATTGTGATTTGGATTGTTGTTGCTGTTATTGTAATTTATTCATTTATTAGACTTAAAGTGCTTAAAGCCTGGCCCCCAAGGTCGCCACACCTAAACCCTGTAGATTTTTTCATCTGGGGATTTTACAAAGAGTTGGTGACTTGGTGTATAAAAGCCAATACACATCGATTGAGCAATTACGGCTAAAACTAAACCAGGCCCAAATGAAGATTAGGGAAAAAGAAGACTCATTCCACAGGCTCAAGAGAAATTTCATAAAAAGATGTAGGCAATGTATCGCCAATAATGGAGCTCATTTTGAACATTTAATGTAAATGAACGTAGTCAGTATAAAAAATAATATTTTTAACAGTGCATTTCATTTTTATTTTTCTCATTCCTGCTTTTTCGTTTAGTTATTTTTACTAATTACTAACTTTATTAGCTTAGAAACATTTTATTTCCAATTATTTTGTCGACTTTAATATAAAATAAAATATCGATTTTTGGTACTTGGACTATTGAAGTACATTTTTCAATATGATGCCCTCGTACTAGCCAAATGAAATTTTCAGGGTTTATTCTTCATGAAAGCCAGTTGTTTTTAAGATAGGTTGCAGAAAAAAATATTATGTGAAATATTTTTTTTATAACCATAGAAAGTTTATGTAAATATTAAATTTTGAAAAGAAGTTTAGCTATAAGTTTCATATTTGGTTTTTTTATGAATCTAAGACTCAGAATGGTTTAGGGGTATTATACAGCAACTATCAATCTTGTTTTACAAAAAAAAATCATGTTCGTAGACCTAATATTTTGGCTCCAATTGCGAAATTTAGGCTGAAATCTGATTTTGACAAAAATTTTACCAAAATCCGAATAACTTTTGAACCACTGAATATCGCTGAACATACATGGGGGTTAAATCGGTAGGTACTGAGGTCCCCCACCCTCCAGCCACCGATAATCCACCCCTCAAGTTACACCGTGTATATGATATGTTTTTTTTGTTATAGTGCTTACCCGCACTTTGGGTATCTCTAAGAAATGAAATAAGTTCCCAAAAATTTTCGATTTCGGCGGGACTCGAACTCGCGCCCCACCTTACCCGTACGGTACGGGGAACTTATTTTATTTCTTATATGTGTGATATTATACAAATTTTATGTTGCAGGTACCTACTTAAAACTTGTAGTTTTCCAATAAAATAAAACATCTTAAAACTGGTATCAAATCAAGGCCAGATATCTGTAATCCTGATAAACTATCTCGACGTTTGATGGAACCTCATTTGGATATCTCTGAACCAATTTATTACAATTTTGTCATTTTTCGTGATAGATGCTGTTTGAATAGATAAGTATTTAGGTACTTAAGCTTAGCACCAGCCTTCCTCAAAATTGTAGCCTAGAAAATTATTGGTGACTTGACTTGCGAAGTTGCGAACCCTACCTAAATAAAATTGCTAGATTAGTGCGTCAAAACACATTATGAGTCCCAAAACCCACTTTTTGACTACGGAAAATCAATTTTAAGGCAATAAAACACATTTTTTTAATATATTTTTCGATGAGCATCAAAACTTTAGGATTCTAGGTACTTTAGATATGGGAGTCGAAACACGATTGACTGAACTTGACGCGATACAAAAAAAATCGCAAATAATTCTCTAAATCTTAAGTTTTACTAACTACGTAAATATGAGTTTCATTTGCTAGCAATTTCACATATTTTACTGAAATTTCGTCTATGTGTTCCTTAATAAATACTTTAGACGATTACGGTTTTATTGTTTTGCGAAAGAGTATTACCTATTATTTTAGAGCAAAAACAAATTTATAAATAAAAACCAGTGAAATTGCTCGCTTTCCCCGCGCGGCGTTCGTTCGACCTCGTCTCGAAAAATCGAGCCCAATTCGTTTTAAACAAAAACTCGTCTCGTCACCTATCTCTACCTAATCGGGTTCATCATCATCCTACTATCGTAGGTATAGGCGATAGTAGGATGATGATGAACCCGATTAGGTCCAGCCCAGCAAAGGCGAACCTTATAGAGACACGGATGGTTAGTATAATGTTAAACTAGTTGCATTACGTAGGTACATTATATTCATTATATTTTTCTGTGCTGTAACCGAGCTTATCAATAAATGCTTCTCTATCTATCTCATATAGGTACCTGTAAGTAACATTATTTTAAAACTATCGACTATTCGGAATTCCGGATCGGTGAAACTACTAATGGAAAACTACTGTATGTTTTTGATAGGTCCATAAATTTGTATGGAGTTACTGCGTTCAGAATCCCGAACCGATCTTTCGAATCGAAATCCCGAAACGGAGTTCCGACTGTATGTGGCCGCTCTTAATCCAAGTACCTATACTCCTCAATCCTGCCTCGTGAAGCACGCACGAAACCTCGCGTGTCTCAATCTGCCTTCAATTGTTTATTCTTCAATTTGTGTCAATAGATAGTGCTTTGTTTTGGCCTGACACTGCAGCAAACTGCTGATTACTAGCTGATGTTCTATTGTTGGGTTCGGTTCAAGTTTGGTCACGTTGGATGGATCATCATCATCATCAGCCTGTATACGTCCACTGCTGAACATAGGCCTCCCCAATACGACCCCACGAATAGCGGTCCTGAGCCGTATTGGGCATCGCTTCCGACTGGTATTGATATGGATCAGTTGAGCTACTTTCTAGCTAGTTTCAATTGTAAATACAAGTTTTAATTTATTCTATTATTTGATTGTAATTTTCTTTGTTAATAAAAGTTTCTTTACTATAATTTCAATACAAATATTTTCAAACAATTTTCAAAACGTCTACCTAATCGTAAGACAGACTTCCAAAGCCGAGTTTAGCCACGTCTGATGAAGCCGTACTAGACAATCCTGTTAGCACATCGCTTACGTAACTTGAACTTTATCTATTTCTGGTCACTGCATCATCTTCATCAATAGCCGGACGACGGCAGGAATTATACACGGCTTAACAATACCTCCCCGTGTGGTGCCGGCTTAGAATTTCCAACACCCCAACCACAGACCTCAACTCTTTCCGAGAGTGTCGTAAGAGGCGACTACGCCCGAATACTCCGTATCTCAGATTTAAGCACGTCTCAAGTCGTCGTATTTTGACAGTTTTCAATGAAAATCTGTCAAAAAATTTCGCTTGAGACGTGCTTATATCTGAGTTGCGTTTGGGTATTCGGGGGTAAGGAATATCCCCGGGGGCTAGGCAGTAGCGCCCCTTGTAGAAAAGATCCTTTATGCCCAGCGTGGGGATTAATGCATTACTTAGTCCCTAATAATAAAAGCAAATAATGCAAAGACTGCAGGAAAGCTCTGGTCTAGGACGGCAGAAATAGAACAAAATGGAAATGCTAGAGGAGACTTTCACCGCCACAGGCGGTCCATACACTAGGACCTAGAATAAGATAACTAATTATAATATACTAGCAGCGCCTTGCGGTTTCACCCGCGTAGTTCCCGTTCCCGTGGGAATTCCGGGATAAAAAGTAGCCTATGTTCTATTCTAGACTATAATCTATCTCTGTGCCAAATTTCATCCAAATCCGTTCAGCCGTTCTGTCGTGATAAAGGAACAAACATCCATCCATCTATCCATCCATCTATAATATTAGTGAGAAGTGAGATACTAGCCCTACACAACCTTTTCTAAATTCAATTTCATAAATTATTTTGTAATCGCAGTGTATGAGCCAATTAAGGCACTTATCAGGGAAGGCCTATGTCTACCTAGGTGACATCTACAGCCTAGACTGTAGATGTAACAAAACCTATTCGATTACCTGGTTCCTTTGATTCTGGACTTTACGTGACGCTCAGAGAAGCAACATCACTGGCAGGACTATGTCGTTGTTGCTTGGCACTCTCATCCCCGTATTTTGAAACCCTACTCAGTCAGAGAGCCGAGTCTATGCTTGAGTGACGTTTATTTACAAAGCCACGGGGAGGACCTAGTATATAAAATATATCGACTGTTTAAAAAAAACGAAAAAACTTCAAATTTCTCAAATATTATCTACGCTGTTTTTGAAGTCATGAAAAATACTAATCCAGCTAGAATACAATTTGTATGAGACCATCTTGGGACCATTTTCTATACAATAGCAAGAGAATCATCAAAATCGAAGGATTTCGCAATTGAAGGAGATATCGGCAAACTTACATAAAAAACATACGTACAGCCTAACATAGAACCTTTTTTTTTTTAAAGTCGGATAAATGATTTTCAGCTAGCGTTTATCAAATCAATTACCTACCTACCTACGTTGGTGTTATCAATGTTGTTCTAAGATACGGTGCGTTACTGTCATCTGATGATTGATACGGTGATGGTGGAAACCGCCTTTGAAGAATCAAGGTCGGAATGTGGCCTTTCCGGAATACCTACCTACCAGAAAAATTATGAAATGGGAGTGAATAGTACGGAAATTAAATGGGAATTACGTAATAAGTAACATTAAGAGCGCTCTCATACTACCGCGCGGTACCGTAGCGTGTGCGTTGCCGCCGCAAGAGTTTCGCAATGACGTTGTCCGTTGTACGAGATGCAGAACAGATGCGTACAAACATTTGTCCCAAGGCGAGAATCGAACCCGCAACCTCCGGCGTCGCAGGCGGACATTCGCCGACCGAGCCACAGAGGTCGTCATAGTAGATATTCAAAGTACCAGGTGAGCATAAGTTATAGAGATACAGAGAGAGAGAGAGAATGTAAGTACCTACTTCCTTCACGTCTATGCTACTCCCAGAATCAGGATTCCATACTGCCTCGATGTGGGCCCACTACTGGCTGCATTATGTAGAGATATAAGTAGAACTCTATGTTTTTACTCAGCAGCGGTGTGTTTTGAAATCTGAAGTACTTACGAAAAAGTTATCTAAACCTTTTCTGATTAGATAGGGACTCATTTGGGATCTCGGTTATATCTCGTGTCAACAAACACATAGGTATTTTTCCTATTCTTTGATATTTGTTTGTGGTAGGTAAGGTCTCTTACAATGAGCAACTGATGTGTAGTTGTTTATGTAACAGACCTTACTCATTTGTTCAAAATATGTCACGCATGACTAGAATGTTCCAACATCAACAGCACATCCGTACTGAGGGTGAGGCGCGGGTTCGAATCCCGCCGAAATCGACTTTTTTTTGGGAACTAATTTCATTTCTTATGTTCCAACATATTATATTATCTATACATATAATATGCTGGAACATTATATGATCTATACATGTATAGATATGTATATCATTTATCCTTCATTTATATGATATGTATATCATTTAGTTCTCACTCAGAAAAAAATTGTCTGCTCGTTAGATGTCTTGTCCTGCAATATAATAGCTTTAAAAAGATTCCCATAAACATAACTACTAATTCAACTAAGAGGCCTACTATCAAAGTGTTTACCTACAAAATTTCATTACCAGCAATCAGATTCGCGATTGCTTGCCCATGTCTTTTCCTAACATGGTTTGTTTGATCATTCGAACAATCAAACAGACTCTCCCATTTTATTTTTGTTTGTACCTACCTATTTTACTTATCTAAATATTCTATTTTAGACATTTGTTACGAGGGCACAGTAGTGTTTCAGTGATCCTGGACTATTTATGAACGACAATACAGTGTTTATCTTCGTCAAACAAAGGTACTCATGCGCATGTCCCATGATTTACGACGCCCTCTGTAAATCATTTGTATCACTCTCTGTGCAAGTATTACAAAGGTTTTCAAGAGCAAATAGTTTTAGTTCCGCTTCTAAGTCCTATCTAATGTTTATTATTGTGGAAGATGGAAAAACAATGGTTGTGTCGTGCTAGGAATGAAGGTAGAGTCCTCGGCAAGTAGCACCAAACTGTTGTAATTGTAACCTACTTAGGGGTCGTCTATTAATCACGTGAGACTCGAACAATTCGAGGGTTTGAGAACATCACGAAATATCTCAAGGGGAAGTAATGACATATTTTATCACGTGTTAGTATTTATTTTTTCATTGAACACGCGATTACTAAACCGTTAACACAGATTTTTTTATCACGGTATAGTAACTTACTTTTCCAGAATTTTTCCTGTATTTGGAGACGATATTCAGATTCTTTTTAATAGTTTGTTTTATCTGCAAAAAATACACGTTTTAAAATGCACATATTATAAAACGAGTCCATCCGCCGCGTCTGTCTGGCAGAACGCGATAATCTCGAAAACTACCGAACGGATTTTCATACGGTTTTCACCAATGGATAGAGTGATTAATGAAAAAGGTTTTGGTTTACAATTCATTAAAGTTTAGGTAATTGACTGAAATATGACTGATGGTTGAAAATGTCCTAAAATATTATGTCGATTGGGAACATTTTGGGAACACAAGCGTGCGCTACGTAAACCAATAGAGTAGGTACGTATCTACCACGAAAACAATGTAGGTGTTTTATTGACTTACGAAATTACTCCTCTACCCTTAAAAATATTTGTTTAACTGTCTGTTTCTAGTATTTAATTAATTAAATACTAACAATTTTCACAGGTTTTTTTTTGTTATAGTGCTTACCCGCACTTTGGGTATCTCTTAGGAGCCACCGGCGCTATATAGTCCGTAAGAGGTCCCAAAGATTTTCGGTTGAACCGACTAAGGGTTTCGTGACTTAGTTGTTTAGACCACACCCATACTGAAGGTGGATCGCGGGTTCGAGTCCCGCCGAAACCGAAAAATTTTGGGAACTTATTTCATAACATTTTTCACAACCTGTTTGATACCTATCAAAGGGTTTCTTAAGAATGGATATTATAAAACTTGAAAACTGAATCATAAAACTGCAAATAAAAACAATAACCATCTGCAGAGAAATTTAGCGCGGACTCGGACTTCTCCAACTTCTATAAATAATGGTTCCCAGTATGAATGCATTGTATAAATAAAATGGCAATAAAAAGGCCGTTACTGTAAACTGTTCAATGAAACTCGCTCGCACAGATAGGATTTGCCGAAGGAATCACGAACCAATAAGGCTTCAGTCACACATACGTACGTAAATGTGACGTTTGCTCCAAACGTTAGATAAGTATTCGTATCAAATAGTATAGTTACCTATACAGGGTTATTGGTAATTCACTGACAAAGCGTAAACTGCAGGTTCTGCCTATCATCACGAACACGTGCTATTGCCACTTAGAACATTTTAGTTCTTTTTTTTAACGTACGTATGTAGGTATGTACCTAGGTATGTAATTCCAATTCCAAATTGTAATTCCAATTTCTGTATTATTATTATTTTGTTTCATGTATCATGTACCCTAGTTTCAATTATTGAATTGTAAGTACTCATATGGATCTCGTGTCTGGAAATAAATAATTTATTATTATTCATCATCATCATCATCAGCTTATATCAGTCCACGGCTGGACATAGGCCTCTCCTAATGAGCGCCATCGCGCCCTGTCTTCAGCTTGCCGCATCCAGGATCTGCCAGCAGTCTTTCGCAAATCGTCATCCCACCTGGTCGGAGGGCGTCCTACTCTACGTTTGCCGAGTCGCGGTCTCCACTCAAGAACACGTTTACCCCAGCGGTTGTCGGTTTTTCTCGCGATATGGCCAGCCCACTGCCACTTCAGCTTGCTAATCCTTTGAGCTATGTCGACAACCTTGGTTCTCTGTCGGATGTATTCGTTGCGAATCCTATCCTTCAGAGAAACTCCGAGCATAGCTCTCTCCATAGCTCGCTGGGCGACTTTAAACTGGTGCAGGTGGACAAGCCCTACCGTGAGTGTCCACGTCTCAGCTCCGTAGGTCATGACGGGTAGTATTATTATCATATTATTATTATTACCAGCGACAATAAATCTCTTGCTCGAATCCCGGCTCAGCCCGGTGTGAGTGCAGTAAGACGAACAGACAATCAGTTTGTTTATAGACCCCAAGGATACAATCAGCGAGAGCCCGGGGGCGCAATAAGCGTAATCCCCCAGATATTACTGCAGACGGTGACAAATTACTTATTTTCCAACAGATTATTATAGAATCTTGGAATGACTTGTTTAATTTAGAAGAGTTTATTAGTTTTATTGAAAATGCGGTCTCAGGCTCAGTTTTCAGAAAGTTAGTACTGGCACAGAATTAATAATAGTTAGTTCAGGTTGTCTGGCAGAGATCGCTTTTGAGCGGGAGTCCGCCAATTGTCACTTATATTATTATTGTTTAATTTGTAAATTCTTTTTAGTTTTAGTGTGCAATAAAGTATGTTCTATTTATCTATCTATAGTAGTAATGCGAAATAAGTCTCGGATAGCCTGACAAAGGATATTTCGTGGGAAGGCGTAGTGTATTTTTGTCCCTTAAGTTATACTAATATTTAGGGCTATTTATTACTGTATGATTGTCTAGCATTATATACCTCATTGGGGGAGGCCTATGTCCAGCAGTGGACTGATATAGGCTGATGATGATGATGATATACCTACATATTTTATTATTTGTTATAACCCTTGCGGGCCCTTAAACAGTGATTTTTGTTTGATTCAATGGTAATAGTAATCGAGTCCCCTCCCAATAATGAAAAACAGCTTTATTTTGAAACTGGAAAAGTCATGTTTGTATTTTCACTTCCAGCGTCTTTATATCATGTGGTCAGCTAGGGCGGGCGGGCGGCGCGCGCGCCCAGTCAGCTTCCGTCCGAGGCGCGGCCTGCCCAACTCAACTATACAAACAACCCTCGTTATTATTGGAAAGAAACCACTCGGGAAGTTCAAAAAGTCTGCTTATTTTGAACGGACGTCGTTTAAGTGAAGCATTAAAAAAAAAGTTGTACTGTTTTTCGTTTGAAAAATTTGTATTACAAATTTTAGTTGAATATATAAATATAAATGTGAAGTGAATTTTAAACTTTATCAAAGTACATACCTCGTCTAAAATAATAACACCCAAGCATTATTTACAAAATAACTGCTAAACTGGCCTTGTACCACATAAGTTACTAAATAAATATAAATCATACATATCTAAAATGTACTTAAAGAAGGCTGCAACTTCCGAAAAGGTTGTTTCACAAAATCAGCCAGTAAAAATTAGAGCAACTACCTAAAAATCAGAAAAAACCTTTGAAAATAAAAATGGCTGACAAGTTAAACGAGTACCAAGGAGTAACAGGCCGCCTCCACGGTGCCAGGGATAAGTACAAGGAGCGATGGGCGCGATGGAAGGAACAGCACCCTCGAGGAGTCAAAGACGTGGTCGCTGAATCGTTGTTCGGAATCCCTAACTCTGAAAACTCCAGGGTTTGGCAGGACAGTGCTTATAGTGACCTGTTCAGGTATGGTTTATTCGAATATATCTTACTTACCTAGAATTAACTTTAGTTTCTCTAATACTGTCTGAGTTTCGACTCCAAAGTTGGCTCATTATTGGGGTTGTCGTGCTCGTACCTAGGTATCTATAGCTAGCCCAACCAAAAACGCAGAATCTGCCTTGGACTACCAAGCTTCACGGAATGTTCTTGGGTGTTCTGACTTTGATTTCAAGTAGTATGTTTAAACGTGGGTTCATCGCAAATGGCTTATGTACAATGTGCGCAAAACTTCCTATGTGCTAAGTAGCTAAATTATAAAAATAAATAAAATAAATAATGCTGGACAATTCACACATCATTATCTAGCCCCAAGCTAAGCAGAGCTTGTGTTATGGGTACTAGATAACTGGTATACATAATATAATACAATACATTGATAGACATTTTTTACTATACATAGAAAACGACCAGAACACCCTGAACAAATGTCTGCAGATCGTACACACATTTGTCCCGAGGCGGGAATCGAACCCGCAACCTCCTGCGTCGCAAGCAGACCTTCACCCACCGCGCCACAGAGGTCGTCAGTAAAAGCAATTACTTGTACCTAGAACCTAGTTTTTGTTCACGCGTGACCAACCAATCCACCTGAACTTACTGACTCAATGACGTGCTATGTAAAAGTGAATTCTATGAAACAGCAACAACTTATCTTCTGATCGATTTGAAGCCACAAAACTGGAGGTCTACTTTGAAAAACTAACGAAGTTAACGATGACGTCGATTGCACGGATCGAACAACCATACCACCAAGTGGCTTCGGGCACGTAACAGACTGACATCTTTCGTTTCGGATCTCTAAGTCATTATCAAAGCAAGATCACAGAACGGATCGGCCGTCCTTCGTTTTATGCATAGACATAGAATTTTTCACATGGTTTTATGCGATCCGACGTCATCCGTCAACTTCGTTCATTTTTTCAAAGTAGACCTCCAAAGCGATTGAATAAGCAACAAGCATGTCATCAAGTATTATTGCTTTTATTGAATCAGTATGGTTAAAACCTTTTTGTTCAGAGTCATTCTGCCTGTCACATACGAGTACATTTCCTTCAAAGAGGTTGAATACATTTTCACGCAGACCTATTACCACAGATAAGATAATGTCTATTATTTAAACTTTTTTTCAACAACAAAACGTAGAAAATATAATAAACGAATGGTTGCATATTTTGCGTCTTTAAAAACAAAAGACACTCACATGAAATAGTACCATGGTACTATTTCGGTTCATGCAAGTGAAGACGACTAAAAAATCTTCAAACATTTAAATTTAGAATTTTATGATTTGAGTGTAATTTGTTTTTAGAAACGCAAAACATGCACACATTCGCACAAATATATTTTCTTGTTTGGTTGTTGTTAGTGTAATAAAAAGTTTAATTTGGAGACATCTTGAAATTTACATGATAATTGCAGGAGAAAAAGTCGAATAGAACTGATGCGGATATCAGCTGCTGTGATGGGCATTGAATTCTCATATGCTGGTGAAACCGCCTTCGTTTCCCCAACTCTCCTGCAGATCGGAGTGCCTCACCAACAGATGACCCTGGTTTGGGCCCTATCGCCCCTTATAGGGTTCTTTATGACCCCTCTGCTGGGGTCGCTCAGTGACAGGTGCAAGTCTCGGTTTGGGAGGCGGAGACCTTTTATCGTGATGATGTCTATGGGAGTTTTGTTAGGTGAGTGAACCAGTAATAATTTTCACCCATAAGTTTTTTTTTAATAATATTTAATTTTTATCTTAACAGTTTTATTCATGGTAGGTACCTATTTTGTTTCTTGGTGTAAAAATACTTCCTTACTCAAATTGAAAACACGTAGGTAAAAAACAAGACTTATATTATTGACTAGCAGCGCCTCGCGGTTTCACCCGCGTAGTATCCGTTCCCGTGGGAATTCCGGGATAAAATATAGCCTATGTCACTCCCTGAAAAGTAAGCTTTTTAATGGTAAAATAATTTTTTAAATCGGTATAGTTAGTCGTTTTTAAGTTTATTCGTTACATAAAAAATACATACAAATCTTTCTCCTTTATAATATTTGTGAAGATTAGTATAGATTTACACTAATAGGTAATTATTGCCATGCCCAAACCTTAAAAACCATCCACAAAGGGTTGGCCTATTCGATACATGCTTGACAATCTCGTTTTATATTGGATGCCTACCATTTCTCCAATCATTGTTTGTACACCTTTCTAGAAAAGGAAGGTAGTCATAAGTAAAAAAATTTGTTGTTTACGTTCCTATTTTACTCAGGATTAATTCTCGTACCAAACGGAGAAAGCATCGGCTACGCCCTGGGAGATTCCCTTCCGATCAATCGCACAGAGACTCCCTCAGCGCTAGGCCCTCGCAGTTCCCTCCTGGAGGCCGAGAGCCCTAACTACCATCCCTGGGGGGTGTTCTTCACGGTACTGGGAACTGTCTTCTTGGACTTCGATGCGGACGCCTGCCAGAGCCCGGCTAGGGCTTACCTTCTTGATGTGACTGTTCCAGGTAAGACTTGTGTGTTAAAATTGTTTGCATAAAGGTTGTGAGAAGAACTTTGTTACCTCTTGTGAAGTCCAGACGCAGTCATTTTCCTCTGGTTAGGGCGGGTTCCACAACAACAAGGTGAATCGCAGACGTGTAAAATCTAGCAATCACCAAGAAGGCGCTTTAAGTTTCATTTTCAAAAATAAAATCAAGTAAAATGTTATTTGTTTATGGAACACCAAAAAGTCGAGTCTTTATGCAAGAGGGCGAACGTCTTGTACTGGCTATCGATTTCAAACAAAAATTAAAAGGAATAATTTAACATAGAATGTTGGGAAATATCATCAAATATCATCGTTTTTCGATACAAAAGTAGCCTTTGAACAGTATATGTGTAAAATTTCAGACCGATTTGTTCATTATTAGTGTCGTGATAAGGTACCTAACAAAAATCTAAACAACCAACCTGCCGCTTTTATAAGTTCAGATATTCTGTAATCTGTGGATTTCAGTGCAGCTAGAAATCGAGATGACCAGAACTATATACCTATTCGAGATTATTAATGATTGTTTTAACAAATCTCCCGCTGGTCGAAACTTCCTGTTTCCAAAAGATCAGTCTTTTGGAAACAGGAAGTTTCGGTTGAATAAGATAAGCATATAAGGGCAAGCATTTTCCGCCTAGAATTCTAGAAAATCCCAGCAGCTATTGCAATCTGTTCTGTAGCATGGATTGTTTTGTTCATGAGAGTGAAGCCACACTGCTCCTGCGCGTAGGTTGCGTTGCGTTGCGATGCGACGTCGTCGCATCGCTAGGTTTGGACACGCTTCAATGAGGCATATTGAACTAGAATATCTGAACCTAAGCCTGTGTTTTCTTCAACAAGCTAGGCTACCGTTTTGTCTCCTTATCATTTTGATATGACAGTTTCAGGTCAGAGTGATATGCGAATAATTTGCAGGTTAACTTTCAAGGTTTTCGTAGATTTAATTTCTTAGATGTTAGATATTGTATGAAAAGGTTTTATTCCTAATAAGGGTAAAAGCCGAATAGTCGCCGCATTGTCAAAAAATTTAGACCTATCAATTAATATATTACATCACTGCACTGGCTTCATTGTCTGGTAATCTCAAAAACGATATTTCCCAACTTTTTTTAAAGGTTGCTGAAACCTTTTCATTTATTCATGTTTATCATAACAAATGATTCATAATTTGTTAAAACAATGCGTAACATTATCTAAACTACCGGTGCAATAATCCATTAGAAACTCGGCTAGCAGTACTCAAGTTTGAGTGGACAGGATCTATTGAGGTGAACAACACTGAATACTTACAGAGAATGAATAGACATGTTCAAGTGGATGACCAAATAACTATTCAATTACCTACCTTTCTACTAGACAGGGGTTTAACTGCACTTCGCTTTATTAATATCATTAGAACACGACAATAACATAATTAGTCACATAAAGTACACTGTAAAAATACACAGGATTTAATAAGATTTATTACAAGTCAGATATCATTTTTCTCCGAAGCTGTATCTGTTTATGTTAAAAAAAAGAGTTTAATATCCTTCACCTAGTTTAATTGATGCTGGACTTTGAATCAATATTTGTCCGTGACGTCACAGCATGTGACTTGATGTGTATTTTTGCGTTCCAAGAGTGATGTACCAGAAAACAAGTCTTTATCAGCTTACGTCTGGCCGTGATTGATTTATCTTGCTGCTAAGGTTATTTTGGGTTTTCCACTATGTGCTTGCGTGATATTTTCCCTAAAAGTTATTTCGTAATAATGAGATGAGATATTGGTAGCTTATTCACGGTTAAGCCTTTGTAACATCATCCACCTTTAAATGATCTACTCTATTGGGGTTAGAAAAGCACATGTATAGGTAGGTATGTTGTATGTGTATTTTGTTTATTCAAAATTCAAAAATTCAATAACTTTATTTCTTTAGGTTTACAAAATAAGCACTTAGACAAGTCAAATTTTATACATAAACAGCTTAATAAATAGTAATTATTATCAAATAAGAAACAAAATGTTATTGATTTTGTTCGCTTCAATTTTTTGTCCACTAAGAAGAAGCGAAAAATATCATGTATTATGTAGTTAAGTCACGTACTCCAAAACTATGCGTTCATACTTGCGGTTTCTAAAAAGCGTTTTTTGCCTCATGAACTACATCGTTGTAAGCATAATAATTTGATTTTGCAATAGTACATTACTGAAAATGTCAGTAACGGGTGGGTTACTGACCGCGGCTGATGAGGGCTGAAAGCAAAGCGTTATGCAGGTCCAGGCCATCACAGCGCGGTAAACATTGCAGCCTTTGATGACCAACCTGAAATGATAGCCGAAGGTCGAGGCATTCATAGCGCGGACAGCAAGGGCTGCAATGATGACTAAGCTTGAATGAAGGCCAAGACCATAGCAAGCTTAGCTTGAGGCCAGCTTACCGTGGCCAGCAGAGCAGTCATTGCGGACCAATAAGGCTTGTATAAGAGTAAAGTAACTGAAACTGAGTAAAGCACTTACTCAAAAAATACGAGTTATACATTTTCATAATAATTTCACGAAAATTGTAGAAAATCGTAATGGAATATTGGAAAAATTTCACAGCATTAGCATAGTAGTACATTTTGATGGTATGATAACTGCACTTAATGCATATCTACTTAAATCTTATTCTAATGTAGTTATTGACATCATCTTGGTCGTTAACAGAAAAGAACCCTTGAGCTGAAATCATTTTAGCAAATCGAAGGGGGCTACTTGTATTAAAAACCGTTAGCTTTACCTTCTCAAAAAGTCTAGTTTATACTGATTCTGGTACTGGTCTACTAGTAATAGGTTTTATACCTCAAACGCGCATGCTTTCCCTCCGCATGGTTCATGTCCAAAGTTTAAAAAGAATACCGGCCGCAAAACACTACAGTACCTAATGGAAATTGCTGGCGCGTTTTCGAGTAAGTCGGACAAGACGACTCAAAGAAACTCAAAGAAGGTTGTCAGAGTAAAACCATAGTAGTCACGAATAAAATTGCGGGTTGTGCATTTGATTTTTCTACTTAAAAAACTATGTGCCCTTATGCCCTCAAAGGGCTAACAATTACCCACTTAAGATTAAAATTACTGGAAAATATACTCTGTCAATTGGTAGAGCTCTGAAAAGGCTTTGTCTTTGTGGCACATGGCTCAAACCAATTAGCATACGCTGATTAATCCGATTTGTGAGGCAAATTGACACGTTGTTGATACCTACATTAGAACCAACCCACCACAGATTTAATAATAGGTACTATACTAGTACTTGTATGATACTTCCGAAGAAAGCTAGTAGTAAGTAACTGCAAGATAGGAAAGACGCAAGTTTTGTATGAATGATAAAATTTAAGCTTCAATCTGCGAGCTTAAGTATACCGATATGATTATTTGTCAGAACAGTTTAATCTAAAGACTTTCTCTACTGTCTTTAATGTATGAATTGGACGAAAAATAATGATCCTTAAATTTAAATATGGTAGCATTCAAATATTGACTCGTTTTGACGGTGTCTTGTCACAAAGGCTTACGATATTTGAGCACATAGATACGAACCACGAGCGTCTGATATCCCAAGTAGGTACTTTCCTACTTTCGGATGTTTATTTAATAGTTATCTTCTATGTAGAACGGATAATATTTGAATTTTCCAAATACTTAGCGCGTGTCGTCTTCAGAAAATTGGCTTGTCGTGTCAACAGCCCGAAGGGGAATGTGATATGTCATTTCAGCCTATTACTCTCCAGAATTTACAGAGGTTAAGTAAAATAGGTTATTTCGACGCGAGAGTAATTTGCACAAACGTTTATTAATGGTAAGCGACACGTATAAGTACCTAATAAGTAATAAAATAACATAACATATGCTGAAAATAGCTTGTGATAAGTAATTGAGCTTTTCTAAAATATTATATGAATTGATAATTATTGTCAATTATACTGAACAGTTTTACACAGTATCATCTATCCCCGAAATTCGCAAGTATTTATACAGAAACCTGGGGCCACAGTCCTTGTATCCAAAAATATTGTTTTTCGTTTGCAGAGGATCATGCTAAAGGGCTCAGCACTTTCACAGTCATGGCTGGACTCGGAGGTTTCATGGGCTACGCGCTTGGTGGAATCAACTGGGACGACACCACATTAGGTGAGAATTTCGTATTATTTTTTTTAAATAGAAATCACTATTATCTGCTTTGGCCAATTTGAAAGACGAATTGCCAATTTGACGAATATCAGACTTGACCCATGTCGTTCAACCCATCTATAGGGTTCATCGTCAAAGTTAGGATAACGTACACTGCATGCACTTGACCTTTTGCGTAAGGAAATTAACGTTATTGATTCCGATTTTGATTCTGCCGTAGATACAAATTTATATCCTACCTAACTACACTGTGATTTATGTTGCAAATAAACTACCTGCCTATTTCTGAACTTCTATTTATAGATTTTTATCAAGAAACAAAAGTCGGTATTTGTACACAATGATATATGATTCGTTTCTATTTTGAGTAAATATGCAGGTTTGTTACACGCTGAACCTGCATCAAAATGTAGCAGATTTATGTAAGGTGGATAAGGTTATCAATTTCCACAATTAGATATGAGTCACGTGAACTTATTATAAAAGTACATTATGTTTCGCAATGTTAATCTATTGTGTATAAACAAAAATTATCTTTCCATAATTCCGAAAACTTGGTCGTAGCAAGTTGTAGCTTGCAAAACTTGACGAAGTTTCTATTAAATATTCCAAATTATTCCCCGTCTCAAGAACCTGGTAAAACATGTTTGGATTGCGGGCTGTACCTACAAATTCCGCCGCTTCCGAGGTAATAAACGTAATTTGTTGACAGGCGAATTTGTCAGGCTTTGCCGTTTTATTTGTTTAGTTTGGGTAGGATTCCAAAAGATTAACGGGCTTTTTGACAGAATAATGTTTGGTAGTATTAGGTTGATTTCTGTTGATAGGCAGGTCGCCGACCCCATTTTAGATAGATAGATATGTAGGTATTTTTAACCCCCACTGCGATCACCATTCCGTCTGCTAAGCTTGTTGATACCCCCCCCCCCCATTTTTGGGGGAGGGATGTTCGTTCGTATAACATACTTTCGTACAATTTGCATTACTGTTGTTGCTGATTTAATTATACATCAGCTAAGAATAGGTATAGATGGAATTCTGTGTAAATGTATATTTGATACGTAGCAAAAAAAAAGAACACAATTGTTATTAGTCTGACAAATGGCTGATAAAGCGTGTATGCGCTACTTAGAGTATAGGTATATAGAGACGGCGTATTGTTCTATAGGAACTTTCGGTTATACAAATATGATCTAAATCGATATTGTACTCATAAACTTATAGCTATCTCGTTTTATCTTACCTACAATAACCAATGTAAAAAGAGACATCAATATAATGTGCGAAACCTATTTTTGGCAACATTGAAACGTGACGTCATAGCAAAGCATGATTGAGGCCGGTTCGCCATTTAACTTTCAGGTATGTAAACTGTCAACGAGAGTTGCATTTACAGTAAAAATGCTAAAATTATTTGAGTTCGGGACTTTTTCATGTGAATACTTATATAGTAAGCGAAAGAAAGCTAATAGGAAGATGCCAAACAGCAGTTTGGTAGGTTGCGGCTTAAAAACAAGTGAAAATCGTCCAAACATAACATTACACCGGTACGTATTCTTATTTTGCTAAATTACCAAATAATACAATAAATACCTTATGTGTTGGCTTTCATAGGAATAGTTTACATAAAATTCATACCGAATGTAGCTTATTTTTGTAAGTTTTAAGTGTAATTAAAGAAAACATGAAACTGTTTGTTTGGCGATAGTGTTGTCCTTCAAGGCATTTTTCATAGGTATCGATGTTTTCAAGTGTAAATTGTAGTGTATTAATTTTCAACTGGTTTTTTACGTTCTAGGTTACCCGAAAATTACGGTAAAAGAAAAAGTGGCTGGACTCAATTGGAGTAGAAAATTTGAAGTTTGGTACGAAAGATATTTTCGTTCGTTCTCTTCATTTTGAAGAAACTTGCTTCAATCGAACTTTAAATAACAAGACTGCGAGAGGATGCCTTACCGTCACGAATCTTTTTAGTAAGTATTTTACTTGACCTTACTCCCACAAACTTCTATTGCAAAGTAATGCATATATGCATTAACTTGACTACCTTTATTTTCCAAAGGGCTTAAATTTTGATATTAATGAATATTAAGTTTTAAGTAAATAAATCTGACCCAAAGTAATATTAAATACTTCAAATCCCCTCTAAAATGTACATTTCCATAAATCCTCCCTTAGCAAATTATTTCCATGCAAAATAAAGTTATTTCGCAAACGATGTGGCACGGTGGGCGAAGTTCTGCCTGCAACGCAGGCAGACCTTCGCCCACCTTTTTTTTTAGAATTTCTTTAAGATTTTAGATTTTTTTTCAAAGTTGAACTACTCAGTACCTTTCTAGAGTCTATAATTGTAGGCTGACAAATAATGTTGCATTATAAATTTATTCTTCATGTTTGTTTCAGCCACTAGTGCCAGCGCGATCCAGTACTTTAATAGAAATAATGTAAATTTGAGATTTATACTGTAAATGAATGAGACTGATTACATTAGGTACTTGTAAAATTGAAAATTTAGGTGTAGTATTAGTTGAATTTTTGAATTAGGTAGGTATATTGCAAATGTGTAAATGAATGAGACTGTTGCATTGCTTCTACAATCGAAAATACAGGTGGCGTCTGTGTTAAATTTTTGATTTATACTGTAAATGAATAAGACGGATTACATTGCTTGTTTAATTAAAAATGTAGGAGTCTGTGTTAAATTTGTGATATAATATAATAAATGAATGAGACTTGTTGAATTGCTTATAAAATGTGGTGTCTATCTTATTGTGATTTATATTATAATAATAATATAAATCACAAAAAGATACCCATATTGTTATACAAATATAAATATACTATCTCACAAATCACTGTTGCATACAAACAATATATTTTGCAATTAAGTAGCTTGTTGTTTCATTTCAGTAGGTACCTTTTTTTCTTAAATGAACACAACGTTTATTAACAAAGAAAATTTGAATCAAATAGTATAAACAAATTAGAACTAGTATTTACCTACAATTGAAACAAATGAGCTAACTGCAGACTGTTCAATAAACTGGTTTGGTGAACTTTGATACATATTGTTATACAAATATAAATATACTATCTCACAAATCACTGTTGCATACAAACAATATATTTTGCAATTAAGTAGCTTGTTGTTTCATTTCAGTAGGTACCTTTTTTTCTTAAATGAACACAACGTTTATTAACAAAGAAAATTTGAATCAAATAGTATAAACAAATTAGAACTAGTATTTACCTACAATTGAAACAAATGAGCTAACTGCAGACTGTTCAATAAACTGGTTTGGTGAACTTTGATCTTTAATTCTAAGGAGGTCTGGCACGTGTCTAAACGCAAGAGTCTTGACTCGGAAAATACATGAAAAAATTACCATTGTTATAATAGCTCATTTTCTTAACTTCTCAGTGGTTGCGTCTCATGAGCGCGGTCGAGCCATAGTTGGGTACGTGCATTCACATACTTTGTATCTCTAATTAAAGCATTCTATGACTATATGATTATAGAATTCTGTTTCATAATCGTGGTGAAAACAATAAAATCACTACGAAACTGCTAAAATATCGTCACAAAAATACTTGTTTCGATAAAAATATCGAGGTACAAAAGGGCAGCACTACGGAAAGGAGCCATTTTAGTTTCTAGGTAAGTTTAGGTATACACGTTTTTTTCGTAGGTATGCCATCTCTAGGTATACTCTAAGATGCGCTACGAAAGACTACGGCGTAGCACGTTCGTAGCAAGGATTCAATAGACAGATACCCAGACTTCTGCAAATAGAGTCCATCGATAGCTAACCCACTGACAAGTTCCAAGTCATGAGTAATTACCAGTGATCGGAATTTCGGGCGCTTATTTACCTAAAGTTGGTGTAAGACACAACATGGAGCAGTTAAAACCATCTTTCACGGGAATACTTTCCCGTAAATTCCCGGGATTTCAGAACATTCTAAAATAATGATTTGTTCACCGGAACCTTATATAAAGACGAAATATAAGACACTTTTATTCCGACGCGAAAATCGATTTTTGTAAAAAAACGCGTTCAAAAAAGGTGTCTTATAATTCGTCTATAAATAAGATTTCAGTGAAAAACATTCTAGAAAATTCCAAAATTCCCATTTGGAATAAAACAAGTTTGGGTTCATCTCACAAAACAGACAATTATATACCTATATTTTTTTTTATAATATTTGTTTCTATTATTCTTACGCAATTATCAAACAAATTATAAATGCGTATGAATAAGTGTTTTAAATTTCGTGTAGAAAAAGGATTTTGGCATAAAATCATAAATATAATTAAAAATGTTTTTTTTTTCAGAAATATTGACTTTAGTGAAAAATACGTCAGAATAAAAGTGTCTTATATTTCGTCTATAAATAAGATTCCGGTGAAAAATCATTATTTTAGAATATTCTGAAATCCCAGGAATTTACGGGAAAGTATTCCCGAGAAAGATGGTTTTAACTGCTCCATGTTGTGTCTTTCACCAACTTTAGGTAAATAAGCGCCCGAATTTCCGATCACTGGTAATTACAGTTGGTTTTGATAATTAAGGTGCGCCTTGTGAACCTCTAAGCCCCCATACCAGCGTACTTTCCGAATCATTTGGAAACTACGTCCCCGATTTTAATGAAATTTCGCATACATAATCGGGTATGAAATAGCAATGATTATACCGTTTTAGTTTTTAAAATAACTAAATTTCTATTATATGGCTAGAAAAGTAATAAAATCCTTTGTATGAATTTTCGCTCTCGTACTAAAACGGTACAAACGTAGCTATTTCTTATCAATACCCATTTCATTAGAATTAAGGGTGTAGTTTCCAAATGGATCGGAAAGAACGTTTAATGGGAGCTTGGAGATTCGCATCCACCTTAACATTTAATGAGGTTTTTTATTAGAAAACATAAATATTGCTGGAATGTTCTCTTCATTTGAAATTCAGGTGACTTCTTCGGCGGGCACGTGCGAGCAGTTTTCTCCCTCATCACTGTGATCTTCGTTGTCTGCGTTTCGGCCACTGTGACCAGCTTCAAAGAGATTCCTCTAGATGAGCTGCACGAACAGGACGAGTTCCGGAAACTGGCACAGAACGAGAGGATCCAGGAAAGCATCGACCTGGCTGATGAGGCGGATGGAGTGGGTCTGAAAAGTAATGCTAGCTATGGAGCTGTTAATCAGGCTGAGGTAAGTTGGAACTGTAAACAAAATCTCTAGGTTTGCCAAATTCTAGGCCAAACCTGGGCAAGAAACTGGCACAGAATGAAACGATTCAGGAGAGCATTGATCTGGCTGATCCTCATCAGCCAGATGGAGTGGACTTAAGAGAAATGCTAGCTATGGAGCTGTTAATCATGCTGAGGTAAGTTGGAACTGAGGAAAGATCTCTAGGTTAGCTCTAGATTCTAGAGCAAACCTGTAACTCCTAGCTAGAGACTGTCTTAGAACGAAAGGATCCAGGAGAGCATCGACCAGGATGATGAGGCGGATGGAGTGGGCCTGAAGAGTAATGCTAGTTATAGAGCTGATAATCAGGCTGAGGTAAGTTGGAACTGTAGACGAGATCTCTAGATTTGCTCTAGATTCTAGACCAAACCTGGAACTGTTAGCTAAAACGGTCTCTGAACGAGAGGATTTACAGGCTGATGAGAACGAAAGAGTGGCCCGAAGAATAACGCAAGCTTTAGGGATGTTAATCGGGCTGAAGTAAATTGAAACTGTAGACGAAATCTCTAGATTTTAGAGCAAGCATAGAGCCCTGATCTAAGTTTTTTGTCCAGTTTCAATTTGCATTTTTTCCTCTGTAGGTATATTTTACGTAACGTGAGCATTCCTAAAGCTTTTATAGTCGTTACTATAATGTTTCAAGTTCGCCGCGAACGGTAGTTCACTTTGAAATGTTCCAGACATTTAATGGCTTCAGCTAACTAACAGTAATCCTAAAAGAAAATGTACATTCCTCATAAATGTTTACTTTGCTCTGCTTCTTTGGACGTGTGGATAGTTCAGCATTATAAATATTAATTTTGGTCTAGATTTCCAACTTTATTCTTATTAATAAGGCTTATATAATCTTATTACGGTAGGCGTTATGCTTTTGTACAAAATTAAATGGAATATTAGGTATAATGGAGTTTAAGAATCCTACATTTCATATTTGAACAACTGTATGACCTCAAAGATCATGGAAATTTTGATTTTTTCGAAATACCAGCCTTAACGTGCTTTCCAAGGCACGGGGTTCTAATACCGCCAACTACCTGATTCCAGACTACGACTGTGAATTTTTCCTGCCAGAAAAACCCCAATATCATCCTTAATATCCCCAAAATAATGACACGTGATTTGAACCCAGGACCTCATTATCAGCGATTGAACAAGCTGACCGCTAGACCAACGAGGCATTGATTGGTTGATCGCCATGTCCGAAATTCGGCTAGGAGGACCTCTTCATTATCATCATCATATTAAAATGTACCTTCCAGCCAGCCGCAGTCCCCGTTATCCCAGAAGAGGCGCCCCTGTCCGTGGGGCACTACCTCAAGTCCATCGTGATGATGCCTCCCTCACTGCGCGTCGTCTGCCTCACCAACTTGTTCTGTTGGATGGCGCACGTCTGTTACTCGCTTTACTTCACTGACTTCGTCGGCGAGTCCGTTTTTGGAGGGGATCCGGCTGTGAGTACCTTTTTATTCTAAATGGACAGTTAATAATAGTACTAAAATGATTTCAAAATTTAATGTGTCAATTCGTACTAACTGATAATCTCATAAGATTTAGGCTCTATAATATCTATCCATTGTGAGATATCACAATAGACAGATATTATAGTGCCTGAAAAAATGCGAAAAAGAACTCATGTAGGTACATACTCTCGTACATGAGTTCTCTTTCGCATTTTTTTCTATTTAGCCCGTCTTAATATTATTGTGCAATAGGTACACTTATAGCTCGCTTACGATACGCCGCCGTTCAATATTCGTTCCCTTCGTGACATGTATGGACGCAAACGCAGTCATAACTAGTCACTCTAAAATACATTTACTAGAAAAGCCTTTAAAATTATCATAGCAGTTAGCAAGTCCCTACAAACATTGCTTGTGGAACCTTCCAGGCGCCGCCGATAGGCCGTAGCGCCACGACTAATAGAAAGGCGTTAGTTTCGGCTGCTAGGGGTTGGCCATTTACTCTCTCCCTCTCTCTTACCCCTGCTACACCACCGCTAGCTAAATCTACAACTAAAATCTGTATCAGTTAAAAAGTCCAAGCTCCTTCGATATATTAAAAGCAAGTCCTTAAGCATAGTTCGTGGAACATTCCAGGCGCCGGTGGGATCGGCGCGGCGCCGCGACTACGAGGAAGGTGTTCGCTTCGGCTGCTGGGGCATGGCCATGTACTCTCTCTCCTGCGCCTGCTACTCCACCGTTATTGAGAAACTTATCAAGAAGTTTGGGTAAGCATATACTTATCTCAAGTAATTACCTAAACTATCTACACATATATTTCCCGGTTCAGATATCAACACAGCTTCCCCCACTGGAATTTATTGGTTAGATTGCTCGCTCAACCCTGCTAGAGTAAGGGTCTGCTAGGGCTTCATGAAACCTCACTTGTTACTACGACTAGTGATGTTTTTATATCGTCGTATCCTACGAATAAGGTCACTATTGCAAAACACCAACTTTACAGGAGACGGTTTTTTCTAATTATTTCGAAAAGTTTCTATTAAGCGAGTATGTTTTTTTTTAATAAAACGTTTTATTATATTTTTCGTTAAATTATCATGTAAGTTTTATGAAAAAAAAAAAACCGTTTTCCCTAGTTTTTGTCGCTTAGCACCTTATTCCGCGTGCAAGTTTCAAATCGATGCTATTCTAAACGCCATTGTGACCCTTTTCCACGAAGATTCGCTACACGAAGTCAAACTAAGAAGGTAACAATCGTCTTTATAACCTTATTCGACGAAATAATAAGGACAATTACAAACTTAAGAGGGTTACATTTTACTTTCCTTCCAGAATTTCGTTTGGTATTTTGATAATTTTCGGGTTCGATTCCCAATTCGGGACAAATCACAACTACTACAGCTGACTTATCAAAGTTCTTTAACTAAATGGTTCAAAATCATTCGAAAGCTTAAATCGAGTTTTTATGAAACTGTAGGATTGCTGACATACCTACTACGAAAAGTAGTACTTTCGTAAGCTAGGCAAAACTTATTCTAGATTGTTTTTTTTTTAAATAAATTAATGAGACTATACGTTATAATTCCTTTCACATGAAAAAGGTAATTCAGCATAAAACTTTTAAATCGCTTTTGAACCGCTGTTCCGTGATCATGCGCATAAAATTGTCTCGAAATATTGGAAAACTCATAGATTAAATCATGGTAAATAACCCGTTTTAAATGACTAATTCAGTGCAGTGCAAATAAATGTAATGTTTTATTTGCCCTTTTAACATTCGCATTACATTCGCGTACATTGTTGCGAATGCGAATGCGAGTATTTATTTTCCACACTGGCATTTAGCTGTGAAGGCCATTTATTGGCTTTTTTGTTGTTAGTTTCTTCTAACCTATTTTGTATTTACATAAAATGTAGGCCTTCCTTAAAAATATTTATTTTGGTATTCTATGTTTTATAAAAAAGATATGTTCATATTGTCCTATTGTATTAAGTATATAATTCATCTAGTACCCATAACACAAGTCTGCTTAGCTTGGGGGTAGATGATGCTGTGTGGATTATTATTATTAATCCATCCTCTCTCGGCCGTAACGCGATGAAAGAACACGTCAATGAGCCTGGAGCCTATTATAGATTAGAGAATACATATGTTTTGGTGTTTTATAGTGTATTTCATAATGGTAAAGTCTCTACATAATTGACCGAGCGAGCGAAGTGAGCGAAGCGTCTCTGCATCAACTACTAGCATAAGTATGGGTGCGTAATCTTCTACAGGTCGTATTTTACGACCGATCTGGACGAAACGACGTGTACAGATTTTACAATTTTATAGATCTTTTTAGTCGTCGGGGTTTTTTGATGAAAGGCTTGTTTCCTCCAAAAAGGGCAAAAAGGGGGCTACCGAACCTCTCCGCTTTAAGACATCTGATTTCGATGATTATTTTTTTAATTTAAAGGTTTTTTTTTATTTGTTTGTTCTCGTATAAAATGGTAAAGATCTACTGATGATTTTTGCCATGACGAAAAAAATAGCTCTGCAAAATGCAACAATAAGCATTAGAGCATTTACCGTACAGCGCCACCTATTAGAACATCTTTGTAACACTTCGAGAGTAGGACGTACGAACTAAGTAATAGCCCGGCCAAATGTTTCGTCTTCGTATGTTTGCAGATTTACGAGGTTTTATTTCAAAGATTAATTTTTTTTAGTAGACCACAAGCTATTTTATTTCAGAATTCTTAATTTTACTATGGACTAACCTTTCTATTTACTTATGCCGTAGTTTGACTGACAATCAAATAGTCAAATATCCTAATGCTAATACCGGTTCGATTTGTTGTCCTAATTGGTTTTGTTTAGGAAGAAGTTTTAGTTATCGATTTTGTTATTCAACATTTTGTATTATTTTACAGACACTCAGGCGTCTAAATGATATAATTTTTGTAATTAGATTAATTGTTGAAAAAAAAGTAAAATAAATACAATAAAGAAATAAATTCAGTTAAATATAAATAAAGTATATTTGGTATATAAGTATGTTTTCATATTAGGTATAAATAAAGTAAATTAATACATATAAATAAATAATATAATCAGATATAAATAAATGATGCTGGACAACTCACACAGCATTATCTAGCCCCAAGCTAAGCAGGGCTTGTATTTTGGGTACAAGATAACTGATACCTATACCTTCATAACACAATACATTACAAAGATCGATGTTTTTTGTTATATATAGAAAACGACCAGAACACCCGGAACCATACCTGCAGATCGTACAAATGTTCCTGCGTCGCAGGCAGACCTTCGCCCGCCACGCCACAGTGGTCGTCTAAGTGCTCGCGAGGTCTACTGTTTATAGAATTACTAGTATAGGTAGGGGACTAGCACATTTTTTTTTTTTAAATAATCAGATTTATTTAGTAGGTAATAAAATAGCCCTCTATTCATATAACACTATTTATAATTATAAACAAAATACCTAATTTAAAGTAGGTAAGGCACATTTAATGTGTGTTTAATTTTATACCACTAGTTTTTAAAACATATAACCATACCTATTTTAAATCATGGTTGTATGAGGGAAAGATTTGAAAAATAGTTGATAATTTTTCTGCAAGTAAAAATAACAAAACAAAATGTATTGGTAAAAGCAGAAACTAATAAATCCATAAAAAATTACATAAAACTGACTCATTTGGTAATTTCTTGGCGTGCAGTTTACATAAATACTTATCTATGTATATAATTAGAGATTGTTACATTTATTATTACAAGTTGATCAGGCTGCAAGATCAGTTCCTCTTGTGAAGCTGGACGTGTGTAGCCCATGTCAATTGAAGGCCCAGGGCAAAAGTTTTCTTCATTGCTCTGAAAATAAGTATGTAATTAATAAAATCAGGTTTTAAACAGAGGCTCTTATATCAATCTAAAAACTAGGTATTCAATTATCTATTCTAATAATCTAATAGATAGATCCATTCATCTATAATAGAGATGTAACGAATACTTGCATTCGCATTGGCGAACATTTGCAAGATTTTCAATACTCGTATTCGTATTCGCAAGAATGCACGCGAATGTAATGCGAATGTATGAGAGCAAATAGAACATTATATTTATAGCTTTTTGCTTTATAGTGCGTTACTCGCACTGGGTAAATCTTCTACGAAAACTTTTTTAATAATATCCCAAAAATTTTCGATTTCAGCAGGATTCGAACCCGCGCCTCACCTTCAGTACAGGTGCGCTCTAACCAACTAAGCAACGAAATCGACACGTGCCTGGTCACGTGCCTGGTGCGTGGTGAAATCGAAAATTTTTGGGATATTATTAAAAAAGTTTTCGTAGAACATTATATTTATTAGTAACTGCACTGAATTATCTTTGTCATTTAAAACGGGATGTTTACTACGAATAAATAATAATAATTTATACCTAAGTTTTCCAATATTTTGACACAATTTCACGGATCAACCACTTTTAATGACCTGTGTTAATAACCATATTTCAACTATAAATAGGTAAGTACTTACATTTTACTTTTCTTTCCGTGCAGGGGCATCTTTCGTAGAGACTAATTTATATACCTTAGTACTTGCCTCGTTTTAGTTTCTCAGTTTACAACGCAAAACTACTCGCCGCGCGCCTTTTCGCCCGCGGTAAACGAGTACTGTGAAGCGTGTAACCATATTCGGCGGAAAATACCCATGTCGGTTGCGATTCGCACATGAAAAAAAGTCCCAAAGCTTTTTGTTACCTTTTTCGTCGGGCTAAATGCATCAGTGCAATTGTAACCAAATTTTAAAACCCTTATAACTTTTTTATATTCATTATTTATTTAGTTTTTTCGAAATGATATGATGTAAATGATAATGGAGATTCCAAAAATGCAATAAAAATAAAAGGTCACAGTGGCGACTGTAACCTTATTCGTAGGATACGACGATATTAGCTAGATAAAGATTCCTATTTCACGTAATTACCTACCCCGACATGCCGATGCATGTATCAGTAGGTATAGGTACTACCATCATTCACAATCACAAGTGATTCACTAGTGAGCGTGAATAGTCAGTATTCTCTAGTCATCCACCTTCATCGTTCTATTTCAAACTATAGACAACATTAAACGTACAAATACAAATGTACTATTTTTGTTCTAAGAGCCTCTTAAACACCAAGTTAGAATCCTACTCATAAATATCTACGTGGTAGTAAATAGGTATATATTTTATGTATGTTAGAATAAGGTATATATTATTTTATATGGGCCGTAGTTTTTAAGTATTTTACATCCTGTACTAGACTAACGTTGCCTGAAATAAATGTTTTTTTTTTATTATTATTATTATTATTATAAATTAATTAAATAAGATCACAAACTATAATCATAACTCACAATTATGATTCAAATTTCGCAGAAGTATCATCATCACCACCTTCTGCCCTTGTCCCACGCTAATTGCAGGCTATAAATAGCAGTAGATTTCACAGAATTTCCTAATCCTCACAATAAAGCTGCTCTTCGTTATTGAATGACTAATAATGACTCGTTAAAACAACAGTCACTTATCATATAAAGGTACCTCCACCATCATTGATCCACTATCATTGACTTGCGTCATCATCTAACTAATCTACCAATCAAGGCTAAGATGAGTCTGCTGCGGATGTCATCCGAACTTTTAAATCGTAGGATCACAGATGTTTATTATAAGGTGGGCTAGATGTGTGTGTACACTTTAATTGTCAAAAATTATGATTATTATTAATATGATACACTTCTTTATTTAAAATCGCGTTAAAAATATTTTTTTTACTAAAAGAAATACAATAAAATATTATAAAACTATTCTACAGTAAAATTATATCAAAACGGTAGATCATCGATAATTATTATTATTATCATGGGTACACCTATTTGAATCATGAAAAGAAGTCAACAGCATAATTAGATTTATTATATTAGGTAGGTACTTAAATTGTATGTGGATAAACCAGCAGCTTTAAAGAAACCTATCGAAATAGCGATACATAGAAATATAAAAAATATCAGATCAGTTTTCATTCAATTTATTAAGATGAGCTCTTGTTGAGCTGATAGGATGATAGGTATTGGTGCTACCCAGTACCCTACAATACACAATCAGTCAGTTGCATAATGGGCAAGGCAACAGTCCACTATCATACCGATACTTCCGCCCTTATCAGGGCCGTTTACCCTTCAACTTGGGTTCAATCTAGCTTGAACCATGCAAACACCAGGGATTCAAACCAAAACGTTGAGTTTTTACACTCTAAATTTACATGCAGCTTCCCGGCGGCACTTACGCGCAAATCTGTGAGGTCCCTTTTGTGCAACTGTGGTTTCTCAACTGCAAATAGTTGCGCAACGGGGCTTCCCTTTTGTGCAATTCATTTTGTTCCCTTTTGCTCAACTGCGTATAGTTGCACAAAGGGGCTTCCCTTTTGTACAATTCATTTTGTTCCCTTTTGCTCAACTCGATAATTTTAGACGAAAAAAAGACAGTCATTAGGTACAAACAACAAAAATGACAATATAGTGTCAAAAAATTATTTTACCTTTGGAAATTAAGTTTAATTTTGACTTTCAAACTTATATTTCTACAGGCAGGTACCTAGGGTAGGTAGGTAGGTATATAATAGGTAGAAACATCTGGATCGGATGGAAATACCCAAGTGTACCCTTCAACTTGATTGAACGCGAGTCGTTTCCTAGCTGTAATGAGATCACGCGGCCCTTGACTTTCAGCCGGCAGTTGCCTGGCTTCGTTGGTTCCTGCGCTCTGTTCTGACGCAGACTGGCTCTCATTCATTCAAATCAATAGTAAGGTACACGGTACATTACATAACCTAGTATGTATTTCGATAAGCATTCACGAGATTCAAATTAATCAATAAAATTTCTAAATAATTCTCAATTTTACTGACTCAAGCTACAGAAAAGAATAGGATGTAAACGGCCTAGCCATTCTACGAACAGGCTGATTCTAGGATCCAGCGACGGCGACATGCACAAATAATATAACAACATCAAAATTATAGCTTTTTACTAAAATATTACAGTAGGTAAGGTACTTAAATTCCAGCCAAGTTCGATGTAAAATGTTTCTGAACAAACCACAGCCAAAAAAAATTTTTTTATTTTCATGTATGGTGTCGACTTTCAATTAAATAGTCAGCGATATTTATTTAAGGAAAGTAAACAACTGATGGGAATAAAAGAACAGGGAATATACACGGCAACAAAGTGATTTTTTGGTGGGGCTAAAATCACACACACGACGAACGGTACCTACTAAATTAAAACTCCCAATTTTTTTACAGTCTGTCTATCTTTTTGTTTGGCTAAAATGTTCCTAACGGGGTGGACAACTCCATACCACAGATGACATAATTACCTATATAATCTGTGGGCTGGACTGAGTTTGATTTGAGGATTTTTTTTTTTGAAAGTTTATTACGGTATCACGCAAAACAACACATGAAAATGTGCATTTTACGCGGGAGAAGCCGCAGGTACAGCTAGTTCCAAAATACTGAAACCGTATAGCTGCATGCCAGATTGTTGCACACAATCAAAATAAAATTACTTCCTTATTATATAACTAGATGTCGCTGCTCAAAGTGAACCGGCGCTAGATCGCGCTATCGAAGCGTTTCTGGTTCAAGTCGACTTCATTTTATCAATTCGATTGAATCAAGAAAGAAAGAAAGAAAATCAGTTTTTGAAGAACGCTAATTGCTTTGTGCAATTTATGGCGTTTATTATATTATATTATTATTATTATATTATTATTATTATTATTATATTATTATTAATTATTATTATATTAATCGTAGATTAGGTGCTAAATCTTTGACTTTGGTACGTACCTATGTACAACGAGAAAATAAATTGGTATGTTTTAATCTCACTAATATTATAAACGTGAAAGTTTAGATGGATGGATGGATAGATAGATGGATGGATGTTTGTTCCTTTATCACGCCAGAACGGCAAAACGGATCTGGATGAAATTTGGCACAGAGATAGATTATAGTCTGGAATAGGACATAGGCTACTTTTTATCCCGAAATTCCTACGGGAACGGGAACTACGCGGGTGAAACCGCGAGGCGCTGCTAGTAAACTATAAAGATAAACCGACTTCAAATTCCTAAATAGGAAAAAATGGTTTGGAAGGAACACATCGCTGCTGGCGCGATGTAATTTTTCAAATGACTATGAGTCGGAGTATAAATACAATTTATACTCCGACTAGCAGCGCCCGTTTCCGTGATAATTCCCATAGATGAATACTTATAAACGGGGAAATAATTCCGGAATAAAACATAAGCTATGTCACTCGCTGAAAAGTAAGCTTTCTAATGGTGAAATAATTTTTGAAATCGGTCCAGTGGTTTTTAAGATATTTTTTGTATAGGTCCAAAGGGAATATCGAGAGAAATATTTAACGACATCGGTATCATCGAAGCAAAGCACAGAAACAATTTTTGGCTGTGGAAGCTTTTATTTTTTTTTAATTATTCTCATCTCACGTTCGTATTCAAATTCAAATTTAAACATTTTCCGCTGCACATGAATAACCGTTGTTGAAATTTGTGTACTAGTTTTTAGTGATAACCATACTGTTTACCTTGTTGTTTTCTGTTATTTTTATCAGCTTTTGTTAAGTTTTCATTCAAAAATGTCTTTGTTGACATAAAATATCGCGGATCCTTAATTGGAGTATACAATTCGAGTATAATTTAGTTTGATTTGTTGAGTTATGGGATAGATGACACATGGATGAAACGACTAAAGAAAATACCTCTTGACCATGGAAACCGTTTGTTTCCGATACCGAAAATCATCATGTGATGATATTTCATATACGTTTACGGCGCACATTTCAATTCCTCTTGGATCAAACTTTTATGGGACAACTTAAATTTCAACCTTTATATAACAACGAAAGAATCATCATCAATCTGATCGGCGAAGATATCACCAAAAATGTTGTAACTAGTCGTGATTTTCACGGATATCCCAAAGTTTGCGCCATCTACCACGGTCCTGTGCTAACCGCCTCCATTGACGTCCCCCGGCGAGTACTATGTCGTCGCCCTCAAGGATTTAAAAATCTTTGGTCAACCCATCTTGCAACTGGGCATCCGACGTATCTTTTCGTTCTCAGCTAGTCATCATCGTCATTATCATATCCGCATCCTGGATTTTACCCATAGCTGGTACCTCCCGAAGTTTGTGCCATCCACCACGGTCCTGTACCGCCTCCATCGACGTCTGCGTACTATGTCGTTGACTCACCTTGCAGCTAATCTTATTTAAAAACAATTGTTATAAAAATCGATTTGATTTTTATAACAATTGTTTTTAAATAAGTATGTGGTAGGTAAAGCTTTAAAAGTAATCAAAGCGGTAAAGCATGCGGACATCACTTAATGACCGCCGCTCCAGCTGTCAAAAATAAAATGAACGCGTAGACGCAGATAAGTAGGTCGGTACGTAGATCATTTTAAATTTGAATATTATTTTCATGGCACATGGAATTTTAAATTTGAATAAGAAATGCCAACAGTAAACACAAACGGATTCAAATTAAGCTACACTGAATTTAGTTTGCTTCATTGCCTCTAGCATATCAAACTAGATACTGAAATTCTCCAATACCTAGCTCGGATTACTTGATTAGACCTAAGCTTGAAACCAAGCCTCGGGGAAGTGTCATGTCAACCTCTGGAGAGCGCGCTACAAGATCAAATTACAACAAGGTCTCGGCCTGGCCATCGATTAGTTTGTCTTGTCACCTCTATTCGATGGGTTGAGACAATATTTAGGTTGGTAAACGTACAGGTTCCAAGTCTCATATATTACCTACATACATTTTGGCTTTATACTTAATATAAAATGTGCGTGGTTTTATATAAAACAGCTTACTATCACCATTTTACGATTCTAGATATTTATGAATTATTAGAAATCGATTCCGAATAAAAAAGTTCAAACAGGTGGTTGATCGAGTAATCACAATCTCAAAAAAATCGGCTAACACAACACACATCAAGAACAGTTAACAACACAGCAACAGCAAGTTTATTTTATTTTCCACTTTTCGCTTTATAGGGATAATTAATACCTATCCCTACCGATAGACACAAAAGATCAAGACAATAGATGCAATCAAGGTAGGTACTACTATGAGTAGGTCGAGACATCTTCTTCAACATCGTATTCTTCACTATTGAAATTCATGTCTGCTTTGGAAAGTGTGTGTTATGGAGTTGATCTGCTGCTTCCACGTCGATCTTCGGCTGGTCTGAGAGTAGTGGTCAATGAGAGTCCTGTGACATCCATCACAATATTAGACAGACGGTAGATATTATGTAGAGTTCTAAAACCTTCTCAAATTGGAGAGGACAAAAGTGAAGTCTTCTAAACCTTCGTGATACATCGTCGGCCACATCTTCACTTTCCAAAAGGTCAGATTGTGGTCAAACGAAGGGCTATAGATTATCTAAAAAAAGAGGATTTTGAATTTTTTATATTGAACCAGACGTTTCTGGTCCAATCATGTAATTATTTTAACATTACACATTAACCCGTATGTGAGGTTTTATTTAGGTACTCAGTAAACCAAGCATTGAGAAAGGCTATAAAAACACCCTTACATCGTTATTCCAGTGCCAAGAAAGTATACGTCGGCGGTCTCTGCACCTACAGCATCGGAATGTTCATGCTCTGCGCTGCACGGGCTCCAGCCGCCGTCCTGCTGTTCAGCTGGACCGCTGGAGTCATGTACTCCACCCTCTTCACGCTGCCATATCTTCTGGTAGCGCACTACCACGCTACAGGCACGGTAAGTCTTACAGTACCCTGCAGCATTGCTGCGGAATAGCACCGCTGGATATTTTATGTCATCTTGTGGACATTCCATCAACTCCTACGTTCCTTTACCTTCATCATTCATTCCGCTAAATTTGGCATACAAAACTTGCTGTCGCTTTTACTATTATTTGAGAGAAGAGGTTGTGGAAAAATATGCGAATATTGTGTTTTATTGCAAAAGTATTCTTTTTAATACTTCATAGGACCTATCTGTCAGTAAATCACAATAATTTCATTGAATCCAGCAATTTTCCTGTTGCCTGTTTACTGGGCCGCATGACAGGATCCCGTGATATGATTACAGTTTGGTATTACAAGCTCCCGCGGTTTCAGACGCATGTTGCTCACTCGCTCGGATAATTAACATTACTTGGTATTCACGGAGGAAATTAAACGCATAGGTAATCGTTTGGTAACATCTGTTCATAGAGCTTATGATCTATTCAGATAAGTCTTTACAGCTCGACGCACATCCTAAACGAATCTAACGCGCCTAAATAATCGAATTTAAAACAAATCATTTCTGATTTACCGATAAAATTATGTTTTATTTTTTTTTCTGATTCGGCAAGGACGATTTCTTACATGATTCTCCAATTATTTCTGTTCCCTCAGCGTTCGGACCGAAAAAGTGAGCGCAGGTAGAACTGGTACTTTGGAATACTTAAACCCACTCTTTGAATAGGTACTACTCCCTTGCTAAGGCCGTTTTGTCCGACCGAACGAATGGTCGTGATTATTGAATTTAGTATTCATTATTCTCTCTTTGATGTGCGATATCAGTAAAGGCGGTCCGCGTTTAATTCGACAGATTCACAGCGCTCGCTTTATGCTCTGTAATTAGTGGTTCTCCCTAAATGGCTTTACAAATACCTTCGTCGGCTTTGCTTTATTGACGATGTTTCCATTATACCTATTCGGAAAAACTGTCCAAGACCACAAGTTACGGAAAAGACTGTCTTCTATGACTGTCTGTGTTCTGACTTCTGTCTCGTTAAATCCCTGTTAATTTGTAAGTTCCTCACAAACCTATCCTATACTAAAATATGGTCCAACTATGAAAAAATTAAAATAAGAACAATACAAACTGCTTACTTGAAAAAACTTTGATAATGGTACGTTATTCAATTCAGTGTTCTTCACTAAGCCGATAAACTAAACAGGCATCATAGAGCTCAAGTTGAAGCACAGTGTAAGAAAATAAAAAATCCTTTTATCAGTACTTACTTAGTTGCCAATCATGTACTTATTATAATATTTTTGTTGGCTATTGCTTACTCATAACTATAAATCACGAGATTTATGAGTAAGCAATAGCCAATATAACTTTTACAATAAGCACAATCTGAATGTAGCTACTCTCTTCCAGTGGGATGAAGCTGGCAATGGCTGCGGCTCAGCGCGCGGTATCGGGACCGACGTGGCTGTCGTTTCTAGCTGCGTTTTCGTGGCGCAACTTCTAGTCTCTCTCATCATGGGTGTCGCCGTCAAGGCAGTCGGTTCTACAGCTGCGGTAGTCGCAGTGGCCGCTGCCTTTGCCGCTGCTGCTGCGTTCACTGCAACAAGGATAACGTATCTTGATCTATAGTGAGAATAACTTCTAGTCTCTTTCGTCATGGGGTCACTGTCGAGGGCAATAGGGGTCGCCGTGTTCGCTGCCTTCGACGCTGCTGCTACGTCCGTTGCAACAAGGATTATGTATCTTGACCTATAGAGAGAGTAACTTCTACTCTCTCTCGTCATAGTTATCGCCGTCAAAGCAGTCGGCTCAACTGCGGAGCTTGCCGTGGCAGCTCTCTTTGCCGCTGCTGCTGCTTTCACTGCGGCAAGGATTACGTATCTTGATCTATATAATACTAGGTAGAGAGAATCAAGGGAACTTTACTCTTTTGTCTTTCTTTCTTTTTTTCTCTTCTCTTTTCTTTCTCTCGCTCGCTATGGGTGTCTGCGAATCGACGACTATTTTCTCCGTATCTCGAATCTCGATAGAATGATTACTAATCGACTTCCATAATACAGGCCTAAGCCTGTATTATGGAACCTTGCTCAGTCATAGATCTGTGCGTGAGTGACGCTGTATGGCATAAGCGTTACTCAAGCATAGATCGATGACTGAGTAAGCTTTCATAATAAGGGCCTTAATCTCTTAGACAAGAATAATAAGGTTAAGTAGTCAGTTAAATGTAAGCAAGTACTTTTACCTTTCTACTTTGGTTGGTTCTTTGGTGTAAAAAATGACCTTCTAGTTTATTAGATATGTAAAACCTTTTGAAATGTATAATCATGTTAAGATATCCACCTGTTAAAAAAGTTGTACCTATTTGGTTAAGTTGTAGGTTCATAGGTTTAAATAAATATTTATTGAATAAAATATTGTCTGTTCATGTTATACAAAATCATTCTGAATTCATAACCTACCAAATACAAAAAGCAAAATAGTTCGAGTTTTTAAATCGTTTTTCAGATCGAAACTTTAGATTATATTAAAGTATATAAGTTTACTTACCTATATCTGGACAATTTATTTCAACAAATTAAATCTATTATTATTCACACTAAAAATCTGAGCCATCACCTGAAGGCAAAGTGTCCAGAATGCTGGCAGCATCGCCACGTTGCATGGCAAAGCTAATTCGTAAAAATAGAAGGCAGCATTCCAATCACCTTTGGACTCTGAGAAGTTTGGTAATTAATTTGTAATAATACTTAAGCCTTTTTATTTCCAATCTCCTTAGTGATTAGGTACAGAGTTTTATTAGTATTTTTGCTTAATAATAGGTGAGTAGGTACTTATAATACTATATATTATTAACAGTTGTGAGTTGGATCCCAGTTTGGTAATTATTACAACTATATTACTAGTAAAGTTACATTAAAATAGAAAATTTATCACAGAAATTTATATAAATGAAAATGGAAACACATCCACAGCCACTGCCTTACTATTCTCTATAGGCTAATAATTAAACTATCTATAATTGCCTTGGCGATTAAAGGTGGCGTAAATTCTTCGAAGATAAAATCACCACTACCACATCGACAGCTGACATGGAAGCTCTTGGGGTACTCTTTAGAAAGCTAACCCCTACCAGGGCTTTGGTTCTGTCCAGCGGGAAGTTTGAGACGCTTTTCTTCGAGACTGTGTACCGATTGACTTATATAACAGGTCCGTAACATCACATCACACTATCACGATTTCACATCACACTAATATTCAAAATGCGAAAGTTTGGATATTTAATTCTTTGCGCCAAAACTACTGAACGGATGGGCTGAAATTTTGCTAAGGTAGTTCTAAAACTGAAATAAAACATTGGCTACTTTTTATCCCATAAATCAGTTCACATGGGATATAAATAACTAAACATCGGGTGCTAAGCCACGACGACGGGCAGAAACTAGTACATAATGTTGCGTTCATATTTAGCAGAGTTAATTTTTAACTTTTTTTTTAATTCGGTACCTACTTAAATACTATTGTGTCGCAAGCGTCGACTACCGAACCTACCAGAGGAAGCTGAGGAAGGACAGTAGCTTCTTTCTACCACTGTCAAGCGTGATGATTATTGCAAAGCCAAGGGAGGTTTGCTACCCACGCTTGGCAGTTTGGAGGCATTTGCAGCTAGACATTTGTGTGCTTTGAGAAATATAGAGTACACTTGTGTTAGTGCATACACCTGTGAACTATAATAATGTTCCGCGCACATACAGCTCTCCTTTGAGACTGGCCGCTACGTAACCGAAAAGGCTAGGAGCACATTCCATTTGACTTCAAATCCTGTAAAAGCCTAAGGCAAGCCAAGGCTTTATCTGGACTCTACTAAAATTAGACTAGTCAGTAGGAAAAGTACCTAAGTGTTTTAAGTACCTAGTTGTATGAAAAGAAAAAATCTTATTCCTTTCCACAAAATTTTTAACAACTTTCACACAAATAAAATAAAGCGTTTCCAACACAAGACTAACACGGAATTTATTTAAAATACGCTTCCATTCCCTTCAAACTTCTCACCAATTTATCTCGCTCTCCATTGTGCTTACTTTGCACAAACTGCGTGCTTCAAGTTAACTGCAACTTTACAAAGCTATTTGCACTTGCACGGACTAGGAGTTGCGAAGTTATGCAAGGATGTGCTTTGTTTGTTCCATTGTTTGGTTAGAGTTAACGAGTTAACGGATTACTGCTAAAGGTTCAAAGTTCAAACTCAAAGGTATATTTGAATCACACATATTAATGACCGCCCGTTTAACTTGTACAACATCCGTCTTAACGAAATAAACTCGGGCGTGGTACGTAATCCAGAACATAATATTAATACATATTTTGCGTATTTTCTTTACGTTGTGTTTTGTATTCAATTCCAATTAACTATTATAGTTAGTAATAGGGTATTTTACTCCTTATGAGAAAAATCTAAAAATATATTTATGAGATAGCATTGGCAAAAAGCAGCCTGAAAATGTTCATAAGTTAACAAAATAAATTTATAAATTCAATTCAAGTTTTCAGGTTTTTTATCAGTTTTTAAACACCATAGACATAAAATTAGTTTGCCTGTAGGCAAACTAAAAAGTATGAACTGTATCAGCAACATCAGCGCATTGTTCAGATCTCACATCCAACTGAATCTAAGGGTTAATTTAACTATTTTATCTGAATCTGAGTCTTACTATTAAACTCTACTAAGTAGACTGATAGAATTCACATTTTAAAAGCGAGTAAGTACACATCATTATGTCTTGAAGCGCGCGCTTCAAAACTTCTATTGTGTACATATTCTAATGGCTTCTACCATAACCCTTTCATCGCCCAAGACGCAGAAGTCGATCTCCAGCTCCGTGTGGCGGCGGCTGGGCAGTGAATGCGTTAATAATCATGACACACCCTAACCTCCACCACCTTACAGGACTGTCTACAATCGAAGAAAGCTGGGGTTACTTCGTTTACAGTTCGGCTGTAAAATTTATGTTACTGTTGCTGTCATTCGGCGAGGCGGCGATTTGCTTCGATGCCAACCTATCTGTGGATGAACGGGTTGGTTGCATCAATGTCTGTCTGCTGCAGTATATCTCAATATACCGATACAAAAATAAGGTGAGACTTATCACATCGAGCGTCACGGCTGTACGTAGTACCTACGCTGTTAGGGAGCGTACGTACGCAGCGTACGTGGGGCAGCGATGACGCACTGCCTCAAGGGGCCCTCTTCGGTAGGCCAAGCATGACATCGCATCAGCATATTTTATTATAGCGTATTAAATGAAGTTAAAGGAATAACTTTCAAATATTTTACGCATTCGATGACGATGCGATGTGATTTTTTCTATTCTACCGTTTGGTAGAATAGAAATAATCACATCGCACTTACAACAAACAATCTTTGTGCGTGTTCTACTGCTAAGCTCGCTTTGCTATGACAAATGGTATCGCAATTAGCATCGCCATTCGGTGGTGATTCAGTCACAAAAAGTACCAACCTTTGTCTAGTAAAGCAATTGGTAATAAGTTCAGCAAAATATTGCCCTAGATCACATCGCTGAAGCTCGTCAATGGAGCGCGACGTTTCTCGATAAGATGGTCTCGTTACTACAAAGAACTACTATTTTAGTAACTATTATTAAAATAAGTTTTATTTTAAGATCGACAATAATGAAGCTTACAAAGAGCTAACAGTTTCCATGGAGTCTCCCTACTTCGACACCACAACTCCTGAGCGAAGGATGCTGGTGGAGTTCTGGGCGCGAAAGAACTCTGATTATCTAAAGCTACTGGTTGTCTGGGGTAATTTAACTTTGTTTGCTTGGTGAGTTTTTTTTATTTAGCTCATTACATTTTTGTGTACGGCAAACATAGCTTTCAAAGATTTTTTAACATTTTATGTGTACTTCTGAAGAATAGAAAGAAAATGTTCGATTTTATTAAATAAATAAAGTGCCGGGTACCGACCGACCTAGGTTAGTTAAAGGTATCTACATATTTAAGTAAAGCCATAAAATAGTTGAAGTTTTATTTAAGTTTCAAAAACATGTCGCAAATTTTCTTTAGTAGTGCCTCGACACGAACGTATCTAAATCATCTAAATCAATGATAACAGATTACGGCTTTTTGAAGAGATCTTGCTTCCAGGTACATCTACCCTCTCATCGACGACATAGAATACAACCTGAGCATCCGCATCTACATTCCTTTCTCCTTCGACACCCACACCAGATACCCTCCAGTATACACCGCGGTGGTCGTCATGTTTGGTTACATAGCTCATTTTGTGATGATCAATGATATAACCATGCAGGCGCATCTTATGCACCTTATTTGCCGCCTCACGGTATTGGGAGATTGCTTCAAGAATCTTCTAGAAGACTGTAAAGTTGGGTTTGAAGGTAAGGGAATAGGTATTCGCAAAATCTTTAGTCAGACCGAACAGTCACTAAAAAGAAAGACTGTCCAATCTGAAATCGGTATTTGAAGTTTTGGTTTCTGCTATTCCCTCGCGCCCTTTTTTATTTTTTAAAAGCCTTGAGCTATGTTTATCTGTTTAGCTTTTAGCTAAAACATCAACCCGGATATTCATATTATCTACTCTGCTACAGTGTTACTTCTCTTGATTTCAACTTTTGACAAGGCAGAGTGAGAAAAAAGACTGCTTGGCAACTGTTTTAGTTAACAGACTATACGTAGTTATATTTTTTATTTTTATTCCGTGGTATTATGAATATAACGAATAATGGGGCAAGGCTATATAATATAGCTAATACAAGAAACTAGGATATAAGTTCTTGAGCCAATAGTTATACTGTGCTATTGTGCTTAAGGGGTTTACGGGTTCTGATCTGATTTTCCTGAAGAAAACTTTATTAATACTTCAATTTTGTCTTATTGAATAGCTTCATCAATGACCGATGATAATGTTATTTATCAGGTAGTCTTACCTACTAGATTTTTTGTATACATTACATTACTGATAACTGAATACTGTGTTTAGTTCAAAAATACCATCATACAATTTTACTATCATTTCTTCTATTAGGTAAGAGTATCCCATTAATTATGTATTAGGGGAGGCCTATATCTAGCTGTGGACTAATATAGGCTGATGGTGATGTGGTGATCCCATTAATCGTGAAAAAAAGCAAAAAATCATATTTATGAAACATTGCGCGAAACAACCATCTGTGTTTTCACCTGAGCACTCGCTCTCAGGTGAAAAGTTCAAAAGTTATTTTAAGTGAAAAGCTTTTTCAGGTATTCACCCCAACTATTTAATTTACAATAAGGAGTTCGCTGATAAATATATGAGGAGGATGGGCATCTTAGTTGAACAACACTCGATTATTATGAGGTAGGTGCGATTGCGGGACGACCTCAACACCTTCCTAAATGATTGGTGGAAAATCGCATAAGATCGCATGGAGTGGAAAGATTTGGGGGAGGCCTTTGCCCAGCAGTGGGAAGGAATAGGCTGAGGAAAAAAAGGTGCGATTGCGATACTAACAAGTCCGAAAACTGGACTTGAAATTTCACCTTGTCTGGCTGGGCACCATTAATTTAAACCCGAGGTGGGTTGAAAGCAAAACATGATCCATAATAATATATTATTTGACACGGTTTACCTGTTCATCGACTAATCGCTTATGGTAAAGATCGTCCATGATATTTACTCCTAAATTCAAGTTCCAAACTCGACTGCTTACAAAAAGCGTATCGCAATATTCCAGCCAGTGGCAAACGTGGCAGTACTGTCGCTTTGAGAGTATTCCATAAGTGCTATAACGGTATTACCTGCCGCCCGGGGCTCTCCGCCCGCCCAAGCTGAAACTCAGTGGACCTTTGTGGCTCTTAACATGCAAAGCTGTAGGCAAAGCGTCGGGCAGCTCCCAATTTCACCTTACTTTGTTAAGTCGTATGTAGGAGAGACGTGTCGACCCAGAGGGTTGAATTTTCATCTGATCGTTGTAAAATATACGGTATTAAGGTTTGATTGAAGACTTTTTGATTAAATCATTTTATTTGAGTGTGTCTCACTAGTTATACTCGTACCTAAGTATGTACTTATTAGTATTGTACTTATTTACTTCAATAAAATTGCAATTAAAACTAGTACTTACATTTTATCAATTAGGTACCTAAAAAATCCAAGCCGTGACACCACATTTAATACTTTCAAAGTCAACGTCAATAACATTTTTACTTTAAGCATACAAAATAAGCACTTTAGACAAGTCAAATTTTATACATGAAGAGCTTTATAAATCCTATTTAATAAGAAATAAGATATTATAGATTTTATTCACTTAATTTTTTTGTCCACAAGTGGAAGAAGTGACAAATAAACCACCAGTAAATATCACTTAAAAACCAATACATGATTATTATTTGCCTATCTAAGTCTAACTATAATAACGTGATTTAGATACAGGTTAATCCCACTAATATTATAAATATGGAAGAAGGATGGATGTTTGTTACTCAATCACGCCAGAACGGCAGAACGGATCTGAATGAAATGAGGCATAGAGATAGATTATAGTCTGGAATAGCACAAAGGCTACTTTTTATATGGTATTCCCGGAATTCCCATGGGAACGGGAACTACGCGGGTGATACCGCGAGGCGCTGCTAGTATTTATATAAAAGTAACTATGTAAGCATAACATTATTTTCCTTATAAACTATTGTCGGTGCGGAACTAGGCGTGGCCCGTTGTTGGTGCGGTCTAAAATAATCCCTTCTGATAGGATTTCTTATAGCATTACTACAGTTATCTTTCTTCCAGGTTAATGTTGCTACAAAATTTACTACAGAAACAGGTTGCGTACTTATAAAATGTAAATATCTTAACATGCGTTCATCCGCGATTTAATCCATATAATCCACCGCAATCCGGCCACTTATTTCCGGGACATGAAGGTTACGACGTTTCATCTGGTTTGCGAGTGAATTATTTATACGCGACTTTATAGCACATTACATTAAACACATTACTCACGAGGCTTCCTGAAAGAAGATGAAGAATTTGCTCTTTCTTTTCAAGGGTGTAAAGTTTCAGATCTCGGGATAGGTATCATGCATTGACATCATGCACTAATAAGCCCTCACTTATAGAGTAAAAACTCGCTAGCTGTCGTCTTCTCAGACAAACTTGGGGGAAGTTCGTCTATCAAGATTCACCAGCGCTTTGAAATTTTCAGACAAATTTTGAATCTACGGAACACCTTGAGCCAAGCTATGCTCTTTCAGTTCATGGCAAGTGGTACACTCATTTGTTTCGTTGGTTTTGAGACTATTATGGTAAGCAAGTAACCTATATTGAAGCGTTCCCAAAGAGATTACCTATAGGACAAAAAACATAAAATAATTCAATTCTTTGCCGATAATTTGCATGGATGCCCCAAAATATCTGCAAAATTGTGTTGGAATGCTCCAGATAAATGTAAATTATCTCTCAAAATATTCAACTGTCCTCATCCTCAAGTTGGGTAAAAAAGGTAAATTATTTATTATTTTCGCAGACACTTACGGAGAACGCTGCTAAAACCGTCAACAGCCTTTTCTTTCTCGGATATAATATCTTTGAGCTGTACATTATTTGCCGTTGGTGCGACGAGATCACAGTTCAGGTTTGTGTACATTAGATGATCGATATTTCAACGAGACTGAGAGACTCTTACAATACTTGGTACCTACTTGCCTTAATTCAGTTTTGTTATGAAACTACGCCTCTACGAAAGCTTTGTGCACGTTTCTCTCCACTCGCTTTCAGATAGTAATATCTATTTAGTGCGAGCAATTAGAACAGATCAAAAATTCTATTTTCTTGGATTGTTTCAGAGTCAGAAAATAGGCGAAGCGATCTACTCCTGTGGCTGGGAAAGCGGCGCATCAGTCCTGCCTGGCATCAAGCAAACTGTCAAGCTGGTGATAGCTCGTGCACACAAGCCCTTAACCTTTACCGCTGGAGGAATGTATTCTCTTTCTCTTGCTTCTTTTTCAACCGTAAGAATTTTGTAAATCTTAATTTTCTTGTTATTTTTGTTCTTGGAAGACTCTCCGTTGTTTTTTTATGTGGTTACTTAACCAACTCATTAGCAAAAATATGAAGAAGGGTAGCTGGAATAACTTGGGAGTTTGACGTTTCGCTATAAGGTCCATGACGATGGAAGTTCCAGGTTCGATTCCCGTCTCGGGACAAATGTTTGTAGGTATGATCTGCAGATATTTGTTCAGAGTATTCGGAGTTACATATATAGTAGTATATATATAGTATATTGTCAAACTAAGAACGTTTAAAAGTAGAGGAAGTTTCACATGATATAAAAACGCTTGGATTTTTAGCAGTTTGTAAAACTAAGCTTTAATATTCGCTGAGAGTAGACACGGCTTCATGCCTAGCCCGAGGGAAAAGATAACTTTACTAACTTACGAGGCCATATAACACGAGACCCATCTTTTTATGACCTCGTTAGGGTACTTCGCTTCATGAAATTACACCTGCCTCCGTTACTGCCCAGAGGGTATGTGAGTAAGCACTTGGTGTTGTAAAACTTGCTTTAAAAGCGAGTAGCTTTCGTAACGTAGTAATACAGGATGGCTTTTTGAGAAGGGAGTGGATAGCCCATTTCGAAACCATAAGAGTTAGATAAAATTCGTGAAAGGAGACGAATTTTTTTTTTAAAACAAATCGGCATATTTTTTGTCAATTTTATTATTAACGTTGGTATGTTTACAAAACTCATAACGAATCGATGTTTAACTGAAGATAAAATCTATAAAAATTCAGGTTTAGTACCATCGCTAGTGGCAAGTACCTAAACCAACATCAGTTGTTCAAAATTAATATTCCAAATACCTATTTCTGTTTTGTTTTCAGCTTGTCAAAACATCGTACAGTACTCTCACCGTGGTGCTTCGAATGTCACATAAATGAATGGTGCTAAAAAAATTTAATAATACACAAAAATAAATGTAGAAAGTGCACGAGATATTTTTGTGCTTATTTCCCCATGGACTTTGCAGAGAGCTCGGCTCGATTTTCCAGGTTTTTGGAAAAAAAACACCTTATTTTAATTCTAAAGTTATGCGGCCTCACGGTATTTACACCAAAAAATATTCACATTCGAAACTTAATTAAAAGTGCACATTTCGCACATTCAATCATCATCATCATCATCAGCCTATATTAGTCCACAGCTGGACATACAAAGATTAAAATTTAAACATTAAAATTGAATAAACAGATCACCTCATAGGGAGAAGTCATTTACTATTTTGTTTTTCATATGTTTACCAAAACTAGCTTATGCATAAACTAGACTTATCGCTCGACAAAAGTCAAGCTAACATAGTTACGAAATTCTGCTTTGCTACTCAAACGCAAACACAGAACAGGGTTGACGTAGAATTTGAACAATAAAATGAACATTGTAATTACAAGCGTGTATTTCTTTGAATGCCGTGTTGTCAGATCAAAGGAGGGGTTCAACATGCTCTCTCTTTAATTAATATTCGTTGACTATAATGAGAATATTTAACTATTTCGGAATTACCGTGACTGTTTCCATTATACTGGTGCATTTAAATAAAGTACTTACCTACCGAATTAAAATTTTTAAATTGAGAACTTTCCTTCCCAACAACCTTCCCTAACCGAACTCAAAAACCGAATCGAATCAAGCAAGGTCTTAAAGCACAAATTAAGGGAAAATCCGAAAAGTATCAATTTATAGCTTGTTACATTTTAAGTAGGTATTATACAAACTTACTAGTGGTTTATTTTTCGCTTCTTCCACTAATGGACAAAAAATTGAACAAAATCAATGACATTTTGTTTCTTATTTGATAATAATTACTATTACGTACTATTAACCTGTTTATGTATAAAATTTGACTTGTCAAAGTGCTTATTTTGTAAGCCTAAAGAAATAAAACTTTTGACTTTTTGTTCAGAAAAAAAACATTTTTGATTATCGCCATGGACCGAAAATCTAGACGGTACTTCCCGTTGACTTAGAAACATAAAATTTTACAAGAAGCAAGTTCTTCTAATACAAATAAAGGGATAAATCCGAAAACCGTCCATTTCTAGTTTATTCACAAAAAAAAATACTATCGCGATGGACCAAAAATCTTTCGGTTGCCTACTTCCCGTTGACCTAGTATCATAAAATTTGGCAAGAAGCAAGGTCTTCTAGCATACATAAAGGAAAATTTTTAAAACCGTAAATTTTCAGTTTATTTACAAAAAAATATGATTCTTCACCGTGGATCAAAACCCATAGTGTACAACCCTTGATGATATATCATGATATTTCGCATGAAACAAGGCTTTAAAATTATACGGAACCCTCGGTATGCGAGTTCGACTCGCACTTGACGTTTAATTATTATTTTTAGGTTTACTTTCCCTAACAATTGTGCTAGGTAGGTACATAATGAGTCCAAAGTCACAGTTAAAGATTGTCCGTTTCAGTTTCAATGGAAACGAACCGTATCAAGATAATATCGCATAATTACAACCCTTGTTGACATAAATAGTATTGACCTGAAACTACGATCCACATTCAGTAAGCACCAGCAGCTTTCATCATTTAAAAGCTTGCAGCAAAGAATAAAGTTTCAAAATGATTAATTTCATATCAAGTATTTTGAAATCCATCTGGCGACACTTGACACCGACGAATGCACTAACTTCCGCTAAGGGCGACGTTGAGCTTAAGTTCCTGGAGTCCATTTACCGCATCACTTACTTTTTGGGTAAATCTTTGGAATTTTTGTGTTCTCTGGATGTAACAATCGCCAGATAATTATAATATTACTAACATAACACGGAACCTCGATGTAAAATTATAATGTGCCTCGTTTCCGTAAAAAGTCCTTGAAACTGAAAGGTTTTATAATCTAATGTCAAAAATGGTATGGCTAGCACAGACCTCAATTCATTTCATACCAATCCAGATTCATTAGTCGAATGCCTTATATGTATAGGGAATTACCTTAATACTTGTACCTTGTGCCTAGGTTCAGGCTGGAAAAAAAAGGTTAGTTATGGCCGGTATGGGGTAATATCTTCGATCAAAAATAAGGAGTTCGCGGCCTCCCCCGTAGATACCTAGAGCCTTACAAAAATGTCACTCAAAATTGGGTTCGTTTTGTTTTGACGCAGACAGTTTGCGCAGAGCCTGACAAGTTTTTTCCATACGGAACAAGAGATTGGTGGAGTCGAATTCATTTTATTTTATTTTGTAAGTAGGTAGGTACCTACCTGAGAATTATATACCTACCTACTCAGTTTATTTTCTATAAGGATTAATTAACAGAATTCAGGTAAAGATAACGAATCATTTATTGATGAAACTATAAATTGGTGTCTCAACAGTAGGTATTTATACAAAAGGGTCATTTCAGACATACAACAATTTAAACTTAAAATACAATTACAGGCAGGCACTCTAGATTAAAAAGAACTGGTTCCTGTCTGCGGCTTTGCACGAGTTTTTTTTACGGGAAAAAAATAAACGTTTTATAAATTCATACTTCTGGTAGGTAGGTAAGAACCTAGTCTTTCTTTTATTAGAGAGTCTACGCAAATGAAATTTTAGGGCGGGCCAACTAATTATTTTAAAAATCATCAACTAGTAATATTAAACTTATTTTTATGAAAAATATATTAATACATAATATAAATGAAAAAAAAAATTTAGAAGAAAAAGCCTCTCCATTTATCAATTTAGAACAAAATTAATATTTTAACATAGGCAAACCAAACAACAATATTTTATGCTGATTTCACAAGTATATGACTCACATCTCAATATACGGGTAAAAAATATATATAAACTTACTGAAAATAAGAAATTCCATCCTTTTTCAGCACTTTGGACGAGTGATTCTTGCATTTTTTGTACGAGCACTTACCCATGCTTTTTGTCTGAACGCTAAAATGACACTAGTTGAAAAGCTTTCCTAACATGTCAAAATGTACCTCTTTTGCTACTGAAGGTTGTGGCGTGCGCATTGTGAATCTAAGGGGGGCCGGCAAAGCCGGACATTTTTGATCGATGGGTAATATGATAATAATATATGGTTATACTAAAATGATAACGATGGCGTTCCCAGGCCTCTCCTTTGTAGACAACAACAGTATCCCCTACTTAATATACAGCAAAGTGGTGAAGGTCCTCGTTGCTGCCTTCGGGGCCGCGGAAGCCTGGTTTGTCATCAGCCAGTTTGACAACCTCGAACTGGATAGTGTAGCAGCTTCTATCAACACGATCGCTATTCATTCGATTGCTGTTTTTAAGATGAAGAATATGGTAAGTGAAGAAAAAAAGACCGACATTCATAATAGAAAAAGAAGAATATTGAAATGGTCATACGAAACTAAAATTAATGCAAAATATCCAAACCGTTCGTTAAAATAATTAACATGAATTTAGTTTGACGTTTTCGATACTAGACGAAACCAATTGGAATCCCTGATACCTAAAACACATACGCACGAGTAAATCTGCTAGAAAATTGAAAAACTTTCTTTCTACCAATACTATCCCACTCAATCCTATTTTTGCTTCCCCGTATTTGCTATTCCGAGTAAAATACACAAACAACGCTAACGGTTCCCTTTTAGATGGATCACAAGGATGTTTACCGAAGTCTGGCGGATTCCCTGGAGTCACTGGATAGATCCACTGATAGCAGGAAACGACTGGTAGACTACTGGGCAACCACACAAGTCAGTTACCTGAAGCTGCTGCTTGCTTTAGGACATTGTTCTTTGTTAGCTTGGTAATTTGGCTTCAATTTCTAATATTCAGTAGCAATCTTATTACTGGCACAAAACAATTTTTTTTTTTGTTAGCAACGTTCTCTGGGTCGTTCAGTTCAGTCACGAACCAATTATTTTCACCTTTATATTTCCCATACAATACTTTTCTATTTGCAGGCACCTTTACCCCTTGATCGATGATGTAGAGTACAATCTTATGGTGGCAGTGTACATTCCGTTCCGGTACGACACTCTTATTCGCTACACTCTCACATACATCGTCGTGGGAGTTGCCTTCTTGTACATATCGCACTGGGTGATGATATCCGACCTTACACTCCAGGCGTATTTAATCTCACTCGTCTGTCAGCTGACTGTGCTTAGTGACTGCTTCACTAATATTGTTAAAGACTGTAGCGATGGCATAGAAGGTAAACCATATAGGTAGTTAATATGAGAATCTCTTTTTCAGTGTTAGGTTCTTTTTCTGCGATTGTGGTATCTTACCTTCTTTTCCTAGAGAAGAGCTTTTTTTTCACTCTTCTTCTTAAACTTCCCCTTTCCATATTTCTTGACAAATGACAGCTTTGAGGTACCCACACTGGCTCTCGCCAGTGTGGGTACCTTGGGAGCTTAAAAACTACCTAACTGCTTTTTTTACAGGATACTCGCTTGAATTGGCAGGAAATAATCAATTTTGCCAAAGATACCAGAAGAGGATGGCATACCTGATCAAAAAACATAATCTAATATTGAAGTGAGTATCTTTTTAATCTCGAGTCAAATGATACCAAATAAAAAGCAATTCGTTTTTCACGGATTTCTGAACTTATAAAGCAACAGAATGAGTATGTGTGATGAAAGCTTTGAGATATCTACCTACCTCCTGCATTATTTAAATCGTCTTCATAAGGTAATTCACAGTTCAGTACAGTTTTCGACAAGATGTCTGTATTTTTGGCCTTCACTAGCAAGAATAACAAGGTAACCTACTTACTTTACCTACCTTCTGCATTATTTAAATCGTCTTCATAAGGTAATTCATAGTTCAGTACAGTTTTCGACAAGATGTCTGTATTCTTGGCCTTGACTAGCAAGAATAACAAGGTAACCTACTTACTTTATGCTTTATTCTATTTCTGTATTCCATAAAATTTTTGTCTTTACATAGTTTTTGCTCTGAAAACATGACTGAATCAAGATTTTATGATAATGAAGTTTTATTTTTACAGGCCTAGCGCCTGAAATAACAGGATCTTTGTGTAACCCTTGAATGTTGTTGTACGCTGTAGCACTGCTGGTTTTCTCAAATAGAAACCTATTCTGGTTAAAATAAAAGTGATACCGTCTTTAATAACTGAGTCCTTTTCCATACATAATAATTGATAAATATTTTTAAAATCTGCAAAATTTGGCAAATTTAAATGATATAATACTATATAGCGCACGATTAGATCAGGTTTGGAAATTATGAAATAAAGGATATCTTATGCCATAGCTTTGTTTGAAATGGACTTTTCTCTCTATTTTATGCTATAATCTCATGTCGTATTTTGTCACTTGTATAATCACTAGTGTGATTATACAAGTGTGGTTTTGGATTATGTTTTTGATTTTACAGTTTTATCATGGATCTACGATCTATACTGAGTTACCCCTTGCTATGTCAGCTTGGGGCCAGCGGTGTTCTGATTTGCTTTATCGGGTATCAAGCACTCAGTACGGTAAGTGATTTCTACAATATTTGTTTTGTGCAAGTCCGTGCATAAGTTTTACGACCGGTCTTCATTTTATAATACGACCCGACACTGGGTCTTCTAAAAATGTTTTAAAAGTGCGAATGTCCATTCCAGACCATCGCAGGCAATGTCATCAAGTTCCTGATGAGTCTGTTTTACCTCGGGTACAATATGTTTGAGCTTTTCATCATCTGTCGGTGGTGTGAGGAGATCACTATTCAGGTTTGGGTATCGAATCGTTTATTTCAACACAAAATAATATTTTATCTAGAAACAGGCTGAGCCCACATCACGCAACGCACGCGTTACATTAAGGTGTTACTCTGAACCCAAACTAGCGCCTCCACCCATTTCATATTATTACGTTGATCAAAGGAAACTTTAAAAATTTTGTTGGGCAGTTTGTTGACCAATAGAAATTTAAAAAAAAATGTCGTGCAGTTTGTGGTACATAGGTATTATAAGCTTTTTTGGTCGTAATTTTTAATGTTTTTGGCTGGCAAATGCTCTCAGAATGTCTTTTCTCTACAAAAAGTGTTAATTGCTACTTGATTATAAAAATTCACTAGCGGAAGAAGTGAAAAAGTACTAGACATTATTTAGACTTCTCCTGAATGTGAGCGTAGGGCAGCCATTGGTATATTCATACGCGCCGCAATCCCACTTTTGACACGCACTTAGCCGTGGAAAACTATTTTTACCCCATTTATCAAAGTCAGGTTAGATTCGAAGTTTTGGCTCAATTCCCCAGAAATGTCACTCCCACAAATTGAGACAAATCATAAAACACATTACGAGGTTCTCTTACAAACTCCACCTAAACTCCAATGAAATAGGTTTAAATAAATATATCTACACAAATGTATTCGTGAAGTTATAGCTTTAAAAAATAAGTTTCGTCAGTGTAACTCGCAAGCCTAGGGGTTTCGAACGTTTGTCAATTCGGTACTATAGGTACCGGTTAGCCGGTACCTATAGTACCTTTTTGTATAAGACCGCTTCATTTAATGAATACCGAAAAATGAGGTAGGTACCTTTCAGATGGATTTGGACTTTTTTCAAAATATTTCAAAAAGTATGAAACCTACAGATTCCAAATTCTTTTTTGAGATGTACAAATTGATACCTTTTCCTGTATATTGGTCCTAGATAACTTATTCACTTTTAACTAAGCCTCGGGTCTTAACTTATAGTTTTTCATACGATCTGCATTTTTTCATAGCTACGAGTATTTATACTATTGTATTAGTAATATTTATACTCTGGACACCTCTTACAACAGTATTTTTTTATATCTCGGTTTCAGAGCCAGAACATAGGTGAGGCAGTGTACTGCTCAGGTTGGGAGATGGGCGTGTACTCAATTCCCGGGGCTCGAACTTCCATCATGATGATCATCGCCCGCGCTAACAAGCCGCTAGTGTTCAGCGCCGGAGGTGCCTACAACATGTCGTTGAGGGCATTTACCAATGTAAGTTTGTTTCCTCACTTATAGACCAGCCAGAGTCCTTCCATTTGGCCCTGTAGGGCCTAATGCGTGTTTTAAGGTAAATATTTCGATTTCTTGTTGAAAAAAAATTGACTTCTGAAATGATTAAATATCTATCAAGTATTTTGAGATCATCATTATGAATGCTTTGGCTTTTGCTTATCGAGACGTAAGTTTAACATAATTTTTTCTAGTCTGGATATTAATCATCTTTTTGCAAAGTTTCTATTATGTTTTCATCAGTATTGCATCTGTTATTGATTCGGAAGGTTCCTACCTAGGTAGAAATAAACCCATGATAATGATACAGTGATGCGATCTTTTTCAATACCCATCAACAATAATTTACTGAATGGTTTTTATTTTAACTCACATTCACAAAAGGAAAGTGGGATAAAAACCAACAAATGTGGAAGATATGTAATAAATGAATCAGACATGAAATTCCCTGCGGAAAGCCAGACAAAGGAGGCAAATCATGGTGGATTAGCACTGGATTCCCTTTGTACGTCCCTCGGTTCCGTGCCACTGAACGCGAATTACATCGGATGAAAGGCAGTTCGACGTATGTTGTCTGCCGTTCCCGATATTCAATCCATCTTACCTCTGGTTTTCAAATCAATGCAACTTATTATCTTTTGTAGTTCGCCCTGAACTTATCGTTTAGACGACCAGGTACTGAGCCAAGCTAGATAAAATTCGGCATGTTTTTTAAAATCTAAATCAGGATTTTTTTGTTTTGACCTGTGTCATAAGTGCATTAATTTAGTTTATTTGAAAAGAAATACATGGATACAGAATGAATGGATTACCTTTTATTAAAATTTAATAATGTCCCAAAAATTTTTGATTTCGGCAGGATTTGAACCCGCGCCTCGCCCTCAGTACGGGTGCACTGTAACCAACTAAGCGACGAGATCGAACACGTGCCTCGTCGAAAATCTCTGGGACCTCTTAGGACCATAGCGTCGTTAGCTCCACCTACAGGAGAAACATTGAAAGTTATCCAAACCTGCTCAATGACTAAAGTTACGTTTAGTACGATTGACGAGAGATGTCGCATTGCTTTATTCTTTTTTTTTCCCCAGTTACACACTCTAGAGCAAAAACCTACCATTTATTTGTTTGTGCGGAGTACGACATCCTGGCACAAATATATTTGCACAAGTACCCTATATTTTTTTAATAAAATTTTATTGAATGAATTTTTTGAGCTACGTTGCTCCCCCTCTCGTACGAAAACTCGGTACCCGTCTACGGTTCTCATGATAATGTCTCGAGACCTACATTATTCATGAACATTCCAGAAATACAAAAGTTTTTTCTTCATTGAAGCGAAAAGTTATGTTTATTCCTCTAGACAGAGTTATCGGACTGTAAATATAATGAAATACGAGACCCTGAAATTCATGAAGGCCGAAAAATATGTATTTGCCAAGCATGAGTAACGTGATGAAAACATGGTTTCAATTATGTACGGTCATAATAATGATCTAACCGAATTATAACAAAATTACACCATTATTATATTCTGTTCGTTATCTAAGGTAAATGGAAAATTGAGATTATGGTGAATTCGTCACAGCTCCTAATTCACTAGTTTAGACTGCTGTTTAGTTATCTTAGTTATATTTTAAACATTTGTTGTACGGAACCCTAAAAAGTTGCGTACCGTACCCAAAGGGTAAAACGGGACCCTATTACTAAGACTCCACTGTCCGTCTATCCGTCTGTTACCACCAGGCTGTATTTCATGAAAGTGATAGTTATACAGTTGATGTTTTTCTGTTGCCGCTATAACAACAAATACTAAAAAATAGAATAAAATAAACATTTAAGGGGCTTCCATACAACCAACGTGATGTCTTTGCTCGTTTTTGCTCGATATTGATAACGGCAACAGGTAGACACTGGAAATATTCACAGAATATATAGTTATACATTCACTTTAAAAATAAGTAATTAAATTAAAATAAAACAAATATTTAACGGCAAAAAAATCATGTCTGTTTTGACATGATTTTTTTGCCGTTTTTATAGATAATGATACAGAAACCTTCGTACGCGAGTCCAACTGGCACTTGGCCGGTTTTAGTTAGCATACCCTATAGGTTTTCCTCACCCCGAAAAGTTTATACCGTTCATATCGATCTATTCGATCGATTACGTTATAATATGGTAAAACTAATTACTTTATGTTCGTTACAGTTGGTGAAGACATCGTACAGCGCTCTCACAGTGTTGCTGAGGTTTCAACAAGATTAAAGCAGAAACGAACATAGCTTAGTTTTTCAATAGTTAGTTTCTTTTTCAGTTTAGTTTCACAAATTACCTACACGTGTAAATATAATGTTTCTTAAATGTCCTTAAACTTCATTCGTTTGGATTATGTTCCAATTTCCAAGCTTAAATTTAGAGGAATTATTTTAGGTACCCTACGAGATCAGAGAATTTATTTTTCCAAATAACCTAAGTACACGAGTAAACACTAGAGTAAATCAAAAGGGAACGTAAACTTTTCTATAGGTATATTTTTGAGTATTTTTATGGGTATTTTGTATTCGTATATATCTTGAGCCTTTATGAAAAACACTATAGCTATAGCTAAGAAATAGGTTCTACCTATTAAAAAAAACAGGTAGAAAAATACAGGTAGATTTTCAAATACCTCGTACGGTTCTTATTATACCGAAGAAAAGTTGACATTTCTTTGTATTTTACTCTTCATTCTTGGGTACATAGGTACTGATTGCCTCTCTTGTCTCGGTAATCGATCAGATCCAATAGCTTTGTAGAGCAATTAGTTTCATTAAACTACGCATTGGTTCCAATTTATTTGGAGTGTTAGACCCATTTCTTGCTAAAAACCATGTTCTCTTTAATAGCTATTAGTTAGAGCTCAAATATTATCACGAGTTTTAATTAATTTCACTCGGAGGAGTGTTCAAGTCAACACTGAATTAGTTCATCTGGGAGAGAGTACTACACGTAAGAGGCACCTTCTCGTGAGATAGTGGACAAGGGTTTATCAAAACCAAATAATAAATACCTTAACTGAATTTGAGTTTTATTGCACGTAATTTTCCTGAGTCAAAGCAGCGAACCAGGTTTTCATGTATGAGTAATATCCCGAAAATTTACGACCTAGACGGGACTTGTATCCGCAACCTTTAACGCAGTACGGAAACGCGCTACCAATTGCACCACAAGGTCAAGTATGCGACTAGTCTAGTAAAAATAATTTTCTCTAAGTTTGGGTAAGCACCATAAAACCTCTAGTCTGTGAAGCCGGAAAAATACACGCTTATAGCAGGCACACTTACATAACAGCTCCTTGCACTCCACCTATTGTTATGTCAAAGGTATACACTAACTGTCATGCCAGTATCTGGTAAGCAAGTAGATAGCAAGCAATTTGATTTACTGGCATGCACGTATAAACACACGCTACAGGCATGCCAGTAGCTAAAGAGTTGTCACCATTGGTGCACGTTTTTCTTCCGACACGAGGTGCCTTGACACGAGAACTAGAATGAACAGTGTGCCAGATACTGTCATAATATGTATGCGTCTTGAAGAAACAGGCATGAAAGAACGCAAATTGCATGCAAGTTTATCTTGTAACTGTACCTATTCGATAAGTGCCGGTTACTCGCACATGCCATTAGTATACACTCTACTGTTCCGTTTTACTGGCATGTGTATTTCTAGCCTAAGGTTAGCAAGGACGCCCTATTTTAGCGAAATAAAAGCCTATAAATGTACTACACTAACCTACCATCCACATGCTCCTACAAACCTAGAAATTAATTAAAATTTCAATATTATTCTAAGAGATTTGTTTAGGCTTCATCACAGAAGCTGAAATTAGTTATTTTTACGGCTCTACAAAAAACTAATTAACTTTCTCAGGAAAAGGTAGCTCTTAGTATTATATGATAGGGTTCTAAATCTAAGGTTTTTTGTTATAGTGCTTACCCGCACTTTGGGTATCTCTAAGAAATGAAATAAGTTCCCAAAAATTTTCGGTTTCGGCGGGACTCTAGCCACCGGCGCTATAGTCCGTAAGAGGTCCCAAAGATTTTCGGTTGAACCGACTAAGGGTTTCGTGGCTTAGTTGGTTAGAGCACACCCGTACTTAAATAGTTTAATTAGAGTTATTAATTAGATTAAATAATAAATACACCACAATATCTCCATAGAATTGTAGTTATGTCTCTCTCTAATTCTCGTAATCTGGCCATTATTGGACCTTTCAGCAAAATCGACCTTTCCGGCTCGAAAAGATACCAGCAATGAGTTAGCGTTACTCACCAGAATTTTTTTCAAAGAAATGGCCTCGTTCGATATGCTAAAATGATTTCAATCAGATCAAGGATTTTTTTTGAAAGCTGAAATATAGGCCTTGGCCTTCGGTCTCGCTCGGCCTTTGTTTCAGCTTATCCATCAAGGGCTGCACTACCTACTGACCGCGCTTTGATGGCCTGGATCTGTGCTTCACTGCGCTTTTGGCCATCATCATCTTGGCCAGTAACCCACCCATTACGGACCTAAACTTTTATGTAGGTACTTTAATATGATTATTCTATGTCTGACATAAGAATTAATATGTATTTCAAAATATGTCGTGCTTTATCTGTCGACATATTTTAGTGATGTAATGAAAATTTAACTTTTTATCTGCGTTTGTGGTCACTCGCCACTTACTATAGAAAATATACCGTAATATACCTTGCTATGATTTATATTAATATACCTACATTATTTATTATAGCTCCGACTGTTGTGGGCTTAAATCTTGAGATGTATCCCAGTAAAATTGGTTTCATGTACAACATCTTCGAGAGGCTTTATTAATTTTTGTTTTTTTTAGTCGCTATGAAAACGGCAAGTATTTTTTTCACACACCCGCCTAAGTACCTAATAATATAATATGGGGCTCGCCGCTCGCATTTCGGCAGGAGGTGACTGTGACTATTATTTTTTACCATTTTCGTAAGAACTGTAAAAAACACCAGCGTACACCTATGCCAGTTGCTGAGCTTGTGGGTATTGTACCTAGGTATAGGTAATCTTAACACGATTCAATGATCTTATGTCATGAGCTAGGTACTACATAGGTAGAACTATCTAGAGCAAATCGGGGGCCCATTCGACATCTGGATCGAATTCAGCGTAAAATTAGTAGTTTTCGACGTCAGAAAGAAAATAACACACGTTGCGTCACCTGCGAACACACATTGTCATGTTAATATCTGCCGATTCGAAATAGGTACGTATTACCATTCTCAAAAGGTGTTTTCGGAAAGCAACTCGTAGAAATTCGTCAACGTGAAAACACGAATGGATTTAAATAGCCAGAGCCTGGTTAGTGTTGATTTCGACTCATAGAGTGAACATCTCAAAGTGATCGAAAGAATTGTGTTGGCTGTGATTGGTGATCAGTGGTCAAAATGAATCTTGCTGGATATTTGGTGGTTCTCGCAAATCTGCAGGTAAATTATTCCTAAGCTGATATAATTTAAGGCTTAAAATTGGAATAAAATCATATTAGTTCCTTTGATATTAAACCACTCTATCATCTATGGTTACTATGTATGGTTTGGTACGTAATAAACATTGTACTGTTCGTTACATAACTTATGTTTAACGAATTTTGGGAAATGATTTGGATGAAAACGAAATCTTGGAGGTTATTTTGGTAATCCATTTACTCTGGCTGCAGCAACCATTTGATCAAACATTAATTTGATGTTAGTAGCTCTATTGTAAGACATCGTACAGGGAATTTGGACTTGCGCTACAATTACTGTTAATACTTAGTAGAATAATTAATCAAGTGAAGAAATCTTAACGGGGCAACACTAAGCACAAGCACAGTCATATTCCGAATGTCGCTAAGGGAGTCCTTCTGTCGATATGGTTAAGTTATCTAAGTAATATGGATCGAGACAAGTATTGGTGTCAAGGATACTTGCGTTAAAACAATAACAAGAACAGTTTGTTTTTCTTTTTCGTTACAGCACATATCAAAACTTACTGAGCCCCTACAAGACATATCCTTTCACGTTAACACCCTGAACGCACTAACTAAAATGCTGAACAGCATGGAATTTCCACTCGATGGCTACAAAAAAAACGGCCTTCAATCCCGCGGAAACCTTACCATATACGCGTCACAGAATCTACGGGATTACATTTTCAAAGGAGAAGGTAATGCTGATGATGAGGGTATTATTCTGAAGCTACACTTCGGTCCGTCAAATGGAGGTGATGAGAAATACGACGGTTTATCCTACTTTATACACGGCAAGGATGTTGATGAAGCTGTGAAAAAAGCAGTTCGTACAAAAATGGCGCTGTTAGGAAGAGGAAGCAGGAGTAGGCGATCGATCCTGAATAAATTGATACCATAAACAGTTATTTATGGCAATTATTAGCCATATAATAATAGTAATAATAATAATATATATAGATTTCTTTGACGATGATCCAAGAAGGAGATGGATCAAATAAAATAACGATGTTTGATAATTTTTGAACTCTAACTCCCTAATATATTAAACCTACCTTTTAAATGAGATTTGTTGTACCTAAATAATATTCTTGTATTTATGCAAGTTTTAGATAGGTATATTATACTGACTTAATTCCATATGTTTTTTTATTTGCTTTCGACTTTATACATTATAAATATTCCGTTCTAATAAATGATGATAATAATTTGGATGCGCAGCATTGCAATGTTTAATTAATCTTAAAAATTTTAATTGATGGAACAAACAAAATTAATTGAACTTAGTTCTTACCTATACTAACTTGGTACTTACCTACCTCTTATGAGGTTATCGTTTGTTTCCAAGTAGGTAATGCACTGATACGTACCTGATATGGGTACAAGGTCGAATGACAACTTACGAGAGTGTTACTCGATAGGTTATTATAATATTTATGTGCTAAATGCATTCCGACTTTGACCTGTCTTGGGTCATTAACATCAGCACTTGTGGTAGAAGTATATGTTTAAAATTCCAGCATTAAGATGCATCGAGTTAAAACTCGATGATAAGATAAATAAATAAATAATGCTGGACAATTCACACAGCAATATCTAGCCCCAAGGTAAGCAGAGTTTGTGTTATGGGTAGGTACTAGATAACTGATATACTAAATATAATACAATACATAGATAGATCTGCAGATCGTACAAAACTTTGTCCCGAGGCGGGAATCGAACCCGCAACCTCCTGCGTCGCAGGCAGGCCACAAAGGTCGCCAACAAGATGTTTGAAAACACCCCGAAAATAAATCAAAAACTGGGCTTTGAAATTAACTTTGACACCTATGATAATGATATATCTACCAAGGTAAAATTACATCAAGTCACATCAATACTCTATTTTCATTAAGTATACAATAAATGTAGGTACCATTAGAAAAGGTCAAATTTATTAAATTAAAGAATGGTGGACACTTACTACTTATTTATAGGTACCGTTCGTGTTTGGGATAGGTATAAATTGAATTGAAATTGAAATTACTTTCAAAGATTATGATATCAGCGACTTCTAAAAAAGAAATATCATATCCAATCCCATATTGAGTCTCAAGGAAGTACCGGTAAAGATAAAATCTATAGGTAGGTACTTTGCTATCATACATTAGGAAGTATCTATTCGTAACTTATATGGACTCTTCAAGACAAGAGTGAATAGGTATCTTCTAGACCTTCGTGATACATCGTCGGCTACATCTTCACGAAACCTTCGTTTGAACTATTGATTAAAAAATAAATAAAAGAACTTAAACGGTAATGTCATTGCCTTTATTAGAAAAACCTATTTTATATCGAAATAAATTATTAGCTCATTGGCAGTGCATCTTCCAAATAATTTGTACTGGTGGAAATTTATGTAATAAGTTTTTATATAGGTACTTTTTTGAGTGGCGCGTCGGTCGCTGCAGTGGCTTTAGTTATTAAATAAACAATAACACTACAAATAAGATAGACCACAATCTTTAAAAAACTTTAAAAAAACTACACGCGGAGCGCTACTATCTTAGCGTATTTCGGCAGCAGGCAGCCCGCGCAAGTATTTCTGGTGCATTTACATCGTACAAAATGCGTATCGCTCCCTAGACGATAATGAAACGCAAACAGGCGGTCGCCCTTTGTTTACAAATGACGCACGACGCGCATGGAGCGTGATGCAGCGTGCGACGCGCGCCCGGAGTCGTTTACCCTCCGCGCGCCGGGTCGGACGCGATGTGTGCGCGTGAGAGCGATACGTGAGATGTCGCGCCCGCGCTGGCTGTGGGCGGGCGTGCTGCTCGCGGCGCTTCTGGGCGTGCAGGCCGCGCTGCCCGCCGCCCGCCGCCTGCGCTTGCTCGGCTGGGACCTGGAGCTCCACGAGAACCGCGCCATCCGCTCCCCGTACTACGACGAGTGCAAGTTCTACCATGGCAAGGTTCTCGGAGAGGAACAGTCGACCGCGTCGGTGACGGAGTGCGGCGGCCAGCTGTACGGGCTGATCCAGGTTGGGGAGGAGGACTTCGTGCTGCAGCCTAGGGCGGCGCACGCGGGCAGCGCACACACGCTGCGCCGCCGCGACGTCGCGCTCGAAGAGCCGGTGCGGTACGACCTTACCGGGGACACCGTCACAGACCTCGACCTCGACTTCGACGATGAGCCGATGGCCCCGCACATCCGCCCCAGGCACAGCGACGATGCTCCTATGATGGACTACTTACGTAGCGAGGGGCCCGTCACCAGATCGATCTCAGGTGCGTGCATGATAAACAAACGAGTGATGCAGTGATGAAAGTGCAAGTGTTGACGCAATGCAATGTTTCAGGGGTCAAGGGCCTGTGGCTCGAGCTGGCCATCGTGGCCGACCACACGATGATGAAGTTCCACGGCCGCGACCGAGTCAAACACTACATATTAGCTTTAATGAACATTGTGAGTATTTACGATCAGAAAGGCGTTTATTTTGGTCCGAGTTCATTCAATCTTTATGTAACGTTGTATTGTAGGTCAGTGCCATATTCAACGACCAGTCGCTGGATTCTAACATGACGCTGGTCATCAACAAACTGTTTTTGTACGAGGAGAAGGACTCTATTATAAAGTACGGAAACGTGAAGAAGTCTTTGGAGGGAGTGAATAAATGGAACTACCGGCATCTCATAAGGCTGCCTACGGGTAAGATCTTCTAATAAAATTTCAATTGACAAAAATTCAATATTAACTAACGTCCTAATATTAAACACGTGTAAGTTCACCTCGCACGAGAATCATCGAGAATTTTGATCAAACCTTAAACAGCAATTTAAAAAACCAACATTTGGTAGACGGAGGTGCTAATTTTAGATCGATTAAGGTATTAGAATTTCAAACGGGTTACATTGAGTACGTTAGCGGTCACCTGGTGTAACACATCAAATGAACCACAACACGAATACGTATGAGATAAGAACCCTTTGTCGGAGAGAGTCTGCATCACTGCAAGACCCCGCCAGCAAAGCTAATTTTAGATTAGTTTTATTATGTACGTCATTATGACTTCCGGAGTAAAAATACAGTGCTCACATCAAAGCTTATCTAAAATTGAAACGGTTAAATCAGTTAAAGATTTCGATTTGCGTTTTAAAATATTCAAGTGCCTTTCGATATTACCTGACCTTGATATTGATATAAATGAGATCCTTCTTTAAAAACACGTGGTCCAAATATTATCATCAATCATAAAGTACAGTTGCGAAAGCTTAGAATTTCTATCTCTTGTCTGGTTGATCATAAACAATCTTAATAACCTACTCCTAAATAAAAATTAAATACTTCATGGACGATACATTAGATTAATATAAATCAACCAAGATTTTAGATTATTAATACTGTGCAATTAAATAAATTAAGATTAATTAATTAGGTTATAGTACCAACTTATGATACTTTCATCTATTACTATTTTTTGACAACCTGAATTTCGGTAGTGCTCCAGTTTAGGAGATGATTAGCTTAGCTACCTCTCAAGATGCAAAACGCCCAAACAGGGCTCCTAATACGTTGCATAAATAAAATTTTTAAGACCTCATATTGTATTAGGAATGCAAAATAAAGTACTTAAAAAAAGGTGCTTGATCAATATTACTCGAGCTTGAAGATATTGGTTCATCAGCAATTCTTAAAAATCCTTCCTTTCACTCATCATGTCAAACTGACGTCCCTATATAAATGACTTCGTTGTCTGCTAGCTGTCTGTCAATCAAGTTTAAGTATATTTAGGTAAGTAAGTGTAGGCTTTATGATCGGTTACAGATTGATAAACTTGACCACATTCAATGCCAGTGACATCACCGAGGTCACTGAGCCTCTCTGTCTGTTTTGTGTATTTCTACAAACACAGGATTGTCTTCTTTGTGATTTTGTTTTTTTAACAATATTAATCATCATTTATTTCGGACCGTAGATAAAGTTACAGATATTATTTAGCTAGTGCTACGGTCAATAGTAATGTATACCTTAAAACTAACATACATACAATATTAAGAACTAAATTAATCACGCGTTTATATGATTATTATTATATTATTATTATTATCTGTATATATATAAAAATCAATTGCTGTTCGTTTGTCTCGCTAAAACTCGAGAACGGCTAGGCCGATTTAAATACTATTTGTTTTGTTTTGTTCTAATAAGTAGGTACATTGGTGGTTTAAAAGGGAAAAAATAGGAAATTGGTTGAGTAGCTGAGCTAATGAAGTAGCGGGTATCTTTTTATCAGCAAGTATAATCATAAATAACATTATTAATAATATTATTTATAGTTAGTTACACGTCCTATTTGTCGTCATATTGTACTTTTTCTGATTTACAACCACCACCGATGCAGAACGAGACTTGCCTATATGATTGTCTAATATCGTCAAAGGACATTTCGCAGATACTTGGTAGGTAACTCAAAGTTTTTCCTGTAGAAACCACTTACAATACATTGACTTAAGAATGGGACATTGACCTGTCTAATAGATTAGGTACCTGTTTAGGGCATTAACCCTTGCCAACATACGTCAGAAAACCACTTCTTAGATCAGCAAGATTTATTTAGTGTTCTATGGAAAAGCTTACTCAAAGCCGTACCTACTTTCTTTTTTGTTTAAGTCAGGAAATAATACTTGAGTAGATGTCCAATTTACTTTAGGAACTTGGTTTATAAATATTTACTGTTTTTAGCCTTGGTGTTATGCTAATAGTTAATAGCATCATAAAATTTGATTTGTATTTATTTATAACCATTATAACATTGGAAGTTATACAAAACTATCAATATATGACAGATTTTTGGGTGCCTATAAAATTCATGAGATTTGACATCAGAAACAGAGTTGCCAATAAGAGGCCTTATTACCAGAGCTCTCTGTCTCAATGACGCAATTCTAGTAGAATCATATATTTTCGACGCACAAAACTACTGGTAGGTACAATAGTTGTCCCAGTAGTTCTGTACAGAACTACAGCACAGAACTACTGGAAATAAGCGGAATTTAGTACAGCTAGGCATCATTACCGTGCAGTGGATGATGATGGAGGATGCTGATAATCATCATTACTGTACTAACGGCGAGGAAATGCAGCCAGCAGCGTATTTGGAAAGCTTCTGATTGGTATAATAATATGCATTGTACCACCATACTAGTTGAACGTTTTCTAGATTGTTAACATTAGACTGCAGATAGCTGAACTGTTTAATATGTATTTCCAGCAGTTCGTAGATAATTTTACCTATTGAGCATCTGTTATTTTCATTGTAAATATATTATTTACCATATTATATAAAAACTATAGTAAAAGTAAAGGTAGCAGCAGCATCGACATCAAAGATCCCTAATCTCCCCAGGTAGCACCGGCTGGGACGCCACCGTGTGGCTGACCCGGTCCGCACTTGGAGGCCCCTCGGGATACGCCCCCGTCGGCGGCGTTTGCTCGCGGCGGCGCTCAGCGGCCATCAATAGAGACGAGGGGCTCACCAGTGCCTTCGTCATTGCACATGAACTGGGACATCTGTAAGTACTAATTATGTAGCTTTAGCGTTACCGAGTTGGAGCAAGCGTGGTTTGTTTTTCGAACTCTGCCGAAAGATTTGTTATGTCAGCGTATTACCCGGTGACAAATTTACCCTAACCCGTCTCTTCTATGAAAAAACAAAAGACGATTGCTCTAGTGCTTTTTAAACTTGGAAATCACAGGCAAGTGCAACGCTCGTGACGGTCATGTCGCACTTTTTAACCGACGAAAAAGAGGATAAAGGCGGAGGTTCTATGTTGGCCTGTATGATTTTTTTAAATTTTATAAAGTTGTTATTTATAACGTACATTATCGGCGTTCAGTTTATCCATCTCAAAGCGTGCAATAAAAGTGGTCCTATGATGCCGTATATTGTACCATACCGTGAGTCCTATGATGCCGTATATTGTATCATACCGTGAGAGCGTCCCTAAGTTATATTCGCTTAGACTTGTAAAGTGGTAGGTTCATGCTCACAAATCCAACAAAACAAACGTTCTGAAACTCCCTATAATATCACATGAACAACAAAGCAAGCATGCAAACCAACTCATGTGTGTTCTAGGAAAAGATAGACAGCCATTGTAAGTTAGTTAATAAATTAGTACGCGTAGTTTCCGGCTCCTACAATGTCACATTCTTGTCACTTCTTTGCAAAGACATGATCATCCAGCAACATGACCCAAAGATTGCATTTAAATCTCATAATTTTATTCAATTCTACATCATTTGTCATCATCAATATTCAATCTAGCGGATGTCTGCATTCCAAATGGGGACATGCAACCAATAATAACGCCAGAAGGACTCATGCACGCAGTTAAACATTCTGCGTTCTTAATATCTGCTATCTGCTACTTCTATTATTAAAGAAATCATTTAAAACGGGATATTTACCATGATTGGATTTTTGAGTTTTCCTACATTTCTTTAGTTCTTCCGTGACCATGGCGCATGAAACTGTGCCGAAATATTGGAAAACTCAAAAATCTAATCATGGTAAATATTCCGTTTTAAATTATTTCTATGTTAATAACCATGATAGTTTCAAAAACTTCTATTATTCTTTAATATGACAACCTGTGGCAAATCTGGCGAAGGTCCGCCTGCGACTTAGAAAGTTGAGGGTTTGATGTCCGCCTCGGGACATAACTTTTAAGCAATTTGTACGATCTGCAGATATTTGTTCCGGGTATTCTAGGTGTATTTTTTTCTTCGTTTGACCACAATCTCACCTGTTGGAAAGTGACGACCAATAAAGTATTGGAGTAAGTATATCAGTTATTGCGTATCTCCCCATAACACAAGCTCTATCTGATTTTACCGAGTTATTTATTTATTTATCAATTGTTTGGCCTCAAAACGGAACCTCTATAGGTTCCGTAGTACCTATGAAAAAAAAACAACCTAGTACCTATGTTAATAAATGGTGTGTAAACAATTCCATCCATCCAAAGGTTGCCTGGAAGAGACCGCTTCTAAGCGATAAGGCCGTCCATTTTTCTTATCTTATGTAATGTCTCTTTGTAATGTTGTTTTCTGGTGTACAATAAAGAATTTTTGTATTGTATTAAAAGTAGTACGAGCATAATGTCGTCAAATCTGCCGCTGACTATAGCTTTGCGGACAACCCAATTATAACGCAGACCTTTCTCGTTGAATTATGCGGAGGGCTAATAGCATTTCGAGGTAGATAATCCTTTTAGATTCACTCACGAGTTTGCTTTAGAATTCTTTATTAGGCACTTCCAAATCTGAACCCTGGTTGGCAAAAGTATCTGATTCGACTAATTTATATTAGGTATAGTCCAAAAATTTATGATCTCGACGGGAGTTGAAGTTCTACTGTTCAAGTCCCGTCGAGGTCATAAATTTTTGGAGGGGATTTTAGTACAGTAACAAGTAACCGACTTATCGAAAATCTTTGGGACTTTCTACGGACTCAAGCTCATGTTTCTGATTACCTGTAGTGAGCGTCTCTGACTATGAGAGGCTTCTTTATCTCATTTATAGCAACCAAGATGCAGTACGTCATACTTAAGGTCCACTCGCACTGAACGGAACTGCGAGACACGGCGCGGCCAGTTATTCTTTGTATGAAATCCTATGAGACTGATCACGTGATCACACTACGCGTTAGCGGAACTGCGCGGCCTTTTTGGTGATTTGTTCTTATTTGATGGGCAGTGCCGCGGCCGCGCAGTTCCACTGACGTATAGTGCGCTTCCACCTTAATAGTGGAAGTGAGCTTTATTCTCATATGTCCCAAGGTAATTGTTTGTTTAACCTCAGTTGTTTTGGTATTTTTTTTAAAACTAGCGCGCTGATAACTTTGTTCTCTTGATCAAAAACTATTATCTAATTTACCGTCATAGTCAACAAGGACACAATCATAAACCAATCAAGGGTTTTACCGCGACTCATCATATGGCCTTCACAGAATTCGTAAAGATTTGCGCGAACTCTATTTACGTCTCACTAGGAAGTGAATTCACATGCTTGTCGTTTTGTTTAAAAACGCTCCACATAAAACTAACGAAAAACATAAAACATCGATTCATAGAAAAACCGGTAATTGCGTAATGCAATCGCACAATATCGTGTTGCAATATCATCTAACGCTAGGTACTGATAAAGTCGTGAATCAGACCAGTTCAAAGTGTACTGAACCCCACAGAGCTCTGCGGAATGCTAATTAAGGATCCGTTTGAAATACGTACAAACGATACAATTGCATCAAGAATTTCAGCTCGCAGCAAGAGTTGTCGCGTAAGCTAAAGGTAGCTCGGTTTGTGTGGATGCTTTGAAAGCTGATATCTTTTGGAGTTACATAGGTAATGAAAATGTATGTTACCTTCGTATTTTGTGTGAAAAAGGTAATGTTGAGTGAGTTTTTTCCTCTCTTTAGTTTTATTGCGAAAAATCAGAGATTAAAATTAAGGTCATAATTTTGGATCATGAAAGAAAACAACTTTTGGATGATGAAAAACGTAGCTTTGTCAAGAACAGGCTAGGTCTAAGGTCGTGTGTGAGAACACAAATCTTTTAAGCGATGGGTAAATACTGATATTTACCAAGAATTGTGTTGTTCAATCATAGAATAGTATTGAAACCATGGTGAGCACGTGTAAAGAAACATTTATATAATATAGCTCAACATCAATCTAATGAAGTAGGTACCTAAAAAATGATAAGCAGAACTCCCTTCATATCAGTCGACAAATGAAATTGCAGTCAGATTGCGACTAACTTACTTTTTCTAAATTGCAATGGTTTGCTTAATAAATCCGAATCATAAATTACCAAGAACTTGCTATACGGAATAACGGCTATGATTTCAAGTCAGATTTTGGTTAGAATTAAATCGTATCAGAAGGCAAATAAAGAGATGTTATAAGCATTGCTTCGACAGCATTAAGATTATAGAACCGTATTTGAACTTCTCCCGTAAATAAACGCTTATTAGGAGTACAGTACAGGTACACGAAATTTCAGAACCATTGTTCAAAATACAACGGAATACATTTCGGTTATTTCATGTTTCATTTAACTGACAACAATGTAACAATACATATTACGAACAAGTTTAATGTGCATATTCTACAGGCGGCTCTTTTATATCAAAAATTATCGTTTTATAAAGTTTCCTACAGATTTTCTGTGAATTTCCGCATTCACATAAAAAAATAGCACTTATCTAGTATTTGCTCGCGACTTTGCACACGCTTTTTCGTTACAAAAATAATGATCACTGGGGTGATGTAATAAAAAAATTATAAACCTACTCGTAACAAGCTGACCACAAATTAAAACGATAAAACAATTTTAATTTTATGAAGGAACTAGTGGCCCGCCCCGGCTTCGCACGAGTAGATTCTATCACCATTGTTCATCAGAGATAATGTAGGATTCTAATGGTGAATCAATTTTTGAAATCGCTCCGTTATTTTCGGAGCATATTCAATTCAAAGAAACCAACAAATCTTTCCTCTTTATAATACGAGTATTAGTGTAGAAATAGAGTATTAATTTACAGAAAATTACAATATACAATACAATAATAACTTATATTTACACTAAAATCTATTTTCTAAAAATCTAAGCCGTCACCAGAAGGCAAAGTGCCCAGAATGCTGGCAGCATTGCCACGTTGAATGGCAATGCTAATTCGTTGACCGAAATAAAAGCAAGCATTCCGATCACCTGTGGACTCTATTAGGAGTTAAAATAATTAATAATTTTAGTGTAGATAAAATAATCACTAATATCTATTTCTCATGAGGAGGAGATATTTTAAATTATGGCCTCATAGATATCTCTAAAGTTGCTTGGACGTCGCCATTGTATCCTAATTAGTGAAAGATAAATTGTCCCTAACGGGTCTTTAAAACTACCCTACTAAATACGATGTAACTATAACTAGGTACTAGGGCAACGAATGAAATTAGGACAGTGCGATCCTACGATCTACTCGCATGCCCAACGCGGGGCCAATGTACTAGCTAGAACCAATGATACCCGTACCCAATCAGGCACTTGTAAGGGAAGGTCTACATCCAGCTAAGGACTAGCTGATAAAGTAATAGGTCAAGTAAAATAACATAAATCATGGTGACAATAATAATGCTCGACAATTCACACAGCATTATCTAGCCCCAAGCTAAGCAGAGCTTGCGTTATGGGTACTAGATAACTAATATACATAATATAATACTTTACATAGGTAGATAGATATTTTTTTTATTATACATAGAAAATGTAATAGTAATTTATTAATGTCTTTAATGTTAATAATCATAATACTTTTTTTATGCAATAACGCTTTAATGTATTGTATTTCACCTGTGTTACTGGTGCAGACCGATCTCAACCAAACAACCAAATTGATATACGACTCAACCTAATTGTTTATCCAATAAATTCGCCAAATCCACTCAAAGCCCAAATAAACGATCATTCGCATTCAAGTTCTTTCATTCATCAATGGAGCACATTTCATTAACTTTTGTTCTTCCACGCAGTGGGCACAACGGGCTCATTCCCGAAATAGTTCGCTCCTGGGCTTTGTTTGCCTCATGTTTACGAATGCTCTGCTTCTAAAAAGGTCCTGTTAAAGAGTGTACACACCAAAGACGACAATCGAAAACTAGTTGACAAAACACTGTCGGCTGCAAACTATATTCATACACTGAAATATCACACTAACCAGCCAGGCTGTGAGGGCAGGTTTAGTATCTAGAGTCCATTAAAGAGTCTACACACTAAAAACGCCGACCGCCGACAAGTTGACAAAACACTGTCGGCTGCCAACTATATTCATACACTGAAATATCGCACCAGGCTCTATGGGCAGGTTCAGTATCTAGAGTCAATTAAAGAGTCTTTAAACCAAAAACGCCAACCACCGACAAGTTGACAAAAAACTGTCGGAGTGCCAACAATATTCAAACTCTAGAAAATCGCTACAACCCGCCAGGCTGTTTGGGCAAGCTCGGTGGTTAGAGTATATTAAAGAGCACCAAAGCACACCAAAAACGCCAACCGCCGACAAGTTGACCAAACGCAGTCGGCTGCCTACAATATACTTACACTGAAAGGTCACACAAACCCGCTGTGTCGTCCGGACTGTGTCGTCCGGACTGTGTCGTCCGGACTCTGTCGGAGGGCTCGGTGTCTAGAGTCCATTAGGTAAACAGAAATTGGTAAATCATTTCGGTTGCGAAAGAGATCCTGAAGTTTTCTCAAAGCTTTTTAAACGTACACACTTATACGAAACGATAAAAGGCGCATGCTATTCTTTACATCAGAGGTTAATAATCTCTGATGTGTTCCACAGCTGGGCAAAGGTCCCAATCTACTTCCACATTTTAAGGTCAGCAGCTGCCATCCAACATGACTGGTGGATGTTATTATGATTACTACTTGGTGTTTGCCGTTGTCAAAAAAAACCACTGGTTGCAGATTTACAATTCGGGTTAATTAACTAACCGACACCAAAAAATTAGTTGGTCTTTTTGACAGAAAAGCTCAGTTAGCTTAATATCCCACAAACTTTGCTGATGTTGCCCATACATACCTATTCTGTCAGTGGATCAATCAACTTGATTAAAACAGGAGCAAAAAACCGCAGTTCGGTTATACCGCTGCATCAATTTGGACATTATCAAAATTTTGTGATGAAATTATCAAATTTCCGTACCTATTTTATTATAAATATAATTATATTGGTTATGTATGTAACTTTTCCGCATTATTTTATTGTTAATTTTGAATCCATGTTTGGGCAGTTGTGGTGTGAAGGTCAACCACTACTATGGTCATTATTTCTAGCATCATTAGCGTCTATTAAGATCTATGGAATGATAGCCAAATGTTCTCGATCCATTAACAACACTTCAAGACCACTTTATGTCTTTACGTCTCAACTTTATGACACAACACCTAAACAATTGGGTTAGATAAATGTTTCCATATATGTAGTAAATCATCCAACATGCCCTATATAGTTTATCTCTGTGTAAAGACCACCTTATATGTAGCGACATGTTATTATGTCTCTCAGATATGGACTGCTAGACAAAAACATTTTGTAGGCACGGCAGGAGCATGGCAAATATGATCAAGCTTAATAATTTGAATTTATTATATGAACTAGAAATAAACAGAGTATACTAATTCAAACACGTAGAGTTGCTAAAGGTTTTCCATAAGGCCCTCTACGTGTTTTGACGACCTCTGTGGCGCGGTGGGCGAAGGTCCGCCTGCGACGCAGGAGGTTGCGGGTTCGATTCCTGATTTGTACGATCAGCAGGTATTTGTTCCGGGTGTCCCGGTGGTTTTATATGTATAATAAAAAAAAATCTATCTATGTAATGTATTGTATTAAGTATATCAGTTATCTAGTACCCATAACACAAGCTGTGCTTAGCTTGGGGCTAGATAATGCTGTGTGAATTGTCCAGTTTTTTTTTTCAGTAACTGTTTATTACAATTATGGTTTTACTATTCCTCTCCGTGTTTCTCTACACATAAGAGCGCCCGATTAACTTATTTCCCACATTTTCGTGACTCGAAGAGCAAAATTTGACAATCTTGTGCATTCGACTAAAAAAAGATACCTAAATATGTATATCGATACTAAGGCTTATTCCCAAAGGTCCACGACTCTATTGTTTTCAAAAAACTAAGTTCCACACATTGATTCCCAACGTCCACTAAGATAAGTGGTCTACGCTCACATTTCTATTTTATAATGCGTTTGTGTGGACTTGAACGACTTTTTTAGACGATCTAACGACAAAAAGCTAGAGCTAACAACAAGTGGTCTCAATACAAGCATATCGAATCACGAGTATGCTCGTTTTATTTAAAAAGTGTATATGTATATCAGTTGTCGCCCTCCGACCAGCGAACGTGAGATGACGAGTTTTGAAAGACTCCAGGCAGATGCTGGATGCGGCAAGCTGAAGACAGGGCGCTATGGCACTCATAAGGGGAGGCCTATGTCCAGCGGTGGAAATAGGTTGATGATGATGATGACTATGATTTTGATAATATCAATGTTACAAATTGAAGAAAATATCATGAGCCAGACCAAAGGCCATAGATCGGAGCTCATTTTCGCAATTATATTTTTTTTATGCACAGAACTACAGGGAATAAGCGGGCTGTAGCTGACCAGTGGTCGTTCGGGGGTGGCCGAACGGGGAAATGGCCGAACAAGTATTTGGGTGGTGGCCATCCAAGAAAGTGGCCTTAACGGACCGGATCCATTTAAATAAATAAGGTCTACGTCCCTAAATATTTGATCCCTAAACAAATTTCAACTCAAATTATCAAATCTATAAATCGTAGGTCCTTATAATTGAGTCTACACAACGAAGGCACACCCCAGTTACGCAATTATGTCTGGATTTCTGTACGTTGTGATGTTTATACAGCTCAATTTGCTTTGTAGTTAATCCATCATTCGGCGCGTGGTCTTCGCTGGGTTCTCACGAGCAATTAGCTCCGTTTACTACAAGTAATTAATCTGAGGGAGGCTCGGGTTAACTTGATGGGTTAATCATTATTTATGTTTTGGAAATAAGGAAATATTTTATGCTTTTCTTGGATTGTTAATCCTTTACGAAACTCTGTCTGAGCCCTGGGAATGCTCTGTCAGAAAATTAGGTTTTTGTTTTCCGCGTAGGCTACGCGGAAAACAAAAACCTAATTTTCTGATTCGTTTCTATGCAAAACCCACTCTTATGTCAACTACATAAAGATAGCGTTTGCACAAAAATAATAAAGCTTAACTTAATCACAAGCTTCGTTTGTGTTTTTACAAGTAAGAGCCTCGAGTTAGTTTCGACGATAATGATAAAAAAATATATGTACATACAGTCAGACATAGAACATTAAACTTTTTTTAATTCGGTTAAAAATATTGAGAAGTTTCGAGTTGTATGTGCTCGTAATAAATGATTTATATTTAATTTTTTATTTATTTTCATATGAATGAGATTTGGCACAGCAGCGCCGCTATCGTGTGGACGTGTAACTACGCAAAATCCCATACAAAAATGAAACGTTAAGATGACGACGTCTCCATACAATCGTTAAACCGAACTCAGGGTCTGATCCTTGTCATACACTTTCTTTCATAAGTGATTAGAGCCAACTTGGAACTGAATCTTACAACCGTTGTCTACACTAATATTATAAAGAGGAAAGATTTTTTTGTTCATTTGTTTGAATTGAATAGGCTCCGAAACTACTGAACCGATTTGAAAAATTCTTTCACCATTAGAATTCTACATTATTCCTGATGAACATAGACTATAGAATATATCCGTGCGAAGCCAGAGCGTACCGCTAGTGACTATAACTTCGTGAGTTTATGGTTGGGTGTGTCAGGATATCTCCACGATCCTTAATGTCTTCAAGTCGCATTTTCTTCCACAAACCAGCTTTGTCATCTCTCCGATGAAAAAAATCACCAAATTTGTTCATTGTTGCTTCAAATCGACAACGTGGCCGCTTTGCATCATAAAATACCTACCTACTAGATGCGTCCCGTACGTAATAAATCATAGTGTATTGTAATGTAATCATATTCTATTGTCTATTACATCAAAGAAGGCGCGTGCTCCGTACGTACCCGCATACATAATAATAAACAGAAGTGGGTACGGAATGAAGTTCTCAGTAAGGATTCGTTGATAAGTGCACAGAATGTTGAATCACAAGCAGTAGAGCCATTTCAGTTGAAGATCTGTTTCAATTCTTAATAGATTTTTATATTGATTTACTTATTGTATATAGGGTGATTTCGACGTGGTCTCATAAAAGTTTGAACTTCGAGGAATTTATATGTGCGCCGTAAAACGTATTTTAAAATGTCACCACACGATCTAGACATTCAAGAAACGGGCTGATTCCGATAGCGACACTATACTTGTTAGTACCTATAAGTGTTCTGCAATAGAAGAGACAAAGAAAATAGAGTGAATCATTACCACAAAGTGTCCTCCTGCATAACAACTCCAGAACCCGTATTCGAGACTATGACTTCCTCCAAGCTAGATCTATAGGTACCTAACTACTATAGGTACGACTTTGTGGTGTTTGTTAGTGTAACGAACTCATCGTTCGAGTGATTCCCGGACCGTGACCGACACGTAATTGGCTACTTGTCAAATCTTCAAAGAGTCCGCCAGAACCGTATTGACTCATTATGTAGGATCGTCGTAACATAATGGAACAATTACCCACTTGATGATCATGAAAAGTTTAAGTAAAAAAAGCTCGTGAGTAATTATTTGTTTGGTTTTTTTTGCGAAGAAGATTCGGCATGATAAATTATAAGCTTTGATCAGTGTTGCGGTATGTATTTTATCAGCGTGGAATTGTACCCGTCGATATGTTCGCTGAAGCACCGACGACATCATTTGTTTTGTTTGAGACAACCTGGGAGTCCAGAATCTCCATCCATTTCAAATTGCAAAATATGTAATTATTATACAGGGTGTAACAAAAATTGAAGGACCAGACTTTCAGACGAGGTTCAGCTTTGATTCCAGAAAACTGGAAAAATATTTTAAAAAACCTGACTTGATTTTCGAAAAATTAATAATGACAAAATGATCACTAGACTAGGCAATAGCTTTATTGCCCGAGTGAAAACTGAGGAAATATGCATTTGTGGTACCACCTATCTCATCTAAGGTGCGTCGCCTGCTCCGGTGAAGACGCGGGTCGTTGACTGCGGCGGAACTTGCGGTCAATGGTATTTTTAATATTTTTCCCGTGTTTTGTGATCGACGCTGAAGCCCCCAGAAAGTTTAATCCTTTATTTTTGTTACACCCTGTATATATACAGGGATTAATCCAACTGCAGCAACTTCCTCCTTATTACGTAAATAGCATATTTATTTTACTAGTTTAATTTACCTAGTGCTATTTATTGGTTGTAATTTTCTTTGTTAGTAAAGTAAACATCTTTATTAACAAAGAAAATTACAATCACATATAATAGAATTAAATTAAAACTAGTATTTACAATTGAGCTAACTGCAGACTGTTGCAAACTGATCCATATCAATACGTTAGTAAAGTATTTTTCTGTACCGTTTTTGTAGATCTTATATTTTACATTTTCGTTTTCATTTAGAGTAAGTAGAGCTGTAGAGCTGCTGCGGTAGAAAACATCATCATCATCATCATCATCATCAGCCTATATCAGTCCACTGCTGGACATAGGCCTCCCCTAATGAGCGCCATATCGCCCTGTCTTCAGCTTGCCGCATCCAGCATCTGCCAGCATACAAGAAACTAGAAAACATACCAAATCATTTTTAAATTTTCTTTGTGTATTAAATCAGTATATACCTACTAAATTCACGAAAGCTCGATTTCAACGCGGCAATTATACGAATGAATGTTTGTCATACAAATACGAAAATATAATTTTTATTGAGGCAAAGTTCCGTTGGCACCGGCAACTCGGAAGCGCGGGAACAAAGCGCGACCTCGTGTTACAGAGGAAATTCGTTTGTTTCCCTGTACATGGAGCAAATAATACTTGTCGTTTGCTGTTTTCACACCCAAAGCTTGTAAATAATACCTACGTGTTTTGAACTTGCTATTTGACTGTCCGTTTAAAATTATTCATCTATAAAATGTAAATCTGTTATTGGTCGTAAGACAAACATGTACTTAAAGTTTACGTAGAATAAGGACTGTGGATTTTGTTAAATAAATAAAAAATTAAAAATACTAGACAATTCACACAGTTTATTAAGCCCCAAGCCTTAGCTTGGGGCGAATATTGTTTTTTCTAGTACCCATAACACAAGCTCTGCTTACAGAGCTTGTGTTATGGGTACTAGATAACTGATATACATAATACAATACAATACATAGATAGATATTTTTAGTATACATAGAAAACGACCAGAACACCCTGAACTGTCTGCAGATAAAGCTTGAAAAATATAAAAATACTTTATTTAGGTACTAGTTTTATCTGCGACTTTGTTCGTGAGAGGTAAACGATGAACGATTCTTGAGACTAAAGAGATTGCAACCCTTTGAAAGATCAAAGATTCAAAGATTCTCAAATAAATATGCCGAGCAGGAAAGTTATGGTAGGAATAACATTTTTGATTAATTAAACATCCACAATCAGGGTAGGTATACGTATTAGTACATTGCATTGTAAAAGCTTTCTGAGTGAATCAAGATTCGTAAACATTTATAAGTTTTTACCAGTAGGAAGAAGGAGGATTCTTAAGCTATGCGTCATTGAATCAGAAACCATTTTTAAATACTTTTCTATCTTAACGAAAATGTTGAGCTAACAAAGCGTCAAATCCGGCTATGACTCTACCTCACTTATCTAAATCCTATCTTTTACTGTAGTTACTGAGTTTTAGGCCCAAAACCTGATTCATAAAACAAAGGCCCCGTTCGAATTTGGATACTCTTCGGTTCGGGTTTATTACAGAAGCTTACAAAATTTTTATGAAGACAGAGTTCTTTAGTGTCAGTCTTTATCTAGTTTTCGTTTATGTTTACTGAAGGAATTTCCATTAAGCTTTTATGTAAAGCTGGTTGCTTCTACTTAGCCCGTAAAATACTGCTATTTCGTTAAATTTTAAAGTTAATACCATAATGTAAGAAATTTTTCTTTTTTGTGGTAGTTCTAGCCACGTGTCCACTTCCTCCTAGTTACATGTTGGCCTTCCACAGTTTATTTATTTATTTATACAGTTAGGTTAGCCTAGTGCACTAAAACTTACGAAGTAGACTTTGAACAACTAGAAAATTGATGCTAAGTGCACCAACCTATTACAGGCCGACACAATAAGAGTTATTGGAGCACACTTATATTTTACGCGTGTTCGTAATCTTACCTTCATAAACCAAATAGTCTCTGCCCGTGGCTTCGCACGCTTTGTTTAAGGTTTTTTTATCCCATGGGAACTGATTTATGGGATTAAAGTAGCCTATGTTTTATTACAGGCCTAGAACTATCTGTATCCAAAATTTCAGCATGATCCGTTCAGTAGTTTTGGCGTGATGATGAGGTAACAAACATCCATCCAAACATTTAAACTTTCGCATTTATAATACTTGTTTCTGTCCGCGGCTTTGCACGCGCTTTTGAAGTAGCCTATGTCATCCCCGAGATACCAATTCCCTACCAAATTTCATTAAGATCCGTACAGCCATGTAGGCGTGAAAAGGTAATAGACAGACAGACAGATGGACAGTTACTTTCGAATTTATAATATTAGTATGGATGTGGATTAGTGTGATGTGATGTGATATAATGCATCTAGTCCAGAAAATAAAATAAAATGAGATCATTTCGAACAAGCGCGATCGGACATTTTTTCTTTACATAAAATTTAATGCTCAACTAAAGCTTGCATGAAGTCATATTAAGATGATATGTTTTAAATGGTTCAATAACCTATGTATGATACTATTCGTTAATTACCTTTATTTAAATAAGTTTGAAAAAGCGCATAGCGCTTATAGACGTGTTTACATTTATGTTTAATATTGTCTAGGATGAATGTACACTAGATTTGTATTACTCGTGTTACTTAATTTCATAAATAAAGATATTTTAAAATTGAAAAAAAACTATCGGACATTTGTTCACAAAGTTCCTTCCATTCAATACGCCTGTGCCTGTAGAGCTTTTAGCAGTACAATAAAATTGTTCCTATTTCAGGTTAGGGCTCCACCACGACGGGGCGTCGCACTGCCAGGCCAAGGGCTCCGTGATGGCGCCCACGGTGCTCGCCACCCTGCACAACTATACCTGGTCCGCTTGCTCTCGGGACCGGTTCCATGAGAAATCCAGGTATGAAAGAATAAACGTTGATGTTCGTCAAACAAAAACAAGGTTCGTACAATCTTAGGTAATCCTTACATTCTTTATGAAGGCAGAATAAGTTTAGTAGTGCTGGTGTAGTGCTCGTCAAATAGGAGAGTGCTCACTGCAGATTTCAAAATGATATTAAAATTAAAAAACCTGGACTAAGATGTCAAGTGTTATAGTGTGTTCATTTCGCGATCGGCGCACCTGGGAGCAAGGCAGACGCGGCATTCCCTGCAGTCATCGAATATTCTAAATCTTTATATGAAACAGTATGCAAAATCGGCACCGAGCGCGCGGTATTTCAGTAAAATGCCATGAGAAAATGCGATGAATACTTGCCTGCAGCACCGATAGATGCGCGTTCAGCGTAATAGTAATGGCCATTTAACAATATTACTAAATTACTACGTAATCAAAAATTCACAGGCACATGCTGCCTCATTTGAAAGTACTTCGTGGAGTGCATGTGGAAAATGTCCTTTATCTGTTCACATGATGTTTTGGTTAGTTACTAAGTTCTCTGGCCTAGCGATCCAAAATGTATCAGTCAGTATCTGCTGTCTTTATCCAGTAGCCTTGATTTCGGGGGGTTGGTTTTCACAACTCAAGGTCTTTCCACAACGAACAAAAAATCGCAAAAAACATTCACCGTAGTCACAGATACAACTTTAAATGTAAAAGAAACCAAAGAGCGAGCGGGCTAGCTTAGTCACAGATTTCGTTAGAGATATTTCTTTTGTCTGGATTTTAAAAGCACTCTCCTGAGTGTTCCTATTTCCATATCTAAATGAGATTTGGTTATACTAAACTAGCTACTGACTGCGACTTTGCACGGATAAAAAGTAGCCTATATGTAAATCCGTTAAATTGTCTTAGGTTAATCCAGATCTAGAACTAAGAGTATCTACATCTATGCAAGATTTCAGGCCAATCCGTTTTGGCTTGAAGACGTAACAAGCATCAATCATCTTTACTGTCACATTTGTGACAAGCGATGGTGGCAAGCAATTCTGAATGTGGCCAGTGAAACACAAAACATTGAGAGAACTCTCAAATATAATTCCATTTACCATTCCCATGTGATTCGTGCAACAAACGTTATTGCGAAATGAAACAAAGCTAACAAAAAGAAAGGAAACAGAAATCTTATGATTTTGTGGAAGTGAAAGCTTGACTTTTGAGGGAGTAGGTAAAGGTGTTGTTAATATTTTATGAGAGAAAATTTACATTCTTATGTTTTTGCATTATTATTGAGATTAACCTCTGAAGAGTTTCTGATGGTAACAGAAATTATGCTACACATTGCCTGAACATGGTACAAAGGCAAGCTATTCTTACAGTAATGGAGAAAGAAAATCATCTTATTTTAGTGCGTCGTTGTTGGTTGGTATAGGTTTATAATGTTTTTTTTTTACTTTTAACATGAGCAACCATGATGTCACCAAGTCACGGTTTCTATAGCTACAGTGACAGTGAAAATGGATCCCATGAACTATTTTTTGTCGGTGCAAGTTATAATCAAACACTCACTAACACCTAACATCGACTCAACTCGACAAAAGAATATTCTTTCGACACCGTATGCACACAAACCGTTACGCTTGCATGCTCGACATCACTCGATTACCAATCTCCCAACACATGGTCTTGATTCTCTGAAGAGGCATCTGTTGCAGCGGTTCTTTTGTGGTGTTTGAACGCGTTCGTCACCCTCTTAGCCTTTCACATTATCCTTCACGAATCACGTTACTAATTATTCAGGGTAATGTTGTAATATTGGTAAGATAACGAGCGAGTAACTTCTGAAGGTCGTCGCCATGAAGAATTGATGGGTTAAAAATATTATGTAGCCTAAAAATTATGCTAAGTAAATTATGTTATGTAAACTAAAATTTAGTAGAAAGCTTGGTACCTGAGCTAAAAAGCTGACGAGCGGCTTTGAAAGGTCGAGTAGCTAGTATTTTTCTTTCAATCCAGACTTAGCATTACGCACTAATTTCACAGGATGCCCAATCTTTTAGTGCTGGGTACTTATCTACCTTATTTCTTCTTCGTTATTGCAAGCAAAGGTAGGAACTTATTTTGTTGTTTCGAACTTTTGAATATAGGGCTGCATAATGTAAAACGGTCTATACTATCAATTTATGAAACTGACTAGCACACACACCCCATGTGCGTGACTCTTTGTATCAGTCTTTTTGTGAACAAGCGTCGTTGCATGGGATAAATGGCCATATAATAGGGGGGGGGGGGGGACAATGATCTTATGCGTCATAAGTTAGGTACATTGACATAATTCTACCCATGCAAAGGAGGTCTGAAAGAGTTCAGTTGTTATAATAGCCACCCATCATTTGACTTGTGTCACTTCGATGTAGGTAGGTACCATAAGATGGTATTGGAGTTAGATGTTCCAGTAGGTAGGTAGTAACTGTAGGTACCTACTTACTGGGTTGGTATTATAAATTTTTGTGTTAGTTTTGTTTATTTTCTCTGCTTTAAATTATCCTATCCCTTAGCGTCGTCGTGGCTTGCAGGAGTCACAGGCGAGACTCTCATTTCATGCTCTATTGACGCAAGTCAAACTTAGTAGATTTACCTTTTCAACAAAACTTCGGTTTAAAGATGTTTATTCTCATAAAAACAAAAATGTTTACATAAAATGAGATACAAAATTTCTTATATATATCTATAACTAATGCATATGCTAATATTATTTTGTTGTTTCGAACTTTTGACCATAAACTTCGTTCGATGGGATATGATTTGGGTACTTTTTGAGAAAAAGGTCTTTATTTATTTATTCCTAATTGTAGAGCAGCTTTTCTGAAAGTGTGTTCTTCGCAGACTGTGGTGGTGCCTCCACGAGCGAAGCAGGGAGGACGGCGTGGAGCTGGGAGGAGCGAGGGAGATCTCTCACTACGTGTTCACTATGGAGGAGCAGTGCCGCACCGAGTTCGGCGAAGGGTGAGTTATGCATTTTAACTATTCCATAAGTATATTGAAAATGATGACAATTGTTTCGTATATACGCATAAACGTCTAGGTAGCTATTTGTTATGTAGGGTGGAGCTAAATTACAGATACATGAAACTAAACGCTTTTACCTCATTTACATCTCAATTCGAAAACGAACGAGAGATCAATTAAATCATTGTTTGCAAGAGTCTGCAGTTAGCTCAATTGTTTCAATGGTAAATACTAGTTTTAATTTAATTCTATTATTTGATTGTAATTTTCTTTGTTAATAAAGAAATTATATTAAATCATAAATTAAAGCTTTGAAAACCAAAAATTGATTCAAACTTCTTTCTGGCTTTGCGTCGATGATACCAATGTCATTAAATATTTTCAACCAATATTCCGGTTTTGTAACTCCTTTGTATACTAAAAATATCCAAGTTTTTAAATCGGGATATAGATACTTAGAGCATTCATTATTTTGTAAGCTAGATAGGTTTTTGGTGTTTATTAGGTTTTACTCTGTTTATTTTGGCGATGACGACTTCGATCAAAAATAAGGAGTTCGCGGCCTCCCCCGTAGATACCTAGAGCCTTACAAAAATGTCACTCAAAATTGGGTTCGTTTTGTTTTGACGCAGACAGTTTGCGCAGAGCCTGACAAGTTTTTTCCATACGGAACAAGAGATTGGTGGAGTCGAATTCATTTTATTTTATTTTGTAAGTAGGTAGGTACCTACCTACCTGAGAATTATATACCTACCTACTCAGTTTATTTTCTATAAGGATTAATTAACAGAATTCAGGTAAACATAACGAATCATTTATTGATGAAACTATAAATTGGTGTCTCAACAGTAGGTATTTATACAAAAGGGTCATTTCAGACATACAACAATTTAAACTTAAAATACAATTACAGGCAGGCACTCTAGATTAAAAAGAACTGGTTCCTGTCTGCGGCTTTGCACGAGTTTTTTTTACGGGAAAAAAATAAACGTTTTATAAATTCATACTTCTGGTAGGTAGGTAAGAACCTAGTCTTTCTTTTATTAGAGAGTCTACGCAAATGAAATTTTAGGGCGGGCCAACTAATTATTTTAAAAATCATCAACTAGTAATATTAAACTTATTTTTATGAAAAATATATTAATACATACTATAAATGAAAAAAAAAATTAGAAGAAATAGCCTCTCCATTTATCAATTTAGAACAAAATTAATATTTTAACATAGGCAAACCAAACAACAATATTTTATGCTGATTTCACAAGTATATGACTCACATCTCAATATACGGGTAAAAAATATATATAAACTTACTGAAAATAAGAAATTCCATCCTTTTTCAGCACTTTGGACGAGTGATTCTTGCATTTTTTGTACCCATGCTTTTTGTCTGAACGCTAAAATGACACTAGTTGAAAAGCTTCCCTAACATGTCAAAATGTTCTCTTTTGCTACTGAAGGTTGTGGCGTGCGCATTGTGAATCTAAGGGGGGCCGGCAAAGCCGGACATTTTTGATCGATGGATGACGATGAATTATATTGATGTAGGGCAAAAAGTCAAGTTAGTACATATTAGTGACTTATTTTCGCCGGATACCTTTCGCGTATACATCTGAATTTTACCATCTGCGGTTCCAGCTAGCGGCTGACTGATTTAGGTCGTTGAATTAAATTTAAAGCAGACTTTTTCAACCCTTAAATGCTCCAATAAAGTTAATGGTTATAACTACATATACCACAACACAACTACAAATGAAAGGGATTAAATAATCCAATACCTAATCTTTACAATGGGAAGGACTTTAAAATAATTGTTCTTGGACGATTAATCATGTCATTGTGAGGCAGCCATAGTAATAATTTACGTTTTGACACATGCTTAATACGTTCAGCGTCATGTGTATATACTTCCGGAAACACAAAGTACCATTTTCAGAGGCCGCGTGTTTCCTTTGGGAAACATAGGCAGTGTTTTATTTGGAGGCCAGTAGATCCGCCAGGGGGCCTCGTGTATCTTTTAGGCACACATGAAAATTAGAGGAAAATCTTGGAAAATCACGCATTTATTTCATCCCCATGTAATTAAGATAGCATTAGATAGGAGTTAGCTAAAAAAAGCATAGCCCAAAAAATTCTAAACACGGTTTTTTGGCTTGGCGGTCAACGTGTTAACTACCCAAAATACTCACTAAATTATCTCTACAACACATGCCTTGCAAGAATTCATAGGTATAGGTGTGTATAATAATACACACCTACTTTAATACCTACCTAGTGTTTTGGTAACGTTAATGAAATCCCGCCCGGCAGAATTTTCCGCATCGTAAACCGCAAAGGATTTATTTATCGACAATATAAATTGATTTCAATAAGCCGCAACATGGAGCCAGGTGCTCAGAGAGTTGCAACGTTATGCTATTTTGTCGCAAAATTTGTCAGAATTTGTCAGAATTTTGAAGGAGCAGATATGGAACGAAGTTTTGATTCGAACGTACATGTTGTCTACCTGTCGCGTGAAATTAGGTAGGTAGGTATAGGTACTTTTAAAAACTTCCGCTGACACAACGGTTCCGATGCCGCTTGGGTCTCGCCTGGTTCCAATTCCGCTACCCTCGTCTTATGATAGATAGATAGACTTTTTATTAGGTTCACACACAAGCAGCACAGGAAAAGTAACTTAATAAAAGTGGGTCATAAAAAAAAAAAAAACAGTAGGAATTATAGGTAGGTATCTAGACTAACTAATACGAACACACAATTATACAATAAAAAACACATGAACAGAGAATAAAAGAAAATTAAAGTGATACATAGCAAAACAGTCAAAAAGGTAGGCAGTCACCGTCCACCCAGGGAGGGGACCACCCTTAAAAAACCTTATGATCTCAATTCTACTCCCCGAATGTTTTTCGGTTCGACAAAGTGGTATATACAGATTTTTATGAATGCCTCATAACCAAGGTCATGGTCAAACAAATATGTGTAGGATACTAAAGCTGTCAAGTTGATTTATTCAGGGAACATCTGACTAGTTCGTATAACACGTTGTTCATATGACAATGTCATACGGGCAACCTTGATACGTCATACTGGGAGCTTATGTTTGATTGGACAATACCCGCAGTCTGGCTTTGGAATATGGATCTGAATGGAATTATTAATCTCACTAATATTATAAACGTGAAAGTTTAGATGGATGGATAGATAGATGGATGGATGTTTGTTCCTTTATCACGCCAGAACGGCTCAACGGATCTGAATGAAATACTTTGCACAGAGATAGATTATAGTCTAGAATAGTACATAGGCTACTTTTTATCCCAGAATTCTCACGGGAACGGGAACTACGCGGTTGAAACCGCGAGGCGCTGCTAGTATGGAATAAAGCATTGTCAAATCCATTTTTAGGGTTCCGTACCTCAAAAAAAGGAACCCTTATAGGATCACTTTGTTGTCCGTCTATCTGTCCGTTTGTCCATCTGTCAACCCCTCTTTCCTCAGAAACTCGTGGAGGTATCGAGTTGAAATTGACATCATATTATACTCAAGTTTGTAACCTCTTGGAGCCGCAATATAAATCAAACTTCTAAGTCAACGCAATCAAAAGTTACAGCCGTTTGTTGAATTTTTAAATGGAATCACGTGCACACAAACCCTATAGGGTACTTTCCGCTGTCCTGAGACTATAATCATGAAATTTGACCAGAAGCAAGGTCTAGCACAGGTAAACAAAAACATCTAAAAACCGTAAACATGTTGTTAATTCACAAAAGAAAAGTTTGATTACTTACGAGTACGGAACCCTTGACGCGCGAGTTCTACTCGCACTTGACGTTTTATTAGATTTAGTGTAGTTAACCTGGTATTAAATAAAATTCGTTGGTGGTTTAAATTGGTACAGGGCCCAAAGTCGTTAGGTAATGCTACTGCTCTAAAAGTTGAATATCCTGAAAACATACAAACATTCCAAGGATAAATACATTAATATAAATTCTTCTGGCAGTAGAAAATATGCTATGCATTGTCATGAATTTTATTCCCTATGCTAGTTTAATACGATTTGTTGCATGCCATGTTGGTAGACTCCGCCATGTCGGTCGGTCTCTCTGATCCAGAAATAGCGGTGACTATTATCATGATCGCAATAAATTTTGACAAATGTATTTTAAATTATTTGTTTCTCGTTTTTTTATAATTATGGAACGTTTTGAAAGCCTATACAAAATAATACCAGATGAGTGATAAATATAGGACTTGTCAGTCATCTGGTTAAAACAAGCTCACATCATTATCATCATCAGCGGCCTTTACATCAACGATTAATGTAGTGTTAGTTTTATTAGTTAAATATTTCGACCTTTTTCAGAATATTTCAAAAAGTATGAAACCTTAAGATATTTCAAAAACTGTTTTGAGATGCACAAGCCGATCAGTATCAAATGAAAGGTTCATTTGATTCCGCTCTCGGTGCGATAGCAAAAGGGGATCTTTTGAAAATTATTTCTCACTTTTTTGACCATTATTCGAAAAATGTTCTTTTTACAGATTTTTGTATATTTTTACTATAAAATAAAGATCTACAAACGATACATACATTTAAATAAATCGCTCAGCAAATTTCGGAGATAGGGGGGAACGGTAAAAATATTCGACTTTTTTCAAAATATTTCAAAAAGTATACATTTAAAAAAAATTATACCTACCTTTCATTTGATACCCCACTTGACCTTGTATCTTTTAAAAGTTCGACATCACATCCCAATGTGTACTGTTTTTTTTTATTTTCATTTAATATTAGTTCTTTCAATCTGTATCGGCGCACGAGACGTATTGATATTTTAAATTTCAAGTAAATAGCGGTAACTGCTGATATATTCAAGAGGAAAGGAGGGCGGACAGAGCGAGACCATAAGGGTTTCGAAATCGGTTTCGCAAAACAATGACAGACATTTGAAATGCCCCATAGAAAGTCTACAACACAGACTAGGTAACGAAAAGAAAATAATCTGTAGCTTTTGAAAAATTTCTTTATTTTCCTAAGCTTATACTTTTATAAGTAAATATTCTGATAAGTATGGTGGTACCATGACCCGAGAATATAAAATTATAAAACTCCTGACCGGAAAATGGCGGTCACCGTCATTGCTTTCACAGGGACTTCTATCAGTTTGTCAATATTTTGTGCACGGCCCTAGTAAACAGATTATCGGAAAAATCTCGAATGCGACTGGATGCCGGCCTGGATTTTCTGCGATTTTACTTAGAGTAGTTGCAGTTTGCTGTCGACGATTGAAATGGTTTTTTAACCGAAATATTTGAATGCGAGTAGCTGTTTATTAAAACTGTGGATTCTTTTGTTAGGTATTTCATCACACTGAATAAGAGGTATACCTGAACAGGAGTGTAAAAGAAAAAAGTTTTCACTTCTCTTGCTCAAAAAGTGTGTCAATGTGTTTTTACCCGACTACCAACAGGGGAGGGTTATGAGGTTAGCACCCTATGTTTGTATGTTTGTATATTTGTATGTTTGTATGTTTGTATATATGTGGCCGATTTCTTTGTTCCCACGTAGCGCTGAAACTACTGATTTCAACAAATTATGTATCGATTGATTCGTCTCAATACCCCGATGGTTATAGGCTATAGGATTTAGGGCTCCGACCCCGAATATGCCTTCAAAACGCGTATTAAAGTTTAGGTAGCCGCAGGCTGCAGGCCCCATAGAGAAAAATTACAATACCTACGACCTATTTTCATTTTCAACTCTATGCCTATCAAATATGACCGATACGTCATTCTATTTTGTCAATGTAAATGTTTCAAACTTTTATAACTTTCACGTAGTCGGGTTGTAGTTTTTAACTTTATCTTGTTAAGGTCTAGGATTGTAATGTACCTATTCTATCTAAGGTTTGTTTGAAATCATCAGCCAGTACAAGACATTCACTCTCTTGCATAAAGACTCGACTTTTTGGTGTTCCTTATACAACCAACATTTTACTTGATTTTATTTTTGAAAATGGAAAGCGCCTTCTTGGTGATTGTTAGATGTTTGTTGAATCACCCATTCTATCTTTTAATTAACGGTAGAATGCGTACTTTGCGTTGCGCGTTATGTAGAAAAGTTGTTATTGGCGCTAACTTTCTAGAATTTTCTTTATTGCAAATTTATTTTTTAATATTGAATTGTTTTTATTTTTTCTTAATGGAAGTGAAAAGTAGAGTTTCATTCCGGCCAAAACCACCCATTACAACTCGGTCTCGTCATCCTCCCTCGCTACGCTCGAGAGTACAAACAATAAGCCTTGTCTATAATAGAATGTTCTGGTCCCTAGTAAAACGATTTACTATTAAAGAACTGGCGATAAAATCCTACTTCAATGGTTCTAAGTACTGAGCTCAACATTTCACCTATGACCTTAATCTCAATCATCTCTTATATACACATGCTGAAATTATTGCATACAACATCCTGCCCGAATGACCAGAACCAGAGCTGGTGGTTTATAAGTGCCCACTTGATTACGTATAAACAAACATAATCGTGAGTTATGGTTCGTATGAGTAACCATTTGTATGTGGATTTTCTGTGAAATATTCAGATAAAAATCTCCCCAAGGTCGTTTTCCAATTGTTTGTTTGATAATTGAAAACAAAGCTCTGTTTTGGCGAAAATCGAAAGCAGATTTTGGCGTTAGTGCCACTTCGGCCCGCAAGACTCTGCCCGATGGTACGCAAAGTGGATTAATACTATTTTGTCAGATTTCGAACAAAATATGGCAGATGGCAGAAATTTGAGAATAATTCATAAAAATCAGGCAAAAATCCTCACCAGCTCCGGTCACGTTGCCGCTGCATACCAAAAGCACAAATTAGGTAATGTAACTTCGCCAAAAGTTTCTTTGAAACAGCTGAGCGTGATTTCGAAACCGAATAGACAAAACACGCAATGGCTTTGCTCGAGAATAAACTTAACCGAAGTAACAAATCAATATCCAATCACTTACCTTTGTTTTTTGAACTTTTTACCAGCGCGAACACGTTTGCATACTTTTAACGAGATTAACCGTCCGATGAATGTTATTCTTTTCTGTTCTATCGGGCAATGCAGCGCGGAAAAGCTTTATTTTCCATTTTAATTTAATATTCGTTGTAAAAGGTTGTTGGTGTCGAAAAAGGTACCTATCCAACGGATTTTTAGCTCAGATTTTTTGTATTTTATGACGAAATGCAAACATGGTAGTGAAAATAATTGTTTGCAAGTCGCCTGTTGCAATTTTTTTTAAATGGCTTCTACATATTCATATCAACTATGTACGTGTATAGAGAAAAATATCTATCTATGAACTGTATTGTATTAAACATATAGGTACATTAGATCGGTCATCTAGTACCTATAACACAACACCATAACACTAAGCTTGGGGCTATCCAGCATTATCTATTGATTTTTTTCTGTATTACATACAAAGCAATAGATCAATCCATCAGTCGAGCAACCAGTCGACACTTTAGCAAACGATCTCCCGACGTGTCTCTGCCAATCAAGACGAATGTAGAAGTTAGAGTTTAAAACCGACACTATATCAAGGCTACAAGTCATCCATCTTCAAAAAAAATCCCAATTATTTCCGTTCAGTAGATCTTCTATTATTTCTTGATCTTCTATTTCCGTTATTGTTATTTACAGACCAATCTAGATCAGACAGAGCCCACAGGATGTTACTAAGGGTTGGGTTGGTTTACAATCGTAATGACCCATTCAGATATAAATCATTGTTGGACATCAATCATGAATCGGCATGCTATCTTTATACATTACGTAGTAGGCGCCTACTTCTAACAAGCAGTCTTGGTTTTGTCACAGAATAAATAACTATACCTATAGGACCTAGTACTACGTCCGCTTTGTGAAGAACGTACGTGCATACTAAACAGGGTTATTGGTAAATTAGGAACACTACGTGAATTACAGGTTCAGCCCATCATCACAAACACGTTTGTGAAGACGCCAGGTCTTCACTAGCGGCGTAAGGGGGGGGGGCGGAGGGGCGGTCCGCCCCGGGTACCGAGCTCCAAGGGGTGCCCTCTCGGCACCCCTCGGGGCGCGCAGATGGCACTTCAAATCCGAATCATAAGGGATGATACAGATAACTCACACGCACAGACATATAAAAAAATTGCGGCTCGCTTCGCTCGCCGTTGTTTTTAATTATCATTGCAGAATAAATACTTAAATACTTTAAAATCGGGTGTAAAAAGGTTGCCTAGCAGAGATCGCTCAAACCGATAAGGCATTGTAGATACAACTTTATCTCTATTAGTCTTTCCCTGCCCTGTGTAACTATTTTATTTGTGGTGCATTGTGCAATAATGAGTAATTGCACTGTACAGTGCTTTATTTTGTTGTAAATCGTAAAAAAAAAAATCTCATTCTTTGTCATAGCTTACTTTTTTTGCTAAATATGCCTCACCAATTTCGAAACTGGTTGTGGCTCACTCCACTCGGTGATTTTTATTGTTGTTTCATAACAATCTTCGCAGCCGCCGCAATTTCTCCAAACGTTTAAGGGCTCGCTGTTATTATTTTTTTATACTCTCCTTATCTTGTTTGTGACCACACGAAAGAGTAACAAAAATTTCGGTGGCTCGCTACGCTCGCCGGTTCGTTTTTAGCTTTGTTGTAGGTCGCCAAGAAAAATATTTCGTCGTGCTCTTAGAATACTTGTATTTTTGCTAACCTTACCGAACTCCGTAATTACCTATTGTGGCTCGCTCCGCTAGCCGATATTGATTTTTTTTTTAATTATAGGTAACCTTTCAATTTATAGGTCACCTATGACAGCTACTTAGTTACTTTTCACCAAACATCCGAAAATCCAAAAATATCGCTCGCTCCGCTCGCCGTTACTTATAATTCCTGTTGTAAGAAATTGAGGGTGCAGATAGTCAACAAACCCCCAAGGTGATTCTCAATAATTTTATTTCGGGGGGGGGGGGGGGGTGCCAGAATCTTATCAGTTTCTTAATAATACCTTAAAATAATACGAATTTGATATGAGTTTATACAATTTTGAGCAAAATTCAAGCAGTTTAAATAAAAACAATACAATTACCTAGTAGGTACAAATTGAGTTTTTGATTTGATATTAAGGTCACCGGCAATATTGGCAATTAGTTGAACAATATCAGCGCGCCTGAGTGCCTTCATTCAATACGAAACATTATTGCTTGAATAATGGACGAAGCGATTGTGTAGCCATTTGCTGTTCATTAGGTAATTAATTAGCTTGTAGGTTCTACTCTATGTTTATAAGGTAAGAATGGGAAAAACAAAAAACTTGAAATGTGTTGTAGCCATTTTAGGTTGTTGAATGTAATTTACATAGATTTACATTTCAATTCGAATTGAATTGAAACTCATTGATTGACTAGTAACTTTACAATGGTACTGAAGTATCGAATTAGCAGGTGCCGAAGCACAAATTTTCTGTAAATCTTTTTCGGATTATTAATATTCTTGGTGCTTTTTTAGAACTTATCCCAATAAAATTATGTCGTCATCCGCACCCCCTGTGTACCGACTTCTAGTGTTATGCTTGCTCTTGTTTGGACCACTCTTAAACTAAGAAATGAATAAGTGATTTCGGCGGGACTCGAACCTGCGCCCCAGGGTGGAGCGCGGGTTCGGCGAGTCCCGCCCGAAATTGGAAATTTTCGGGAACTTTTTTCATTTCTTAGAGATACCCAAAGTGCGGGTAAGCACTATAACAAAAAACACTTAAACTATTCTGCTGCTCTGCAACCTTCTCTGGACTACGCGTATACAACAAATAAGTAACATTATTAACGCATCCACTGCCCAGCCTCGGGCCATGAAAGTTTTGAACTAAGTTGAGCGGTATTTGGCCAAACATTACGTGTCAATCATCTCAAGAGTAGGTACCTAATGGTAAAAGACTTCATAAGATTTCGTTTTATGAATAAGCTGTTATAACATTATTCTTTCTTTCAACAGGTATTCAGTCTGCAAGTCGGTAAAGGTGCGGTCAGCCTGCTCGCGACTTTGGTGCGCCCATCGCTCCTTACCGCACGTGTGTCGCTCGAAACGTGCATCGCCGCTCGAAGGCACGCCCTGTGGACCTAACAAAGTAAGTTCTGTCTTATACTCAGGAGCATAAAGGTCAGGTTAGATCGATTCTGTATTCTGAGTATCTCAACCAAAACAATTGAAAATCAAAAGAATCTGATTCTTTTTATCATCACTCGACCACGTGACTCAATAACGTTAATCACGAAGAAACCCCCCTCGTGTTTCCTCATGGCCAAACTTTTGCGTCACGGGTTCGTTCGTTTGCTTTTTGCTTTATTCAATCATTTTTTTAGTTTAAAATTATTGTTATTGCTGTGGGATCCAGATTGGAATTGTTTCAATCAGGGGCCGCGGAAGCACTCCATGACGGGGGGGGGGCAACCTTCTTTGGTAACCCACACTCTAAGATCTAGTTTCCTCCCCTCCGGATAAAAAATAAAGCCCAAGGCATCACTTTTCACTCGGTATGGACATAACTATAAATTTTCTTACTGTACTGCCTCATTTCGTTATTTGCAGACAGAGATAGGAATATACTACGATACATTAGAAGACTATATTTAAAGATATGTAAGATAGCAATGCACGTCTTGTTGCGAGTCGCCGCGCCGCGCCGCGCCGTGCATGGATAACGTATTGTTGGTAGCACATCGGTTTATCTATCTAGGTAGGTAATGGTGATGGGTGGAAATGTATGTGACTATGAGCGAGTATTTGCGTGTAGTGGTAACACAGGCCAGTTGTTGAGTAAGAGAAACTTTTATCAGTTAGTAAAATAAAATTGCCCAAATCTATTTAGCCAGATGGTAAAGTCAAACGGAACTAAACGGGGGGTGCCCCGTTTTATTTCGGGCGGGGAGGGGGGGGGGGGGGGGGGGGGCATTTGGCCCCCCTGCCCCCACTTCCACGGCCCCTGGTTTCAATAAAGTAATGAGCGCCGATCATACAAGCATATTGAATTTCATACTATCAAATCTCATTCAATTACTTTGGTCTTCCGTCCGCAACGCTGAGACGTAGTGTGGGATGCACGAACCGCATATTGATGTGCTGCATGCTATTAATCTAGGTAGAGATACACTGAACCGCTGCTGCCTGTGATGTATCGTATCTTTTGATACAGCGTAACCTTTTAAATCGTGTGGGAATAGAATGGAACTGCCTTTATATTTCTAAGAATTTATTTATCCCTAAGATATGCGACACCAAGGTGGGTCTTGAACCCGTAACCTGCCACTTTGTGGAGGGATGTGTTATTTTTACATTTGTTCACAACGACTTTGATTTCGGGAAAAAAATATAAAATCATTGTTTTACTATCGATTCCTTGTATTATTTTAACTGCACATTGTTGTCTCAAAATAACGTTTCTCGTTCTCGTTTCTCTCATTTAACGAAATAAAAATTGTCTTGACTTAGGACCTGCGTAACTTTTTTAAAAACATTTTAACGTAAAGTAACTATGTACTAACAATAGGGTATTTTACTAGGTACCTATTAAAAAAAACAAAAAAAATATTGAGACAGCGTAGGCAAAAAGCAAAATTGTAATGTTTATATTCGGAAAATGTTACTTCATTATAATATAACTTATTTCGAGATTGAAAAAACTTAAAACTTGGAATTGAATGAATTTTTAAATGCATGTTGCATATAAAAATTAATTCAATTCCAAGTTTTCCGTTTTTTTAATCTGTTTTTAACACCATGAAATCCAAGGCGCAATATTATTACGTAACACGGATGTGTAGGTAAAATAAAATGTATCAACGGTCATCAGCAACATCAGTGCACTTTTTTAAAATTCTGATCCATCTGATGTCACGACAGAGCAATATGGCGTCCCGCAGTGGACGCCAACATTTTCGTCAAATTACGCGCGCAACTTGAAAATGAAAATTTTAAATGCATTTTTATCGCACTTATTGATTGAATTAAAAATATATAACTACTGGTTTAATAGCACAGTATAATCTTATTGAGACACTGTTCAGAACTGGGTGTTACATCCAATTACATGAACACTCCTTCTCATGAACAAATCAGTTTTCTTACCTTATTTATCCTGTAGCACTTGACGGCCGCTCCTGAACCAACCCGTGTCCGTCCCGTAGCATAACAAAAACCCTTATCATGTTCACGTGTCCACACCACAGATAGGTACATACTACGTAGGCTATGTTCGGCCCGCCGATACGTGTGTACGCATAAATTCCATAAAAAGCTTTGTGAATAAGTACATTTTTCGACATGCAAATGACGGTTCACGAACATGGTACTTATTCTTGAAAAACAATTGAATCTCAATCCCAATTTCAATCCCACCATATCAATTCAATATGTGGTAAGATTTGATATAGGTACCTACTTATTCATTTTTATGATTAATAAAAAAAATAAGCATTTATTTTAGCTACCTGTAGATTGTTTGCAACAGTCTGCAGTTGTAAATACTAGTTTTTATTTTGATTCTATTATTTGATTATAAATTTTTTTGTTAATAAAGTATCTTATTTATTCTTGAACCCAATCGAAATTAAAAGGGCCATATTGAACAAAATTGTAACTAGTCGATTTTATTTGGTATAAGCTGCTTCCCGCGGCTTCGCCCGTGCTTTCAAGTAGCCTATATCTGTCTCCGGGACGGGATCCCGGAGACAGATATAGGCTACCTCCTTGCCAAAATCATTAAGATCCGTTCAGCCGTTTAGGCGTGAAAAAGTAACAGACATACAGACCGAGTTACTTCCGAATTTATAATATACTAGCTGCTGCCCGCGGCTTTGTACGCGCTTTTCAAGTGGCCTATGTCCGTCTCCGGGATACATTTCACCTTCCTACGAAATTTTATTAAGATCCAACAGCCGTTTAGGCATGATAAGATAACAAACAGACAGATAGACAGACAGACAGAGTTATTGTCGAATTTATAGTATCTGTATACATAGATAGTATATAGTATCTGGCGCAGCGCATCAGCATTGCTATACAGCGGGGCAATGCAGCTAGCGTCTTGGGCACGCTTCCGACTGGTATTGATATGGATCAGTTGAGCTACTTGTAGATTGTTTGCAACAGTCTGCAGTTAGTTCAATTGTTTCAATTGTAAATACTAGTTTTAATTTAATTCTATTATTTGATTGTAATTTTCTATGTAAATCAGTAGATATAGAAGTATAGATAAAGATTCTTGTGTATAAAATTCTACAAAACTACGTATCGTACGTAATCGATATTGGATTTCTAGAGTATCAGTCCATTCTGTTAATGGCCGGGCTTTATAAAATCACAAAAGGCTCGCGCTTGAAAGGGCCCTGTAATTCGAATTCAATGACAATTTGTAGCCAATTTCAAGCTGAATGCATCGATGAGTCATACTTTTGACAGATGTGACAGATGTGTTTAGCAATATTAGATAATATACCTATATAATTTGGTGTGTTTTACCGTCATGAAATTCTTAAATGAAAATGGGTATGATAAGATAAGATAATGTTTATTAATTATAAAAGAACACAAACTTAAATACTAAATAATAAATGAAGTCCGTGAATTTAAATAATATTGTCAATATGTACATTGTTTTTGTATGTAAAATTTAATTATCAAAAATAGATGTTAATGTACAAATAGTATACTTTATTAAAAATTCTGTAGAGGGGCATTTTTGTCAACATTTTGAGCATCTAGGTACATGCTTACTATAATACTATTTTTCCTTAAAATGGCTGTAGTCGATTAACAAGTACCTACTCTTGAATCCGACGCCATTTTGCAACCGCCCGTCTTGCGATTATCAACCGCCAAGTTTGCGAGCGATAATCGCAACCGCGACGGCTGCCTAACCGCACAAAACTCCGGTCTCGTGAGTTTTGAAATAAAACTCCATTCCGCCACCGCGGCGGGCACGGGTGAAAACCGCTTCGTGAGTCCTTACTCAACTGAGACTTTGCCCGCCACGCTTTACATGTTAAAAAAAGCTCCTGCTGTCCACAGTAAATATAACCTACAAGCTTCTGCCTGCGTCTTCGGTCGCGCTTTTCCGGGATAAAAAGTAAAAAGTAGCCTATGTCCGTCCCCGAGATACAAGCTACCTCCCTACCAAATTTCATTGAGATCCGTTCAGCCGTTTAGGCGTGAAAAGGTAAAAGACAGACAGACAGAGTTACTTTCGAGTTTATAATATTTAGGATGGAAGTCTTGCAAATTAATTACTTCCTAGGTTTCACTCGTCAGCTACGTGTTTCTGGGAATTGACCCAATTTCACTCGACTCGTGTAATTACTCAGCGGCGAAGCTTTGTTCAAGCAATGATGGGAACTGGGTTTAATTAGTTACGGCACGTCGGAAATTCTTTGAGCTTCTCAAAACGTGGTGAAATAGTTTTCCAACTTTCTGCTCAAATTAAAAAAATAAGGTTGCTCTAATTACGGCTTTGAATTTTTGTACAAATTCAAAGCTAACTAACAATTCTGAACCAACAGCAAACATTTCACTTTCTTGTTAAATTTATTACGAATGCGAACGTCAAAAACGTATTTTATTGTTTCAGTGGTGCGTCAAACGCGTCTGCGAACCGATGATTGGCTACAATGACACGAGAATAGTGGTGGAAGATGACGAGAAGACGAGAAAACTGGAAGACGATGAGAAAGGACACTGGGGCGAGTGGAGTCGGTGGAGTGAATGCACTGCGGAGTGTGGCTACGGACTGCGATCGCGTGTGCGCAAGTGTCGGTATAGAGGGTACGTTTACCTACTTGGCTTTAAGTTCCTTGTCAGATGGCTAGCAACTTAGGTATATTACGAGCTAAGGAAAGAGCTATGCTCGGAGTTTCTCTTAATGATAGGATTCGTAACCTACATCCGACAGAGAACACTCTAGCCAGGTGGGATGACGATCTGCGAAAGGCAGGCAAATGCTGGATGCCGCAAGCTGAAGACAAGGCGCTATGGCGCTCATTAGGGGAGTCCTATGTCCAGCAGTGGACTGATATAGGATGATGATGAAAAATCTATAACACAAAAATTATTGCGGCGACGACGTGTAAACTTACTGACGTAACACCAATTCTTCTCGTTTTGTCTTCAAGCTTTGCTTTGCCCAATCCAAAAAATCATAATTCGTTTGTGATTGCTTGTCTCGATACCCTAGGTGGTTTGTATTCCAATTCGAACCTACAACGGACAGGACCTACAAAATTCCATTTTCCATCGGTATATTTGTGTGACCTCCGTTAGACCTTGCTTCCGAAAGCAAAGCGATCTCGTCTACCAGTGGTAAGATATAGAAGGGAGAGCTCGGGCGCGGGCTCGCAGGTGGCAGCGTGCTGGGCGGGCGAGGCTTGCGCTGCCAGCCCTGACCTGCGCGCTGACATGTGCTACGCTTCCGACAGCACACTACTTTCACATCGCATCTACACTATATATGCGTATAAGGGTCATCTGCCTAGTTTGCAGTCGGTTTACCTGTTACTGACTAGACTTCCTCTTCCAGCGGTATATCAGAAGGGGCGTGCTCGGGCGCCGGCTCGCAGGTGGCGGCATGCTGGGCAGGCGAGGCATGCGCCGCCAGCCGCGATCTGCGTGCTGACCTGTGCTTCCGACAGCACACCAGTTTCATACCGCATCTACATGCTGATGGTAAGGGAAAAGTCTACAGGACCAACGTGAAGGTCAAAAGGGTGCTTTATAGTTCTTGAGTGGAAATTTCAGAGTCATGCAACACATGACTGGTTGAAACCACGACTCAGCAAGCAAAATAATAAAGGTGAAGGATAAAAATCATCACACAGCCAGTGGCTTAGGTACATGGGAACCTATCGATATAGGTATGGAAAATATTAAGCAAATGAAATTTAATCGGAAACTAACACCCACCCAGATGATTTACTGATATAACCGGCTCATTAACTGTTTCAAGCCGATGTCATATGCTTGGGATAACTGATAGACAATGTAATTTAGCAGAAAGATAGCTGGTACCCCAGGGAAGGACATGAGTTACCCTTTTGCAACTGCAATAAAGGAACGTACGAGGCCGCGGACAAAGGCAAGTCCCTGTAATGTATACATGTTTCACAATAACCCCACAGAATCCAAACACTGCGAGATCTGGTGCATGGACTACAAGGGAGGCGATGCGTCTAACTTCGGAGCCTTACCGGAGGGCACGCCTTGCAGTTATGAAAGGCCTTACGATGTTTGCTTCCAGGTGAGAGATGAAAGACAGTTAGCACAGTAGACTTCCTGATTTGTAAATCTTATTATGTCCTAAGCCTTAACAGTACTCCAGATACTCTAACATTGCCAAGAAACGTAAAACGAAACTGAACTTCTTTAAACGCCTACTCTGAAGAAGCACTGCACTATGACTACCACGAAATAACATTGTGTGCATGAAGGTTATTTTAAATTTACTAAGAATCCGCTTCCGCTCTCACGCATCCCACCTAATACCCAATCTAAGGATCCAAAGCACACTAAAAGGGAATCAAATATAAGCCATTCGACCAAATACGCGAGCCTGTAGTGAAAATGGGTCAAAATGCTATAAAATCTTCAGAAAATTTCGACCATGACAACTCAAAGTGCTTTATTTCCTTTAGACCTTATTCCTATAAGGAAATAAGCACAATAAGGTTTGAGTTTTGATTCGCTTTCTGTGTGTCTTAATACTCAAAGTTAGTTCTCATATTTATTTCCACCAAGTCACAACGTCCTTCCTATCGCCTCGTCATGTCGTCATACGTTCATAACGCTTTATTAGCATTCCCCAGCGCACTTCCTTTGAAGCTCACTTATTTTATCTCTAGTAGAGTTGATTTATGCGGAGCTCTTCAACTTTTATTAATAACACGTATGCCACCGGAGCATATTTCTTTATCATATTGTTTTATGGCCATAAAAGTTTCACAGAACCTTGGTAGATTGAAAAGCTTTTTATCACGTTTACTTGTACTTTCTACTCGTAAGTACTTCTTTATGAGAAGATGGAACCGTATTTCTCCTCCGATTTACATAAAATACAATACAGTACAAAATTCTTTAAGGTACACCACAAAAAAGATTAAAAGAAACATAGTCATAAAAATGTTAAAGTACAATGGGCGGCCTTATCGCTTCGAAGCGATTTCTTCCAGGCAACCTTTGGATGGATAGAAATTACACATCTGTATGATATAAATGTACCTAGTTTTAAAAGCAACTATAACTCGAATATAAAGTCACTGCTTGATCTATCATTGGGGTGGGTCTAAATCTGAATGATGTCAATTCATTTCATTTGAGAATGGGCCCCTAAGAAATATGAATAAAATAAAAATATCTTAAGTAGAACCTAGGTCTATAGGTACTCCAAACACATCCACAGTTTCCACCAACCTCAAGAGAAAAAATATAATAATTATACATATTTTTTCTTTAAGCGTTTGATTCTACGATCGCCTAAACGCAGTGGATCATTGTTGACTATCTTTATTGAGGAACAGGAAAGTTTAAAAAATTCTCCATCGTACAGGGTACCTGTGTGAAAGGTCAATGCAACGCAACCGATCCTGCGTGCAACTGGTGTCCGGATGGCTACTGCAACAACAACACTCACATCTACACGAGACAACTCGGAAGAGGTAGTATTTATGTATAGGTACTTAGTACCAACCCATAGACCACAGACCAGCAAGATTCGTGAAATAATTTAATAGATTTATTAAAGTTTAGATCAAAAGGTTTGAAATACGCAGTTTACACGTACTTATATTTCAGTTGGCTAGCACCGACATGCACCCGTCGCATTCTCCTAAAACACGCTTAAAAGCGCTGATAGAAACAAATAATATTAAACTTTCCAAAAACGTTTCTGAATACATTTAGTTTTTGTCCTTTAATTTACGAGTTAAGACCCAAGTCGAAAACGAAAAAATATCTGCTGATAACGGTAAAATTGTTCCGATTCATAATTCCTCACCACTCACTCCTAAAGTACCGTAAACGTCTTAGCTCAACACATTTATCCACAGAATGGACCCGAATGACGATGATTCCCCACGAAGCCCACCAGCTATCCATCCACATCTCAACCCCCGTGTCCTTACACGTGGCTCTGCGCGAGCGCAAGCGAGATAAGCCCGTGTTGGAGCTGAGCCGCCACTCCAAGCGGCCAAAGCAACATGACTACCTCAAATACGACCCTAATGTACCGCAGAACCTGCAGATCATAGACGTGGACAGCCATTTTATTGATATCAAGGAAGAAAAAGAAGGACAGGTACGGTTCCTTTATTGTTATCAGATTTTTCATCACATCTATCGAAGATGATCCCGCGATGGTCCCATAAACTTTATTCCCGAGGGTATTTGTCTCGTAAAATAAAATAAAAATAGTTTTACATTAAAATCGAAGTCGGATTGATTATTTTCAGATCGGAATGGGACCCTTTGTTGTTTTTATTTCAGAACACCTACCTGTGCTTATCCTATTTCCTTTCGTAAATCCATTTCATTTGATTTCAGGTGGTAGCTGCGGGAACGGTCATTAGATGGAAACAGACAGAGACAGACGTATTCATCACGTCTACCGCTAGACTCCAGACGGATCTGCTGATAATAGTGAGTCGGACAAACTTTATCCTTGTTCAAACCTGAATAATTAGCATAAATCTCGCTAAACTGTTTTTATAAGCCAGTTTCACGAGCAACTCGCAAATTCTGGGAGCATTGCGTAACTACTCAAAGTTTTAATAGGTACTATTGTGAATAAAATTCGAGAGAAACTTAGTGGTAAATCGTTTACTTTTTCTTTGAGATTGCGAGCACGTGACCAACGTGACTGTTTGTTAGTGTTTGCAAAAGTGTGTTTGAAATTGAAAGTTTACGTTATTTCTTTATTACATTAATACAATAACATTTTCTGTTCCAGCTTTTGGAAAAATTAAATTAATACATTTTGTGACAAATTCTGCCCAATGGGTTGTCAAAATTCGTACCTACTTAAAGTTGGATAACCAGCTTTGGTTCTAGTAAGAAAAACGAGAATAGGCACCTAAAAGTTTATAAACCTATTTCATTCTATTCCATATTTCACTTGATTGAAAATCCAATAAACTTTGTATCCCATTTCACGTGTGAGCTGACAGTTTCACGTTTTGTAAACGATACATAAGCAAAGTAATAACTGCAAAGTGTAACGAGGTGAAACATTGGATGACAAGGGTCTGATACGGTGCGCGCTTCAATTATTCAGCGCTCTCAGCTCCGAGGAGGCTAATTGGTGAACAGCTCTTTACGTCCCATTGGCCTTTAGCTTGTTTTATTCAGGGATTTTCAGGAATAATCTAGAAGGTCCTTGAGGGTTCTCGAGTTCGCGATGAGTTGGTTTATTACCGGGTACGCATTACAAGGTGCGTACTGGTATTTCGTTTTTGTTTCAAGGTTTTATCCTTTTAGGGTAGATGTGATTTCATAGGTATCTTATGCACAGAGGCATTTTCCAAAACCACAATTACCAGATCAATAGTCAGTAGGTAACATAAATATAAAGAGGTGTACGGGGTGTCTATACTAATATTGATGGAAAGATTTGTTTGTTTGTTAGTTTGAATTACATTATCCTTGATGAAGATAGGCGATAAAGTATACCGAAACCGGGGCGGACCGCAAGTCTCTTATACAGGTATCCAAACCAACTAATGCCATCGTCGTAGGTGACAACAGGCCATGAAAATTTTGAATGGTGGGGCTGCCATTAAGAGTAGAGGCGGTAGTGATCACTTTTTCGATTTTTTTCGATCATTTTTGATAAAGTTTGACCCCTTTGGAGGCTTGTAGATTATCTGGGGTCCCACGGTAATGTCAATGTCCTCCTACTTACTCGAATTATGGCCACAGCAGCTATTCTCTGAGACTAGCCTTGTCATCAACATCATCAGCGTATATTAGTCCACCGGACATAGGCCTCCCCTTATGAGCGCCATAGCGCTTGTCTTCAGCTTGCCGCATTCAGCATCTTCTATCCATGTGCACAGGATATTTATAGCGCACAAATGTGTGCGCAAACACAGGTGCACTGTCTATTCCTTCACTCGAATAATCCAATGGGTCGGAAGACGATTCCGACCGGGGAGAGGTCAAGCACAAGCCCAACGGCTTAACGTGCTAGGCACGGGGGTGCAACACCGCCAACTTCCTGATACCGGGTCACGTCCTATCTAAACCCAAACGAACAAATGCTATCTCTCTCAACAAAGTTTTAGAAACTTGCACGAGTGCGGAATATTCCATTTTAGTGCACTCAATTATGCGCTTTGAAGTTCTATTTATGTTTCAGTGCAAACAGCGCCTATTTGAAACCTGAACCGGTTTGTTCAGAACTTATTCAAATAATTACTTAGCTTTAAGGAGGAATGTTTCACACAAAGTTTCCTACACTGTGTTACTCTTAAACAAATACTTACTTTTTTTTTATTTCTGTTAGTACCTATATTAATGAAATATTATTAAATTTGAATATTATTAATTGAAGTATTGTTTCTGTTTAAATTGTATATTAATGTTAGTTATAAGTATATCAATGTTAATTGTATCTATGTGTGTCTGTAGTAAAAAATATTTTTTTTATCTATCTATCTAATGCCGGGTACAGATCAAGCAAGCGAGAGCGAGCGAAGGCTAACGAACGACCGCAAAAGAACCAATGTGGACGTCATTGCGAAAGCAAGCGAGTCCAAACAAGGACCTTCGTTCGTCTTCGGCCGTGTTCCGGCGGCTGTCGCTACATCAAAGCAATATGGAACGAACGTACGGATTGTCAAATCCCAATCATTTGCATTCGCTCGCTCTCGCTCGCTTGGTCTGTACCCGGCATAACGTGATATGCACGAAGCTTATTATGAAGGTAGAGCTTGTATATATCTAAGGCTTTTTAATTCACCTGCCCTATTTCAAAGTACATTTACTAAGCTTCTTTACTGTAGATGGCTTTGAATATAAATAACTGAGCATAAAATCTTTTCCTTATCTCTTCGTGAAAAAAAATAGGTATCTTACCAATATCTCCGAGAAAAGAGGATTAGACGGAGCACAAACTTGTAGTTTCACATTATAACAGAAAGTTCTTTTGGATGAAAAGAAAGCTCTGTTTGTTAAACTTTGGCTCCTACAGCTTTAATAAATGAAGACTTTATATTTTTTTTATTAAACTTCGGGAGGCCTATTCCCATCCGTGGGTAAAATCCAGCTGCGAATGATGATAATGATGATGATGAAGCTTAATAGATCGAAAGGTTTTATTCTGACGGTAAGTACCAATAAATCTAAAAGTTGTATCGTTGTAGTGAGCTGTACCGTGTTCGCCCAACTCGCGTCGGCCCAAAGTATTCCGAACATGGAAAATTAAATTTATCACTGAAATCGTTCATGTTTCGTCCCATTTTAAGATATCTGACGAAACGTTGGAATATAAAAGTAAAATAATATACCTACTTACATTATACGTGACAATCACGACACGAGGCTATTTGACTTCATTGAAAATAGGTAGCAAATTGTTTTCATCCTAGTCAGTGATAACGTAACAACGCGTAATCAGGTGATTTTATTAAAAAATATGCCCGTTTTAGGTAAAAAACGGGATGAAAATAACACATTTTTCTGTATAATGATCACGTGACCGAAAACGCTCTGCTTTGGGTTGCATCGCTGGTGACGTCAAACTTATCACAGATTACAGTGCGTGTTGATGGTGTGTAACGTCATCGAGTCACCTGACAGATGAACCATGACAGAGATTATCGTTTTGGCGAGCCATTATTTTATTCAAACTTTAAAATTAACTTTAGTTAACTTTTAAATTAATATTTTTATAACTAATACGACTGGCCTTGAAGAAATATGAATTACATTTTGCATTATTTATATCAGACAATACGTCAGAATTATTTCCCAGTAGTAGTCAAGTACCCTATTATTAGTATTCGGTATCTCTTGATTGTCTTTATCTGGCCTATCCCCTTCGTTGCGGTGGAAAGCAGGCCTAATAATACCTGTGTAATGGGAAACCACAACTCTGAACCTTGAATTAAAATTTACGCTGTAAACGCCTTGCGGTTTCAGGGACAAATACGGGAACCGAGTGGCCTATTTTCAAAGGCACTTTATTTAATCTTCTCCCTTGAACAGCAGAGAATCTGTCATTTTGAGGTCTTTCCTGTATGAAACATTTTTGAAAACTTCGTGGCGAAGCGGACGACGGCGAGGGTTGCTGGCTCGATTCTCGCCTGTGTACAAATGTTTGTACGATCTGCAGTATATACAGGGTTATTGGTAAATTAGTGACAATACGTGAACTGCAGGTCCTACCCATCATCACAAACACGTTCGTGAAGGCGCCAAGTCTAAATTCTTAAAAAAAATATAGGTCATCTCTGATACTAAATGAAAAAACATCTTTGTCTGGAACCCAACGAGTTACTTAAGACCGATCTTTCACTCTCATATCTTCTGTTAATTCAGGGCAGAGCTGTTTTTAAGTTGAGTTTCAAATAAAACCTCTCTAAATAATCGTTCTCTCGAACGATTATTGAATTGCGGGGGGTACCCATTACCACTACCAAAATTAAGAATTAAGACCTGGCGTCTTCACAAACGTGTTTGTGATGATGGGCTGAACCTGCAGTTCACGTATTGTCACTAATTTACCAATAACCCTGTATACGTATATTTATATTTATAGTACAAAGATTTTATATGAACATTTTTTTTTATTAAGGCCATCCCTGAAGACCCTTTGCCCAGTGACGAGCTGATCGACGTTCAAGTGGCAGTTAACTACAGTACTCCGGCTTCGACGGAGCGATCACGCCCTTTGGAGTACAGGTAAAAACTTCATAATAATTTTAATGTATTGTATTATGTATTATCAGTTATTATAATTAACATCTTTATTAACAAAGAAAATTAAAATCAAATAATAGAATTAAATTAAACAATTGTTACAATTGAAACAATTGAGCTAACTGCAGACTGTTGCAAACAATCTACAAGTAGCTCAACTGATCCATATCAAGACCAGTCGGAAGCGTGCCCAAGACGCTAATATTAAATATGGATTCTCCAGCAATATATTTATTTATGGCCCTTGTGCGTGTTGTCCCTACCTAACTTTACCGACGAGGTGTCCTCTGCGCCCGCCAAAAGTCCGGTAACGCTGTCATGGCCATCTGCGGTCAACAGCATATAAGTCCATTTGAAAAAACTGCCCGGTAGTGGTTCAGCTGGTTTAGATGTCATCGTGTACGTATCGTGGCGATTATGGGCATTACTCTCCATGAGATAAAAGCCAATAAGGCGATTTTCAGGGGGAGGGCCTGCGTCCAATGGACCAATGCTGGCAGTTGTAGTGAGGTGAGGTGGTGAACGTATCGTTTATCTGGGGGCACGGCAGCCGAGATTAGTTTTTTTTCTCGCGTATCTTTGATGACCTCTGGCACGGTGGGAGAAGGTCCGTCTACGACGCAGGAGGTTGGGGGTTCGATTCCCGCCTTGGGACAAATATTGGTACGATCTGCAGGTATTTGTTCCGGGTGTTCTGGTCGTTTTTTATGTATTATTAAAAATATCTATCTATGTAATGTATTGTATTATGTATATCAATTATCTAGTAGCTACGCATAACACAAGCTCTGCTTAGCTTGAGGCTAGATAATGCTGTGTGAATTGTCCAGCGATTTTTTTTTTATATATCTCCCTAACCGGATATAGGTCGAGGTTTATGATTTATTTTCCGAAACACTACCAAACCATCTCTGTAATTTAACAAATATCGTTGTATAAATTCAGAATTATTACATCTAAAAGCTAAGTTCCTCGAACAAAGTTTCAAGACTCTCTATTTTTCGAGTTGAGAGCTTCTCGGCTAAAACAAGTCTGCATATCGCAGGCCGCTCGCCTTTCAGTGCTTGTTAGCGAACTTTCAGATAGCAATACTTTTCAACTTTCGGATACGTGCCGTTTTTTTTCTCCTGTTTTGTACTTTCACGTTTTTCTTTATTGAGTATTTATTTTGGTATTGTATTTTTTTATCTAGTTAATATTGATTTTAGATGTGTTTTGTTTTGTATTCCTAAAATCTGCCACTTTGTAAATTTTTGCTAAGTCCCTGTCTCGTCTAAACTGAAAGCCCCATTAGAGCTGTCTGCCCATTTAAAAATAAGTCATTATCATTAAGGTCTTATCCTGTTAAGTGGGTGCCTATAATTCCAACATCATATTAGCTCTATGTCATAAGGTTGTTCATATTTGATATAGCTATGCCAAGATAGAAAAGTTACGTAAAAGACAAAATGTCACCCTCCAATAGTTTGCCTGTGAAGGACGCGAAGGACAAATAAAATATTTACTCTACACGCTCGAAGAATCAAAACTAAGTAAGTATCTAACACTACACCGTAGGCAAGTAACCTTTACAAAAGTTGAACCCTTTTGTAAGGGTTACTTGCCAAGCCAAGCCTTAACTTTTCAAATATTTGATAGGTTGGCTGACAAGACAAAGCTCGTTTCATACAGACGGATCGCAATTCTCGTTTTCACAAGTATTTAAAACTCTTTTTTTTTAAAGATAAAGATTTTTTATTTGCCAAAACATGTGCTATGTAAGGTAATAGGTAAATACATTTTATGGATACACATGTATGATGTTTATGGATATACATGCTTGACCGTCAATCGGCATGCAAAAATATGTTTGAGAGAGAATGACGTGCAATAATATATATTATTTAGGTACCTACTACTAAAGTTTATCATTGAAAAAATCGTCAATATTATAATAACACTTACAAATTAGTAACATTTTCAATTTCTGTCTAAAGAGTTCAACATTTCGTTCTTTTAACTGTTTTGGTAATTTTTGATAAATTTTAGGAGCCATACTAACAACACTTTTCCGCATTAGTGCGGTGTTAGCTTGATGTGTAACTTGTTTTCACTTTGTTTCGACTTCAAAGTTTGAACCAATATAAAGCTTACGATTTACTTTTATTTCCTAGTAGTTATACTACCCGCGGAACTTTCTGAGAAGCCTATGTTCGTCCCCGAGATACCATTAACCTCCCTGCCAAATTTCATTAAGATCCGTTCAGCCGCTTCGGCGTGAAAAGGTAGGACAAACAGACGGACAGACAGAGTTATTTTCAAATTTTTAATAAAATACTAAATAATAACTAGCTGACCCCTCCTAGTAAATATTATAAGTCTGTGGCTGACCCGACAGACGTTGTCCTGTCATTCGATTCAAACTGACTACTGACAGTTATTTCAAACGTGCTTAGCAAAGAGTATATAACGCTGGGGCTGAGGTTACATTAAAAAAGTTTATAATAAAGGAGTCGTTAAATTTTCTTAAATTTTTCTAAGTTTCTGCGCACCTTTCTAAATTTTTTTATAGTAAGAACCTTCTACGAAATTATAGAAACGATTTTAAAAAATGAAATCGGTAAAGCCGTTCTCAAGTTATAGCGTGACCAGAGGAAATAGGGGTTCTAGATAGATATGGATAAACTTTCGGCAGTGTTCGCACTTCGCAGCTTTCAGCATGTTTTAGCAGAAAAAAAACATATGACCAAAAATCATTGCGAGATGTTTTTATATGTAAATGACGGGTTGAAATTCGTCAAAACTTTTCTAACCTTAACTAACTAAAGGATATTGACCGCTCAATATGGTAAGTTTCTTCGGCGCTCATCTCGAGTGTAATTGAATGAGATTCAATTTAGACAAAGTACTTTAGTTAGAGATCTATTTAATGCAAGAATGTCTGAACTATTTAAGCATATTAAGTCTAGAAATTTTGGTTGGTAACAAATAAAACCAAACCCTAAGATGGAGAAAATAGATAAATAAAGTAAAAACGAATAATACTTTATTAACAAAGAAAATTACCAGAAAAAATTGGTTGCCTGTAAAGTCGGTATACGGGCGAAAGTTTTACGTGACAACGACTTTGAGTGGTAAAATAATGCCCGAGTGGAAGGGACGCGTGCCTCTCACTCGCTCTCATTGTGAGCGCATAACGTGAGCGGAGCGTAACGCAGTTTCTTGAAGTGTCACCCGGCAAACCAATTTATAAGACGTTGTCACGTCAAAAAAGATTTATTAAGGGATTTTTATCAATGAAGCTAGTAAACAAAATGCCCTCTCATGCATCAAAAAATTCTTGAATAAACATGTAATTCGTTGTTGAGTATCCGACGCAGCGCATCAGCATTGCTATACAGCGCGGGGCAATGCAGCCAGCGCGTCTTGGGCACGCTTCCGACTGGTATTGATATGGATCAGTTGCGCTACCTGTGGATTGTTTGCAACAGTCTGCACTTAGCTCAATTTTTTCAATTGTAAATACTAGTTTTACTTAATTCTATTATTTTATTGTAATTTCCTCTGTTATTAAAGTAATTCTACTTACTGCAAGTTATAAATATTCATTAGCTTTCAATAAACATTTGGGAAGCTTTCGCTCATTGAAGCATCAAAAGGGTCCATTATCTGGAGTCGATATTTGATTCCCGGATCAAATTATCTTAGAGTCCCGGTTTATTTCTATACCTACTCTTTGGAAATGCGAACTGCTAAGATATGCTAATAAATTTATAAGCAGTTGAAATTTTTATTAGTTGGAGTATTTATTACGTTTTGAAACTCTAATTCTTTGTTCTACAATACGAAAATCAAAAGTCAAAGTGAGTTTTCGACCGCAGTTTAGGTATAGGTACCTTCTGGACATAGAGTGAAATCTTTTAACATAGATGTCATAGCGATAGTTCAGATGGACCTTATTAAAATTGATTTGTAAAATTTACCTACTCTTAAGAGAAAAGGAAATCTCCGAGGTCTTTATTGTTCATTATTTTTAAATAAGAGTTTACCGTCGTCGTTCGAAGTTGTGTTTGTTAACATTATTAAAAAGAGCTAAATAATAGAAACAAACAAGAAATATTATATACAATTGAAACATTTGAGCTATCTGTTGTAAACAAAACGTGTTTTGTTTATTAAAATCCGTTTAGACTTCGTAGTTGTATTATCATGCGGCCCTTTAACGCATTCACTGCCCAGCGCGCCCTTGCGGGTCGCACTGCCACCGTGACACGGACCCGCAGATTGACTTTTACGTCTTGGGCTATGAAAGGAGGCTACTGTCTGAAGCTTCTAAGCTTCTGCTCTTTTTCGGACCTTTTTCTCGACCTTATTTTGAACCCAAAACCAGATATTAATTAACCATCAGAATCTAACTTTGAACAAATTTTTAAAAAACAGTAATCCTCGACAGGTGGACACTAGCCCGAGGTCCGTGCTCAGTGTCGTGCGGCGGTGGCGTGCGAGCCGTGCGCGCGCGTTGCACGAGAGACATGAGATGTCCACCAGTCAGATACGAGGCTTGTAATACACACAGGTAAGGTACTTAGTTCTTCTAGTTAGTTCTATGACAGCAACATTAAAAAAGCCGCAATTGTTGTGGCGGCCGTGGCTTAAGAATTGACCCCTCGAACTGAGCCCGTGGATGTTGAAAGAACCGACTAAAGAAACCTACCATAGGGTGGGCAGCAGAAGGAATCCGTGTAGGTATTATTCAACAACACCAATCTGCCAGCCAAGCGTGATGAATCGGGAAAACCCCCCATTTTTGGACCCCTCCTTTTTGTGGACGTACGTGTGCAGATGAGTTAGTAAAGTAAGAACGCAATTCATGATTAATACTTAATTAAATTAATTAATACTCACTGGAAGAGTTCATAAACTTCAAAATTGCTCTTCAACCAAGGCTTACCTAAACAGGCATGACTATTAAAAATTATGACAAAAAAGAAGACTAATTTAAGAACAAGAAGAACCAATAAAGATAAAGAAGACCCAAGGTTCATCCCCATGTAGCCGACAGCGATAGCTGTGTGTAGCCTGTTCGAAAGCCATAACGAGTAGGTAAGTCCATGTAATGAGAACCTGACTTGGTTCCTGTCTTGTCAAGTCTTGGTGAGCCTCGCTCAACCAACATAGGAATTTCTGTCATTTATTTTACACAGGGTACGTACTTCTGAATCCCAAAATAATAAATATCAGTTCAATATATTTTTCTACTTTGTATTCGTAATTGTAAAAATTTTTGAACAAAAATACTTTTGGTCTACGATTAATAAGAGGCTATAACATTCTCGTAGGGTCCAGAACACAAAACTATGTTCTGTGGTCCAGAATCATTCATTTGGAATTTGTATACTTATAGTTATATTACTTATATTCAGAAAGTGTCTTATAGATTCACTCTTTCGACAATCCATAAAGCTAGAGGGAGCAAAATGTTTCTAGTTCAAAAAATACTACGTTTTTATAATTTAGTTCCCGCTTATTTGCTTTGATACAGTGAGATAGAGCGAAAATGAATATCACTTTCGAAATTGTTTTTTCCAATTATCGTGAGTGTTAGGTATACTTTCGAACTTACCAATGCCATTTCGATATCGATCTTTCGGTACTAGCTGATGTTAAATAATCGAGCAAACATTGTGATTAAACTTGGAAAAACAACAGGAAGCCTAGCACGAGGATGGTTCTTTAGGGTAGGTTAACAATAATGATACCGCATCGTCATACATTACTAAAAATTAAGGAATAAATTTCAAACAATTTACACATTCCACGACGATGTGTCGTAATTTATTTCTATTCTACCCTAGACAACAATCCTCGTGCTTGGCACAACTGGTGTTCTAGTTAAATTTAAGTCTAAATTTCAGACAGGCGAACAGAAAAAAAACGCTGGCTTACTTTTACTAGTCTTGTACTCTACTTGCACAGAACTTGTAACTTGAAAAGTGGACCAAAAGTTGAATACCTACAGGGTTATTGGTAAATTAGTGACAATACGTGAACTGCAGGTTCAGCCCATCATCACAAACACGTTTGTGAAGACGCCAGGTCTTAATTCTTAATTTTGGTAGTGGTAATGGGTACCCCCCGCAATTCAATAATCGTTCGAGAGAACGATTATTTAGAGAGGTTTTATTTGAAACTCAACTTAAAAACAGCTCTGCCCTGAATTAACAGAAGATATGAGAGTGAAAGATCGGTCTTAAGTAACTCGTTGGGTTCCAGACAAAGATGTTTTTTCATTTAGTATCAGAGATGACCTATATTTTTTTTAAGAATTTAGACTTGGCGCCTTCACGAACGTGTTTGTGATGATGGGTAGGACCTGCAGTTCACGTATTGTCACTAATTTACCAATAACCCTGTATACCTACCATGGAATTTTTTGCAATCACGGCAAAATGTTATAACTCCATACTCACTCTTACGTAGAGATCATTTTATTTTAGCGTGCCTTTTGGCTTGTTCGTTTTGGCTGGCTGCACTCGCCCAAACGAGCCAAAACGAACAAACTTTAAAATTAGAATACCCTTTTAGCCTGAAAGTTAATAATGTACGCAGTAACCGCACCGCCGACGGCCGTTCCCCATTCTACAACTAACAATGAAACTACATTCAGTTTCATGCTCTCCATTGTCCAAAACCTTGTTCTAAACCTCTGCGACAAACCCGAAACAAACCAAATCAGCAAATATTAAGTTTATGTAGCTCTTATACTGAAAATGAACTCAAAATTGGCTGTGAAACCAAAGAGCAAACCGTAATATGAGTATTTTCGACCGCGATTGAGTCGCACGACTTGTTTACACTATTGTATAAAACGAGGCCTGATTATCATTGTTTACTATTGTTGACTGTATATGCAATGCAAACCGCTTATTCCCAGTAGTTCTGTGCATCAAAAAAATTTTATAATTGCAAAAATGTAAGGCAATGAAATTCAGCAAATGCCAAAATGACAGGAGACGTCAAAAAACTTTGAAAATCTAGCAAGAGATAAAAAAGAGGGTAGATCGGTATGTCTGCCAATAAACTCACTCACAGTGCCTTCAGTTATTCCGATCATGGCGCATGAAACTCGATCATGGTAATAAATATCCCATAGTTAATAAATGACTTTAGTGTTTATATCCATGATAGTTTTAAAAGTTTTATTGGAATATTTATATGATAAATGTAAGTAAATGTTGGTAGTATTAAGCTACATAACATATGTAACGCTATTGTTCTCACCGCGGAGGAAACGATACAGGGTCCCATTCCACTCATCCAATATCTTTGTCCAATATTTGATCAAATTTTTTTAGGTATAAGTTGTACGTTAGTCTGTCTGTGGCTTAGATGGTAGCTTTAAAACGTAAGAACTGATTTTTATTTGTTCTATTTTAAAAAGCTCGCTTTTCGAAGCTTTCTATAAAAGGGCTAAAAATGGCATGTGGGTCAAACTGTTCGTTCGTAGGAAACTGGTGTAAATCAAAAACTTTCTGTCGGTGGCATTCTATGAGTTATTTTCAAAATAAATAAACCGATGCGCGGTATTAAACCGCAGAAATTCCTCATCTAAAAATTAATAAAGTTATTGTTTCGCATTTCAGTCGCTAATGAAATGTTTATTTTATTACTTGCTCGTTTATTTTTATTACATTTCACGTTAATGACGTTTACCTGGTTTTTAATGGTAATGACGGCATGTTTTATAGATTCTTAATCGATAGTGTTTGTTTCTAAGATTCCTTTAAAATGACTTTCTTACCTATAAAAAACCATATCGTAACTTTTAATAGTCGGTTTTCTTATGTTAACTTTAGTCACAGTGAGATAAAACACTATTTAGATCCTAGAAATATTATAAAGCCGAAAATTTGTGAAATGTGAATATTATTTTGTTACTTGTGATTTCCAAAAGTACTGCACAAACCAACTTCCAAACTTCGTTCCAAATCACGAGGGCATCCGTTGTATTCCAATTATAAATAACGAGGAATTAGATTTGAATAGAAACTGAATTCCTTAGATGCACAAAAGCACAAAAGTATTGATCTGATACAGTCAACCCCAGAAAATTCTTATCAGGGTATAATTTATAAGATACTAGCAGTGCCTCGCGGTTTCACCCGCGTAGTTCCCGTTTCCGTGGGAATTCCGAGATAAAAATTTGTCTATGTGCTATTTCAGACTATAAATATATCTCTGTGCCAAATCATCCAGATCCGCGAGTGTGATTGAGTAACAATCATCCATCCATCCATTCATCCAAACTTTCACATTTATAATATTAGTGGGATGTTCTCATTAGCTATAAGCGAAGACAGTTGGCAACTAGCGATAAAGGTTTCAATGTCTGTTTTGTACGTCAACTAACATACATAGCTATGTTTTTCAATAAGTATTATGTGTCCATCTACATCTTAAATACTAAACAGTTTTCTTCTACACTCTATCGTGTTGTTTTAGTTGTGATTTTACGTGGACCCCGGGAGCGTGGGAGGAGTGCAGTGCTACTTGCGGCCACGAAGGAATCCAGGAGCGACAGCTATACTGCTTGCCAGCAAACATCTCGTAAGTATAATGTCTCTTCGAGTTCAAAAACTGTAATCTATACATTAAAGCGCGGCTAACTGTACTTCATTGGGACACTCAATCCAAAAGACAATGGCTTCATCACCTGCACCAACCGCTCTTTCGACTGCGTAAGTCTCAATGTCTTTATTCTGTGCCTCAAATAAGGCCTTTATTTGAGGCACAGAATAAAGACATCAAAGGTACTAAAATTAAATTAAAACTACGAGTATATAGAAAGGGCCTAATCAAACTAACGGCACGGCGCGGTATTCGCTACCCAGATCGAGGGTAGGTGTGTATACGGTAGCGGTAGGTACATACAAAATGCCTGGTGTTATGACGCGCGAAACCAAGCAATGTTTTGCTGTCACTCTAAGTATCGAATACCGCATTGTAGGTCGGAATAGGTATTTAAAGAATAAAAATTGTTATGTTATCCCACAGTCTCGTCCGTCCGCCCTTTAATCACTCCGTTAGGAAAATCTGTGTAATTAAAATGTGTAAAGCTTGCTAACTTTGCCCAGTGCAATGAAACACTCCGGAAAAGCTTTTATATAAAGCCCGTATAGCTATTTATTTAAACTGGCTTTCAGGAATTTTATAGTGCTCACGGGACCGCAGTACTGCCAACACAAATATTGATTCGCTCCGATTCCAGCGTAATAACATAAAATAAAATGTTGCACCGGCACGGCAATGAACCGAGCAATTTCTTGATTGCCATTTATAACATAAATAGAACGAGCGCTATACAGCTTGGAGATACTTTTAACACGAGCATATTGATTTTGCTTGCGTCTTTTCTGATATCTCTAGCGCTCTGGAACGTTTTAATTATTAGAATTTTAGCACGGCGTACATAGTTGTATCAATAGGAGATAGAGAGTTAAACGATTATGAAATTTTTTATTCTTGCTAGGACATAGGCAGATGCTGGAAGCTGAAGATATAAAATGAAATAAAGATGGAGTTAGTATCAAGCTAAGTTTTCAATCAGTGCATCCTAATAGTCATGACCTAGTGAGCAGACGTAGACACTTACAGTAGGACTGGACACTTGAAAGTTCAAAGCGGGCTATAGAATGAGCTATGCTCAGAGTTTCTCTAGCTGAGGATCCGCAACGAATGTATCCGATCTGACAGAGAACAAAAGATATTCATTTATTTTCTCTTAAACGTAAATTATAATAACAGGTACATAATACATTATATCAAACAAAAAGTAATGTTGTCTTAGTGATGTCGTTCCAATTGTGATCTGAGAGATCTCTTTATTTTGTAGTAGGCTCTCTCAATGAGGTGCTTTTTGATGAAGGTCCTAAATGCCTTTTCGCTAAGATTGGTTATTGGCTGGCATAGGGCTATAGGCTGGCATATCGCCATAGCTCAAAGAATGAGCAAGATTAAATGACCAACCCGTTTTGGGTTGGTCATATCTCCCAAAGAACCGACGACTACTGATAAACCGTTCTGGACTACTGGAGAGCAGACCATGTCTCGGAAAACGTTGTGTAGGATGCCCTCCGGCTAGGAAAGAGGCTGACCTGTGAAATTTCTGGCGGATGCTGGATACGGCAAGCTCACGACAGTGCGCTAAGGCGCTCTCATAGGACCTTGTCCAGCAGTTAACTAGTTGAACGATGATGAAGAACTAAAATCTAACAAAGTTCTTCTTTCCAGCACTAGTTCCCAACGAGAGATGTTCAGATACAGCGTGTCACCGTTCCTTTGTCCTATGGCACGGCCGGACAAGGAGCGGCCCTGCAACCGCCTGCCCTGCCCCGTCTACTGGAAGGAGATGGCTTGGACTCCGGTAAGAAAAGAACTTTGTAATAATGTTGCTCGTTATACAGAACCTTAAATCCATTCTACAGTAGTATCGAGACGTTATCGTGACGTCTCTTTTTTCTATAGTTTTTGGTAAAACACCTCTATCGTGCGGACAGGGAACTGCGCAAATCGCATGCAAAAATACTACGTCTCGTCGTCGACAGAATACAATCGACTCACCTAACTCAGATTATTTTCTGTCTTCTCTCAGTGCTCGACAACCTGCGGTCGCGGCATATCCCGGCGCCCACTCACCTGCCCGGCCTCCGACCCGCTGCTCTGCGGCCCCCCGCCCCGTGAGCGACGCCGCCACTGCCGCCTGCGCCGCTGCCCCCCCGCGCGCCTCACCTCCTCTTCCTGCCACCCGACAGATACCGCTCAGTACTGCGAGCTCTTTAGTACGGAGGACCTGCAGAGGAACTGTCTGATGCCGCCTTTTAGGAAGTACTGCTGTAATACTTGTAAGGGGATCGAGGGGCGGTGACTCCTGAAGGAAGAGATTAGGGAACAGGTGCGTTCTAAACCCTCGTGCTACCTAGTCGTGATACATTGTCAGCTTCATCGTACGTGGTGAAATTAAGTCTAAATTCATGATAAAAAATTTGCTAGATGATTTCTGAAAGATGATGTTCAATGATTTCTGGGGTTGATGCGACTGTTCTTCTTCTTCTTTGGGTGTCTTCCTAAATTTCGCCCTAGATATGTGTGCGAGTGTAGAAAACAATATAAAAAAAATGGTTTGAACAGATACCCATAAAAACAAAAGAATCCACGAGGCATGTTGCCTCTGTGAGAGTGAATTTTAAAGGGAACTGTGGTAGCAGAAAATGGAACGAATTTTTACAGCTTTCAGAGATAAATTCAAGCGTGGTCATAGAATAATAAAGTATGGCGTGGCGAAAAGCGCCATTACAATTTACTAAAATCCGCAGTCACCTTTCAGTATAGTCTGTGACATTTCGTGCACTTGGTAGGTACCTACTTCTTTGTATCAACTTTTTGCAATTGGTAGGTTAGTCTGTTGTTCTATAGGAGTATTATTTAAGTAACACTGCCAAAACTACTGCCTTTTCAAGAGTACAATAAGCAAAAAGAGAAATAGTGTTGTAGCTGAGTACAAAATATATTTTATTTCATAGGTGCACAATAAGTAAGATTTTAAATGATGATTTATTTCGTGTAGCAAGATCCCGTGTAACCAGTATTTTGTATTTCAGATTTTAAGGGAAAAAATATTATTTTTAAAGTAGGTATTTTATTTTAAGTTCTAATTTTAAGTAACTACTGACTAATAATAATAAATAGATGAACTAAATTAAGTGCCATAACATATTTTTTCACTAAATAAATGTGTTTTTTATAACCGTGATTGCTACTTATTTTCTTACTTTGTCTACCTCATTTTTGTGTTAACCCTCATTCAGTCAACGATTTTTTTGTTACGTTTAAAAGAAAAAAAAATAGAAAGTAGGTAGGTACATTTCCTTTGAAGATTCGACATAGTCTTTTTGGTTTTATCTCTATTGAATCTAAAATAGGTTTCTTTAGGGAATAACAGAGGCTAGGTAAGTAAAGTAAGGTAAAAAGTAAAAGTTCGTTTATTGCTTGAAAATACAATGTTTTAAAGATCTTATAGTACACATTTGGATTGTTTTCTGCCTTTAGGCTTGCAATCTTTTTAATACAATTGAAATTCTTATCGTCTCATTAAAAATAAAACATAACAAAAAGGAAAAAAAATAATTAAATGTAAAAGTACCTAATAGTTTTGTTTTTAGGGTTCCGTACCCAAAGGGTAAAACGGGACCCTAGTACTAAGACTCCGCTGTCCGTCTGTTCATCTGTCACCAGGCTGTATCTCATGAACCGTGATAGTTAGACAGTTGAAATTTTCACAGACGATGTATTTCTGTTGCCGCTATGAAAAAATATACTAAAAATTAAAATAAAATTAATATTTAAGGGGGCTCCCATACAACAAACGTGTTTTTTTGCCTTTTTTATAGATGGTACGGAACCCTTTGTGCAAGAGTCCGACTCGCACTTGACCGGTTTTATTTACTAATCTTAAGTACTATAGATTCGAATAGAATAAATCTAAACTACATAAATTGGGATAATATCCAGCAATTCAAATTGCAAAATATTTACCCTGTTTTTGCCAGTTTTAACGATAGAGCTCAGAGCAAAAGCTTTCATAGGATCAGCTCGGGATCACCAAAGAATTACGTTCGTTACAAGAAATTTTACAAAATCTGTTAACAATTAATTGGCGAAAACCTATATCGTAACGCACAAGCAACATAAGTACGTTACCTACTTACAAAATTCACTTTAAAATATAAAGTGAATTCATTTAAATTCATTTTAAAATATAAAGAAACATGTTATTGTTCATGTAGACAAGTTAAATCTGTCAAACAATGGGGCAATGCAGTCAGCGTCTTGGGGACGCTTCCGACTCGAATTATTATGTTGACCATATCAGTTGAGCAACCCGTAGTTTGTTTGCAACAGTCTGCAGTTAGCTAATTGTTCAATTGTAAATACTAGTTCTAATTTGTTTCTATTATTTGACTGTAATGTTCTTTGTTAACACTTTCATCGCCCTGAACGCACTCGCTCATCTGGAGCTCCGTGTGACGGCGGCGCGAGTTTGGGTAGTACATGCGATATAAACTAACACTTCCACGGCCCTCGACTCATTCGCTCATCTTGAGCTAGGGATAGTGGCGACGAGACTGGGCAGTGAATGCGATATAAACTAATACAGAGTAAGTTATAAGTTAAACCGTTCGTTAGTAAAATAACAGAACAAAAACATCCACTCCAGAAGGCAGATGTACCTACCTACCTACTCGCAACTTCATTCAGTTCCCGTAGTTAGTAACAAACTCTAAAGCTCTTTGAAAGAGTTTGCTTTCTTTGTGAGTAAGCGTTTTACAATTTAACTTTGTCTGAAGAGAGCTGAAACATTTTAACTGTACAATTCACGGAATCCAATTTAGAGAAAGGTTAACTGTGTTATTTTAGAGCTATGGTTGTTTTAATTATTTAACATTGAGCAATAGTCAAAGAAGTAATATGGTTACTAAAGGTATATTGGAAGTCGTTAAAAAAAGGACCCCTAGAAATTATAGCATTCTATTATTCTATACATTAAATTATTTGACATTTTCTTTTTCTTTTATTTCATTTTATAATATTAAATTATAATTACATTTCAATTTTATTCACTAACATTAATCTCATCTGAATACTGACTTATTCTATTTTAAACGTTATCTTATTTGCCTTAATTTAAATCATCATGAATGACATTGTAAATCAGACATTGCACACGTAACAGTGGAAATACTTTGAATCATGTTTATACCTAAACCACCTTTGTACACATGTATTTCACGCAATACGTAAATAATACTTAACTTCACACACTGTTGAAACGCCACGCGACCCGACAAAACGCGTAGGTACTAATCAAATCGTTTTACTTTTCTATGACCAGAATTATATTGTTACACACGATGCAACGAATCGTCGTCGGGTGTTTTACATGCATCGTGGCGTTTCGATAGTGTGTTTCCAACTTAATTCTTTTGCGCTTGAAATAGCAATAACAGCAAAGGCGTTTTCACCTTAGAATATAAAGAGTTCTCTTCCAGCATACCTCATTAAAATCCACATAAGCTCTGCTTAGCTTGGGGCTACATGACATTGTGTGAATTGCATTATTAATTTATTTTAAGCCACATAACATAACCCATAAAATAATTCTATAAATAAAATGCTATTTCTTTTCCTCCGCTGCAAACAACTTTCTTAATCAGAAGCCAATTAATTTAATTCGATGAAGTGCCTAACTTAACAGACGTAGAATTAAGTTTTGTTCTTTATTAATCGAATTATACGACAATACATTTCCCAACGCTACCTGTGAAGACGAAGTTCTCAGGATCTAAATTGCCTCCACTTACAGCTAGTTAGAAAGTACAATGGACGTCATAAATATCTGCAAATGCACAACTAGGTCATCGATTCGGTTTTACAAGGTTTTTATGCTCTAATAATATCTCTTTAGGCGGTTTGGTTGACAGCGGGCAGAATTTTTGTCAGTACTTTATTTTGAAGTGTCACAAGTTTGACTAACGTAACAGTGAACTCATTAGCACGGCATGTCGTGCGCGACCTGCCGCGTGTTGTCGCGCACAGTGTGATTTTCTATGTAACTGAACCGCGCCGTGTAGGTGTAGATTTGCTACTAAAAGTTTTAGCTTTATACAAACGGGTCCTTTGCTCTCAACAAACTAAATAAGCTACTGGAATAGTCGCTTAAAATGCAATCGGAATAGGAACGATTAAATAAGTTACTGCTGCCGAAAAATATGTCTATATTGTATTATTATACTATACAGTCAGCTGCGAAAATATTTATACTTTTCCTATGCATGCTTTTCACTGTAATTTTACTTGTAACTTTTCAAATAAAAGTGCACGCATTTAGTTTTGTATAATGCGGAATGTCAATTATCACACTCGTGCTGTCTCTGTGTATTTTTAGCAAGTCCATTGCGATCATCAATCCGCCTGCCAAGCGTGGTTACTTTGGCAGAACTCCTCTTCTTCTTACTCTTTTAAACTCCTCTTCAACCTCTTCACGTTCAGCGATGGTATGTGTGCTTATGAGAAAGGATTCACATTGATATATAATTGGAAGCTTGGGAACGGATACATATTTTTTCAGCTGACTGTACATGAGGTGGAGGACGTGAAACTTTGTGCATAAGAGCGTACGACCCAACTGTCGACAGCTTGTTATCTTTAGTCGAGTCAATGTTGCCTGCTATAATAACTTCCACTTGAGGTGGGTTTCAGTATTAATAATTGTCATAATGCCGAGTTTTGTAAACGGGCGTCTCATTTCGTGACTCGTTATTGCGATGCCCGCTATTGTTAACACTTACAGTGCCGCACACTTAGGTCTAGCAGTCCTATTAGCTGCAGCGCGCCTAGAAGACTCTTCAGATTGCACCGCAGATACTGGGCAGTGAACGTTTTTATCCTTTGATCATTCTTCTTCTTCGGGTAAGGTTTCTTTTTGATTATGGTCTCAGAACGCCATTCGCTTTTAATATATAAGGATGTATTAAAAGCGAATGACGAATGTCTAGTCAAGATAAGGATCTTGACTCGTTTCTGGCAAAAATCGTGCAAACAAATTACGGTGTTGGATTTGGACCTATTGAGTTCCACAATCGATTCTTATCCCAAGTTTAATTATACTATGAGTAGTAAAGACGTTTTTCTTTCTTTTTTTATCATTAACATTGATGAGGATAATTGAACAATATCTTTCAGCGCTCAAATATCGTTCATAGGATAGTTAGTTCCAGTCGTCGACATAGCTATGTACATATCTCGTGTAAGATACAGTCAACCACTACGTATCTACACTACACCTAACCGAAGGGATAAAGCGCATTATTCCTTGATCGTTAACCATTTAAACGTAAGTGTACAGGTGTACTGTGCAGGTCGACTGATAAAGTTCGGTGGTGATTATAGATTATTCGGTATTTCACGCTGCCAAGCGGAAAACACGTTTATAGCATGGTCATGTAGGTTAAACGACAATTTGATTTGTGCTGTTCTAGTTTCAAACTTTTGCAGTCACGCTAATGTTAAAAATACGAACCATAAATTTCATATTTTGTTTGGAAAATCAATCGGTTCGATGTTCTGCAAAAGTAAAAGATTTAGAAAAAAACTAATTATGCTATACTTTTTCACATAAATCAAGGGCATGACTACTTTCACGACTTTTTTCTAACTCTCGTGGTATCGGTCTGGCCAACACCGCCCTTCTCTCTAAAAACCAACCTATATAGCCTACTTTTGATCCCAGAATGATGCGTCCCAGATCCCAGATTTGACGTCTCTTTTCCGAGAAGACCTCTATTCTCGGAAAAGAGAAACAAGTAGGTTATTCTTTTTGTAAAATCTTATCACCACTTTGACCACACGCACATATTAAGCACATAAAAGGACACAAGAAGAAACCAGTAGGTGAGGGATTTTCTTTCAAATCATCTCTATTTAACAAAGCAGGTTCTAGTTGTAACTAATTAGAATGAATCCCCATGGGATAAAAGCCTCTAAGGCGCGTATCTGGAGAAGGCCTGCGTCCAGCTGTGGACCAATATAGGCTGTTGAGGATTTTGAGGAGAATGAATCTCCTCGTAGCTCGTCTACGGCGTAGCCACAGCGTAGCACTGTGTAGCAGGCACGTAGCAAGAATTGCTACGACGTATATATTTACGTTTCACAATTTTACTATGGATTGAGATCGCACAAGATCACATGGAGGGAAATGGTTTGGCCTTTGCCCAACAGTGGGATGAAATGTACGGCGGATAATTTTGTTTGAGGTGTTATTCCCTTCGAATTCGATTTCCTTCGAAAACTGGCATCGATCGCCACTTGAGACTTGCTTAAATCTGAGTTGTTTTTGAGCGTTCGGGCGTAATTTGTCTTTCATAAATATATGAAAATACTAGCTGTTTCCCGCGGTTTTACCCTCTTCACTTAGAATTTCACATTTCTAGGGGGATAAAAAGGTTTTTTTTTCCGTTCAGTAGTTATTTATATTATTTTCTTTTATTAATTTTAGTTTATTTTAGTTAGAAAGAAAGACAAATTTTCGCATAAAAATACGAATATTCCCGTAAATCTCCCATGGGACTTTGATGTTTTAACAAGACAAAAAGTAGCCTATGTTACTTTCCATCCTTTCAACTAACTCTATGCCAACAATCAAGTCGATTGGTTGCTTAGTTAGAGCGTGAAGGAAGGACCAAAAAACAAACATACATTCGCATGTTAGTAGCTAGGATTAGGATTTCCTAGGAGAAATATGATGTCGGGTTTGTACACGATATTTTGGGTACTTTTCGCGCTAAGCTGTTGTAGAACAGAATAACCGGAACACCATGAATTATTTATTGACAGCGACAGCAAAATTTCCCATATCATCGGAAATCATATAGAAAATAACAGATATTCCCCGCGGCCTTATATCTCCGTAAATTGGCTATCGATCCTCTTCATTTGTGAGCACTCTCATTCCATCGTCGAAGCAAACAATAGCGTGAATAGTCCGAAACAGTATAGTTTCGATACGTGAAACCGAATAGCCAATAGTACTGACAGATTCGATGGCCGTCCCCTCAAGCCCGTTATCAACACAGCACAGTCAACGCCGTTGACTGTGCTGTGTTGATAACGGGCCCGACACTTCTGCAAGCGGTGACGTACCATGGTCCTAGACTTTTTTAACGCCCTACTAAAACGAGGGGTGTTATAAATTTGACGGGTCTATGTGTGTATCTGTTGGTGTCATTGTAGCTGCGAAAGAAATGAAATTATAAAAAAAAATTAAAGCGCATACCCGATCCAAACTAGCGCCGCCACCTGTTTTATAATTTTTTTTTTATGCTTCTGTAATTGTTTTATTCTTTTCGATTCACTGCCTAAGCAAAATAGAATAAAACGATTACAGAGGCATAAAAAAAGCTTATAATAGGTATCACAAACTGTGCGATGGATTTTTGTAATTTCCTTTGTTAAACGGAATAATAAGATAAAGTAGATGGCGGCGCTAGTTTGGATCGGGTATGCGCCATAAGATCGCTATCGTTGGTATCTTTTTCGATTCTTTGTGAAATTACATTGTACATCGGAACAATCAAATATATGCAATTTTAATGTGAGGATTTATAATTATATTCCTAATCACAATAGCGAAGTTTCAGTTAGCACAGAATTCTGATCGTTGTTCTTGATGTTACAATAATATACCTATTAATATTATTTTTAAGTCCTTCATGACCTTTACTAGAAAACTCTTATAGTAGAGATCATTCTCGAGCGATAAGACCGCGTAGTTAGCATAGTTTCACGTATTTATTAAGTGGTTTTATTTGATTTATTAACTGTGTAATAAAGTATTTTCTTTCTATCTATCTAATATCGACTCCAAGCATTGGAATTTTAGTTTAATGTTATTTTTTTGATGTTGTTAGTAATAAAGTTTTGCTGTTGTAATATAACTAAAAGTTATTAATAGGAGGATAGTCCCAGGTCACGGAATATAACCGATTACCTAGAAACGTGAACAAAAGCGAGCGGATCGCGCGTTGAATGGCGCCGGGCGGTATTATTTCTATTTGATTGAGATTCAATATTATTCGAGAGGGGAATCAGCTTTACCTTCGCAAAGATTGGTTATGATTAAGCTTTATGTGTTTACTGTTACTTATATCATGTGGTATTAAATAGATTTTTTATTATACGTTTCCACCGATGGGTTCGCACGGATCTATATCCGTGCGAACCCATCGGTGGAAACCCAAGCCTATGCTTGGATTTAGGATTTGGGTGTTTTCTAATCATTATGCATAAACTCGAAACATATTTCAAGCAGTTCCTAGATAAAACATAGCCAATGTCACTCAGGGCATTTCTTGAGGTAAAATTTTTTGATGGCACGGCAGACTGCTTAGGTAATTTTTGATGCTGACTTCTAGGCCTGGAATAAAACATAGGCTACTTTTTATATCCTATAAATCAGTTCTCATGGGATAGAAATAACCTATAACAATGCGTGCGAAGCCGCGGGTAGAAACTAGTAAAGTAATAAACCACGACCTCATCCTAAAAGCTGGCCCTTACGCTTTTGCACAGGTTTCTAAGTGCCATAGGAGTGTCCTCTTAGCAACATAAACTAAGACCAGGTGCCCGGCACTATTGATCTACGTAGCCTAGGTAGCCTTACATTCTCGACCGGGGGAGATTCAGGTCGACAAGAGCTTAGCTACTTCCACTGTGAAAGATATTTCTGTCTCGCTTATTGTAGCATATTATGGAGACAGTACCTACGTATTTTTCAATTGTAGTTTGCTGTTTTTTTAATGTTTCTGCAAAGCTTTAGGAAACATTGAAATTAATAAGGTGGTTATTGTTATTATGTATTTTCTTAAATGAGACAGGTTCTCATATAACAAACTTATGTACTTTGAAGCTAGACTAGATGAGCGAATTTTTGTTGCACAGAACTAGTGGGACAACTTTTGTCTTAGTGGTTCTGTACAGAACTACAGCCTCAGAACTTATATTTATTTATTTTTATTTATTTATTTCATAATAATTTATCAATTTCATAATACTAGCTCTCCCTGGTAGGAGCATTGTTGGTCCAACAAAGGGAATCTTCGATTGTACAGTACGTTGTACTGTCAGCTGCATTACGACGGCCTCAGCGACGCAGTAGCTGAAGGTCTGCTTGCAACAAGGTTGCGGGTTTGATTCACTCCACGGGACAAAATGTTTGTATGATTTGCAACTGCAGGTTACGTTACGTAATATTTGTGAAGATGTTTGGCCAAAGACAACGGCCAAACTAGTGATTGATTCAAACTGAATGTCACACGTAAAAATCTGGAATATCATATAATTATAGGCTACTTTTTATTCCAAAATACGCATGTGGGACTCAAAAATTCAAATTCAAAATTCAAAGTGCTTTATTTCCTTTAGACCTTACAGGACTCTTGGACACGTCACAAAACTTAGATTACATAAGTAAAACTAGGAAATAAAGTGATCACTTTGATTTTTTGTCCACTTCAATCTTTTTAAGGTAAAGTAAAGAAGCGAACAAGAAACCTTTACCTTGTTAGAACGTTAGTTTTCGAGTTGGAGCAAAAGTCGTCCCAAGCTTTTTTATCCTCTAGATAATCTGATAATTTATAGTAGGCCTTTTTACAAAGGATGTGTTTACCGGGACTGCGGGCTGAAGCTACAATTAAAAGAGGGCCTATTAAGAGATGAAACGCGGTCATCGAGTACGGCAACATTATTTAGACTTTTAAGACCTTATACGCAAATGTATACCAACTGTGTACGAACGTGTTTAAAAGTGTACCTATCTAAAAAGTTGATGAGAATCTTATCCCCGAATACTCAAACGCAACATAGATTTAAGCACGTCTCAAGTGACGAAATTGTGACAATTTTGTTTGAAAACTGTCAAAAAATAGCATCTTGAAACGAGCTTTTTAAGTTGCGTTTGAGTATTTGCGGGCTAGTATTGTACGTGAAAAGTTGAAGGAAAAAAAAATGTTTTTTTATACTCCTAGCTAGCTTATTACAAATACAAAGATCGCTTGTGATGTCGTTTAGCCCTCGTAGCTAACAAGACAGGCGTCCCTGACAAGGGTCCTAGCTCCTCCGCTACGGAGCTGGGCGACCAATAAAATAACATTTCACGTCATTTTCCATCCTTTTCTCGGTAATAGGGGAGAGTCCTTTGACCTGATTCGCGCTACATTACCTCAGAAAAAGCTTTAGTTTTTGCGATGATTGGATTAAGGTTTTGGTGACACGTGACAGTAATTTTTATTTTTACTCTACATTACATTATCTTTAATCCTCACTCGGGTTGATAATAAGCTAGCTTCCTAAAAAAATCGAATTAGTTAGATTATCAGGAGATATTGGACACATATTTTTTATTTTGTCAATCAAACAAAAAATTAAAAAGAGACAGCGCGTCAAAGTTTGTGAGTGGGGGGGCTTGTGACGTCACAAAGTCGCTAAAAAGTGGCTCCCGGTTTCCAAGTTATGACGTCACCCCGCCATACCACACCTAACAAGAAGAACTCATTGACACTGTAGTCTGTAAAAGTGTGACGTCACTTGCGATCCAACAAAACACATAGCGTTTTCGGTCACGTGATCATATATAAAAAAAATGTGTAATTTTAATCCCGTTTTTTTTACCTAAAAAAGGCATATTTTTTCTGATTACGCTTTGTTACGTTGTCACTGACTAGGATGAAAATAATTTGGAATTTATTTTTAATGTAGTCAAATAGCCTATTATAAATAGTCATGTGCACAGTCTTCGATGAAAAAAATATTATTTTTTTAGACAGATTTAAACAGAATAAAACACGTCAGCACAAATAAGGTGTGTACCTAGTTAGTGCGCTTATCGTAATGGAGAATAAAATACTGTTTCTCGAGTCGATTGGAGCAATTTTTCAACGTTCCACCCGTTTTCTGTAATTGCCAATTTGCTCTCCTGCAGATGGGACCGATTATCGCAGCATCGCGCCAATACTACATAATTACGGACCCCGGTACGTGATGAATGCAAATCTAGGCAATCATTGAATTATCATTACACTATGCGATACGATCACAGCGTAACAAACTAAGGCCCGTATTATAAAAGCTTACTCAGCCATCGAACTATTCTTCAGCAAAGCTTTTGTTATAGAAAACCGTTACCTACACAAGCAAAGATCGATGACTGAGCAAGCTTTCATAATACGGGCCTTAGTATCTGAAAGTTTGTTGTCTTTTGGGAGTTAGATTGGAAATCATGCTTTTTTTAAGTAAGTCAAAGGATTTAACAAAGAATTTATATGGTAAAATGTATTTATTTTACTACGTAGCCGAACAATCTAGCCGATTGCTCAAGGACGTGTCCGTCTTGAAAAGTCTTTACGGAGAATCTGGCAGAATACCGCCGCTCCATCTTCGGCTTGTCTTCGAAGCTTGACAGTGAACTTGCACGTAAACAACAAGCAGGCGTGAGGTTACCGTAATGGATTGTCGTGTCGGACTATGTAATAAGGCAATTAGAAAGCGTCCGCGACTGCTGACAGAGTTCGATTACAGGAGTGTTTGCTGATTAATGGTCACACTGTATTTGAGAAGTTCTTTCCCTAAAATCTTATCTATCTTCCTTTCTAAAGAGAAAATAATTTAGTTCACATGTTGGACGAATCATCAGCCATCCATCACTCTTCAGATGACAGATTTTAATTGTTTGAGCGAGCGGAAGGCCAAAGCTCTGGGCTCATTAATCCAATACCGCTACCACATAGCACAAAAACGTTCAAATAAGGCCGTTTATATTTAAACTCTAATGTGCAAGCAATTAAGCCTATATTTGAATGAACGTTTGAGTGCACGTTTATCCAAAGGTCATTCTTTAGATACATTATAAAGTGACAAAAAGGCTTCGCAGTTTCAAAGGAGTGGTCTGCGACCTGTCTGCCATCTGATGCCGTCAATATAAAATTCGTTTGCACATTTTTAAGGTACGCAGCGGTACTTTCCAGGTATGCGACAAGCTTGAGTCTGGCCATGGCTAGCTTAACCAAAAGGTAAGAACATTATGAATAATAGGGAAGTTTACTTTAATAGAACAGTGGAGATATTATCACCAGGCTCGACCCAGAAACCAGAACGAACATTGTCGAGTAACGGAGGACCACCACAGCATCTGGGTTTAGGGGTAGGTAACTCTAAGTCTGAGTGGGTCTCTCCTAGTAGTAATAATATTAAAGCTGGACCATTCACACAGCAGTATCCAGCTCCAAGCTAAGAAGAGGTTATGTTATGGGTTCTAGATAACTGATGTACATAATACAATACATAACAAAGATAGATATTTGTTATTGTACACATAAAAACGACCAGAATTCCCGGAACAAATATCTGCAGGGCGTGCCAACATTTTGTCTCGAGGCAGTAATTAGTAAAGTTAGTAAAGTAACGGATCTAGAACCGTTAACGCAAAAGGAATTCAAACTTATTATAAGAAATGAAAAAGGACCTCTGTTCGCTAAATTTGACAAGGACAAAATTGTCAACCATAAGAAGGGCTCGTGGCTTTTGTATTAAAAACCCTGGAACCGCAGGAAGATTTACAATAATCACAGTAAAGTATCACAGTAATCTGTTTACTTTCCAGCCTAAAACGTACAGAACTCCCTTAAAAGGCTGTATTAGGGCACGAGGTCCCTGAGGACTCTATTTTCGTGCCAATCGATTGAGGGTCGGGACGATCCTTATTCCTAATCATTGAGGTCACTTGTAACAACGGAACATGATAAATATTTGGGACCAGGGGATTTGGGACTCGCAAGCAATTTAGAACTAACAGGCGGAAAACTGAAGATTCAATTTAGATTGAAAGATTTCAGGCAATCATGCGAGAATTCCTTTGTAATGAAATAGCTTTGAAAAAGTTAGCAGCGATATTTTACCATTGGTCTTAAATGTCGCTTATTCCCAGTAGTTCTGTGCTGTAGTTCTGTACCAAAAATATGTTAAAATTGCAAAAATGTCAGGCAACGAAACTCAAACTGACAGCAAATGTCTAAAATGACGTAAAAAGATCTTTGATAAAGTGGTTTCTGAAACTTAGTACCTGTATTCGTTTTTAACGCGCAAGCTCGGAAAACCTGCGGCCTAACCATTACCATTTCTTTTTTTACCATTATCCTGACAACTTCTTATGATATCCCAGCCCTTGCCTACGTTAAGTAGGATGCGACCGTGTCTATATCCCACTTATTTTCACTAGCTATCGCACGTGGTTTTGCACGTGCTATTTCCGGATAATGAGCATCATTGAATGTGTACCTACCTACTTCATATTTTTTAACGACTTCTGGAGAAAGTTATATGAAATAGCTTTTTGCTAAATATCATTAAAATCGGGGACTAAGTTTCCAAATGAATCGGAATGTTCGTTTGTATGGGGGCTTAGAGGTTTACCCCCACGCCGGCCAATCCGTCAGCGTTCACCCAATGATCCTGTTCAGTTGTTCTAGAGATAATCCAAAACATGTTTACAAACTTTAGTAGAATGTTGACCATCAAGCATCTCTGAATGCTAGAACTATTTATAACATGACACGCACGTGTGGGCTACGTCCCTACGCCTTCAATATTATTCATTTTGTAGTAAACTTTTATGCAGAGCTACATAATATATCCACCTGAGTAGATTCTCTCTTTTTTATCGTCAAGTTAGTGCGATCGAAAGTTCAGGCTTCATAATCATAATCATTTATTTGCCAGAATGTATGTACAAAAGGTCATAATATTAAATATGTCCATTTACAATCTACCCATTAGGGTGTGCAAAATTTCAACCTTCTTTCACTCCAAAGCTCCAAAGTAATAAGCTACTAGGTACCTACAATCAGCCGTGGAGGAAAACCACAATGCTTACACCCCTGTGCCAACAAAAAGGAAGTATTACATTTCGGCCTTTGTCGTCGCATAGAGAATCAACAGGTCGAGTGATTGTTGACTTTGGGTAGAAATCTCGCAGTTATTTTCCGGAACAAATGGTCAAATCTATACGTGTATTGTAGAATCGGTATGAGTCCGGGACTCAGCAAATGTTTGCATGTATCAAAAAGGACTTTATTTGCAGGGGGATACAATTACTTTGTATTTAATTGCCTTTGCCTGCAGGAGGTCTACTTTGACAAACGAACTAAGATGACGGATCGATCGTCGATCGCACGTAACAAAAACCCTTACCACTAAGTTGCTATGGGCGCAACACCAATTGACACCTTTTGTGTCGATCTCTAAGAAATAAATGTCAGAATGTTCAAAGTAAGATTTACATTGAAAGAACGGATCGGCAGTCCTTCGTCTTGTACGATCCGACGTTATCCGTTAACTTCGTTCGTTTTTCAAAGTAGACCTCCAGATGCAGAATCTCCTGTAAATATATGAACGAAGACTGTTTTGGGAGTAAATATGATTCAGCCAGCTTTTAATGGAACGTGTGCCCGTCGTCACTCGATATTTCATATGAAGTGGAGGCAACAAATACCTTGAACTATGTTTGAACCCCACCGGAAATATAACTATGAAAAAACCACAGAGTATGCTCGTTAACACTTTCATGGCCCACGATGTAGATGTCCTCCTCCAGGTGTAAGGTGGCGGTGCGACCCGCAGGGGTGGGCAGCTAATGCTAAGTTCTAATGACGCATCCAAAGACATGGAAGACAAGAGCAAATCGATATTAGATACATAAAATAAATTTTCTCCCTAGGTTAACAAAGAAAATTACAATCAAATAGTAGAATTAAATTAAAACTAGTATTTACAATTGAAACAATTGAGCTGACTGCATACTGTTGCGAACAATCTATAAGTAGCTCAACTGATAGGTTAGTTTCATATTATATATGTATAGTATAATTATATGCTCTTGAGAAAGAAGTCGCAGGCAAAGTTAAACAAGCTACATTTTATTGAACACGTGGCAGAATCATGTGACCGCCTCCCAGTCTCTGAAACGTGACCTGAAATCCTATTGCCTCTGATATTGCTATAATACAATTTATGAGAGAATAAAGCCGGCTTACTGCAATATTACTTATACCATTGCGGGTCTACTCCTAGCCTTCACAAAAAGAATTATAAGCACACAGGTAAAACAAAGGTAAGGTACCTACCGAGAACTTAATCTTGGAGTCGCCCAAATGTTCTATTCGTGCATATAAAATTTACAGTTTTTAAGTTTTTGACTTTTTCTTACACAACGAATCGAAACAACCCAGTATAGTTCCTACATAATTTTTCAAATGCGTTTTTAAGTGCGGAGAAAGCGTTCAAACCACTTTTAATAATTGACAGAATTGAGCCATTGTGCAAATTACCCTTTGTCCCAAAGATTCTATATAGATAGAGATAGAGAGAGATACATTGAGTATTTCTGCGTATTATATCCATATTCTATAGAGATAGATAGAGATACATTTAGTAGATAGAGAGAGATACATTTAGTAAACACTAAATGTATCTCTCTCTATCTCTATCTCTATATTGACACAACAGAGATACAGCACAGAACAGAATGGAGGAAAAATATACAATGATTGCTAGGCCTTACAGCGTTCTGAATGCTAAGCTTACAGCCTAAGTCGCTTTACCCACTAATTACCTAGCTAGCTGTACGACTTTATCCATAGAGACATTAGTGGCTGCTGTCCCTTACTGTACCGTACTCACCGTTTCTTCAAAGCCTCAATCATGTTACCATCATTTTACAAACAGCTCGGCAGACCAGCTTTGACCGAGAATAAATCACCAGCCAACACTTGTTGCTTGCGGTTGACGGATTTTCTTATAAACCGTGGCTTTCCGCGGCTTCTAGCGAATCTCAAGAATCGCGAATCTCCTTGACGGTTTCGGCAAAATTGAGTTATGAGCTATTGAAATTTAATTCAAAAAGGTCATGATTTCTCTTCCTCTTACCCATCTCCGAAGATTCCTTAGATTTGTTAGCCTTTTTTCTGAGATATTTATAACATTCTTGTAATATTTATTTTTATTTATTTTTATTTATTTATTTTATTTATTTTTATTTTTTTTTCTTTCAAGGGGGACAGCGCGTACGCAGTCCCCACTATCAAAAATATCGCACCCGAGTTATCCACATTAGGGATAATCGCAGAGGTCAACCCCAACCGCAGTGCAATGGAAGGGCCTCACTCTGGGGGAACCGATGATATGATATATATGATCGATGCCTTCAAAGCCTTCTAAAGAGATGTTATTTTTTCTAGTAATCCAATTATCATTTCAGAAAAGCTAAGATTCTTCCAGTAGGCTCATCGTACGTAACCCTATAAAATAGATTGTTTTCCTTTAGTATCGGCCCGCGATTCGGAATCCAATAGTCCGCCCTTCGGCCGAAAGCCAATATTTTTCTTGTTTAATTGAAATTCTTGTAAGAAGCCTTCTGGATATATTTTGAGAAACATTTTTTGTAAGATACAATCTGTAGATTAAATTATTTGATCATTTTTATCCACAATAAAAAAACAACGACTTCTCTGGTTTAGTGGGTTTGATTCCTGTCGTAGGTGAGACAAAAATGTCTGTATGTCCTGTAATTTGTTTGGTTAATAGTCGAGGCATTTTTATGGGTCAAATACGCACGTCACTGGACTATATTCAACGTTAATCCAAAAAGAAATTTATTATGAAATTACAATAACAGAACAAAAAAATAACAACTATTATTTACACCTATATCTATTTCCTAAAAATCTAAATCGTCACCAGCAGAAGGTAAGTTCATCTATATTTTCTGCTTCAGGTATCATCCAACAAATTCTATGAAACGTAGGTAATAAAAAATCAGTTATCCCGAAAAACTCAGAAATTGTAGGTACGTCCGTTTTCCCCTCCTAATGGAAATTAGCACTCGAAAGGGTCTTATATAAATTAATCTGATCTTTATGTTCGGATTTAGGATCTAGAAAAGTGGTTTACATTTCGCGACAAAATAGGATGTTAGTTATTTTTCACGTATCAACATAACATGTTTCATAATGTATATAATTGACCGAGCGAGCGAAGCGTCTCTGCAGCAACTAATAGCAAAAGTACGGATTCTGTCAGAATGTACGTATTCCTCTACAGTTCGTATTTTACGACCGATCTAGATGAAACTTGGTGTACAGATTCTAAAATTTTATAGAATTTTTTTTATTGTTGGGGTATTTTGATTGAAGGATTAGTTCCTCCAAAAAAGGGGGTATCGAATATCTCCGATTTAAGACATCTGATTTCGATGATTATTTTTTAATTGAAAGGTAGTAATTTTAATTTGTTTTCATAAAAACATGGTAAAGATCTGATGAAAATTTTCGCCATGACGAGTAAAATAAATCGGCAAAATGCAAAAATAAGTATGAGAGCATTTACCCGTACAGCGCTACATATTAGAACATCTTTGTAACACTTTGAGATAAGGTATGTTCCTCATGTTTCTCCACATGTTTCGTCTTCGTATGCTTGCAGTTTGTGCAGGTAAGAAATCAATTTTATAGATGGTGCTAACGCGACTGAAGATCTCTGATTTATGAGATTTTATTTCGAACATTATTATATCAAACTACTCACTATTCATTGTTGGAAAAGATAAGTGCTCGCGAGGTCTACTGTTCGTAGAACTACTAGTATATAATGCTGGACAATCCACATATGCAGCTTCATCTAGCCCTAAGCTAAGTAGAGCTTGTATTATTGGTACTTGATTAGACTGACTGGTATTCATACTAAATAACATAGAAAATTATTTTTTACTATACATAGCAAACATTCTGAACTCCCGGATCAAATACTTGCAGATCGTACAAACATTTGTCACAAGGCAGGAATCGAACCCATAACCGTCAAAGGCAGACCTTCGCCCATTGCGCACGGTCGTCTTCACGTTCTTATGTAAGAGTTTGTTAATACAATAAAATAAACACATACCTCAGGGTTATTTGATAGGACGTCCAATTTTGTCTCATTTTTCTCAAAGTAAAAGTTGACAAACATTTCAATGAATCTCTGAAAGGAAGCAAGGCAAGCGTCATGCATAAAAGAACATAAGCCCACAAGTTCTGAATAATGATATTAGGGGGTCTTAAGCATACAACGTAAAAGCTTTCCTTGTGTGAACGCGACCCGCCTTTAAAATCAGTTTGTCCGATTTTTTGTTCCTAGACATTTGCTAAAGTTTTTCAGAATTATTCTATAAATACGCTAAGGGTACTGTCTACTTGACGCACCTCTACGCTGTGTGTCAGCCTAGACTTCTATGGGTCAGCCTATGATTTAATTTACTTAATAATACTTAATTTTTTTTTTTTTATTGTGTAAGATTTTTATAATATTGTTAATTTTTATCAAAAAATTGTAATTTTGACTTGCCTATGTTATGTTATGTAACGGAATGGTAAATAAATAAATACAAATACCTCTACATATATATATATCTCTCTATATATAGATTTGATCCTAATTTTTTCGAGCAATCAACCAATATAAATCTTTAGTAAGCATACCATCATGTACAAAGTTTCACAAAATAGCACAAAAGCCTATAAACAACAAGTAACTGTAAAAGAAGTTCTAGGAAATTTCTCTTAATGTTGTCGGTTACTTAACCTAATTCTACTTAATTATAAATTTAAGGGCATGGATGTCTGAACCTTAGTTGTAATATAATGTAACCGCAAGGAATTATGGAAGATTACTATAACCTGTACCTTAAGGTTATGAAATAATTGCTACAGCGTTTTACGTTGAAGGTTAGGTAGATAAAGGTACACAAATAAAATAAGAAGAAAAGACTTATTTCGCTATGAATATGAAATTATCTTTATTTCTTTAGTATTATTTATTTCTATCACTTAAATATATGACATCAACAGTCAAGTCGTAAAATTTTGTGAACCAGCCCTTTCATATGACTATTTTATAAATATGTAATGTCAAAGGCATTTATTAACATTTTGTATGTTCAAAATTTCCTGAACGGAAACCTTACAAATCCTCATTTCCTGAGGTGAGTTTTAGCAGCAGGTAATAAACGACCGTCACGTTCTGACACGTCTCCCTTCCTCAAGAGATGCATCTGAAAGTTTGGGCGCGGGCCGCCCGCCGCCGCCGCCCGCCCGCCCAGTGCTAGCCCGACCGCCGAACGGATCGCACGGCGTGACGTGACGCGCACCCGAGAACAGACCCGCCGGTACTTACTCGCATGCACCCCCCCACACACCCCAACCTTCCCCCTGGTTCAAACCCTCCCCCTCCACCCGCACCCCCTGACCTCCAGGTGGATACTTATTGCGCCTAAACTAGCTATCAATAGGCATTCATCTGGTGGATCTTCCATTTCCTATCTCGCGCATCCTTTCAAAATGGATACTCATTGCGCCTAACGGGGGATTTCAATATCCAATTCACGGATCGTTTTGCCGAAATTTCAGAACATTTTTCTATGAAATATTTCAAAATGAAACCGACGATAGGCAAAACGATCGATGGATTGAAATTGGCCGTTATGCTATCAATGATGCCTGTTATTGGAATGATCTATTCCTTTCCTTGCATGTGAAAACGTTTTAAATTGTGATTTTGGCGGTGTTGAATTTTGATTGTCGGATTAAGCCGTTAATCTGACGGGCGCGTAAATAAGGGCTGTTAAAGCTCTATTGCCGCGATTAGTCTTTGATCAAGCCGTCGGGAAAAGTCGCCTTTGTCTAACTAAATTTCTGTTTATTTTTACAAATTCACGGGTTTTTCAGAGACATTTTAACGGTAGTCGAAAACTTGTAATTAATTGCTCCAGTAAACGACTTGATTTAGTCTGGCATTAAAACCTCTTAATAAAAATCTGACAACTTTTAGCAATTGATATGTGTTTTTACTTATTCTCACTAAAGTCAATAGAAATAAAACAATTGGCTTTCAGCTATGACTTTACTTTAAGAGAGGTTTATTAGTATGTTAAGTTGGTAATTAATAACGAAACCAAAGAAAGATTATTTATTTGTAAGTTATTATGAAAGAACATCATGGAATAGAAATACGCGATAACAAGAAGAAACCGATAATGTTTATAAACTCAGACTGTTACAGAACCGATAATATTCAACGCAAATTATTTCAAAAGGCAGCAGCTGAGAAACCATAGATTTAAATAAATCTGAATTCAAGACTAACAAAAATGATCTCTTTTCACGTAGAGTTCCATTAGAGGGATCCGCTCCCGTTTATGAAATCCCGGAATTACCATCACAAAGCTTTACCCTCTTTCTAATTTAGAGCTCCAACAAATTCAGGAAAAGGCGTCGTACAGCTTAATTAAAAATACCTACTCTTTTCAATGTTAGTCTCTTTTTAAAACAAACTACATCCTTAAATTTTTTGGTAAATCATCCTTTGGCGGCTGACATAGTTTATCATTTATTTATTTAAACAAGATCATAACAATACAGATATGCCTAGTACATTGAATCATATAAAGTTAACAACTATAAAATAATAAAATTACACACAAGAAAAAGAAAAGAAAATCACAACATTATAAATAATTATGTAGGTAAGTACGTAAAATAATCAAATTAGATCAATTAAAAAATCTTGAAACACAAAATAAGCATTTTCAGGTGGTATACACCTGAAAATGTCTTCGTGTCTGATGTAAAACTTTTTATAATCTAGATAAATGCAAGTGTAACCGAGGTGTCTAGATTTAAAGTAGCCAATAAGGATCAACCACTAACGAAACTCGTTACAGACCTACTTAAGCTTAAAAAGGAGCTTTATTGACATGATTTTATCTCATATGTTATTTATGGCTACCATGATATGAAAGTCCTTGTTGGCTCTATCAAACGAGCCTCGAATTAATTTAAACATCAACTACAAACATGCCATCTTAGATATCTACTTAATTAGATACACAACAAAGATAATCATAAAAGTTTTTAATTATCAAATAATTAAGAATGACAATGGGGCGCCGTATCTTAAAAGGTAAAAAATAAGGTGTCATAATCTCCCGGGCCAATATAAATAAATAATGCTGGACAATCTACACAGCATCTTCCAGCCCCAAGCTAAGTAAGTAGCACCATAAGCCTTATCTTACCAAAAGGATGACTAAGAAGTTCATTTTACTGAAGCTCAAAGCTTTCCCTTGCGCGAGCAAAAATGCAATTGGAAACTGAATTGAATTTCAACATTTTCAACACTTTCTTTCTCGACTCGAAGTTACCTTTGATGTCATTTTGTTCAATATTTCGCCTCAAAAAGCTTAAGGCCGCCACATAAAGTCGAAATTCTGTTTCGGGATTTCGATTCGAAATATCGATTCGGGATTCAATACATCTTTCACACACATACGTTTATTTTTATTTTGGACGCACAGACTACCATGCCGAATTTCGAATCGGAGAAACTACGAACGGAAAACTACTGTATGTTTGTGATAGGTCCCCATAGATTTGTATGGAGTTTGTACTGCGTTCGAAATCCCGAATCGATATTTCGAATCGAAATCCCGAAACGGAATTCCGACTGTATGTGGCGGCCCTTGCAGGTAAACAATTTCAAACATAAAATGACAATCTTTGAACCGTAAAATCACTTCACTGTTACTTACCTACTTTTAACAATAAATTCCTACTATCTCTCCCAATACATACGGTGCGTCTAGCGAGGTCTATAACTCTATAGTGATCTTAAATTAGCTAGATATACCTCTGGATATAACATTATAGAATGCAATAAATATTTAACTATTCTCGATGACTAGTAAAAATGTTTTCTATCCAAACTGTATGTAGCTAGAGAAATGACATTTCAGTTTTATCATCCGTTGATGCTTGACCCAGACAGGGGCAAACAATGATAATAAAAAAATTGCATTCAATGACAAATTAACAACATTAAAATCGGAACAATATCAGAACAAATTAAAATCGAAATAATTAACATCGTACGTGTGTTAAACAAAAACAAATCCTTTCAGAATAAAACTTAATTTCCTTTTTACAAGGCAACAAACGTATTCACAAAGAGCCTCACAGAAGAGTTTCATCCTTTGCCAATGAAGGCTTCCCGTAAAAAAGGCAGAATGGACGCCCTAAAATGACGCTCACGCGGCTCACGGCTCATTAACACAGTGGAAATAAACGAGTAGGACAACCCTGCTGAGCGTTATCACAGTGAATTTTCGCTAAAGAATCGCACATTCGCTTTGTAATTTTATAAAACTCGGAATAACGACTGCTTTCGGTTGAAGTTTCAAAAGTCCTTTTGAGTGAGTTGTTATAAAGTTTGTTCTTATGTCTCTTATCATTTTTATTTATTTTTCTTTGCACCTGAACCGCTTCTTTTAAGAAAAATAACGACCTATTCTCGTTGTTACGCGTTGTTATTTTTAACTTATTAGATGAAGAACATCGTTAGTAGTCGGTAACTCTTTCTCCTTGGTGTTCAATGTACCATAACTTTGATTGGACTTCCTCATGGTCCCTTTACGCGAATACGTAAAATAAAAATTGATACTTTTCAGCTCGAAATAATCTAATGCAATCAATAAGTTCATGTAAGTATTATTAATTTGCAGTTTCGCTAACGATCAAATAATATTTTTTGAGACTATAGATGAAGCTATTAATCTTCCTCAGACCCATTCAGCCTTTTAGTGGTGAAGAGAAAATAAAAAAAAAAAACAGACGAGTAACCAGTAAGTCTTTATAACTTAAACAAATATTAAAAAGCATGAAATCAGTATGAATAAAAGCACGGTATTACATTATACTGTGTCGACCTGACCACATCACCTGCTTTCGTCACGCGTACCGGTTACGCTATAACATGTGCGTAAAACGTACCTATCAGTTCTATTGATGATCGTGGTCATAAGTGGGTTTACAGCTTTACTGTTTTGTATTGCGTAAGCGGTGAATGAAATCTTTGAACTTTCGTTGCGAAGTAATAATAACACTTTTGTGTTTTTTATTCACGAGGGAATGAGCTTTGGAGAAACATTCTCACATTCGAACATCTTTGAAGTTCCGATGTGTAGTAAATACGAGTGAAGTACCTAGGTATCTATTATTCTTAGTGTAAACTTGAGGTCACAACACATTGCTAGGTAGGATTGGTTGTCTTTCTGATGAAATTTTTAAACGTGTTTTTTTTTTATTCCTTTCGAAACACCTTCCAACGTGTAAAATTGTTAGTCGGCACAATATTTATTATTACCACCAATTACAATTTTGCCTGTGTTTGAAAAATAAATAACCGTGCGAGTCGACTAGCACACGGAGGGTTCCGTTCCATATTAGAACAGAATAGAAACGCAATAGAAATCTTTATTCATAGCATAAACATAAAAAATGTAAGTTACATACATAGATTGCATACTAAAAACTACATACAAACAACTAAGGTGCAAAATAATAGGAAAATTTAATGCTACGAAATGGCGTCCGACTCAGCATTATTATGCTATAGCCATTGCGCATAGCTAATAGCTATCACAACGCTGATCTTCCGTCGAAACTAACGCGTCACGAATACGAACACACAATTTATAACAGTACAATAATTAAGACAGAAAAGTCCAGTAAAGTTCATTATATCACAGTAAAGATCACATGTCTACCTACGATAATAACTAGTTTAGAAAAAACACAAAATTATAACATATTAAAAAAAGATTTAGTAATAAACAAAGACAATAATTTATATGAATAAAACATAAAACAAAAACTACAGAAAAATCTTAGATAACAATTTCGCAAAGGAACCGTAAAAACAGTTTTTTTTATAGAATTAATTAAAAACAACATGACGTAGTCACCTATCCGTGTGTTGACTGCGCCCGACGTTGCTTAACTTCATTGATCGGTACTCAACTTTGTAAGGACGGACATTAGACTCCTAAATTATTTCATGTCTATTATTTTTGCTATAGCAGCAAACGTTATATATACACACCCTGTCAAAATTTGAACGGTGTATCTATTACGGTTCAAGAGATACATTCTTGACAAAAGAAGAGCAAATATAGCCAAAATTACAGTATTCATTATTGTTGTAGCGTCATATAAATAATAAATTCTCTGAAAATTTCAACTACCTTTTACGGTTCACGATACCCTAAGAATCTAAAAACTCTTGTAGATTGTTAGAGTTCCGTACCCAAATGGTGAAAACGGCACTCTATTTCTAAGCCTCCGCTATGTGTCTGTCTGTCAGTGGGTCGTAGGTATCTCATAAAACGTAAAAGGTACCTAGATAGTAGAAATTTACACGGAAAAAAAATTTCAAAATTCAATTGAGTGAAATTGTCTTTGAAGTTCAAAGACAATTTCACTCAATTGAATTTTGAAATTTTGGTCGAGGTGGATTGTTTTTGTTTTTGATCGAGCTCGACAAAAAACAAAAAATATCTTGAATTATTATATATATTATTTAATTTTTATTATTTTCACTGAGTTTGTTAGTTACACATTTTGTAAGGTAGGTAGTGTTTATTACCAATAAATTTGATTATGAGTTTTCGTCCATTAGTAGATATTACTTGGCCATTAAGCTCAGTAGAGTATAATGTGCCTGGCGCCTGCTCATATAGGTTCTTATTTTATCGTGTGTTATTATTTAACTGGTAAATTAACAAAATTGATACACGAAACAAGAACGTTACTTAAACATGCACCGCAATGGGTGGGCAGCTTTACGTCAACAGAGCAGTATTGTATACAGTTTGAATACAGTTTTTGTTGGCGGTTTACCAGAACACGACGTGTAGTGTGTTTTAAACAAAAAATGGAAACAAACTGCCTCGTAAAATGATTTGTTCGCAACTATATTGGTTCACACATATTTTGACCTGAAGTGTTAATTCCAGAATAGTTTTTGCTTGTATTGTATTTGTATTTCTTTATTAACCAAAAATGTATACTATTTTTATTTAGAAGACACTATAAACCAGAGAAGACTTGATTTACTCAATCAAGCAATATAATAATGATGCCGCCCGCCCACACTAAAAATGTTATATTAATCAAAGCCTAATTTTTCTCTGCATATATCTACATACTTAGTTTATTGTATTTTGACGCACCCCGCACCACATCTACTACGCTCGAGTACCTACCAAAAATAAAAGAGTTAAAATCGGAAAATTTCTTAATGAAAACATTTTTAGTGTCAAATATGTTTATTTTTGATTTTTTAGGGTTCCGTACCTTAAAAGGAACCCTTAAAAGATCACTTTTTTGTCCGTTAGTTTATTCGCCTATCAACCCTTTTTTTCAGGAACGTTTGGAGGGTATCGAGTTGAAATTAACATCAAATACTCTATCGGTCCGTAACTTCTTAGAGCCGTGATATAAATCAAACTTCTAAGTCAACGTAGTCAAAAGCAACAGCCGTTTATGTCCAATTAGCTGCTGCTCGCGGTTTCGTGCGCATGGTTTAAGGTTATTTTTATCCCATGTGGGGAACTGATTTATGCAATAAAAAATGCCTATGCTACTCTCCATCCTTTCAACTAACTTCACGCGAAAAATCAAGCCGATTGGTTGCTTAGTTAGGGCGTAAAGAAAGAACAAACAAACAAATAAACAAACAAACACACTATCGCATTTATAATATAAGTATAGATTTTTATTTTATTTCCAAGGGCCATAGGTTTTTGTGCAATCACATGCACACAAAATCTATGGGGTACTTTCCGTTGACCTAGAACCATGAATTTTTTGCAACAAGCAAGGTCTTAAAGCACAAGTAAAGGAAAAAAACCGAAAATAGTGAATTTGTAGTCTAATAAAAAAAAATATATTATGTACCTATCTCGCTATGGACCACCTACAGGGTACCTACTTATTCGTTCACCTAGAATCATGACATTTGGCTAGAAACAAGGTCTTTTAATTAATATTTAGATTATTAAACGGAACCCTCCTTGCGCGAGTCCGACTAGCACTTGACGTTTTATTATAATTTAGACATTATATGCACTGAGCACATTTTGCCACTCATTCGAATAATAATAAACTCTCTAACCTTCACATAAAGTCTTAAGTACTACTAATCATCACATAAAATCGCCACTAACTGAAGAAGTAAACAGGTTACGACTTTCTGGGGTAGATAACCTTTTCGTAACAGTGAAGAAACTTCTGAAACTTCCTTTTATGACATGTTATTTCTCAAAAATATTAAGATCATCGTGTAAACATTTATTTTCATCATCTTGGAAAGATTATTTTTGCTCTTCGATATCTGAGTGCAAAAGCCGTTTTTATCGTTTTTCATGTTTTTTGTGTTCATCCAATGTTGCTAGATACAGTGGTTTTCATTTGATTTCTGATTTTTCATTTCCTTTTACGTTATCAGACAATTTTCTTATCTATGTATATACCTATGCACAGAATAACTTTTAAACGTATAGTACAGATGTCGTAGACGTAAAGATACGTGTCTCATGCACGTCTACAAATGTAGTAAAGTTAATTGAATTTAGAACATCGTGCGCACGATGATCTAAATTCAATTTACTTTATCCTCTAGCAGATAAAAACGGCTCTTACACTCAGATATCGAAGCGAAAAAATACTCTTTCCTCGCTGAGGTGGGCTGAAAAGTTATGAATGCAAAGATTTTTTACCTCGTGCTCTTTTGATTCCCTCGCTAGCGCTCAGGATTCTAATTTCTAAATCACGAGCGTAACGAATGTCTGGTCAATTGTAAATTCCTTCGCTTGCTCGGTCATCAAAATTGAGCACGCGGTTAAAAAGCAACTTTGCACTGTTGTATAACAAATAACTATTCTGGTGGATAAATATCCCAAATGATATCAAATAACCATAACCTTCGAAATGTTAATTTACTAAGATCGTCACAGTTCACGGAACATGTAATAGTGATAAAAATTATGAGCACGTGCGACGCTCACTGTCACCTTATTGAATCGGCGCGGCGTTAAATAAACAAATACAAGGGCGGTGGATTTGCCACTCTCATCGAAGAAGTGAAAATTGAACTTTCGCGTAACGGTTTTAGGTAACCATTGTAGGCCTTGTTACGCTAGAAGTTATGGTGAAGTGGGAAGCACAGTACAGCGAGCCATGAAATAAAAAGTTGAAGTCGGAGTCGTATCTGAATATTTACGCATTTACTCAAAACTACTGCTAAATAAAACACATTGAGACGAATGATGTGACGCGGTGGGCGATGGTCCGCCTGCGACGCAGGAGGTAGCAGGTTCGGTTCCCGCCTGGGACAATGTTCTAGGTAATATTTATCTATGTAACGTACCTATTCTATAAAATGTATCAGTCATCAAATACCCATAACCATAGTACTATATATAGTCATTCTGTGCCATAACATAACATTAGCTCTGCTTAGCTTGAGGCTAGATGATGCTGTGTGGATTGTTCAGCATTATTTATTTATTACATTGATTGATTAACAAATCAATTTGTTGCTTCCTTGCTACACAAAACTCAAAACAAAACACGACTAACAAATATTTATTTAGCCTAATCTACTCATAAACTAATCACGAGCGGTAAAAAATAAAAGATAATGACAAAGCCATAGTTGTGATTACCATCAGAGATTTTAAGAGTATAATTGACAACAATATAATTGAATCGTTACTTAAAACGTAAAACATTAATTCCTTCAGTGTCAATAATTTACGCAATGTAAGTTTAACATTAGGCTCCTTTAAAATCAAATGACTCTTCATTTGATTTTAAAGGAGTCGATTTTATTGTCTTGGCTAATATAGAAATATAATGAGCAAGACACGAATATTGCTGATAATAATAACCTTAATCCATATTCATTACAATCGCTAACGAGTAGAGAACATGATATTTTAACAATCGCTATTGAAACGTCGATGGCTCCCAACCCAACCTGTCATGTGAAGCGTTCTATGAAACGGGGGAATTAATTAATCGATTCAGTGAATAAGTAATAATTAACCTATAAAAGAATTGTAATTGTCTAATTTCAGATAATACTTACCTACTCGATAATTATCAATAGTTACCTATGTTCTCGTGATTTTTAATTTACTAAGAATTCTAACCACCATGTGATTCTTTGAAATGGCCGTTTGTTAACTTGGTTTTTAATGATAGCTTATACTATGTCCGATTACATTTTATAATGTTAAATTGTATGTACTTACATAACAAAATGAGTTGCACAAAAGGGCAGCCCCGTTGCGCAACTATTTGCAGTTGAGCAAAGTTAGTTGCACAAAAGGGACCTCGCGATAGGATCATGCTAAATTTGCTTACTTAAAAAAAAAACACGATAAGGAGTTAGTGCTTTTATACTTTTCTTTGACTAAATTTTACAACTAAGGAACACAAAAGGCAATTTCAGTAAGAAAAAACCATAAAACATTTCGTGGGCTTCCCAGTGAACTATAAAAAGTTTTTTTTTTTTATTACAGGCAGTAAAAAGTCCCGAAGAGCGATGGTTTAATGTCGTAATTAAAGACACTTCTTGAGTGCTTGAGTTATCACCTGACACCTGGTTTGGAGTTGTGTAGGACTAGTTACAAATTATTATTTATTTATTTATTAGTTATAAATTAATTTCCTAAGTAATAAATAGAAATAAGGATGAAAGAATATTTCATTCTTTCTATTCTTACATAATAAATCTTTCTATTTCTGAGCTTGTTTTTAGGAGGAAATGAATTCGAAATTGATATTACTAATTTTTTATTTAAAAATATATTTTTATCAATGTTACTATAGCTTTTTTCTTTATAGTACGTTACTCGCACTGGGGTAAATTTTTTAAACATTATAAATATTTTTGTAGAATGTCACTACTATTTCTAATTACTTTTCTAAAATATAGCTCAGAAATGGAAAGTTTTTTAATAGCTTAGTAAAACATGAAAGATCTTGTTTTACTTATAGTTAGTAGCACTATACTATCTACTATAATTATATGTGTAAATCCAGCAAGTTATGTAAACTGAATCTATATACACATAAGTTTTTGGGATATTATTGAATTTCTTATCTTATAAAAAGGCACGAAGGTCGTTATTTCTAAATATGGATGCCAAATCGAAGCTAGATAAGTATTCGTTGAAAGAATGTGAGAAGAGGGGTTTTATAAGAAAGGGGGAGGGTAAAAAGCTTGTTGAGTAATGCAAAATATTCACACTACTTTTATTAATTTTCATATATATTATTTTCGAACCCAGCGTTCACAAGTATGACTCTTACTTGTCTGCGTTATTAGCTTTCATTGCGAAATGTTACCAACTTCGTAATAAAATGTAAGCGACAATATTTTTCCTCGTTTTTATTCCTCGACTTTTAATCATCCTTATGTTGTTCAGAGAAATAAGATGCATGATGGTGCGATTTTACAATTCGAGTATGAACCGTAAGCCTGAAAAACAAGTTCATACCTTAGAATATACTAAGTTCATACCTATCCTGCCCCCTAGCATAACAAGTTTTTTTTAAACTAGAATAGAAAAAATGCACATTGCGTAAATTATTGAAGTCCAGGGAATTAATTTCAAATATTTTACGCATCCGATGACGATTCGGTGTCATTTTTATTTTTCAGTTCTAGACTAGAAAAAATCGCTGGGCTTACTGAATGTGAATTGTTTTGGTACCTACACACTTGTTTTAGTTTTTTTGTGATTGTGCTTTGATTCAGTCATGATCTGTCTGGTTTTCTTGATATGGTCTTTGTAAAAAAAAACTATTAAAAAAAATGTTCGTTGTTTAATGACACACAGCCTGCCCGCACACCGTTAAGCAGAGTTCAACATTATGGGAAACCAGCTTACTTTAGACAATATAAAGAACGTAAAGCAACAAGTCCAGAAATGTAAGTAGGTGCAAGTTCAAACCTACCTATTGACTGTGTTGTGAAGGTATATTTTTGAATGCCTCATTCCTTTGAATATCTTGACAAGTATATTTTTAGCTTAACTTGGTTCCTATTGGGCATTGTTTTTTCTCGAATTGTCTTGTCTGGTTTGTCAATGTCGTGGTTCAATATGTTTATTCTATTCACCCTTTTGCATTGTTGGTAGTAGGCACTAAGTCCTTGATTTGGTACCTCAGATTTTGATATATGTCTAAAAATTTACGCCTTTCTTTGCAATTTCTCTTACGTATTGTAACAACAGATGCATTTTTTTATTTTAGTAAGAATGTAAGTAAATAATAAATAAATAATGATGGACAACTCACAGCATCATCTAGCCCCAAGCTTAACGGAGCTAAAATATATTTGGCTTAGCTTACTTATAGTTATAGCTTTAAATTAAAATACAAATACAAAAAAAATACCAAAAACAACATGATTCGTAGCTTGTTGTCACTACTCTACCGATCTTATAACTGCCTCGACGAAATTAATGTTTTCTTTGTGAAATCCTGCTTTCTGGACATTTACTTTTATAATGGTTATGAAAATATAAAAGGTTCAATTTAAATATAAAGTATTTGAAAACATTCAAATGTCTAGTTATGATCTTAATTATTTATAGCTCAAAACCAAAACTACCTAGAACAAAATAAAAAAAAATATAATTTGTTTTTAAAAAGAAAAAACCCCTTCGAATTCCTTAATTTTGTTTTTAAGTTTTGCGGGATATATACTTTATACCCTAGGGAATAATTTGTCTATGGGACCACCAGGATCATTCTCTATGGAAAAGAATTTTCAAAATCGGTCCATAATTGTCAGAGTATTCGACGAACATTATATTACAATAATACCTACATACAACCGAACATTAAAACTTCTTCTTTTTAGGGTTATTTCTAAGTCGATTAAAAAAGGTGTGACACAGCTAAAACAACATTGATCTAAACCAGTCTATTAATAGTAACTAAACTCTTCCAATAAACGTTCGTGAGATATTTCTATAATTTACTATTGTAGGATTCATAAACTAAAAAACCTATATTATCTAAGTAGGTAGCCAACACCCCTGTTAAACTAGCGCTGCCACCTACTTTATGAAAAAGCTTATAATAGGTATCACAAACTGTGCGATTGATTTTTGAAATTTCTTTTTTTAAACGGAATAATAAGCATTACCAAAGATAATAATAATAATAATCTATTTTGTAGTAACTGTAAACAGACAGCTAAATACACAAAGTACTTTGGTAATAATGATAAACATCAAAAGGTAGGAAATAAATTTTATACCTGAATGTCCCGACAGTTTGGGTTCATGTCACTATGTTAAGTAGGAAAAATATGCACTAGTCAATTTATGTTTTAGTGGATTTGAGTGCTTGATCTATTGTGTAGTAGGCAAATATCAAATGTGGTCAAATTGTGTTCTGGACGGTCCAAGACCGACCCAGATAAAGAAGGTGGCGACACTAGTTTGGATGGGGCATGCGCCTTAAATAGAACCTCTATTTAAGTTTAGTACTAGCCTGGATAAAATCAGCCGTCGCTCGTCCACCAGAACGCTATAAGTCCCAAATTCATCTAAAGCACGCCCCAAATTTTCCAGACCATTTTCCCGGTAAAGAAAAGGTTCTCTACTGTAATGTATACGGTTCGTTAGAATTTTTACGACTCTACCACTCGGCTTTACTGAGTAGAGTTCCTTGTATACCTTCCAATACAGTTTCATGAACCATAATGTCGGGCTGGAGGGTATTACTTTCAGATATCTGATGCTAAAATAAAGACTGGCAAAGTGTGCCTATTTGTACCTACCTCACATCCATACTGATATTATATATTCGAAAATAATTCTGTCTCTCTATTTGTCTGTCTGTTACCTTGTCACGCCTAAGGGCTGAAAAAAAATTAATGAAATTTGGCAAGAATATAGATGATGTCCGGAGAACGATATAGACTACTTTATATCCCGGAAAAACACGTGCGAAGCCGCTGATAGAAGCTATATGTAAAAAAAATACATAACATAATTGCGCGAAGTGTATTGAATTCGCGTTCTAAGTATCTTGTCAAAGTTTTTCCATTTTAAAGCTTGTATAGTTTCATAAGTTTATTAAAGTTTGTATATTTTATTGACAATACTTACGTAAAAATATATTGCGCTAAATCACAAGTGCTTACTTAGATCAAAAGTCAAAGTTTTCGAATGAGCTTTGCCGTGCTGTAAATGCAAATAGCCTTACATAAATTAAAAGATTTTAAGTCTTGCTTAAGTTGTATAAAGTTTGCGGCTGTAGTAGTTTAGCAAATACTGCTTTTACAGTGGATATTCAACCATCTTTCAATATCTAAAATGATTTTAACCACAAGAACAATACCTATATATGATTCTGATGTATTGTCATTTTAAAAATATAAAATTACACAAAACAAGGAAACGAGGTGCTATTTTTAATTCTATTCACTTTAACCTTTCTATGCTAGGGTCAAGAAGAGGAAGAAACCTCTAGCTTAAAGCTTTGACTGCCTAGCCTTAGCGATGCGATCTGCGAGGCGCGTCGGTGGCAAGGGCAGTGAAGTGTTAGTTATTGTAACTTTGCAAGAATTATTAAAAACCGATTGTGGTAATGGGAGGTTTTCGTTTTGCATTTTTAAAAAGAAAAAAATTAGTTCCATGTATCTCGATAGATGGCAGGGCTTCAACTGGTTACTATGGTATGTTAATGTCACATGAAAGAAAACTTCAAAATGATAATCGGTCGATCGCTTAAAGGAACAAAGCACTAGAGGTAGTGAATGTACCCATCTCATTCACACCAGAGAGATAAAAATATGCTTGTAGCCCGAGAAGAAATCAGATCGAATGAATGTTTCTCTGTCTCGACCATCGTGCCAGTTTTTTCATTGTTTATGTATAAACCGAGGTATAAACAATGAAAAAACTGGCAAACAAACTTGTTTTTTCAAATGCTGCAAATAAACAAAGATATGTCACTATGAGGAGTGACAAGACAGTGGAGCAAACCCTTGAATTTTTATGGATGACATAGACATACCTTAGTCACCAGTTGACGCACTGCCATCTATCGAGATATTTAGAACTAGCTTTTTTTTTTAATGCAAAACGAAAACCCCTCATTATCAAAAACCTATTTTATCCACACTTTCGTTTGGCGGTAAACGCACTGCTCCGAAACTCCTGGTTTTAAAGTTCAGAATGATTAATTAAATTTAGTTTTCAGTTTACCGATATAGCTAGGTACCTAGTTTTACAAGGCCCTTGCTAATTTTGTAATGGGGTTTGCAACTGCAGGTCCGGACGGCCCGGGAAGCCTAAAGGGGAGAGGGGGCTTAACGAGGCCGCGAAACCAGGTCACTGCCAGCCAGGCCAAGCCTTGGCCTACCTGTTGATATTGGATCTCGGAACAATGATAACATTTGTAGGCCTCCAAGGTTGGAATTATCTCTTTTTTTTGCTTGTGACAGATAAAATACATACAATTTGTCGGTAATGAGGTCTACAACAAGACGAAGGTTTATCCTTAAGTACGTAAAGAAATGAAGACATAACATTTTGTTCAATAAAAAAAGTAAGGTTGCCATGCCAACGTTGGAACCTGCGAACGTAAGCCGATCACAAATGTATATTATTACAAATAAAATAGCAGGACTTAGTACCAATTAAGTAAGTACATTATCTGCATAATACGAGTATAATGTACTTACATACCTATCGCCTCATCAAAATTACGAACGGATGATTAGGATACCAACAGCTGGGTGGGTGGGTAGGTAGTTAGTCTCATACCATATTAAAAGTCTCATAGATGTAACGGTTTATAGGTACTTCTATAGCTACTTCTAATTAAAAGTTTTAGTTTAATTAAATTTCCGTTAAACCAATCTACCTCAAAACAAATTTTAATGTTTTCCCAATATCTCTACAAGGTTTCATTAAAGCTTTCATTAAACTTTATTATGAAATTAAAACTGATGAAACATTAATTCATTTAACACATTCCTTGATAAAATAAATAAATGCTGGACAATCCACACAGCATCATCTAGCCCCAAGCTAAGCAGAGCTTGTGTTATTCATTACATTAAAAGTACGAGGAAATAATGTGAGTAAGTCTAAACTCTCAGGAAACTTCTAAGACTCAAAGAGATTGAACAAAACATTGAACACAGGCGTTGATTGAACGTCCGGAGCAAACAAAGCGCACGCAAGTAGATTAGAGGAAATTCGTGTAAATAAACAGTTTTTACGTCGCGGCTGACTGACTGTTCTATTTATAATATGCTTGTGCTATCTTTAGATAGGTAGGTGTACCTAAACCAAAAATTTACCTACTACGTATAGTTCGGTTTTCAAAGTGGCTCTTTGGTTAACTGATCCCGCTCTAAACTCATCCCACGGGATGAGTTGATAAAATCGTTAATTTAACCAATTTTGATTGGTCAATAACCATGATTAAAGTCACTTCATCCGTCATGATTATGGCACAAAAAGTAATTAATTGTTGATTCTCTTTTGTTTTTTAAATGACTGATTTACACAAAATTGTTGTGCCGCATCAATTCGCTGTTCCTACGAAAAGAACCGTTTTTTTTTATTTCGTTTAAGTTTATTCAATAAAATATTTATATTGTAAAAGTAAATAAGCTTCTTCATATAAGCAATATCGACTCAAGTACATATCCCTCGACGAGAGAACGCAATAACTAGGCACTTCTCACAGAATAAAACCGGAGTTAACTTTATTTATTTTCTAAACACTGGTAATGTTTACTAGTTTTTTGAGTCAATATATTAGTTTTCGGGTCAGTTGAGCTACCTGAAGACTTATGCCATCTCCTTACACTTTAAAAGAAGGATTTCAAATGTGATTTCAAAAACTCTTTATAAAAAATATTCTATAACGAAAATTAAAGAGTATTCTTATAATTGTTCCTTTATTAATGTAGTTGTTTCATTATTCATGTTTTTTTTAATAATAATAAAAAAGAACATTTTCATCAGTGGGTATTAGATACTTATACCAATAAACCCTATCCTATCCTCATGGATGACATACTTCTGATATTTTACCCCGTATTTATGAAGGATCTCACCCTCGCATCGTGCTCTTACATCTTTCATCTCTATCAACTATCAGACCCCAAGCATGACTTTTAACCTGTATACTATACAAACCTATAACTGTATACTGATAATAACTGATAAAATATTTTCGGGCCAATGCACAATAATTTAATGATTTTACATGTAAAATAAAATTTAGAAGGAATGGACTATCCTTGGTGCTAAAAATAAATTTCTTATTTCAAACCTTAATTTTAATGTAGTTTCGTTTCTAAATTATGCCTCATCAGCTCACAGGTTGCTGAACCTGCGTCCTTCAAACAAAAGGGGGAGGCTTTTACAGCATGTTATGAAAATAATCATTAATTGAATGGATACTGACCTTATTATCTTGATTTAAACAATAAATTTCTAATGACTGGGTTCTATCGTCCAAAAATCACGTCAAAGTAAAGTAGTAAAATTGGTCTTCTTTTGTAGAGTTTTGTTATTTAACCACAACATCGTGTGTGCGCGTGTGTGTGTGTGTGTGTTGAAAATGTGAAACAACTATGGTTTTTGGAGTATGGTCTAAGTCTGTCCTTTTCTTCCAAAGGCATGATGCGGCGCGGTTCCATGGCCATGGTCGGCGTCGGCGGTGGCGAGCCGCTGATTGTCGTCGAGGAGAGTGGTGCTGAAGACACAGACTCATCCCCTCGCTCATACGCTCCTCCCCGCGGCCTCTCCATCGACCAGGAGTCGCCTCCGGACCCGTACCATCTGTCCCCGTGGAGGGATAATAGGAAACACTCGCTGCCGACCCCGGCTTGTACTTCAGGCCCGACTGCCAGTCAGGTATGGGCTTAGCTAGATAGAAGACGTCCATAATTACACATAGGTAAACCATACCAGTCCATCAAGTTAAGAAATCATGGATGTAAATAATTTATTACAAATCACCGGTCTTTCAAGTGCATTCAATAAACTCTCTACCTTGGGAGAATGTTCATTCATTTCACTTTAATACCAATACATTCACATGATGTCCTCATAAAGATTATTGGGTGTTGGTTGGATTACCGGGTATTTAATAATCATGAGTCAGTCGAGTTGTTGAGAATTGAATTTTTGACAGGTTCGTCGTCTATCAGAGCGTGGGGAGAGCGCCGCAAAGGAAGCTCGCGAGGCTGCTTTCCTAGCCACCCTTAGCCAGGTCCAGCCACAGCCTGGGGGACGCAGGTACGACCTTTTCACTCGGTCTTAAGATATATTTTTCCATGCAACAGTTTCAAAAACGACCTTGGTTCCAGACACTCCGTGGTCACAATATCGCGAGTGCCGCAAGCGCTATTCGGGCGTGGGCGTCGCGAGTCCATCGCTGCGTTCCCGCAACTGGCCCGTCGCAGGGACTCGGGCTCCGGCACACTCCCTGGAAAGAAATGTAATACACTCTGTCTACCAGCGTTATCTATAAGAGACAAATAGCCGATTTCGTTATAATTTTTGTTCGTTTCCATAGGTCCTCCGGCGACCGACACGCTCGGCAGTACACACAACCTGCAGCTAGACATAATGGACGACATAGTGCAAGCCCGCAAGGTACGCATGCGGCTGTGGAACACGTCCAGCGAACGCGTGTGCGAGGTGCAGCCGCTAGACGAGCGTTCGCCCGTAGGCAGCTCCGTGCGGTACACTAACCGTGGACGTCGACACTCAGATTTCGTAGGCGCGGCCGGGTCGGTTGCGCTGCCGCCTATCCCGTCCCGCCGCCGCGCCTCCGAGATGCCTCCGCCGATCCCTCCCCGCAGCGGCTTCAACGCTGGCGTCGTTTGCACTGACACTGATCTCCAGCACATGCTGACGGCTCTCACTTCTTCTGCCACGGAGATTGACACATGCGGCAAACCGGAGCGCCCGCCCGCCCGCCGCCTTGCCGACATGCGCTCGAGCAGCTTCGACGCCTCCGCCCTCCGCGAAAAGCCGGCTGACTCCGGCACCACGTGGTTCACGAACCGCCATCAGACCCTCGCAACTAAGAAGAAAGAGAACGAACCAAAGAAGACTAAAGTCACTTTCGCGGATGAGTATAAAAAGAAGGGCGGCGGTGCTGCGGCGGTGGTATGGGACAAGCCCACCGGTTCCGTCGTGGATGCGAGTGCGCTGGGAAGTGCCATCGAAGTATTCCTTAGGAAGAGCAGCATCGTGCCCGAGGTAGGAGCCATCGCGGGCCCGTCCACGTCGGGGGTGGTGGTCAAGGAGAAGGGCGGCAAAGGTGCCGACGGCAAGCCCAAACAGAACATTCCAGCTGCAGGCGCGCGCGGCGAGCGCTGGTTCGGCCGCGACGAGGAGGCGGACGCCGGTTGCGACCCCTCGCTCTGCAGCTCACTGAAGGATCTCTTCGTGTAGGCGCTCCCGATCTACGTACTTTGTATAAATTACCTATTACCTTTAGACGTGAAGGAGCGGACCGCGCGCCCGTTAGGGGCCGCCCGCGGCTCCGCTCGAACTTTATGAATCTTTCAATGTGATAGACAGCGCGCTGGCGCCGGTCGTCCCGAGTCGACTCACGACCGACGCCTGCTCTGCAAATTATTTTTAGAGTAAATTCTATTTTCATTGTAAATTTTTTGATATTAGTGGTCAGAGTATTGACTTATTGTTAGATAGAAAATTATGTATATTCGTGATACGGGCGCGCGTTTTCCACGCTCCGTGCGATCTCCCCCCGCGCGCCCGCCCCTACCCGTCTCGTTTGGAAATCTGTGTATTGTATGTAATCCAAATAATTAACATTAACAATTAACTACAACACTTTCATAATATTAGTCATTCAATGTGAAGAGAGGTCGGGAGAGACGTACGCTTAATAGAGAAGGCGGTTCCATGTCTGCCGCCTTCGATCAATAAAAGTTTTTATCGATGTTATCGTGGCATTTTACTGTTCGTCCCACAAAGACCTTTTATTTTTCTCGTGACACTAGAATAGCTCAATGGGTTAAAAATAGGTACGGCGTAGCACCGTAGCTGCGTAGAGGGTCTGCGAAACAGATGCTCATCACGTCGCAATTTCTAAACAAAGGTCGAAAGATAAAGTTGAGACATCAGAATCAATTTGTGGAAGTTTTACGACATAACTTCACCTATTACTCGGAGCCTGGCTTCAGGTGAGCTCGTAATGGCTCGCATGGAGACATAACTAGAAGCTATGCGAGTAAATAAACGACGAAGTCCCACCGTAATCTACATAGTTTTGTAGTTTCGTTTAACAGCTTTTGTGCAATCTGAATCTCTTATCTATCAAAAATGGTTTTACAAAATTTTAAATAGTACAAATTCGTTGCAAAGTTAATATTTTACCAACCATACCTAGTTGGTAGGTAGGTAAATTAAAAGGTTTCCAACCGAGCAAAGTTCATTAGACTCGACGATTCGCAACACTTTAGGGTGACTATTTTTAGATTTGGCTATATTCTCTCATCGATATAGTAGATTTTTTATCATTGCCACTTTTACCAAATGACAAAAAATATGGTTACCGGAAAAAAGAATGCAAATTTAAACATGGCGTATTGAAAACTGATATTATTTACGAGCGGCCCGTTAAGGTAAGTGGAAGCGCGGAGAGAGGTTCAGTTTATGGTATCCGACACAATGTGAATAATAAAACACCCTCGGTATAAAGGCCGTAGAACCTCCTGTCTTGTGAAATGTAAAATAAAAGTTCGTTCCAATGAAATTAATAATAAAAAATATTAACGTTTACTAACGTATCGTCTCTTTTTTTACTATTAAAACTATCGTAGTTTACGGAATTTATTACGGATGTAAGCGGGTTAACTACAAACCTTATTTGTGTTGGAAAAACACCCACGATTCATCCCTTAACGATGGACTTCTTCAGGGTGAGTCTTCGATATGTCTTCGAATTCGATAAGTTATTAGAAGTCGTTGTTTTTGGCGTACGCCTCGTCCAGTTCCTTCCAAGGAAAGAAAACGTCCAATATAGTACAATTCACTTGTTCTATATAAAATAAACAGCTGACCTACCGTAGCGCACTGCATAAATAATGGATACAATAAGTACGACTCACCTATCAAGTAGTGTGTTGTTCCCTTATATTACGTGTGAATGTCCAAATTGAATGAAAATGTTTGAATTAATGCGTTCAAAGTACATTTCAATATCAACGAACCTTCATTTGCGGTATCGAGGGTTTTAAATCATAGAAATCTTGGTTTCAATTCAATTCATAATTTCAATTGACTCCTCTTAAACAAAGAAACTTGACGAATATAAATTAAAACAATTACGTTATAATGAAGCAATCTCCAGAATGATCTCGATATAAAGGGACGAAGGCAATTAGAAGCTACCAAAACAAACCATCCAACAAGTTGGGAAGTTTAGGTGGTTTTCGGGCGGATTCATTAACATCGACATAGCAACGTCTCTTTTATTAAGAGTAGGTACAACAGATTATGTTAAAAATAATTACTGACATGACGAAACAACTGACATGGCGAATGAGGTTATAGACTTGTAAACACATGTGATCGTGAACTCTTACTACGTTGAATTGCAAGGAACTGGGCAAAATTCCGCCCACACTTTTCCGACTTCATCGTGCAAAGCTCTCTTTAGGTAACTAATCAAATCAAATCAAAAATTCTTCATTTCCATAAATACAAAAATGTACACTTAGAAAAGGTCAAATTCTTAAAATAAAACACTGACACGGAATTAAAGTAATATTCTTGATTTCTGTCGCTTCGGTATGTAGACTAAAGTAAAGATAAGTATAGAAACGACGAAGAAACCTTTAGCCTGTTAGTTGTTATTTTTCGAGTTGGAGCAAAACCCGTCCCAAGCTTTTTTATCTTTATAATCTGATATTTTGTAGTAAGCCAGAAAGTTTTTGACATTTTTTTGAATTTATTTACCTACTGATTTTGCAACTCTCTAGGTGTTTTGTTACAGAAGCGTATACATTTCCCATAAAAAGATACATTAATTTTGTGAAGCCTGGTTTATGTTTATTTCTAGTGTTTATATTATGTATATCGCTATTTTTAGGGAACACCACCGTATTCCATTTCATCAAAGGATCTCGTTATAAATTTATTCCGATTTCATCATTTTCTTGCGTTATAGCAGTCGAGGAAAACTCGTTTCTATCTCCAAGTCCGCGCTCCCACTGTTTCCTCATAACTTAATTGTTTTGAAACAGGGTCCCGGACGACGCAGAAACTCTTGATAACTCCTGATAATAGCTCGGCTTAGACCGCGCTTTACTTACCAATAATTCAGTGTTATCGATTTATTGGTAACGGTCTTTATCCTTAGAAGGGTCATCAGAGGTCAAAATCCCCTCCTCAGCGGGTGAGGACTTTTTAAGTTATTAATGGCACTTAGTTGGGTACTCTTGAGTCGGAACTGAAATGGTGTGTGTTGAGTCCACTCCCACTTCGTTTTAAAATAAAACCAGTGTATTTCAAGTTACGGATGAGAGTTCCCATGGGAGTTGGGGAAGCCTATTGTGTGGGACGCTACATGCGTTGACACGGGGCGGTATAATTAATTCACCTGGGGTAATTCACCCAGGTGCACTAAGTACACTTTTAGTAGACTTGATTCACCCTGATCATATCCGGGTGCATTAAGTACACTTTTACACACTTGCGCCCTCCCATCTTCCTAGGACTTCCATAAGAGTTGGTGAAGCAGATTTGGCCGAAGATCTCAAGAGACGTAAATATGCAGGTCTCGACAGACTCGACTTGCTCCCCTTGGAGTAGAGACCCCAAGTCCGTGGGAGACCCAGGCTTTCTGGGATTAAAATAAATAATTAATAAATAATTAATCTGAGCGTCTGGTCTTTTCTGTCTGGCGTCGCGTGACCCGAGAGCTGGTAATTGAATGGGATATTTTACCGTACCTAATCGCTGGGCAAGTTGTGGATGATGATGACGATGATGACAAGGATCAGTCCCATTCTACTAACGCACGGATTGTACAGAGAACCTGTACCGTATACCATACGTTACCGAGGGTAATTCCCTCAAATACTCAAACGCAACTCAGATTAAAGCACGTCTCAAGTGACCTGAATGACCTCAAGTGAATTTTTAACCGGTTTTTTATTAAAAACTGTCAAAAAATAACGACTTGAGACGTGCTCAAATGTAAGTTGCGTTTGAGTATTCGGGCGTTGGTTGTCTAGTGGTGTAAAAGTAACGAAAAAAAGCGTAACCGTATGTATTCGTTACTTTATCAATTAGTACTCGTTACTATCGTATCGTTACGTTACACGTTATTATCCCGAAGTTCTTTTTGAGTTATCCAAAAATTAATTAGTGCTATAACACCTTACTATTCACATTACTAAACCACTATCTAGCATTGATAAATGTCCGACTAACAAGAACCAATATCAAAGAACTAAGCACAAATCAACTTCCAGTCCTTGTCCGTTCTTAGTTCAGTTTCCGTTATAGTTCTTTTTGAGTTATCCAAAAATTAATTAGTGCTATAAAACCTTACTATTCACATTACTAAACCACTATCTAGCATTGACAGATGTCCCACTAACGAGAACCAATTTCACAGAACTAAGCACAAACCAACTTCCAGTTCTCGTCCTTTCATAGTTTAATTTCCTGGAAACTTACTTGAACCGATGAATTTAGGTCCGTTTACATCTACAGAGCAGACCAACTAAAGAAACACGACTACATAAGTTATAAAAAAATATACAGTGACACTCGGGCTGATGTAATAAATCCAAATCTGTTCTGTCATTTTATACTTATGGATATACAGCTCGCGTCTGGGGGACGCTTCCGATCGGTATTTATATGAATCAGTTAAGCTAACTTAAGATTAATTGCAACAGCAGTTGATTTGTAAGTTTATTTTGTTTCTAATATTTAATTGTCATATTCTTTGTTAATAACCAATGTTAGAATAGAGTACTACACACATAGGTATATAATTTACTTGCATTACATACCTACCACCTAACCCTAAAAACATTACACCTTTGGATAATCGTGTAATAAACGGTGTCTGTTGATGTCTACCGCGATATTAACAAACCCCTGTGTTTTAAATGTATTTTAATTTATTTCTTTTGTAATAATTTTTAAGTTGATAAATAAGTAAAAACTTATCTGAAACGCACTGTGCCGATAGATGTACACGGACTTTTACTCAGAATAACGGAGAATCAGAAAAGTAATTAAGGAAGGAAACGGAAGCCAACTAGCCATACGATGCTTTGAGTCATTAATTGAATGAAATTCGGGGAAATACGGCCTTTTCTTTGTCCTGTGTATCGTCGGTACATAGAAATATCGCTGTCAATGTTGTTAAACCGAGACAGATTGTAAGCTGGCAATTTTTAACAATAGACGAGTTTATAGTTTATTTTTACATCTAGACTCCTAGAGCATGTAAATAACATAAAATATGACTTATTATTACTTCTACTACTACAAGCTTCTGTCCACGGCTTAGCATGCGCTTTTCAAGTAGCCTATGTCCGTACCCGGGATACCGTTTACCACCCTGCTAAATATCATTATGATCCGTGCAGCCGTTTGGGCGTGAAAAGGAAACATATAGATTTACTTTCGCTTATAAAATATTACTATCAAATAAGCATACATGCCTTATATCTAGTTTAGACTAACACGTTAGTCTCCTGCCTTGGATCAGGTATCGAACGCCTCCTCTGTAAAAACCTAGAACCCAAAAATGACACTCTAAGTTGTCTACGACTTGATAGGACGCAAACAGGTGCAAACAGTTTGCGCAGAGCCGTGACAAGTTCTAGGAATACGGAACAAGAAATTAGTGGAGTTAAATTTACGTATACCTGGAAATAATAATGACTGTAATGACGCTAAGGCACGCTCCTGTCCGAGCGTTAAAATGACACTAGTTAAAATTGAAACCCAAAATGTCAAATGTGTGTTCTCTCGGTTTATAAGCGCTCATTGTGAATCTATGAGAGGCCGGCGGATACCTTGGGTCACCCACCGGTGGGAGTTCGTCTATGAAGACTATACTAAAAATAAACAAAATCATTATTACCTTTTGTATTAAGTACAACCATCAAATAAAAACGAAGCATCAAAGTAAACCCTTCATAGATTTTAGTTTTTTTACTATTTATGGTTTATGAAACAAAATACTCGTAGAAATATTAGAGAACCCTTTGAAAAATACAGCAGTTTAAATAATGGAGTAGGGTTCTACTATATGTACTATTTTTCTTTGTAGAGATAAATATCCATATAACTGCAAAATAAATAAGTAGGTTTCGTTTCTTTAATAAACGCTGAAATCAAGAAAAAATTCGTAGAAAAACGTAGTTCAAGTAAAAACTTTTGAAAAGTTATATTTCGCGGAAGCGTTGCTAATAAGACGGAAGGCTTCAAAGGAATCTGGAAGTTTGCAGAAATTGTGAAACGGAAGCTTATCAAGTTCTCTCCTCAGAATGTTAACGAAGCTCCGAGGAGCTTTTTTGTAGAAAAGATTGAGAAGTATGGCTCCTGGGAAGGACAAGAGAGCAGCCTGCCCCATTAGTTAAATGACATTAGTTAAATAGACAACACAATTTCAGCGTAAAATTTTAATTTCCGTGTTCTGACTACTTTTGGGCCGAAGCGAGTGGGACGAACACGGAACACCTGAATAACGATACCTAAAAGTACGTACCTAAATGTGTAAATGACGTACAAATTATGCGCAACAATCAACTGCCTAAACTCCCGGGCCCATGAAATAAAGCCCTCGCTTCCATCCTGTCCGGCTGTAATCCACCGTCCCGTTTTATTAAGTTTTCGCCCGTCAACCCGTAATGCAGTTTGCGCCAACCTAACGAGGCGGTTTTGGTCTGGTTTCAACTCGAGTTTTAATGTTTAACTAGCGTCGTTCTTCCTTTTCTATAGTAATATTATAAAGAGGAAAGATTTGTTTCTTTGTTTGAATTGAATAGGCTTCGAAACTACTGCAAGGATTTGAAAAATTATTTCACCATTAGAATCTTAGATTATCCCTGCTGAACATAGGTGATAGAATATACGCGCCACGGACTAGTGATTTATGAAGCCGCTGTCTCACCGGCGCACGTTGTACACGCTTCTAAACTTTGACGTTTAATAGGCTATTTGACTAAATTTGGACAATCGTTTTAAATTATTCATTATTACACAATAAGCATACTACATTGATAATTTCGGGATATCTTCGTTGTAAATTATTGTTAAAGTTTAATTTCTAAAACCGCGCCAAAAACGCTGATTCTGTAATGGCGCTGGCTGGTGCGTGGTGTGACACGTGTGACGTCAAACGCAAGTACCTAAACAAGTCAATAACCGTAATAAAACAGTGCAACTGAAGGTAATTTTATCATTTTTCGTTAGATTTATGTGATAAAATGGTGTATAAATGGTGTGTAGCGCCACAATGTACAAATACAACTATAAAAGTCCACAAAAACTGTTTGTATCTGTTCCAACGAATCCTAGAAGACAAAAAATGTGGTTACAGTTAACTCGAAGAAACCCAAATAGCATTTCAGCAAATTCAAATGTTTTTAAGTGTGAAGATCACTTTGCTGTAAGTATAAAACTAGCTCTACTAGCTAAAATACGGTTTATTTAAAGGGTAATAACATTTATAATACCTAACTTCTTATGAGGTAGGTAGGTATGCCCTACTGTTACATCAAAACGTTGAAGATCCTTGTCAACCCTATATTACAGCACAACATCCCACTCTGTAAGATTTCAAATGTTTTTACATTCTTAAGTTCCGCAGCATAGAATCTGAGTCATTCCTAAAGAAAAGTGCAACAATAAATGCGTTTATCATAAGTAGGTTGCTGGTATCGACTCGCTTTATTGTTCAACAGAGTTGAGAGCTAAAACATTCATTTGAGCTAACAGAACCTAGTGAGTTATGATATAAATTATACAAAGAAAATAACAACCAAATAATAGAACTTAATTAAAAACTATGTACCTAGTATTTACAATAGGCTACTTGACTACTACTGGGAAATATAAGGATGAAAATATTTAGTAACAATTCCGCGAAAAAAAGCCCTCTCCGACAAGCTTCAACAAAATGTAGTCCGCGCCGTAGAAGAAAACCACGTCAACTACAAAATGAAAAAATACCTATCAAAGCAAGACGTCGTCGTAGACGTCGTCGTAGACGTCGTCGTAGACGTCGTCGTAGACGTCTTGCTTTGATAGGTATTTTTTCATTTTGTAGTTGACGTGGTTTTCTTCTACGGCGCGGACTACATTTTGTTGAAGCTTGTCGGAGAGGGCTTTTTTTCGCGGAATTGTTACTAAATATTTTCATCCTTATATTTTGCAATGGATTTCCGCAAGGTAACGCCTGAATCTATTATTTACTACTGGGAAATAATTCTAACGTATTGTCTGATAAAAATAATGAAAAGTGTAATTAATATTTCTTCAAGGCCAGTTGTATTAGTTATAAAAACTAATTTCAAAGTTCGAATAAAATAATGGCGAGCCAAAACGATAATCTCTGTCATGGCACCCGTGCTCTGAGCAATGACGTCATACGCCACACCACACCTAATAAGTATACTATGGATCTACCCATCCGCAGAGCGTTTTCGGTCACGTGATCATATATCAAAAAATAAGTTACTTTAATAAAATAGGCATATCTTTATAAAAATCACCTAACAAAGCGTAATCAATACGCTTTGTTACGTTGTCACTGACTAGGATGAAAACAATTAGGAACTTATTTTTAATGTAGTCAAATAGCCTATTGAAACAATTGCAGACTGTTGTAAACAATCTACAGGTAGCTTAACTGATCCATATATTTTGTGGGTTTAATTTTTCTGCTTTTCACAAGCAATTAAACTAGTGGGAAAGTAATAAGCCGTAAAGCGTACTTCATTTTCTATGAACTCGTGATAAAACTAACTTCGATTCACTGGTAGGTATTTTTGGAGCATTTGGGAAAATGATGATTTTTAGCCCAAAACTTCGTATTTTCCCAAATGCTCCAAAAAAAAATCTAAAATCTAAAATTCTTTATTTCCACAAAAATGTACACCTTCAAAAGGTCAAATTCTTAAAATAACACACTGACACGGAAATAAAGTGGTACTTTTGATTTCTGTCGCTTCGGTATCGCCAAAATGTCTACGACGTTAATTCAAGCCTCATGCGCATTTCATACGTATTTAACGCGTGTAATAAACCAATTTTATAGAAACCTAGGTGTTTTATTTCCACATTTAAACTTGAGCAGTAAAGGGCATATAACGAGTTACCGCAGAGCTTCGAGAGGGCTGAAACATTTATGGAGTCATAAATTAATACGGAAGTCTAGGAGATGTATCTGGCTAGGCCGAGATTAAAAGAATTAGCTAGTTTTATCTAAGTACACTAAATTAAGACAAATATAAGTAGATTCAACCCGCGAGTTTTCGCGTCTTTCATCGAGAGCAATAGTTATTTGTTATACAAGAGTGCAAAGTTACTTTTTAACCGCGTGCTCAATTTTGATGACCGAGCAAGCGAAGGATTCAAAAATGGAATCGCGAGCGCAGCGAGTTATTCAAAAATTAGAATGCTAAGCGTTAGCGAGGGAATCAAAAGAGCACGAAGTAAAAAATCTTTGTACTGGAGAGCAACACGTAACTTTTCATCCCAAAATACTCTCTCCGAGATGGGGGATGAAATAGTAGTTTTAATACTATTTCTGGTTGTGTTTGGGTATTATTCTATAGGTTATGTTGGGTTACTAGGTACATATAAGCAAAATTTTAGGTAGTTCTGACCAGTAGTTTTAGCGTTGTCTACAGCCACACAAATTACAACTTTACATCTTTACAACAGGCTATATCACTGCAGTCTATTTCATCTACTCCTAAAAACGGACTTCGGCTAATTAATTTCTACGAGCTGTGACGTTACCATACTAAAAAATCCAATATTATAAAGCCGAGTTTGTAAAATGTGAATTTTATTTTGATATCCTAAACTACTTAACATCATCAAGGTGAATTTTGGCTCACATTAGAACATAACCTAACTTAGATAATAAGCTACTTATTATACTGAAAATACACGTGTGAAGCCACGTGAAGAAGCAGGTATATGTATGTATGTGTACACTTGTATCCGCACTGAGACTCAGGTTGGTCCATTGTGCGTGGTTTCTGCTAGCGCAGCCAGCCTTACTCCGTCCAGAAGCGCAGAATCTTCCTGGGGTCTTCACAGGCTTCGCGGAGTGACCTCGGTTGGTTGAGGATTTCGTGTCTTTGCGCCGTTACTCCCTCGCATTCCAGGACTACGTGGGCAGCTGATTCTTCGTCGCTGAGACACCCTCTGCAGAGAGGGCTGTCTGTTGCTCCGATGGTCCGAAGCAGGTATAATACACTCGAGAGCAATGAATCCGGGTCACTCAAAGAATCCAAAAAATCTCGGAAAGTAAGAATGCTAGGTTAATGCAATAAATTGTATTTAATAGACAATTTAATACTCCTTAAATGAAAGTATTAAAACTTCTTAGTTATTGTAAATGAATGGGAGAATATTCCCCAAAATCGTATAAGGAACTTGGTGTACAGCATGCCAAACCGCGTAAACGCAGTAATGGAAGCACGAGGAGGTAATACGAAGTATTGAAATTCAAGAAAATCGTCATAAAGTTCAAAAATTTCATGTTTCCTATTTTTGTTTTAAGGAGAGATCAGCAGTTTTTTTTCTTTATGTAATTTTGTGTAAATAAAATGTATGGTGACTCATATTTTTTTAACTTTCATTTAAGGAGTATTAAATTGTCTATATTGCATTAACCTAGCATTCTTACTTTCCGAGATTTTTTGGATTCTTTGAGTGACCCTGATTCATTGCTCTCGAGTGTATTATAAATCAGAAAGTTTGTGAAATACGAATTCTATTTTGTAACCTAAGATCTCAAAAACTAGGTACTGAAATGATCGAAAGGACGTGCATTTAGAACTGACTTAGCGAAGCCACGCGCACCTATTGTAAACTATTGACTTTATACCAACCAGCATGGGTCTAATATTATAAATTCTAAAGTAGCTCTGTCTGTCTGTTACGTTTTTACGCCTAAACGGCTGAACGGATGAAATTTGGCAGGAAAGTAAATGGTAGCTCGGGGACGGACACTTCAACTACTTGAAAAGTGCGTGCATAGCCGCGGGCATCGGCTAGTATTAAAGATGACTTTACTGTGATTCACAGTTTCAATCAAATTACACATAGACTAAGCTGTGGGTTTTCCTAATTGAGATAGGTACCCTTTACTTGTCAAATAAAGTTTACATGATGACGGAGACAAGCCATGTACGCAGGACATATTATTATAGTGTACAAGTTCTTGTGCAACCACAGGTGAACTCAGATTCCCGCACTCCAATCGAATGCTTACGAATGTAATATCTGCATCTGCTCTTATTTCAACTCGAGACTAAATAGTTGACTTTAAACCACCTTGTCCAACCTTCGAAGCTCCGACAACCGTTCCAAAAGTGCTTCACAGATGTCATGAATAAACTTCAAACATACTCAAAACCGAATGAAACTCGAGCTCCGCCCGCCCGATCATGTTTGCACATTTCATAGCGTCTGAGTAGGGTAGTACAGATTTTTTAATCAATTATTAATATAATTATATTATTAATTATTTTAATTCTTCAGTTGAAAGTCTACAGTACTAGTTCTTTAGTTAAAAAAAGTTTAAAGTCTTCTCATTTGGTGCCACCGGGAATTTTATTCTAAATTTTATTTTTAGACGAAACTGGAACGGCTTGGCATAGTGCTTGCCCTGATGCTGCTCCCCCGAAATTTCTTTTGTAAAAATCCAAATTTTTCTATACAATTTTTACAAAAAAAAAATACTGTCTCATATCTTCAAATTCAAATTCTGGGCACTTTGCCTTCTGGTGACGGCTTAGATTTTTAGAAAATAGATTTAGGTGTAAATATAAGTTGTAATTATTATTGTATTGTATACTGTAATTTTCTGTAAATAAATAACTTTCTCAAATCTATCATCGTGTAGATTGGTTCCTTATAACAGCATTAAGACTTATTAAGAAACTGATAAAGACAACAGAAAACAACATGTTATAAATCTAGCAAGTACGTCGTAGAAAGCTGTGCGATAACCCTATAGAGGTATACATAAAGGTACGATATCCGAAAACTCTGCGGTATTCTCAGATTTGATGGGCCCACGGGCCAAGCCCCTTAATGAAACTCGTACAAGAATGTTGACCCATTAAAGCCCAAAGATGGGACGAACTTTGTTTATGTTGGTAACTTCTATCAGATGAAATTGCCTGGTCTTGATTTTGAGGGCTCGATAGGATCGGCTTTCAAAAGGCGAGTCTTCACGATGTTGTGTGAGTTGAATTTGTGTTGATAAAGGTAGGTACGTAATAGAGTAAGCAAAGCCCTTTTACACCAAGCAACTTAGCATTTAGATACACGGTGGTTCAAAAGGCCGTGACACAATAGAGGCAACAACCAACGAGAAAATGAGTAAACGTTAACTTAACATTCATCAACATAATAAGAATGATACATTTTTCCTGGTGTAGTTGGACTAGGTTTTTCTTCTACAATTAGGTGGTGTGTGTGCTTGAAACCTGAGGGTAAGTTACAGCATTTTTATTGCGCAAGCTCGTTTTTACCTTCTCTGATTGCATTGCATCTCAATTTTTGGGAGGGCGGTGTGCGCGATTTGCTTATTGTTGGACTAGCGAGTTTTTACTCTGTTGTGAGATCTTATCAGTGAAGGTTTTGCACGGAATTTTTACTAAATCTAGATAAATAAATAGTCCTGGACAATACACACACCATCATCTAGTCCCGAGCTAATCAGAGCTTGTATTATGTGTACTAGAGACTGACAGACCTTATAGAATACATCACATAGATAGTTTTTTTTTTATTATGCATAGAAAATACCCAGAACACCCGCAACAAATATTTGCAGATCGTACAAAATTTGTCCCAAGGCGTGAATTGAACCAGCGACCTCATGCGTCGCAGGCGGATATTCGCCCGTCACACCACATCGATGGTCAATATTTATCATCCTTATACAAAAAATATCATCCTAATATTTAAAGTGGATCCACAAAGTTGCGTCTGAATGTATTATTATTTTATTCATCATCATTATCATAACACTCACGTCCACTGCTAAGCGTAGGCCTCCCCCGTAAGACGCCAGCGTGGTCCTGAGCTACGTCCATCCATCATTTTAACATCCAATGCTATAAAATTCCTAAAACAAAACCACGAAATTCAATTACTTTGAAACTCGCGCTGAAATCTTGTTTTTATGATTCTGGATCCAAGAGGAATGCCGAGGAAAATAATTGCACATGAGGATAAAACATAGTATATCAAAACCAGTAATTCAACAAGCATTTTATTACAGAAGGCCTATCCCAAGAACGCAGATGCGGGCTGATAATAATTATAATGATGAAATTGGCTTAGGCATAAAATTATAGACAGAAACGGGACCCTATTATTAAGCCTCCACAGTCTGTCTGTCCGAATCTGCATGAAGCAAAAAATGGCGATCATAAAAGGTTCGACGAGATAGAATAGAACAAACAAAAGTACTACGAAAAGCTTGCGTAGCACTTCGTAGCGTTTTCGTAGCACTTACGGCTCGTAGAGTTAAAACGAAAGTCTAGTGAAATCAATGCATGTACGAAACCTACTTTTTAGGGACTGGTTAGGTAATTATTACTTAGTATATACTAAGGTTAAGGTAGTGTTTTATTAATTATTACTTCGTACATCAGCGACTCAAAGTGTGTCTTGGCATGTTATAAGAGAAGTCCTAAGTACTATGATTTTGGTCTGTGCTGTGCAGTTTCCCACCAGTTCTCTGAGTGTACCCTTGCGGCCTCCACCTCCAAATCTTTTCATTCACCATTTCCAAACTATCTGTATTTCACACATCATCCTGTCCATCACCATTTATGCTAGTTCCTGCCCGCGGCTTCGCATGCCCATGAGAAGGAACTGATGAGATATAAAGTAGCCTTAGTTGTTAATGTCGCTATTTTGACGCACCTTTTTAGCCTGATCTGATTTGTAGTTTTAGCGTAAAGAAGTAACAAACACACATCCATCCATAAGTATATACAAACATGCCCATTTATTATTATTGTGAAGGAACATTCTCAACCAAACTGATGCCACCTACATTATAATACGAAGATGTTCAAAGGTCAATGGATCGGATTGAATCGGAATGGAACATAGACTACTAGGATCTTCGGTGTAATTTGTAAGTCAATGTAAGACTGATTGTTCCTACACTATGTCGTATCTGCGGCTGTAATATCTCAGGTCTGCGAGTAATGAACGCAATGTGACACGAAGGAAGAGGATTAGTTTGCGCTGCCTCGGATAGAGGGCATTTCTCACTTGTTTACACGTTATTGTGTGATGTAGATGAGTCATGTGTGAGTGTGACTCATCTGTGAGATCACTTATTGTTGTGGGACGGGATCAGGACATGTGAGGCGGCCAGGATCCCCCAGTGGATAAAGCTGGGATATCCTGGTGGCCTTATTAATTAGGACGGGCTCTCTTAATATTACTGATTATCGTAGGTAATTAAGGTGGGCCTGAACCTCTAAGCTCCCATACAAACGTACTATTCCATTCATTTGGAAACTACGTCCCCGATTTTAATGATATTTTGCATACACAATCGGATGAGATATAGCTATGTTTGTATCGTTTCGGTTTCAAGTTCTTTTTTATACTCAAAAAGTAGTATGTAAAGTGAACAGACAAGTTCACTTAGAATGAGTATAAATTGGTATCTAAAAATAGGTATTACTTAAGTAAAGTTACGGTTGATCTACGGCGTTTTAGTTTTTCAAAATACATATCATCATTAAATTAGAGCGAAAGCAATAAAATCGCTTGAAAATGGATAAAAATTAATTTTCGCTCTCACTTAAATTTATTTTGCACAAATTTGGAGCTATTGACCACTCTTTAATTTTTAAGTGACAGTGAAATTGTGATCGTGATAGGAGCACTGTTAGTAAGCACCCCGAATTGTCTCAATTTACCTAACTCACAAAGAAGCTTAATGTTGTCAATGAAGAAAGATACTGCTTCAAAGAAGTGACCAATTTCACTAATGAGGTTGCTGAGTCGAAAAGTTTCTCAAAGCTCTTTTTATAAAGTTATCTTTTTTACTTAATTCTTTAGCAACGATCCTTAGGGTTGATCATTTGTCTCGTTTATTTTACTTGGGCTCCACAAAACTTATACTACATCAGCCTATGTCCAGTGCTGGACATAGGCCTCCCCTAATGAGCGCCATAGCACCCTGTCTTCAGCTTGGAACATTTATTTTTCTTACATTTTTACAAAGCTGTACAATAATAATAATATAAGTACTACATGCTTATTCCCCGATTCAAAAACCTGGATATTTTTTGTATACAAAGTGGTAACAAAACGCAATGAATATTGGTGGAAAATATTTAACGACTTTGGTATCATCGAAGCAAAGCACAGAAGCTCGAAACAGTTTTTTGTTTTGAATGCTTCATTCATCATTCATTGATCTCTTGTTCGTTTTCGCATCCAAATTTTAACATTTTTCGCTGGACATGTGAGAATATCCGTTGTCGAAGTTTATGTTTTACTTTTTAGTGATACCTAATGTCACTGTTACCTTATTGTTTTCTGTTATTGTTATCAGTTTTTGTTAAGCTTTCATTCATAAATGTCTTTGTTGACATAAAATATCTAGGATTCTAAATCGTAGAACAGAAATATCTATATCTATCTATATCAATAGTACCTTTATTTATCAGTATATATACCTGTGTAATGTGGACAATTTACATAGCGTCATCTAGCCAACAATTGAGACAATAGACATGTAGGTCACATGTCTATTGTCTCAATTGTTGGCTAGCTGATTATTTTTATTTTTAATATATAGATATATCTGCATATTTATTTTTGAGTGAGTTTGAGTGATTGAGTCGAAAATGAGATATTTTTCGACTGAATCGCAAAATTTCTAAACGTGATGTCACCGTTCACCGTATTGTCAAGAAGCTTTAGCGGGACATTTATTAGACACAACAAACATGATGGTTTTTATAATTTATTTGCTTCTAATTTTATTTTGATTGAAGGAACAGAAGCACTTTAAGTTGCCAAACTGAACGGTGACGTCAAAGAAAAAGGGTAGCGTTTTTATCACCCGACACTGAGTGCAGTTTTAGATTTCGTTTTTTTCTTTAATAATAAAAAAAATATGTTTTATTGATTTTCAGTAATGAAATAACATAAAAGATCAATAAAAAAAGCTATGCATGTACCCCATTTATGTCTCAGCAGTTCGATATGTACCTACAGCATAGAAATACTGGCAATAAGTGGAAAGTACCTACGCTACGCTCAGTAGAGCTTTGTGTCATGGTTATTTAGAAGAGCAGCAGAACCTTTATACCTGACTATTTTCTGCGTCAAAAAACGCGATAAATATCCGTTAAATAGTATTAATAATTATAACGTTCCTACTACAGAACAAAAAAATAGGTTCCTTTTCCTACATTAAATCGCTTAGCCCAGCACCCAGCTCTCATGTCAGCTCCAAACAAAGACGAGTAAGCACATAATCCCGAAAACGAGCCAAGAGCCATCAAGTCTTCCAATTTTCATTTCTAAGGTAATTCTATTTTACTTTACGTTAACAATTTACCGAGATAGGTATTGTTTAGTTGCTCACTGCTAAGACGGAAATTACTCGAGTGAATCCTAGGTCATAATTAAAGTGTAGATAGAATTTGTAAGACGTAGGTACCTACTGAAAAGAAACCACGTTTTCTTTTTTAATATCATAATACAATTTAGTAAAAAGAATGAGTAAATAATGATATAAAATACAACTCGAATCATGCTCGAACTTGCCTTCTCCCTCTTCTAGCTAATCAATATAAATCTTGTTTCTTATCCTGACCGATCACGATATCGGATAGCACCTTTTGCCGTGATCCGTCAGGATATGATCGGTTTTTGCGTGATCCGTCAGGACATACCCAATTATAGTATAAACTAAACTATCAAGATCATTAGTGGAATTCCAAAAACCTAGGAGGGAATTCAAAAGAAAAAAGAGAAGGTTATTGATAGGATATGTACAAAAACTTTCAATACAATTTTATAATTGTGTATGAATAAAGACTAAATTATAGAAAACCTTTGGCGGCTGTCCTGTTGCTGAAATACAGAATATGAATTTTTGGAAAGTTTCAGCTTCGACTAAGGACAAGTTTTTGGTAAAAAAAAAACTGAGTTTTTCTATTAGGAATGGAATCTAGCAATGCTATACTAAGTGCTAATACCTACTGGTCATTCAACTCTTGTTCCACAAATTGCAAAATGCATTGAAATTTATCGCTATTCTGACGCTTTCCATACAAACCTAAATTAGAAGTGGCAGTGGGTCGGCCATATGTCGCGAAGAACCGACAAGACAACCGCCTGGGATAAACGTGTTCTTGAGTGGAGACCGTGACTTGGCAAACGTGGCAAGGTGGGCAAGCTGAAGACAGGGCACTATGGCCATTACGGGAGGCCTATGTCCAGGAGAGGACTATTATACTTAGGTCGATGATGATGATGATTTGTACTTGTCCATGCACATAAAGTATAAGTATGAACCTTACTATAAGGGTATGGACAGGATAAAGTATGTAAAGATATTTGAGGTAGCGTATGCACCTTCCTACGTACTCGTTTAGGAGTTTATGTTGTTCCCGCCGGATCGTAGAATAAGTCCGATTGTAGCAAGACTAGACGGATTACAAAACGACACATTACAGATAAGATTTTTGAACGTTTAACAATCTGTCTCCACTTCACATAGCCACCTCTTCAAATGAAATGATATGGGTTTTCCCAAAAAATCAGCGTTCGTTTTGTAAATTTTGTAATCCGCCTAGTCACTCTTTAAACGGCTAATAATCCGGTTGCGACATCCATAAGTTTTCTTAAGCGACAAAGACTGCAATCATGAATTCTGGTCACCACTCGCCTATACTCCGATTTAGAACCCTAGATATTTTATGTCAACAAAGAGATTTAAGAATGAAAAACAAAAAATGATAACAATAACAGAAAACAACAAGGTAACAGCGACGATATCACTAAAAACTAAAACATAAACTTCGACAACGGATAATCTTACAGGTGCAGCGAAAAATGTTAAAATTTGAATGCGAAAACGAACGAGAGATTAAATGAAAGCTCTCAGAACGAAAAACTGTATTGAGCTTCTTTGCTTTGCTTCGGTGATACCAATGTCGTTACATATTTCCACCAATATTCCTTGGGTTTTGTTACCACTTTGTATAGGTACAAAAAATATCATCGTGGTATAGATCTGATTGTTATGCTGCCTACGTAACTCCTATCTGGGCTGTTCCCATCAATTTCAATAAAACTTCACTCCAAACAGTCCCAGTTAATCACAGTTTACTCAAATTAGAATTGACTTAGCGAGTTTATGATTTAAATTGCTTTCGGGATCTGATAAATAATTTAAGTTAAAGAGAAAATGATTTGGAAACAATTCCCAAGCCAAAGGGTAATAAATTCACGGCAATTGCTCTGTCTAACGAAATTAGGTAGGTGCCTACCTACTTAATGCAACGTTTAAGTACAGAGGGGTGGTTTTAGTAGAATAGGTAGGTAAGTAATTTAATTTTAACGCCGGGCTGATATAATCCACGCTTTTCTTTATGGTAGCACGCAAACGAGCTTTCAAGGCTTTCAATTTATGTTGCCTATTTAATTTTAGACGTGATTGTTAGTTCAGGTTCGGATTTAAAACGAAGGCCCTTAATTAATTTTCCACTTCATCGCTGGAGCTTCGAGTAGCCCGCCAACAAAAACTTTTTAATTTTGTTTGGTAGGTAAGTGCTCAAGAATCCGGAAAGTTGAGATTGTTTTTACGAGTGAAGCCTTGATGAAGGCATGTCGAAATCGTTCAACAGGTCTTGGCCACTGGTACGTCATCTGTGGTCCTGGTACACTGGATCGATAGTGGATGCTGGAGCATGCGCGCAGAGTGCTTCCATCATGAGAACTGTGATACTTCTCTCGCTGGCTCTGCTGTGTCCTGGTGAGTTTTTAGTTACATTTCTACAATGCCTGCTTATTTTTGCCATCCTAGTACAACGTGAAAGTATCTGTGAGAAAGGTTTTTGTGTGCAAGTCCGAAGCGTGATGATTTGTCATAGAGCCCCTGATCGGCAGACGTCAGAGATATGATGTGTGTTGTGCGCAGACTCAGTGGATTTATCGCGTTTTTGTAGAAAACAGGATTTCAGTGTTAAATGACATATGTGAGAATGTTTGTTTAAAGACAATATAATTAACGAACTATTTTCCCGCCAGAGTACAATCTTGGAATCATCTTGGAGTCTTCAAATCCAGGGTGAATAAGTTCCTTCAGGGAAAGCGTGCTCCATCATAAGCCACATCATCACTTATTCAAGTGAGATGGTGGCCAAACGTTTGAATATCACCAATAAAAAGAAAAATGAAAGATTTTCATTCGTGATTGATAAAATCGCCAAACAACTCTACGTTGCGAACATTTGCCATTTGCCGTGGTATCTTAGTTTAACAGGGTGCCTACCTACCGGTAAGCTGTTACTTGGTGCGAGAAACCGGTTTTTCATATGAAATAAGTTCTTCATAGTTTTACCAAATCAAACAAAGGCACAGGGGCCGTATAATAACGCAAAACTTTTGTTGAGGTAAACCGACAACTTGGTGTCAGGTCCAGGTTATGTAGGTGATCTATTTATAAAGATAGGTACCTAGGCCACCTACATAACCTGGATCTCTCTAGGTCCGCTCTCTATGTCTGCCCGTCTCTGCCCAGATGCAAGCCAGACAAATGACTAGAAGGCAATAGCTACCTATCTACCTACCTACTAAAGAAAGCTAAGTAGGTATATATGATAATAAATCTGCCACTTTTTAAAAACCCCTTCAACCATCCAAGAGTCCTGTAAGGTCTAAAGGAAATAAAGCACTTTGATGTTTGATGTTTGTTTGATGTTCGGAACCTTTCCAGAGCCCAGCCAGTCAGACCTTCTGCGCGACAGCGTCCACGTGACGTCAGCAGCGGCCAGGCCTCACAATGAACTATGGTGCTTCAACTGCCTCACCGAGGTGCCTGACGACAGATGCGCAGCCATCCATAGAAACGATACCGCGCTTGGGCACAAATGTCATAATGACAGGCGCGTCTGTATGGTAAGTTAGTAGATAACTTATCTTTCAACCAGGGACGAGTAAAATTTCACTCGTCCCTGCTTTCAACTACCGTTTTAAGAAGTCTGATAGGCGATTATTGTCCTAGTGATCGTTGTAAGACATGTTAGGCTGCTTGATGAGCTTGATTATACGATTTCATTACGGATGTAAGCGGGTTAACTACGAAACTTATTTGTGTTGGAAGAACACCAACGTTTCATCCCTTAACGAGGGTCTTCTTCAGGGTGAGTGCGGTTCTAGGCGCGCACGTTCCACGTCCCTCCGGGCACACGATTATACGATGTTTTTATTTATATTCTGTAACTGGGTATCAGCTAAATATATGCTTGCCTGGCACAACATTTCATTGAAATCCGTTTCGCCGTTTGAGCATTAGGAACTAAAAAAATACTTAAATATACTTACTTACTAACTTAAAATATACTTCGCCTTTATAATACCTATTAATGTGATAAGCTCTACTTTTAATGGTAAAACTATGCTGTATGAATAACCTTCATTTTTAATTTACACAATGATTTCTTTATTTGCAGGTAAAACGCTACTCCTACACAACATCCACCGAAAACACCACAACGGCAATAAAAATGTGGGCTCTAGAACGTAACTGTACGAAGCACTGCGAACCTGGCTGCATCATCATCGGGGAAAGAACCAAACTGTATGCCTGCACCAGCTGCTGCACTGAAGATCTCTGTAATTTCGACTCTGCCGGCGATTTGCCGACTCCTCGTCAATATGTCTGGCTGGCGGTTCTGATAGCTCTGAGGTGGAGAAATTAGGTAGGAAGAATTCAAGTAAATACAATTTTCTTAGGTTTATAGCTTCTATCACATTGATGCCGTTCGATTTATCTTAGCAACATTCAATTTCCTAATTATAAAGCCACTTTCACAATAGCTGGATGATAGATAGAATTCAAGAGCATAGATTAGAAAGAATTGATTAGAAATACGCAACTTAAAATTTGTCCTTTATTATCTCACTAATATTATAAACGTGAAAGTTTAGATGGATGGATGGATAGATAGATGGATGGATGTTTGTTCCTTTATCACGCCAGAACGGCAAAACGGATCTGGATGACATTTGGCACAGAGATAGATTATAGTCTGGAATAGGACATAGGCTACTTTTTATCCCGAAATTCCTACGGGAACGGGAACGACGCGGGTGAAACCGCGAGGCGCTGCTAGTACTAATATAATTACTAATAGTGCAACGTCTGAGAGACTACATTTTGAGATAGCTTTGTATTCCTAACGAGTACCTTAATAGGTTAATTTGAATGTAGGTAGGACACTTAACTTGTCTTGTTTTGTAGTGTAGGACGTCTAGTTTGTTACAAAGCCAATAGGCACCTAGTCTCCCACTCATTAGATATTTTGATTTTGTATGTTTTGATCACTTTAACGTTTAGAGCACGAATTTTATGAAATAAATGAATCAAAACATGGTGATAATAAAGATAATAAAGTAAAACTTCGCAAGATACACCTATTTCTATTTTTTTAAAAAGTACGTCGCTGCTAGTAGGCCTACCTACCTACTCTATTAATATATTCTCACTCATGACAAGTACCTACATAATGATCAAAAAATAAGAGAGAGAGAGATTGAGTTGTGAGTCGCGTATTTTCCATCGCATAAATGCAGTAAATCTGTAGGGCTGCCACACGGGCGCAATTTATTGTGTTGTCGACTCTCACACAATTTGTACTTGACTGACACATTTCTCGCTCGAACACAATTCGATTGGGATAATGCGTGTGAGTTAGCAGATAACTCATTTTGCGTCGCCGTGTGAATCAAACAGGACTTTTATAAGAAACCAAAGAAATTACGCGACTGACAACTCAAAAATTTACGCTCGTGTGGTCTCACACTAAAAGAGTTGCAAGAAGAAAAGTCCAACAGAAAAGGAGAAAAGGCAAAGAGGTTCAGAAATTATGCTGTTTTTTTTTCTCTTTTGCTTTGAACTTCAAAGGCAAAGAAAATAACAACCAATGAGTATAGATACAATTACTGATAGCAACCAAAGAGATTAAAACCACTAGGTACGTTATAATAACAACCTTCAATGTTATGAATCATATGAATAAAGTAACTTCCATCCGAGGAAAATTAACATTACAATTTTCAAACGCCTACAAAATGGCATTGCGATTACAATCAAGTGAAATAGCCAAATTCCGTGAAAAACTGAGGTTAGCTAAAAAGGTGGTGTTCCTTACGGGTGCTGGTATGAGCGCTGAGTCTGGTGTCCCAACGTTTCGCGGACCGGGCGGCTATTGGAGGAACTATAGAGCGAGAACCCTGGACAACCATGAAACCTTTGAAAGAGACCCAGGTTTAGTTTGGGAGTTCTATCATTATAGACGAGAACTTGTTACAAAGGCCCAGCCCAACATGGTAAGTTTGAAGTTCCAATAATTTGTTATTTACCAAACAAGACCTTGGTGCAGTATCCTTTCACTGAGAAACCAATTTTCAGGGTCACATAGCTATATCAGATTATGAAAAAAAACACGCAAACAAAGATATAACAGTGATAACTCAGAACATAGATGGTCTACACAGAAGAGCAGGTACCAAGAACCTGCTAGAAATCCATGGTTGCTTGTTCAAAACTCGCTGCATCAAATGTGGGGAGGTATTGGAAAACATGGACAGCCCCATTTGCCCGGTAAGGAAGGGAAATGATAAGAATAAAACGTAATGACGGTGAACACAAGAATAAATGTGATTCTGGAACTTAGATATAAAATTTAAGATTTTTCTGGTAACAGGCTTTAGCTAATAGAGGAGACCCCGATAGAGAACCAGCCAACGACATTCCCAAGGAAAGTCTACCTCATTGCAAGAAGCCTGGATGTAAAGGTCTGCTTAGGCCTCATGTTGTGTGGTTTGGAGAGGGTTTGGAAGTTCCTGTGTTTGAGAAAGCAGGTAAATAATCTATTTTAGCCTTTCTGTCAGATTTTACCTAGCTTAAAGTACCTACATTATAAAGGATAGATAAAAGATTATTTTCAACAGATGCTGCTATGACCGCCTGTGAAATTTGCATCGTAGTAGGTTCATCAAACCTCGTCTACCCAGCGGTAGGATTCCCAAAATTGGCATCAGTGCGAGGCGCTGTAGTCGCGGAGTTCAACTTGGAACCAACTGGTGACACTAGAAGTTTTGACTTCTTCTTTAAAGGACTTTGCGGGAAATTACTGCCACTGACACTCGCCGACTGAAGAACTGAAGACATTGTCGTACGTGAATCAAGGTAGGTAGGCACCTACACCATGATGTTTATAGTAGTAGATAAGCGGATAGGTACCTACCTATACTTATTGAAAGAATTTTGGTACTGCCCAGTCTGTCCCCATTCTCAAAGCGTACGACCCGCAGGCAGCCAACGGACGGCGTCCTCGCATTAGTGCGTTATATAAAGAGTGAGAGAGTTAGTGGTAAGTAGTAATAGGTACTTATTGAAGATGAGAATAACAAGGATAATGATAACAATATGTTAGGTAGGGAAGAGCAAGCAGCAATATTAGTTTTTTTTCAAGCCCCCCAGAACATATAAACTAATAACTATATCAGAACCGCTTCAATGCCGCTTTATTAGGTACCTACCTCAATATTTTAACTAAAACTACCTATTATAACTATATATTATACCTAACTAAACAACTAAGGCAGTTAAAAAATGAGAATCGTATGAAACCTCATGCGTACCCTACGCATGAGGTGACTTCGTGCTGACTTCTAATGGGGGATTCCGACCCCCCAACCGTCCTTTTTTGCGGCAACCTTGAGTGCCAAATGCTGTAGCATTCGGCACTCGAGGTTGCCGGGTTGTTTCAGGCATTCGGTATCGCTCCGCTTTTTATCAGCAAACAATGACAGAAAACTCTGAAAAAAAATTTCTTGTTGGCGGCATCATGACACCGAAAATAAAGAAATAAAACCAATCTCTCGGTACTGACAGTTCAGTTTTGCGCAGTTCGTTTGCACTAGCACATTTTAAACGTGTGGCCACTGTACTGTGTTCAGTCTTTTTGTACAATCATAACTGCACAAACTGAACTGCGCAAGCTAGACTGAGAGTGTGGCCGGGAAATCTTTCTTGTAGGTAATTTAGCAAACTCGCGCCAAGTTACCTACTTTTCCGTTAGATAGGTACCTACTCATCGATCAAAAATGTCCGGCTTTGCCGGCCCCCCTTAGATTCACAATGCGCACGGCACTACCTTCAGTAGCAAAAGAGAAACATTTTGACATGTTAGGAAAGCTTTTCAACTAGTGTCATTTTAGCGTTCAGACAAAAAGCATGGGTAAGTGCTCGTACAAAAAATGCAAGAATCACTCGTCCAAAGTGCTGAAAAAGGATGGAATTTCTTATTTTCAGTAAGTTTATATATATTTCTTACCCGTATATTGAGATGTGAGTCATATACTTGTGAAATCAGCATAAAATATTGTTGTTTGGTTTGCCTATGTTAAAATATTATTTTTTTTCTAAATCTAAATGGAGAGGCTATTTCTTCTAAATTTTTTTTTTAATTTTTAGTATGTATTAATATATTTTTCATAAAAATAAGTTTAATATTACTAGTTGATGATTTTTAAAATAACTAGTTGGCCCGCCCTAAAATTTCATTTGCGTAGACTCTCTAATAAAAGAAAGACTAGGTTCTTACCTAGTGCAGAAACTTAGCCATGATGACCATACCAAAAGAGCGTCATTTTCCTCCATTATGTTAGAGCGATTTTCAAACTTCGGGAACATCCTTTTCTCGGACGAAGCTCATTTTCACCTGAGCGGATTCGTCAATAAACAGAATTGCCGTTATTGGAGCACTGAACAGCCTTCGCGCAAGCATCAAAAGCCTCTTCACTGCCAGAAAGTGACGGTTTGGGCAGCCATTTCAGCCAAAGGACTCATTGGTCCTTATTTCTTTGAAAATTCTAGAGGCCAAACATTAACAATAAATACGGACCGATATGTGAAAATGCTTGAAGAATTTTTAAGACCAACTCTTGCTGGGCTGCAAGAGTACAACTCTCTGACTTGGTTCCAGCAGGATGGCGCCACCTGCCACACGTCTAATGCCAGCATGGGGGTCATAAAGGAGATGTTCCCCAATAAAGTCATCTCTAAGAGAGGTGACATCGAGTGGCCACCACGAAGCCCAGATTTGTCTCCGCCGGATTTCTTTTTGTGGGGATACCTCAAAAATAAGGTGTACTCCAATAAACCGCAGACAATTACCGCCTTAAAAGAAAACATTCAAACGGAAATGGCGGCTATATCGACAGCGACGTGCCGGCGCGTTTTCGAAAATTTTAAGCACCGCTTAGAAGAGTGTTTGTGGCGAGACGGAGAACATCTAGACGATGTTATTTTCAAGAAATAAATTACAGTAATGTTACATTAAGTTACTTTTTAAATAAAATCTTTAAGTACTACTACTATCAGTCTATTTTTATAAAGGTTTCAAAAGTGAATTTTACTCTGGCCCACCCTGTATGTTTAAATAATCATATATAATAATATTCTAAAATATAAAAATATCAATTTAGATACTTACTACACCCAATATTATTAATAAAACTTTTGCATATTCATTATTAAAACTTATTTGTCTTATTATTCGAATTTGAGTAGCGAACAAGTAGGAAATCAAGTTTGTTACTTTTTAGTAGTTAATGAATATATTATTTGAATACTTTATAGTTTACCACAAAATTATCTACACTTAAAATTTATGATAGTTATTGCTAAACAAATTTCCAATCCCTTACACGCTCTTGCCCTTTCGAAAAAATCTAACTTAATAGGAAGTTAGGAAGACACAAGCGAAACAAACCTATTCACGATCACGATAGGTTGGATATGTCTGGCCGAGGCTCGAAATCGAAATCAGATACGTACGCACGAAATTCTAATATTTTCTGCATTCTGGGAATTAAACTACCAGAAAAGAAGTTTTCCATTAATTTTAGATATAGGTATTTCTATGAACTCATGTTACAATAAAGTTTGAAACAGTGGAGAAATAGTTAAATTATGTAGATTTTTAGTAAAAAAAATATACGTTTATACGAAAATTATATGTTTATAGTAATAGTTTTATTAATAATTGAATTAATTGCTCCAAAAGTACCTTTAACCCTTGAAATGTTTACTGCACACACGGGTGTTCACTAAGTTTGAAAGCCCCGCGTGCTTAATGAACACACGGGTGTACACAAGACTTCGGTCTCATTCGTTGCTTCTATCCTTCAAAGCCGAATTATCTTAACGCCCATTGGCTGCAACAATGTCAAGCTTCATTCAATACGGAACGAAATACAGCCCCAAAGAGAATCATTGAGACCGGAAATTCATACTGGCCGATACCAAACATTATCACACGGCTTACTAGTTTTTACTAGTTATTACTAGTTTTTTTATCCAAACCCAGAAAAGACAACACTCAGTTGTCAGTTTTCCAAAGATTGTCAATGTCATCCCATCTCGTGCATTTGAACAAACAAAACCAGAGGGTGGATAGACATCTCTACGACCCTTGCCAAGGCAACTTACGATGAGAATAAAACCACTCTCCGCTACCTAAAATACACGCCTCGTCTATAAGCCTGATTTCGAAAGCAGTGCCATACACTGCAAGTGTAAACTGTCTTATAGGTTTTTTGATCTGGCAGCACTGCCTTCATCCACTGCGCCTGCGCCGCAGACCGGAAGTGCACTAATTGGCGGGGAAAATCAAAATTTCTGTTTCAGAAATGATTATTTATTGTAATAATTAAATTAATAACTCTCAAACGATGTTGATGAACTCTCAATCTCTCTCAAACGATTCTCAAACAAATGAAACAAAAATTAAACGTCCAAGTACATTTTTGCCGGAATGACGGCCAAGTTCACACAAAAATTTAAAATGGTTTTTACATAAAAATTAATAACTCTCAAACGAAGTTGATGAACTCTCAATCTCTCTCAAACGATTAGCAATATCGAAGTTTCAACAAGATAAAGTTAAAAACTAAAACCCGACTACGTGAAAGTTATAAAAGTTTGAAACATTTACATTGACAAAATAGAATGACGTATCGGTCATATTTGATAGGCATAGAGTTGAAAATGAAAATAGGTCGTAGGTATTGTAATTTTTCTCTATGGGGCCTGCAGCCTGCGGCTACCTAAACTTTAATACGCGTTTTGAAGGCTTATTCGGGGTCGGAGCCCTAAATCCTATAGCCTATAACCATCGGGGTATTGAGACGAATCAATCGATACATAATTTGTTGAAATCGAACCAGTAGTTTCAGCGCTACGTGGGAACAAAGAAATCGGCCACATACATACAAACATACAAATATACAAACATACAAACATACAAACATAGGGTGCTAACCTCATAATAACCCTCCCCTGTTGGTAGTCGGGTAAAAAGACAAAGTCTGGTGGCCAACTTCACAGAGGTGCCGGGACTTCCTTAGTATTGATAAAAGCATATTTGCAGAGAGAATATAATACTATGGTTGTTCGTTCCAAGTTCCAACATATAACGTAGTGGTTTTATTCTCTTTGGTTCAATGGTTCGTTTCGTTCGTCCAAGTTCATTCAAGTTCGTCGTTTCGTTCAGTCCATAGATGAATAATAATAAACGTTCAGTCAGTCCATAGACTAATAGTATACCTACTGAACTGAGTACTTTAGTACTATACTTATAAATCTGTGGAACTGAGTCAGTCGTCCGTCGATGGATTGGATTTCCCAGATTTTCATTTTTCAATACCTACATTAAATAAAAGCCAAATTTCAGCTGCGACGTGCAATGACTACACTATCTTTCATCAGCAGGAAATTACCATTACTGTCGTTGTCGTCCTCAAACGTAAACAAAATGGCATTGCGATCACAGTCAAGTGATATGACCAAATTCCGCGAAGTTCTCAAATCCGCTAAGAAGGTTGTTTTTCTATCTGGTGCTGGCATCAGCGCTGAGTCTGGTATACCAACGTTTCGTGGGCCGGGAGGCTATTGGAGGAATTATAAGGCTACTTCACTCGCCACACCTGAAGCCTTTGAAAGTAACCCAGGCTTGGTTTGGGAGTTCTATCATTACAGGCGGGAAGTAGCCGCAAAGGCCCAACCTAACCCGGTAAGCAGGTACCTACAACCAAACTGTCTTATCAATACACATGGGGCGTCTCTATCTAAAATAGTACTATTTAATAGATTTTGATATGTTCAGCTGTGGACGTAAGTATGCTGATGATTTGCGGTGCCCAGTGTTCGTCAACCTACAGAGTGGGATAATGGCATAAAAAATAGACACCTACCTATAGGCTCGTAAAATGCGACGAGGTCGTTGCTGTCTTCTGTTAACAGTTTTTATTCAACTCGTTGTTATTAAAAAACATCTTGGATTCTAGAACCGAGAGTAGGTATATTATTAGTTAAGAAAATGAATGCCTTACCAAACAAGGTTTACTTGAATAGACTTCAACTAAAGCTAAACAAATTATTTCCAGGGTCACATAGCTATAGCAGAATTTGAAAAAAATCAAACAAGCAAAGAAATAACAGTGATAACTCAGAATGTAGATGGTCTGCATCGAAGAGCTGGAACCATAAACCTGCTGGAAATCCATGGATGCCTGTACAGAACTCGCTGCACCAAATGTCGGGAGGTTTTAGATAACACAGACAGCCCCATTTGTCAGGTAAAAGATTTTTAAGCTCTATGGCTTAAGAAATATAAGGATAACTGCTTACTGAAGCATTTTTTTTTGTTATAGGCTTTGGCCAATAAAGGATCTCCTGATAAAGAACCAACCAGTGATATTCCGAAAGAAAGTCTACCACATTGCAAGAAGCCTGGTTGTGGGGGTCTGCTGAGGCCTCACATTGTGTGGTTCGGAGAGGGCTTGGAAGCTCCTGTCTTTGAGAAAGCAGGTAAAACAATACTACAATAATTATTATACATTCTCTGACATATTTGTCTATCATCATTAGTCCCACAATCTCTTCAATTACCAGTTTTATTTACTTTAAACAACCCAACAATTGACAAATAATGAAAGGAATATTTTTAACAGAAGCAGCTATGGCAAGTTGTGATGTCTGCGTCGTCGTAGGCACATCTAACGTCGTCTACCCAGCAGCAGGATTTGCGAAAATGGCAGCGTTGCGAGGTGCTGTAGTGGCAGAATTCAACTTGGAGCCCACTGGTGACACTAAAGGTTTTAACTTCTTCTTTGAAGGGCCTTGCGGGAAAGTACTGCCATTGGCTCTTAGTGACTGAAAAACTGATGATATAGGAGGATAAAACTTTGTTTACCATGATAGGTATAAAAAGTGATAGCCAAGTTGAGAATCTAAGAAGGTAGCATCTTTTTATGTCCGAACAATGCAATACTCGTACTTAAAGTACAAGTACCTTCTTGATTAGCAATGGTTATGGTTTAGAATATAAAAAAGTGGTTAGGGATATTATTGCTTAATATTATTTGGTTCTTTAATGCAAAATTTATCAAAATAAGATTGAATCATTATTTAGAAATCTTAATCTACTTAGAGAGCATTCAATACAGTTATCACTTATCACAATAATAAATATGGATTAATAAAGTAAAAAACTAATGCTACGCTTTGTTTTTATGCTTGCCAAAAAACTTAGCTATGCTGCCTATTGTAGGGCCAAAGTTACAGTTGGTCATCAAGGATTTCTGTAACAAAGATAAATAGTTTGTAAGTGAAGGTAGAGACGAAAATGTTATTGATTTTGTTCGCTTAAATTTTTTGTCCACTTGTGGAAAAAGCAAAAAATAAACCACTAGTAAGTTTGTATAATCCTTAAAATATAATACAATATTATTTGCCTATCTAAGTCTTAATATAATGTGATTTAGATACAGGTCATATTTATATAAACTAAGCATAAGATTTTTCTCCCATAATACTATTGTCGGTGCGGAACTGGGCGACATCTGGCCAAGCATTAACATCATTGATATAATCATCTATGGAGGGAGTAAAAGGCCTTCGTGATAAGACTTCGTTTTATGTACTGTTTAAATTTACGAATTACATTGTTATGAGGCGATTAATTTAGTGAAAGTTGGAATAGTAAGTAAAATTACCTGTACAAACGAGGGTAGTGCAGCAGTGGTTTGTGGCCTCGAATACCTTTCATCCACCAATAGGACGCACGCATAATCGTTTGCGTGTCTTACTGCTCGGCCTGAAACAGAACAGAAATTACAACCAAATTAGATTTTATTTTCGTTATTCCAAAAATTATTTTGCACTGAAACTGTTTGAAGACCTTTTAGGTCGCGTAAGTATTTTGGAGTAATGAATAGTGAATACAAAGTCGTAGTAGGAAGACCAATGTGGCGCGGCGGGCGAAGGTCCGTCTGCGATGCAGGAGGTTGCGCGTCGATTCTCGTCTTGGGACAAATGTTTGTACGATCTGCAAATATTTGTTCCGGGTGTTCTGGGTATTTCTATATAGTATAATAAAATAAAATGTCTATTTATGTTAAGTATTGTATTATGTAATATCAGTCAACTAGTTTATAGTATCTACCCATTACCATAGAGCATAGACTAACAAATCACTTGTTAATCTATGCCATTACGCAAGTATTGCTGAGTTTGGGGCTAGAAGTATTTATTTATTGAAAGTTAGAGTGAGGAATGTATATAGCGAGTTTCCTTAGTAGATGTGCTACGTAGATCCAGTGGACAATGTACCGTGTGTCAACCCTTATACCATTTAAAACAGGTCAAACCCAACCAATAGAATCTGCCTTAATATGTAACATCTGTGTTCAGGTTCAGACTATAGTGTCAACATACAATTTAGCGTCTGTGGCTAACCTTTAGCTTTATTTGTGCCATCTATGGCAACAATTTTTATTCTTAGTTAAATTTTCTCTAATGGTAAGAAATTTCTGTTTTTTTTTCAATGACTGAGAGTCTACCAGTCATTTGTGAAATGAGTCATTGAAAAAAAAAACAGAAATTTCTTACCATGCTCCTTTATAATTATCTCAATACAAGTTATACCAAATATCCCACGCATTTTATTTTCGTACACACTGCTACGGCAGCCTTTTACGTCGTTCGCACACATACGTTTGGACGTATGTCTGCTAACGAGGACGCCTTGGCAAACTACAGCATTGGTGCTGTACATGCCTCCCCCAAACACGGTAATTAACACGTTCACTGGCAAGCTGCAGCGATGCGACCCTGGGAGGGGTGATAGTCAAAGTGTCAATAGGAGGAAAGCTTGTTGCATACTTTTAAAGCACCGCAACACACAAAAATGGGTTTTGACTGGTGTCCTCAGGGGATCACATAATGTATAGGTATTCACACTACTGGTCTTACTGAAAAATACTTCATAAGTATTATGTAAAGAACCTAGGGGAGAAGGTCCCCAAGATACAGGTTTATCCTAGTTTAAGGATCAAAGATGTATTGATTCAAAGTCTTAGTAATTTCTTTTTCAATAAACATTATTATTATAGTTAGTATATTACCTACCTATACATTGGTTGACGGCCTTCATACAAAGGTTCTCGTAGTAAACACTTCCGCTGCCGCCCGTTCTGTTCAAATAGTTCATCTTCTCTAGTAGTTCTGGTGATTTTACATTAGGGTACGGCATTCCGATGACTAAGACGCAGCGGCCGAGGTCGTCACTGAAAAAAAAATCTTTAGACTTAGAAGTATTTTTTGCTGTGGATGAATGGCCCCGGTACACAAAAGTATATAAGTCCGATTGTATTGTATTGTGTATTGTTTGAGGGTTATTAGCACCTTCGTCAAAATGTACAACGGACATGGGTCAAAATATTCAAACGGCCTTAATGATTCTATGACTGAATATTTGAATGCCAAAATGTGCGATCGACATAAAGAGAAAGTGGCAATACATCCATTGCTTGAATCCTCCTCCTCGCACCGTATTTCCTCATGTCGGAGGGTCGTGATTCCCACGAGAAATGATCTTGCCACAGACGTTGTCGAACGTCCTTTGTGATGTTTTCCTTCAACATTTCCGGTGACCATTAGCTTTTTCGAGATTGTCACCGGTTTCCTGGTTATGTGGCCAAAGAATGGATTGAATAGAGGAATTTATTCTTCTTACCATCCCACTAATATTAGGATTGCGAAAGTTTGGATGTTGTTACCCCTTCACGACAGAATCACTGAACGGACTGGGTTGAAATTTTGCATAGATGTAGTACTTTTTATCCCGGAAAAACCACACACGAAGCGTATGTTTGTGAAAGATAAAAAAAGACTATCAATATCTGGCTGGTGAACTTTAAGGTGTTTGCGACGCGAGAAAAAAATCGTATCTTTTTTTCAAATGTTCTAGGTCCTACAAGTAATTTGCATAGCAGAAAAGAAGTTTTGCGCTCATAGTAAGCCATTTGCTTTGAACCCATGCTAAAACAATTTGTGATAGCAAAGATACAATGTGCGCAAAACTTTCTTTTATGTCATTGAGCCTCTAAAAAGCTTATTCACTGAAAACAATGACTTTATAGAACTTTCAATCACAATTTAGGTGTTTGAATTTAGAACACCAAATATATTCGACCTCCATCTCAATGCTATCTATCTAACCTCCTCTGCTCAGGATTCTTAAAACACTTGAATCGTTCACTTGCTCATAATTTATCTATGGTCCTTGCTTTAAATCCGTCCTTTAATTAATGTAATTGGTGTTACCGTATTAATTAAAGTAAATAAATAAATTGAAATTGAACATTTTATTCAATAATTGCATACTATACTATTCTATCTAAATTTCTTGTAGAACGAAGAAAATAGTAAATATCCTATTTTTTGCATGCATGCCCTAACCTTAGGCTCCCCCAAATGACACGTCACTTTATAGCGTTGGGAAGAGTTGGATGGTGTGAGTTGACGAATGACTCGATCTTGCGCCGCCTCCATTATATCGACACCCCGCGAACGCTACAATCGTCGGAAAATAAGACTGCTGCAATTAAAAGTATATTTTAATACCTGAAATTGAGACCTTCGCTCAATTTTCCACCAACGACGCTTAGTAACAAAGCTCCGTTTCGACCACCGTCTCTGCTACTAACTGCTTGCGCGAATTTGTTCAGCACCTGGAATAGCAAGCAACTTATGGGTCAACAAGGCATTTCGCGCACTCAGTCGAATGAGCGCATCTTTGATACCCGACTGCGCGACGCAAAGGATACTCTCCTTTGCGTCACAGTTCTGTGGGAGGGTACTATGTTTTTTAGCCTATGCATATGCTGTTTTTTTTTTAATTTTTTTTTTTCGCAGTTTGTGTTTTTAATAATGAATAAATATATTTTCTAAACAAACTCTATCTAAACTTTGTTCAATAACGCCATTTACGATCTATATCTATAGGTAACAACCATTCTCACTTAAAACCTAACCAGCTTCGGCCCGCGCCTTCGCTCGCGCTTTCCGGGATAAGAAGTAGCCTATGTCCGTCCCCAGGGATACCATCTACCTCCCTGCCAAATTTCATTGAAATCCGTTTAGGCGTGAAAAGGTAATAAGCGCTGCTTATGACCTTAAATCTGTCTGTCTGTCTAGACAGACAGATTTACTTTCAAATTTATAATATTAGTAGGGACATCTACGGGATTTTTATATGCTTGTTATCATCACAGTGTATGTGAAGAAATGGACCAATATGCTATGAAAGCATTCAAAATTTTATTTTTCATTTTTCTTTCTTCGGGACAATAAACAATTCTACAATGCAGACTTATTTATTACATAATGTGCTTATTAGGTATATGTGATCCTAAATGTAGTTGGCTGTTGTCTAAAAGTATCTTATTATTGATTATAATAGTTTTTTTTTTTTAATTAAAATAGATTGTAGTTTATAAATTTGACTTTATACATTTTATAGATAAAGATCTTTATTAACAAAGAAAATTACCAAATAATAGAATTAAATTAAAACTAGTATTTACAATTTAAACAATTGAGCCAATTGCAGACTGTTGCAAAAAATCTACAGGTAGCTCAACTGATCCATATCAATACCAGTCGAAAGCGTGCCCAAGACGCTGCCTGCATTGCCTCGCTGTATCGCAATACTGATGCGCTGATTATATAGTTTTAAAAAGCGTTATCCTTACTTGATCAACTTCAGAGGCGGATTTCGGCTCTCGAAATACAGTTTTCTTCTTGCTAATCGCGTCAATAACTTTGTTATTTTTCATGTGCTCGTACACTGTTTGTTCGTATGAGTAGGAAGGTAGGAAACATACTATCCCACCGGGGACTATGCTGCTAATGTTTCTTAGGATACGTCCGACTTCGCTGAGCTGAAAAGAAAAAGAAATAGTTGTATTTTACTATAGAAAATATCGTAGTTTGACGAATTCATTACGGATGAAACGTTGGTGTTCTTCCAATACAAATAAGGTTCCTAGTTAACTCGCTTACACACTACATCATCAGCCCACTGCACTTTTGCACTTTTGATATAAACTTACACAATAACTAATAACCATTGATGTATTTACATAATATTAACAATTATAAAGTCCATTTTCACTCACCAACTCATTCGACATCCGATTCTCGTAACTAAAGTTCAGCGTGACATTAGAAGGTCCTTTCGAGAGACAAACGCCCAGCACGTTATCTGCAGGAACCACGTGATCGCACCGAACCACGGTTACACACTCATCAGCCGGGTTACTGGTGAGTAGAGACTTGAACTCGCTTATTGGCTCCATTGTTCCGCCGGTTACTATGACCTGAAACAGATTATGAACAGTTGAATTCTTCGTAAAACTCGTCTCGACGCCATTTTTCTATGGACTTCGGCACAGCAGCGCCTCGTTCGTGCAGCCATAGAACAACGTAAATCCCATGCAAAAATGGAACGATACTTACTATCTAGTAAGTGAACTCGGGGCTTAGATTTATGAAGTCTGACTGAGGTAAAGATGCACTCTGACATAGTAGCTAAAGTTTTGTCGGAGAATTTTAGATATGCTTTAAGTTGATGGAAGAATTTGGCAAGTGGTGTGACGGAAGTATACGACGTAAGTTGGTGGTGTAAATTGTAAGACTTACCTATCCCCATTGGGATAGGACACATAAATATACCCGTTATGCGCTGCTTGAATAACTAGGCAGTTAACAAAACAACGACATGCAGTAAAAAATGACAAGGCCGATCATTAACGCATTCACTCCCCTCTCGGCGGTGCGAACGGGCCGCTATAATTATGTAATTTACCGAACACGAAGCAATGGAAGTAAGAACTACGCACTATTTTCTGAACTTAGTCAAAAATTCTGTAGGGTCAACCCTACCGTTAAGCCTATGGCCGGCGAGTACCAAACTGTACGAAACGAAATGTGTTTCTAGATAAGGGTAACATTTTCAGATTGTTCCTTTAAAAAACGTGTTTATTGTATATAAAAAAGTGTTTATTATCTTCAGGTAGAAAATAGAATCAAAATAAAAGGAATTCGACTCCACTCATCTCTTGTTCCGTATTCACAGAACTTGTCACGGCTCTGCGCAAACTGACTGCATCAAACCAAGTCGTAGACAGTTTCGAGTATCATTTCTGGCAGGTTCTATAGGGATCTACGGAGAAGGCGGCGGATACTTGATCGAAGGTTACGAAGTAACTTTACCTAATCTGTGGCTGAACTAAAGTCGAGTTGCTGGGGCATAATGGATAGGTTTCAACTTACCGACCGACACTGCTTCACAACGCTAGCAAAATGCTCATTAGGGTTCAGCAGTAGATACTTCAGACCCGCTTCGCTCGCCAGTACTCGGCCGTTCTCGCTGCGCTCGCAGAGACGGGACAGGAAATCTAAGATAGCGTAGAGACCGCTACCGGCAGATGTTTCTGAAGGCACCTGAAATCACAAAATATTTTTTACCGTTTTTTCGGAATAAAAGCAGCCTATTTATAGCATATTATTATTAGATTTCGAATGTTTTGGAAGAACTTCAAACTTTTATCCCATAACGAGGGACTTCAGAGTCCTTTCATTCTTCCAATACGAACATGGTTTGTAATTAAGCCGCTTACACTCGTTATATATCTATTTAATTATTAAATTTAAAAAACTAAATTAGCATTCTAATCAGATCATTTTTTTAATAAGTGTGATTTATGTGATGACTAGCTGTTGCCTGCGGCTTCGCATGCGGTTTTCAAGTGCCTTTGTCTATGTCCGTCCCCGGGATACCATTTACCTTCCTAATATAGATCCGTTCAGCGTGAAAAGGTAACAGACAGACAGACAGAGTTACTTTAGAATTTATAATATTAGTATGGATTGTAAAAGTGATAGTGTTATGTGTGGACGTGTGTGACTTACCCCCACACAATATAAAGGTCAGAGCTAAGCGGTGTAATCAATCTATTATCAAGTTTAAAGTAGAAACTATGTACCTGAATATTCTCTTTCACTTCCATCGTTACTTCTTCAACCACTTCAGCTTTCTTCTTAGCAATATTACTCAAAAACGATTGGAAACTACTTTTCTTTCCTACTGTACTCTTTAGCTCCTCTTCAAGTTGTTGCTGACTGTACCTCATAGAGAAGCCGTGTAGTTTAGGAGCCAACCGTGAGTGTCTAGCGAATTCTATCAGAGGTCTTAGATTCATGTGGTCAATTTCAGCTTTTATGACAAAATCTTCAGTTGTGTATATTGTTGTTTCGTCTTTCTTTTCCGCTTTTGGCTTTGTTATACCTGTGAGCAGTTATTACAGTTAATTATTACCTCGTCATCATCATCTGATATTTATTACCCAATATACATAGGCCTCCCGAAGTTAGCCTCCCGAGTACTTACTTCTTAGCAGAGTCCAAACTGAGCGAATGCCTCGAGAGGTAGCCGGTGGGTGGCGTGTGAAAAAAAAGGGTTCTTTCTATTTTTTAGGTACACTACACTACTGGTACTTTTGTACTGGTCACTTAGAAAATTGTAAAATCCCGAATTTTACCTACATTTATGTATGGTAAAAGCCGTTTTTTTTTCAGCATAAAATGATGTAGCGTGTTGCCACGTTATTATATTAACGAAGGTAATTATTTTTATGAAATGAAATCACTTACCCACCTAAAAGCTTTCCAACAACGAAAACTATTTGATTCAGCGCCAGTAGATTTTTGCTGCTAAGCCTGAAATTAATGAAGCCTCAAATAGCTCATACATATTAATGTTTGCGCCACCAACGGGTGATTTGCTTGCCGGTCACAAACACGAAATGTACACATTTCGTTGGAGCTGATACCTCACCTGGTATCAGCTTGGTTGCGCAACCTAATTTGTGGTCGGCAAGCAAATCACCCGTTGGTGGCGCAACCATTAATTAATATGTATAGAGCTATTTGGCGTCGAACTTGAAATTAAAACGGTAACGACGATATTGTTTGGAGCTAACTACTTGTTAAACTAGGTGTAACTAAATGCTTATACTATGTATATAGGTAGATATGTATAAAATGTAATACTAACCTCGCCCTGTACCTATTTACATATCCTTGCAAACAAGTCTTAACGGCACCCAGCTGTTTGGCCGACGCAGGGGCGGAATGCGCGTTTTCCAACGCGGCAGTAAGACCATGAGCTTCGTCCAGTATTAGCACATTGTTGTTAAGTTTCAGAGATATTCCGGAGCGAGCGCCTTCGCTTACGATACCAGCGTGGCTTATTAGGGCGACCTAGAAAGAAAAGCTTTTATTATGATTTTGAAAGAGCTTCTGTCTGTGACTTCGGATTTGTACGCGTTTTTACTAGATTTATTCAGGCAAATAGTACTTAATGCAAAAAATATATACATATATTATAAACATTTGTTTATAAAAAATAAATAAATGCAAACTCAGGCAAAGATTATTTTCTTGAGTTGGAAGAACTTTTCGAGCTACGAGCTACTGCGTTAGATTCAAGATGCTTTATTGCGATACATGCTGAAGTACATCATATAGGCCTTTTAGCATTTACTGCCCAGTCCGGCTCAACGAGTGCGGCAAGAGCCATGAAACTGTTAGTAACGAGCTCAGTTTACTCTACTACTGAAGGTTGTGGCCCACGCGGTATTCGCTACTCAGGGCAGTACAGAAAAATTTCGTAAAACTCGCTTGATTCGCGTCACTCTCGAATATCGTGTAGTACCTACATTAGTAGGCCTTTAGCAGTGGAGTAGCTGGAATTATTCCATGTCTAGAATATCTGTGCCAAATTTGAATTTGATGCATTCATTAGATTTGGCGTGAAGTATTCTCATTTAAAATACTGCACCTCATAACTACTTATCTCTTAGTGCTTGAGATTGAAGGGTCTTAGCCTAGTAACTCGGCCTCGGGTGGCCCATCAATGACGAAAGCATTCAGTATTTTTTCTTTATTTTTATGGATTATGGACTGGGTTACAAACTAAGGTAGTTTTATTTCTACCAGTAGCTTTTACCTCAGCATCGTCCAATGCCATTCTTGAAGCATAATATGGGCAAGCCTTTAATTCCTTTCCACATTTAACTATATCCTCCATATCCAGGATTTCAACCAACATTCTTTCCTTTAATTTAATGATATTTGTCTGATTGTAGTAAGGGCATGCTGAACAAGACTTGGTCTTGGTTTTTTTGAGGACTTTTCCCTCCTCTCCAACTGAGGTTGACTTGGATTTTGACTTTTGCATGTCAAGACATCTGTAAGAAGGAAATTGATTGATTTAAAGACACTGAGCATAGATATTTAAGTAGTAGTAGGTACTAAATGGTAGTGAAAATAATCTCATCAAGACAAAGATTTCAAAGACAAATTAATTATTGGAAATAATTTAAAAATACTGTTGGCCTAATCTAAAGATATACACACAGGCAATCATATTGGAACGAATAGGCATTACCTCTCATTTATTAAGTGAACATTTTTTAACCGATTAACATCAGAATGTATACAGTAGTGCTGCCTAGAAGCGAGTGTAACCACGCTAGTGTCATCCTTGAAGACTGTCCGTTTGATTTCTCCAATAAACTGGGATAGCTGACTGTGTGTCCTACTGCTTATATAAATCTGAAAAGCAAGCGTAGTTTTTAGTCAGCCCTGTAGCATAACAACTAGTCTAAGATCCGAATTAGGGACAACATTCAACCATCTGTCAAAACAACATCAACTGTAGCAAAAATAAGACCATAGTATACGACACGCGTTGGCTCAACTAGGAGCAGATTTTTGGGTTTCTATTTTATGTCCGGTGAAGCACACTCCTGCTCTCCTGTGTCTTATGGACCTTCAATTATATCCTATCTTGGGGTTAGATGATGCTGCTAGTTTCTGGTCATATTTTCACACTTATTGTTTCTATGGAAACTTTTAAAAGATATTTATATCCCAGGGGAACTGACTTATGGGATAAAAAGTTGACTGTTTGATTACAGATTTAGATACAGCTACACCTAAGCTACGCCTATAATTCAGCTCAATCTGTTCAGTAGTTTCTGCATGAAGAGGTTACAAACATCTATCTATCCATTCATCCAAACATTCACATCAATAATAGGTAGTAGAAAATTACAATAACAGAATAAAATACCTAATTACAACTAGTATTTACACTTTAATCTATTTTCGAAAAATCTCAGCCATCACAAGAAGGCAGAGTGCCCAGAATGCTGGCAACATTGCCTCATTGAACGGCAATGCCAATTCATTGACTGAAATAAAAGCCAGCATTCCAATCACCGCGGACTCTATTAGGAGTTTTGTATGATCTTTGTATATTATAGTAGTGTTGGTAGTAGTACCTTTGATTTAATTACCTTTAGCTTATCATCCTGTTTATTGTCTCCAGGAATTTCTTCATCGGAGTCAGATTCTACCTTATCTTCAACCTCTTCTAGTATCAGATCCCTATCTCCCTCTATCTCATTATTACTATCATTATCTTCCGGAATTTCTTTCTCATGTTCTTTTTTATTTTTATTTTTGATTAAGTTATACTCTGTTGCCTTATTGATATTTACTTTCAGTTTGATAACTCGATTGCGCATTTCATTTAGAACTTCTTTTTGCTTCTTTATATTGTCTAACTTACTTTGTAATGTTTGAAGAGTTTGGTTTTTCTTAATTTTTTCATACTCTTCTTGTAGCCAATCAACGTTATCTGGAATTTAGAGAATCCAGAGTCAGAATACTGTACCTAAGGAGTACAGACAAGATTTTAACAGTTTTAATAATAAAAATATTTTACATAACTCACCTGATTTGCTATCAATCTCAGCTTTTATTTCTACTATATTTTTTTCTAGGGCCTCCAATTCTTTCAAGTGGTAATCTTTAAGCCATTGTAACACACTACAGCAAATGCTTAGAGATTTTCCCTGTAATAAAAGATAAATTAGAAGAACCTATACGGCACCAGGCCCAGATGGAGGACTTGACCTGACTTCTTGTTTACTGGCAATGTGTATTTGGTTTGCCAGGAGGAGAGCAAATCATAGGAGTAAGTATAACTTACGGTTCCTGTGGGACTTTCAAATATTCCCAGTTTGCTATTTTCAACCGTTAGGTACAGTTCTTTCATAAACTTTTCTTGAATTGCATAGGGCTGGAAAGGAAATTGGAATGAAGGTTCCATGGTCATTTTGTCCAGTGACCAGTGGTAAATGGTTTTAGAACCTGAACGGAGTGGTTTTATTCTTTATTTAAAAAGCAGAAATCATGGTCAGATAAACGCACCGCACTTTACGTTACTATACAGATTATTCAGCAACACTTAGTAGGTAATACTAATAAATCGGAGACGTTAAAAACTTTACACGAAAACAAAATAAACAAAACCAAAACAGACCAACTGCTTGCTTTGAGACTTAGCTTTGAGACAGTTTGAGACCAACAGTGTTGCCAGATGAAATCTGAAAAAAAAAAACAGTAGAAAGTTTAGTAAAAAAGCAGTAGATTGGGAAAAAAATCAGTAGATATTAATATGTCAATAACAACTGTAGTATGTATTGTGTTTTGCGAGTATTTAAATGCAAAAAACTTACAACAAATCTACCAACTCGTTTTGCTGAAGTTTAGGAAGCGTTTTCACATTCACTGCCCACATGCCCAAACTGTTTAGCTTCGTGAAAAGCGAGGCCAGTAGGCGGCCAGTCGGCTGAGCTTTGCTCAGTTCTTTTCAGTCTGATCAAATTTTGATTTGTGGTTCAGCTAGCGTCTTGGGTACGCTTCCGACTGGTATTGATATGGATCAGTTGAGCTACCTGTAGATTAACATCAATTATTAACAGTCTGCAGTTAGCTCAATTGTTTCAATTGTAAATACTAGTTTTATTTAATTCTATTATTTGATTGTATTTGTCTTTGTTAATAAAGTATTATGGCATGAAGTTGAAGAGTCTGTTTTGTTCGTTCATTTCTTCCTTCCGGCTTCCACTTTCTGTTTGTCTTGGTCTGTCTGTCTGTTCATTGTTTTCGATTAATTGGTCGGTCCGTTCGTTCGTTCGATAAACTTTTGCAAAATGCAAAATAAGTGAGACTGCTTCATCATCATCATCAGCCTTTAATATACCTATAGACAACCTATATATATAATTTATTATTTCTATTTTAACTAAGATATGTTCAAATGTACCTACATAATTATAATGATATGTTAGTATCATCTACCTAGTCTGTGCATTAATGATTATTCTCTGTATATCTTCTATATATATCTTTATGTAAGGTCCTTTATTAATTATTATTCTAATACATTAAGTCTTGTTGTCAACTGGAATCTATTTTGTGTAAGCTGTAACTACCTGTAATTGGGGGGTCACAACTAGTGATGCCTTTTGTGATTTTTACTGTGTTTAAGAGTGTAACCTCTGTTGGTGGTTCTAAATAGATAAATAAATAAATTAGTCCACTGCTGGACATAGGCCTTCCCTTGTGAGACTGCTTATCTACCAACACGTTTTGCTGAAGTTTAGGAAGCGTTTTCACTTTCATTGCCTACTGTACCTAATCTACTGCTTTTTTTCCCATTCTACTGCTTTTTAACAAACTACTGTCTGTTCTACTGTTTTTTTCAGATTCTATCTGGCAGCACTGCTGGTCTGTTTTGGTTTTGGTTGGAGTTGAGATGAGAATTGTTTGGGCTTGGAAAAAATACGGAAAGAACTTAAGAAAGAATCTGAATCATCGAAGTTTCGATCAAAATAAATGTAACGCCAAAGATAATAAAAAAACTACGTAGAGTCTACGCATGAAATCAAATTCCACTTTGTAATTTTCAAGTCCAAAATATCTACAGTCTCAAACCTCAGAAAATGTCTCACACGTAAGTACATAAAGCGAATGGAGTAATTACACCAAGATTTTATGGAGTTTTTTACTTGGCATTGAGTTCACGTTGATAAATCTGTTTACAGCGTTAAGATTTTACCCGGAGCAACTGTTTGTGAAGACTGTACGTTGGAGGGCGATATTACTATTGGAGGAGGTACTGTGATCCATCCCAGAGTCACAATTATCGCTGAAGGAGGCCCTATAATTATTGCGGAGTACTGTATCATAGAGGAGTATTCTACTATTATACATAAGTAAGTTATCAAGATCAGAAACGATTACAGCTTTTTCAATTCGGCTGTCTCAAAAAATACACCGATCTCCGTGTATGTACTTACTTTATCGTGATTTTTCTTTTCTATTTCAGAAAAAGTGACAAACAAGAGACACCACCCAAACCCCTATTTATCGGAGCCCACAATGTGTTTGAAGTGGGGTGTAAACTAGAGTCTCCGTGTGGACATATTGGAGAGAGCAATGTCTTTGAATGTAGATCGTTTGTCGGGGAGAATGTTAAAATTGGCAGTGGCTGTGTTATAGGTAGGTTCCCATTGTGAAAGAGAAATGAATCTGGGTACTTTTTTAAACCCCTGAGATACTATGAATGTGGAATAAGTTTATGGTATTTAGTTTTTCTTTTAGGTTTAAATTGCTGGGCATATTACTATAGTTCTACCTATCACATAGTGTTAGTGAATTTGAAATCTAATAGGTAATAATTAAAATCTTTTTAGGTGCTGCCTGCCAACTCACTGCTCCACAAACATTAGTGGACAACACTGTAATATGGGGCTCAGAGCATCACATCAGAGAAGCTATGGAGAAGCAACCCTCGCAACTCCTTCAGCTAGACTTCCTGAGTAAAGTCATGCCCAACTACCATCGACTGAGGAAGCCTAATGTTCATAAAAGACAACCTTCGAGGCAGTCACAGGAATCATCACCTAAACCTTAAGATTTTTTCTGTCTGTAAGCTGGATGAACTGTGCTTTGAGGAATACTCTATATTATACAAAGTAATTAAATGCTACTTGCTCTTGCTAATTTATTACACACATAAGTAAAAACTATAATAAATTGTAAAATAAAGTGTTATTTTATGCGTTCTGAGCATCATTTTTTGAACAGACTGAATAACAATAATTATTCAAGTGGCAACAACTATAGCGAGTAGCACGTACGGCAATGGCAACACTCAAACTAGGGTTGCACTGCACATCAAGCATTTTAAAATATAGAATTTTCTTTAACGAACGAAAGGAATCTCAACCAAAGCAGGTTCAAACGGCTGAACGGAATTGGATGAAACTTGGTAACAGTATAAACTAGCACAGGGCTAATTGATACTACGTATCTACCGGAAAACTAAAGTTCCCGTCGTAGAAGTTGAAGCGATCTACGGTCCCTGTGGTATGATAAATCAAAATAATGCAGACTACCAAAACAACATAATGGAGAACACAAAAGGTTCAAAATATTAGTATCAAATACACCTAACGTCGGAGCGTAGATCATGAACATTACATAAGTTTTTATTTCACTTCAATACATGTAGTATTTCCGAAGTTATAACGACGAGAAGTGTAAGCCCTTTTTATAATTTCTGAGATTACGCGCACTCTTACTATGGCGTCACACCCCCGATCAGCCAACTAACGCTGCACGGCGCGGCGCTCGGTCCGGTGATTACGCGCGTCTGTTTCATTTTGTTTCGATCGTTTTGTTGTAGTGTGTAATGGAAGAAGGGTTTCTGAAAGGTCAGTCGGACAATCTGCCTAGTTTGATGGTGGCACAATATTTTATTAAGAATCAGGATTTGACCCATAACAATATACAGATGATAATAGGTAGGTATTTACGTACCTAGTTATCAGTTTTCTAAGTATTCAAATACCTACCTATTATTATATTTTTATACTAAACCAGATATATTTTATTAATTTTATACCATGTCCGCTTTAGTTTGTTCATTTACAGTTTTTTTTAATCAAAATAAAATAATACCTTGTTAAGAAATCAGTGCTGGCTGAGTGCTGACCAACTTGCGTTCACTTCATTTTTGGGTCCTCAGGCACATAAAAAAAGAGTTTATCAGGTGTTATATCAGTTGAATTGGAATACTTAGGCACAATACAGTTTTTTTTCCATTTCTACCACAGAGGACTTTATAATTTTGATTTTTACTGCGCAGCGGCCGCCGCCGCCGCCGGCGTGCGAACGAGAGCGCGACTGTCGAATGATCGGGGGTGTGACGTCATCGGCTAGTGAGCGCCCGTCCGCGTTTTTAAAAACCTGCAGCTGGAACATATCCCTATATAGTTTGTGGGCTGGAAATACGCACTTTGATCGTAAATATCTAAGCCATTTTTAAAGATATGAAAAAAGTAAAAACACAGTCTTTTCGTTATTTTTTGTAGATTTATTTGGCATGTAAAGTAAAAAACGTTTGTTAGACCCATTGGCACTAGATGTTTCAAATCAAATGATGAATTATTTTTCAGGTTTTCCATCGAATTTACATTTTCATTTCTTTGCTCTCCCTACGCCTTCTACGCACTTCACTAGTAAAAAATGACAGATTAATGTTTTGGACGTTGGACGTCACGTCACTGGATGTGCGAAAAAAAATGCAAAGAAATGTCTTCTCGTTTCTTTGCGAGTGACATCGATTGTTTTATTTTTTGAAATATTTGTTTCTTTTGTTGATAGAGAAGTAATTTTGGTATCTAAATCATGCATGTGTGCTTTACTTTCATTGAATAAACCAAGTTTATCGCTCTACTTGTAAATTTAAGGCAGACAATAACATTCTCGAATAACAAACAAAACTGTTGATAGTGGTCTGCAAACTACCAGAAAAGTGGTCAAAAACACCAGTAAATGTATCTCAAGGGTTGTAATTTACATGCAGGGATAAGTTTCATGTGTAAACTGTAGAAAAACCGTGTTGAAAGTTGTTATTCCTTGGTCGCCATGTTGTTATTTACGTTGTGAATTTACGCTGGAGTCTGTCATTCATAAACTGAATTGTGATGTGACTCGGATTTTGTGAGCATGCTGGAAGATGTGCCCGTCCATGGAAGTCGCAGTGACTCCCTGAAACCTGCGACCCACCAGAGAAACCTTAGTCTGGATTTCAGGTTTGTACCTACCTACATTTTCGCTGTCTGATAAAAATCCTGCCTATTGACTTGATAAAAACTCCTGTTAACAAGATGATACTGACGGGCTAGTCAGATCCTGCTAGTTTTAAGATAGATAAAGTAAAATGCTCTTATCGTAGACTGGTGGTGTGGTGAGTAATCGTATGTAACCAATAAAGAATGCTTTTTATTCAGTTACATATCTAGATAAGTAATTTTAATCTTATATAATTGTGAATGAAAGCAATAACAGTAGACAAGTCATTTACTTTGGTGATGGCCAACACCTGTTAATCTGTACTAGAAAGGAGTTATAACTGCTCTGACATTTCCGTCCAGTTTTGTGTACCTAGTTTGTAAAAAAATAAAAGTCATCAAGGCAGTCAAGGTTCATATAGCCTTGACTTGTGAATTTTAGATCTGTCTGAATACACAATATGTTGTTATTGTTACCAACTTATTAGATCTTTCGATATATTTCATTCGGTGACCCACAATATAATTTTGATTTCAACTCTAGCTAGACTAGTGTCTAACAAACAGAACAACAAAAAAGTTATGAAATAAAAAGCCTTTGTTGTTACAAATAATACAATAACGAATGATTTGGAGTGATATGCTGCACTTTGACATAACAGTGGCAGTCACGAAAAGAAAGTAGATAGATCACTACCAACATAGCTTAATCATGGAAATGTCTTGCGATCTATGAGCGTACAAAGTCTAACACAAACACATCAATCATAGAGGTAATACACTCAACAACACTCACTCAACAATTCTCTCCATTTCGAAGGTGAAAACGAATCTATTTGCCAGTTGACAAGCTTAATTATAACTTCAGTGCTTTCATGCTTACGAATACGAACAGGAAAATAATACGTATGTGTCGCATTTTTTGGCTACACCTCGTTTCCATCTTATTACCATTCTAAAGCCTTTTACGTGTAAGATAACAAATGGCTCTCCACTACTTTTATCGAATGTTTTCGTATTGACTCGGTCTAAGGGTATAGCTTGGATGGTGGCAGTTGCCCCACCGTGCTCCACTATGGGTATGCCCATGGCAAGGCCCCATATCATTTTGATGGCCATATTTCTGATATACAGAAAACTCTATTACCAGTCACATGCTGGTGGCACTGGCACCACCTGGTACAGTGCGCGTCAGAATTAAGTATCCCCCTATCTCCCTACCTCTCTTAGACAAGAGGGATACTTAATTCTGACGCGCACTGTACCTAAATGATAATCATTGTCTCTGTCTACCCAATTTAACAGTTCCTTATATGTTAATTATCTAAATGATGCCACAAACGTTATAAAGACCAACTTAAAAGTAATGAATGGCTCATATACACTTCCCTGTTGAACACTAACAAACAAACATCGGGGCCGGACTCCACCAGAGCGGAGAAGAGATGTGTTTAAACAACTAATAAAACGACGATTTGTGTGCAAAGAAAACAAATAAAGATCGAAGCGGAGATGTGAGCTGTGCCTTGCAAGCTGGCGAGTGGCGACGTCACGCAGCGGAGACGAGAAAAGGTGTGAGTGCATTCATCTTAACAAACATCCGAAGCTCGCCGCGCGCAGCTCAGTTCCGCTCTAGCTGTCACCACTTCAGTCTAGCCATCCAGTACGCTTCTCCGCGCAGCATCGGTGGAGACACCCTTGCTAAAAAAGTCTTCTCGTCTCCCGCTTCGGACATATCCGCACATCTCCGCTTTGATGGAGCCTGGGCCTCACTGCTGTTATAAATAAATTTAGGCAATAAGCAGCCTTGCCTACGAAATTCAATTGAGATGGCGATGATGAATACGAATCGCGAACTCCTTTTTATGTTAGTTAGGAGGTGTACCAATTTAATGATGTCATGTTAGGCCAATTCGAAACTATACCAAGGTTGAAGCAAGAGTAGCATTTTAGTTAGCTTATCATATCACATCGCACTCGAATTTAAATTGTCACACTATCACACTTATAATATGATAAATGCGAAAGTTTGGCTGGATGCACCCATCTAGCCATATTTTCGCATTTGTTACTTCGTGACGCTAATTCTACTGAACAAATTGCACTGAATTTTTTCATTAATATACATATAGGTCTAGCTAGACGTGGAATACCACATCGGCTACTGCTATAAAGTATTCTGTTTCTTTGGGATATAAATTACCTTTAAACCACCACCGTTCTCTATATATACGTTTCCAATTTCCATAGTATCAACGCGTACCTACGAAACATGGGTGGAAACTACTTCTTTAAAATAGTCGAAAGAGCAACGGACAGCCTGTGTTAGACGCGTTGGAATTTAGGGCACACAAATGTAAAACAATTTAGGTTCATTAAAGTTCCGATTGGAATCGCGTAAACAGTAGTAGGAGGGATGTAGGGCGTCTTCGTCCACCGAGGTGAACGAACGGAGACCAGGGGAAAGTAAAAGTGGACTGACTCTCATCGTCCGGAGAACGGCTATTTCCTGACAGGGTTAGCTTGTTTCCTGCTGTGATATCTATATTTTATCTAGAAATCATCTTATTAAGTTAATCCACCTCTATAATGAAAATGAAAGCAGTCGGGTCTCTATTTTAAAAGAAAAGAGAGTCATTTTTCGCATTAGCTACATTATAGTCGTGTTCAAAGATATTTGGTTGTGCCTACTTACTCTCTTTATTGTAATGTAATAAATAATGCATTGCGTAATGCGTTGCGTGCAATAGGGTATATTATGTATGTGACATCAATAAAGCTGATCATGTTTAGGGTTCCGCACCTCAAAAGAAAAAAGGAACCCTTATAGGACCTCTTTGTTGTCCGTCTGTCAGTCTGTCTGTCTGTGCGTCTGTCGACCCTCTTTTCTCAGAAACGCGCGGAGGTATCGAGTTGAAATTCACATCATATACTTAGGTTCGTAACCTCTTGGAGCCTCGATATAAATCAAACTTCTAAGTCAACGCAATCAAAAGTTACAGCTGTTTACTTCCTTTTTTTTCTGAAAATTCAAAAAAAAAGGAAATAAACGGCTGTAAGGGAATCACATGCACACAAAACCTATAGGGTACTTCCCGTTGACCTAGAATCATGATATTTGGCAAGAAGCAAGGTCTTATAGCACAAGTAAAGGGAAAAATCGAAAAACCGAAAATTTGTAAAATATTAAAAATATTTTTTGAATCTCGCCATGGACCAAAAACCTCAAGGTTACTTTCCGTTGTTCTAGAACCATGAAATTTGGCAAGAAGCAAGGTTTTATAGCACAAATAAAGGAAAAAAATCCGAAAACTGTAATATGTTAGTCTAATCACAAAAAATATTATTTTAACTCTCACCGTGGACCAAAACCTATAGGGTACCTACTTCCCGTTGTGCTAGAATCATGATATTTGGTAAGAAACAAGGTCTTTTATTTATATAATTAATATAATGCTTAGTTACGGAACCCTCGTTGCGCGAGCCGACTCGCACTTGACGTTTTTATTATTTGTATTTTCTATCTACTGATATAGAAATATATCTGCATGTTTATCATTGTATTGTTTTATGTTTTTATTGTGAAATTTAATCATTGAAAAGTAGATATTTTAAGACTAATCGCAAAATTTCTAAACGTGACGTCACCGTTCACCTTATTAGGTATCTGTCATGAAGCTTTATAGCGGAATATCTTGTTAAGAAAGAAAGAATATTATTTATTAGACACAACACAAAAACAACAAACATGATGGTTTTTATCATTTATTTGTTTCTAATTTTATTTTGAATGTAGGAACAGAATTTAGTTAACAAACAGAACGGTGACGTCACTGATAAGGGGCAGTTTTATATTCGTTTTTTCCTACATTATTAAAAAAAATGTGGGTGTTATATTTTTTCGGTAATGAAATAGGCACCTAACGTAAATAATCTAAAAAAAAATATTAAAAAAAAATTACTTTTTTATCTTGCACACTTACCAGTCTTATCAGTTATCATATCACGCAATATGAACTAAGAGTCTCCGAACATGGAGATGGGGGGCTCCCATCTCCATCTTATTACATAAACTGTAAACTTACATTGTACAAGTGCCAGCCACATCCACTCATCTACACATACCGAGTCGTTAAAAAGCCAGGTCAGTTGAGTCACATAAAACCTCTGCTAAGTTTGTCGCAATCCGCAACTACGTAACTTCTACACTACCATCCAAGAGCAAAACTCTGTTAACTTTTACTCAAACCTAAATTAAATATGCTAAAAGGCGTAGTTCAAAGGGTGTGCCAGAGTCAACCTCAATTTGTAACGGCACGGCATGCGTGAACCATACAACATACATATTTGGGGCTACCTAAATCCCTAAATGGAAGACATCCATAATCCATGTAGGTAATGTAAGCCATTCACGCTACGGTCTATCGGAGAGGTTCCCGCGCAGGCATACCTGCACAGGTAGATCTCTGATGGACCGTAGCGTGTGCGGCTGGCTAATTTACAACTCGCATAAAGTGCGCTGCGAGCTATAGTCATTTTGAACATTTTGACTAAGTCATAGAGATATTCAAAGAAAACTAAATGAGAACTTAATCATCACTGGTCTTCAACATTCGACCGACTCTACATTACTTTGCTCTACGTCGTCAAAAGTGCAGGCAGGAAACGAACTAGAGTTCTTTTTTCAGGTTTCTACGTCGAGAAAAGCTTTACTCGAGTCATGTGTTGTTGCTTAGAGAGCCATGCAGGCTATATGGTTATGGTCTGCGTACTCTTCTTTCCGGACTGGGACTCAGGTTGGTCCATTGTGCGTGGTCTTTCTGCTAGCGTAGCCACCCTAACTCCGTCCAGAATCGCAGATTCTTCCTGGGATCTTCACAGGCTTCGCGGAGTGACCTCGGGTGGTCGAGGATTTCGTGTCGTCCAGGCTTCTCAAGAGCCTGTTGGCTCTTCTGGTCATCTAGTGATATAGCTTCGGGGGGTAATGAGAACTTGTCGAGAACATTACTTTTATATGACACCTTCAGAAGAGTTTGTCTCTTTGACTACTTGATGTCCAAGATCAATTCAACAGCCTTTCAAACGGGCTTGCATGAGATTTCCTTTTTAATAGCACTCAGCATCGTCAAGTTTCTATTTCGCTATGAGAAAGTTTTTATCGTTTTCATAATGTTATTGACATTTTAGCCGTGTTTTGATATTTTGTTGATTTAATTGTGTTGTTACTTTGGTAGTCTTTATTTTTCTGATAAACAGCTCGACCTGTGAACAATTTGGGTTGCACTCAATGTATTAAATGTGCGCGCATTGCTTGTTTCCATTTTGCTAAATCTTATAGAAACAATACTTTTCCGTTTATAAATGTGGTGCATAAACTACATGCATATTTCTTGTTTACGGAGGAATATTTAAGCCACTTTAGTCTCCGTTTATCTTAAATCAGCAGTGCTCACAAGAGAAAGCGCTCTCACAGTAGAATGAAACAAAGCTTTTTTGATATCTTTCCGGTTTATTTTTGTAACAAATATTGTCGTTCTATTATATGCAAATATTGTGTATTTTTCCTGACTTCAGAAGGAGTTACTTTGTTCGGCTGTAGGTATGTATTTTTTTATCTATGTTCATCGATTTCTCCGTCAATCATGGACTGATTTTAAAAATCTTTTCTTCTATACAATAGCGATATATATCCCGAATTGATCCTATTATTTTTTTCCCGACGGATTTGTATTTATCCCGTCAAGCTTAAAAAACAACATAATTATTTAGCAAAATCACGATACCTTAGCCAAGCAATTTTGTTGAAGAAGTAACAACTTCTTCACGCCACAACTACTGATCGTATCGAACGTATCGGCTGATTTTTTTTATAGATGTAGTTCTAAGCCTAGAATAAACCACAGGCTACATTTTAATTTTAACCAATAAATTAGATCACATGAGACATAGTAACTTCAATAATAGATTCAGGCGTTACTTTGCGGAAATCCATTGCAAAATTAGCTGCCCTACTATTTGTGTGACTTTAATTTTTTTAATTTTTTTTCATCCTTATATTTTACATAAATAACTTTTAAACGTGGCCATACAAAAGAACGCGTGCGAAGCTGCGGGCAGAAACTAGTATCCTATAAGATGCACTTATGCCGTCAATTTATTCTACGGTCTACTCCCTGTACTATTTCCTTTCCTGACTAGTAAGTAGTAACTGTTGTAGGAATACAAATTAACTTCCTTATTCGGATGAATCATCTGTTCTATTTTCGTTGACATTCTCATAAGAACAAGGTTGACAAATTGACGAGTCATGGGTCTCATAAATTACCCTGACGACTGTAATTAGCCGGTATAATGATTTCTTTTTATTTATTTAACTCGTCCCTGAGATTCTTCCTTAAGAATTACCATTAAGTAATTCATCTTCCTTTCTGCTACGGAAGTTCATAGCCGGTTTGAACAAAAACGCGATGACTTATTGAAATTCTGATTTTCTGCTTGAATAATAGCCGAAATGATTAATCGTCGTCTTTATCTTAGGCTCCTTCACTGTTGTTTTATGTCGTTACTAAACAAAGCTGTTTGTTATTTAACAATCTATCATTCGTATACAATTGGTTCTAAAGTTCTGATATAATCTCGGCCACCGTTCACTCCTAGAACCCGCCGTAATTGTTCTATTCGATACCAATAGGATTCATGTTGTTCCTAGTTCATAATTTCGTTTATGATTTCGGAAAATGTATTTGCTATTAACGAAAAGAGAAAAACGTAGTGTAGGGCGCCCTCCGACCAGGTGGGATGACGATTTGCGAAAGACTGCTGGTAGATGCTGGATGCGGCAAGCTGAAGACAGGGCGCTATGGTGCTCATTAGGGGAGGCCTATGTCCAACAGTAGACTACTATAGGCTGATGATGATGAACAGAGAGAAGCCCAGGTGTTGTCATTTGGATTCTAGAGTACTTTTCATGAAAGAAGTCCCTAGACGCAGCGCTATCGGGAGTGCGACCGAAATAATTTTGTGATATTTTTGTAGTAGAAAATATTTTTTATGAAGTTTCAGCGGGATATCTTTTTTGAAAGAAACGATGAATGAAAATGATTTATTAGACACAACACAACACGCAAGCAACAAACATGATGGTTTTTATCATTTATTTATTTCTAGTTTTATTTTGATTGAAGGAACAGTGAGAGTTGAATGGTGACGTCACAGAAAAAGGGCAGCGTTTTTATCACGCGAAACTGAGTGCAATTTAATTTTTCTTTGTTTTCTTTAATAATTAAAATAAAACGTCAAGTGCGAGTCAGACTCGCGCAATGAGGGTTCCGTAACTTAACATTACATTAATTATAAGACCTCGTTCCTTGCCAAGTATCATGATTCTAGCTCAACGGGAAGTAGGTACCATAGGCTTTGTTTAGTCCATGGCGAGAATATATTTTTTTTAAAACTGCATACATATTTTGTAAGTCCCGACTTCTTTCGTCTGCATCGCAGGATCGCAGTGGTGTGCCACTTTTAGGTGACTTTCAAATCAAAAGCGTTCCACCGCGCGTAGTAAGTTTGTACTTGTTTTAAGTAATTAGGTACAGGCAAACTTAGTATGGAACTTAGATTTTTGAGATTAATTATCCTGTAAATGTATTTTGTATAGTAGTCGGAAAACACCTCTAAGCTAATTTTATAATATTATAATGTATTTGTATGCAATAAATTAAGTAATATGAATGAATATTTCTTCCTGTAATTTACCATAGAATCGACACGTGCATTGCTATTCATTTCGACTTCAGAGATTAATTTTTGTACGTCCTTTTAATGAACTTGCTTGTCGAGCTTAACAAAAAGTAAATTTCGTGAGCTGTCGTTATGAATATTCAATTAAATTTAATCCGAAGGCTTGTACTGTCAGGTTGTGGATGTTTTTCATGATTTTATCAGTTTTATTGCGCCGACGTATATTTTGATTTTTGTATTTTTGGCTTTGTATGTTAAAAGACGTTGAGTTTAGTTAGATTCTTTGGAGCGCATTGGTACCGTATCGTATTACTTGCTCGCTCATTTACATAGCCATAGCCTGCTCTATTGGAATCTGCCTCTGGCCAAACATGCTATCGAGATGTGGCATCAGTGAGAGACGGCGTATTGTTGTCGAAAAATAACCTTATATTTTTCGTCTTTAGCCTCATGTTCTTCGGTCTACCAATCAAGATTGGTAGCTGAGGAATGTGACTAGCCGCAATTAAGCGAGTTAATATTATTGTCCAAACATGCTAGACCCTTCACACGCATTTGACAATAGAAACTGCTTCTTTGTGTGACATGCATAAGATTTCAAATTCAGTAGCACGGTTAGACAGGTTTGCAAAGTAAGTTCACGTGATATTGGACGTAATTTTAGCATTCACATTTTTGTAGTGGGTTCGTGACACGATTACACGACCCCGGTACATTACCGGTACATGATAATGTTCGTACATCGCAATTTCAATCTTATATATTTACATAAGAAGGCGCAATGCGCACCATTTTGTGAAAAGGATCGGCATAGGATTTCGCGTTCATAGGAGTGGGACAGAGCATGCATTTTTGGAACGGCGCAAGTGCAAAAATGAAGTTTTTGCTTATTAACAAGAAAATTACACAATTTCTGAAAAAACTATTTGAAGGAAACGGGTAATTAGTAATATAACGTACGAATCAAAATATAAGTCATTTGAATAGACCGCAGGGCTCCTAAGATCTCGACCAAATTAAGTGCAAAACAGTGCAATTTCATGATTTTTCTTTATCGTGTTTCTTTTTCTTAATCGTGTTTTCACGTTGATGGAACCAAAGATCATCATCATCAGCCTATATCAGTCCACTGCTGGACATAGGCCTCCCCTAATGAGCGCCATCGCGCCCTGTCTTTAGCTTGCCGCATCCAGCATCTGCCAGCAGTCTTTCGCAAATCGTCATCCCACCTGGTCGGAGGGCGTCCTACACTACGTTTGCCGAGTCGCGAACCAAAGATAAAATGTAGAATTTTATGTAATTCGAGTTTTTAACCACGGGAATCCCCTGAGTTCTGAGATCTAGTCTTAGTTTGACAAGCAAACACGCTAGGTTCGCCTCATAAGACTTGTCTTGTCAAGAGCTTTACAAGTCTACGTCGATCGCAAAATGTCTGCCAAGCGAAATACTGTCCACTTGAGTGAGTAATCCTAGTCAGAATCAGAAATCAGAAAAGGTCTAATCGGAAAAACTTTCTATACACGTAAAAGTCGATTTGAATGAAACCTAATTAGAGTCTACTTGCGTTTGTTTTCATAATAGAGGCCGACTTATAGATGGAAAGATTAATGCCATCAAAATAAAAAATTGTAAAAATAAAACCGGCCAAGTGCGAGTCGACTCGCGCACGAAGGGTTCCGTACCATTATCTATAAAAACGGCTAAAAAATCACGTTTGTTGTATGGGAGCCCCCTTGAATATTTATTTTATTCTATTTTTTAGTATTTGTTGTTATAGCGGCAACAGAAATACATCATCTGTGAAAATTTCAACTGTCTAAATATCACGGTTCATGAGATACAGCCTGGTGACAGACGGACAGCGGAGACTGAGTAATAGGATCCCGTTTTTACCCTTTGGGTACGAAACCCTAAAAAACAATCTCGCAACTCAGTTCTTCTACCTTAAAAAGTTGTGAGATCCATGTAATACCAAGTCTTGACTTGGCCAAATATTATATGTCTATGTCTCTTTTGCTTTGTTTTGTGGTGTACATTAAAGAGTTTAGTTTTGTTTTGTATTGTATTATTTAGCACGACAACCCCGATATCCGATAGCAAGGATTGACCCAATAAACGAACACAGCCGAAGCTAGCTGATATCATACTCGTATCTCGGGTAATAAATTACTTGAAACATTAATCTCGAGTTCTCGATATTGCATAAACTTGAACCTCTATTAGTATTTTTCTTATATCTGCTAATAGCGTTATTATCAAGTAGATAGAGTACCTATATGGTAGATTTCGTTCGGGCTTTCGCGGGTTACCGTCTTGCCGTCCTCACGCTCCGTCTTACCTGCGCAAACTGGTTTGTGCAAGCATGCTTGCAAGTAAGGAGCGTGTGGCCGGGCTATTAGACAGTGAATTCGTTTGTTTTCTTGCAAGCTGACCATAAGGTGACTCATTTGGCTCAGAATGATATTCAATTCAGCAATCAAAGTTATACGAGTGCGTAAACGGGTGCAATGTACACTATGACAAACAATGTTTACATTTTCAGTACCTCTAATATTATAGTTTCCTCGATAACCAATGAGTCAAAGCTAAAAATATCAACACGCTGTGATTTTGTTAATGCACTGAAATAATACTCATGAATCTTTTATACAAGGAAACGGTTGTTTTAAATACCTTCATTACATGTAATATAATATAATAACGCATAAAACGGGATATTTAGGTAGGTAGTCTAGGTAGGTACCATGATTTGTTTTGAATTGAATTTTCCTACATTTCGACACAAAATAATACTAAGGTTTTTATTTATTATAGTACTCTGGGTTTTTTTTATTTCTTAACTAAAGGTGGAAGCGCACTACGCGTCAGTGGAACTGTGCGGCTTTTTTGGTGATGCAGGATTTTATACAAAGAATAACTGGCCGCGCCCCGTGTCGCGCAGTTTAGTTGTAGTGCAGTTCCGCTCAGTGCGAGTGGACCTTAAAAGAAAACAACAACAACAAACAAGATAAAGTTAAAAACTAAAAACTACAACCGTGAAAGTTATAAAAGTTTGAAACATTTACATTGACAAAATAGAATGACGTATCGGTCATATTTGATAGGCATAGAGTTGAAAATGAACAAAATAGAATGACGTATCGGTCATATTTGATAGGCATAGAGTTGAAAATGAAAATAGGTCGTAGGTATTGTAATTTTTCTCTATGGGGCCTGCAGCCTGCGGCTACCTAAACTTTAATACGCGTTTTGAAGGCTTATTCGGGGTCGGAGCCCTAAATCCTATAGCCTATAACCATCGGGGTATTGAGACGAATCAATCGATACATAATTTGTTGAAATCGAACCAGTAGTTTCAGCGCTACGTGGGAACAAAGAAATTGGCCACATACATACAAACATACAAACATAGGGTGCTAACCTCATAACCCTCCCCTGTTGGTAGTCGGGTAAAAATAACATTTTTTTTGAACCAGAGAGGTTTGTTAAGGAGTGCTTTTGGCGAGTCAATCTTGGGATAACACAAAGTGTGATAATGATTACAGAAGTAAAAAACCGGCTAAGTGCGAGTCGTACTCGCGCACGAAGGGTTCCGTACCATTATCTATAAAAACGGCAAAAAAATCACTTTTGTTGTAACGGGAGCCCCCTTAAATATTTAGTTAATTATGTTTTGTATCTGTTATTATAGTGGCAACAGAAATACATCATCTGTGAAAATTTCAACTGTCTAACTATCACGGTTCATGAGATACAGCCTGGTGACAGACGGACAGCGAAGTCTTAGTAATAGGGTCCCGTTTTTACCCTCTGGGTACGGAATCCTAAAAACATACAAACATAGGGTGCTAACCTCATAACCCTCCCCTGTTGGTAGTCGGGTAAAAATAATACATAATTATGGTTAAATCGTCTCTAGATTATATAATGTATTATACAACAGGGGGGTGAGTCTATTTGACGAAAATAACGAGACCTAATCGTGACGTCTCACGTATGGGATTTGCGTAGTTCCCTGTCCGCACGATAGAGGCGCTGCTGTACCAAATTTTATGGTTATGGAAACGTCACGATCACGTCTGGTTATTATCCTCAAATAGGCTAACCCTCCACAGGTATGTTAGGTTATTACAATAGCTATTTTTAAACAGAAAAAAGCGTGAAAATAATCAAATGGGACTTGCTGGGTACTTCCTACTTTACTTAGGTTCTAATAAATCCAGCCCGATTGCAGTCGGTGTGTAGTTGACGTACACGTCAATTTCAACGACTGCACGCTGGAACTGTACACCAACTGTAATAGGACTGCACAGTTGGTTTGCAGTTTTATTTCAGTCGTACTAACTGCATTCAAATTGCAAATTTGCAGTCGGAGTGCAGTTGAAATGCAGCCTGTCTGTCTAGAGCGTTAGGTATTGGCTTATCCATGATAATATTCGGTGTTTTTAATTTAATCTATAACCGGAAACTATTGTTGTCCAGGCGAATTTCGGTGTTCTGTGTCAGCGATTAGATAATTCGTTCAAAATTCATTGCGAGTCCAAATCAAATAATATATTCCACCCCAGCTCAATTTATCTTATTTGAATAACTCAGAGCTAAAATATGATAAAGGACGGAAACGATCGTGTTGAATAATTGCTTGGTATCGGTCAAAGGGATGTTTGCTCACAGATAAAAGAACCTTGAAATATGGGCCTGTTAATCCGCCCCCTCTGCCGGTCACGGTCTGTCTAACCTGTGCTGAAAAAATGTATTTATATTTATGATATCAAAGCTGAAAATCGGTTATAGGCTACTTGACTACTTCTGGGAAATAATTCTAACGTATTCTCTGATAATAATAATGCAAAGTATAATTAATATTTCTTCAAGTCCAGTCGTATTAGTTATAAAAACTAATTTTAAAGTTTTAATAAAGTAATGGCGCGCCAAAACGATAATCTCTCATGGCCCCCTTGCTCTGAGCAATGAGGTCACACGCCATACCACACCTAACAAGAAGAACTAATTGACACTGTAATCTGTAATAGTGTGACGTCACCAGCAATCCAACCAAACACACAGCGTTTTCAGTCACGTGATCATATATCAAAAAAATGTGTAATTTTAATCCCGTTTTTTTAACCTAAAATAGGCATACCTATTTAAATCACCTGATTACGCTTTGTTACGTTATCACTGAATAGGATGAAAACCATTTGGAACTTATTTTTAATGTAGAAATAGCCTATTGGTCTTGCTGCACACGTCTGTTTATCCGTTTATGAACTACGTTTCCTAATAACTTCTTGTAATCGTCATTCTTTAAATCTGGAATCGTTATTCTTGAAATCTATGAAATAAATCATTATCTATGTGGTTTTATATAACTTTGTGTCCAAAGCCTGAGCACGAAATGTGAACCTAAAGATAATTTGAATAGTTACTATTCAAATGATCTTTAGGTTTCTCACAGTTTCTAATTCTCTCCATTGGATAGATATCTGATACATTTTCTCTGAGCTACGGTGGCTTCTAATTACTAGTGCACCATTATTGCTATCAGCTCAAGTGTTTATCGACATAATAAGGACTGGGTTGGTAGCTGGTTGGTAGCTATCCCACGGTAATGGATATGTATTCTACTACATAAAAGTAAATGGCTTGGTTGTATAGATAGTAATGTGTAGTTTGTCTATGAATTGAGTTTTGAGATTGTCCATCACTCTACTTTCTTGTGATGTCAACCTGACAAGTTAAAAGTGTGTGGCGGCAAATAATTGATGTCAGTCTACTAGCGAGTGCACTGTTAGATAAAAGCTCTTTCTTAAGAGGTCACCAAGAATAAAACCGGCCAAGTGCGAGTCGACTCGTACACGGAGGGTTCTGTACCATCGTTCTATTTCGTAAAAGGAATCCTTAAAATATGATAAAAAAAAACAAATAGCAACAAGCCATTATGACGCGGTCACCCATCCAGGTAGTACTCACCGCGCTCGACTTTGCTTAACTTCAGTGATCGGTACTTCGGTACTCAACTTGGTAGGACATGGACCCCTTAATTAATAAATTTATTAAATTTTTACTATTTGTTGTTATAACGGCAATAAGTAATCTACACCCTGTCAAAATGTCAACTGTCTACATATTATTACGGTTCATGAGATAGACAAAAGTAGAGCAAAAATAGCCAAAAATAAAGACGTTTTTTGTTTGCTAGAGCCCCCTTTAAATGTAATTTATTTTTTATTTTTATTAAGTATTTGTTGTTGTAACGGCAAGAGAAATAAATATTCTTTGAAAATTTCAACTGTCTACCTTTTACGGTTCATCAGATACAGCCCGCTAACGGACGGCCAGATGGACAGACAGCGAAGGCTTAGCAATGGGGTCCCGATTTTGCCCTTTGGGTACGGAACCCTAAACAAAGGTTAGTAGGTTCAAAGTAGACCGTCAGTCGCCAATCACAATTCATAATAAACACAATACCAGCATCTACAAATTCTTGCATATCATTACTTGTGTGTGAGCCACCACGACTTAAGTGGAATTTCATGAAGAACAGAGAATCGATTGTCTACCTACTCTCTATGTTCTACTCTACAACCATATTCCTTCCCACGGATTTATATCGAGGTCGCACATACGCCTACCAACGCGATGGAGGTCGTCGCCTAAGATTGAGCCTCCGCATGTGTTGGATATAGAGATTACGTTCGCACAGCAATTTGCAAGGCACGTGAATGGGAGGACGCTAATAAAACCAGGACGTTCGTTACCTCATACACTTTCTGAGGAATTCGACCTACCTTTAACCAATTTGGAAGTCTAGCATTAGTAGCACTTTATCACACACCTGTACTTTGAATTTGAACTCGTTGAATAAAAATTTAAAATGAACGCTGCCAATAAAAATAAACGTCACCACAGTTTATCTTTATAGCGAGATCAGAAACAGACACAGATAGTCCAAGACTTTTATTGTACAGCTGATTCATAAATGAGCTCATTGCCACTTCGGATTATTGACTCTTTTATTGCTCGTTTTCTCGGTCAGATTTCCTGAGAAGCTCTCGTTTATAAGCCTTTTAATCCGCTTCTGACAAAGTCAAAATTTTGTGCCAAGACTCATTTTTAGGGTTCCGTACCCAAAGGGTAAAAACGGGACCCTATTACTAAGACTTAGCTGTCCGTCTGTCCGTCCGAATGAGATACAGCCTGGTGACAGCACCAGGCTGTATCTCATTAACCGTGATAGTTAGACAGTTGAAATTTTCACAGATGCTGTATTTCTGATGCCGCTGTAACAACAAATACTAAAAAACAGAATAAAATAAATATTTAAGGGGGCTCCCATACAATAAACGTGATTTTTGTGGCGTTTTTATAGATAATGGTACGGAACCCTACGTGCGTGAGTCCGACTCGCACTTGGCCGTTTTTTTTTTTAATTACTTACCGCACTAGGGTTTTTTTAGCTACATTTTTACCCTAGAGCGCTAATTTGTCACCTACAAGTCCCATTTGGAGGTAATAAGATTCTCTTACCGAACATGAGAGATGTAAAGAAGCTTTAATTGACATTTTTTATCGTTTCATTCACTACTTCAGCCTAAATAATGTCTAATTCAGTTAGTTACACACTAAATGGTCTTCGAAGCATAGTCATTGTTTACTGAAGGGTAATCACCCGTTATTAATATTAGTGCCCTACGTTAACCTTTTGAACGAGGACACCCTAGAAACCCCCTATAAGGCAGTTTATTAAGCTGCTTCAAATTGTTTTAATAAATAAATAAATAAAATAAAATAAAATAAAATTCCTTTATTTCGGACTACAATGATCCATAATTTGTTAGTAAGTTCGTATGCTAAAATGACCTTATATTAGTGTTAGTATTCCTTAGGTACTAAAATTAAATTAAAATGAAATAGATTAAAATGAAATGAAATAACTTACAATATAGAAAATACATTAAATTAAATTAAATTGGATTAAATTAAATAAATGAATTAAATTAAATGAAAAAATTAAATTATGAACTAAATTACCTAAATAATTTTTCTAACAAATTTCTGCCACATTGGCGAATCAACCCTGCCTGCTACGGTTTTTAGGATGCTGTTGGGGCTGTCCCGTACTCTGCGCATCAGGGACGCTGTCTTTTTCCGGAGGATGGCGGCAAAGCCATCCGTCTCATACTCAGCAAATTTAATGTGTATCAGTATTGCTGCTGCGTTTTAATAACTGGCTCAGTATTATTATCAATTTCATAGATTTTATATTGGTGCGGATTAAAGCGTGACTTTGAAATAAATGCGTTCATTTCCTGCAAATGACTTTGTGCAGAAAATAGAACAGCCGATATTTTTAGCCAGGGTTCTTGCGTCATCATTACATGGATGACAGACAGGCAATGCCAATAACATTACGGGCATAAACGAGGCTGAGTGGCTGGTCGGGCCAGTCTGGGAGTAAGGGAATGACACAATGGACGGAAATCACCTATCAGGGGCCCTCACCCACGATGAGAGGGTCTAAGGCGTAATGACCGTGTCGCCTACAGCCGTGCAATGACTCCCTAGAATGTCTCAAGTCAAGACATTTGTAATTTCTACGCTTTAGGTTCTGGTTCTGATCCAAGAAGATATGAGATGAGGTAGATTATAAGCAAGAAGAAATAATCATACTCTCATTTAGATATTATCAAAGGATTGGCAGACTCGGTTCATCATCATCAGCCTATAGTAGTCCACTGCTGGACATAGGCCTCCCATAATGAGCGCCGTAGCGCCCTGCCTTCACCTTGCCACATCCAACATCTGCTAGCAGTCTTTCGCAAATCGTCATCCCACCTGGTCGGAGGGCGTCCTACACTACGTTTGCCGAGTCGTGGTCTCAAGAACACGTTTACCCCAACTGTTATCGGTTCCTCGCGAGATATGGCCGGCCCACTGCCACTTCAGCTTGCTAATTCTAAGAGCTATGTCGATGACTTTGGTTCTCTGTCGGATGTATTCGTTACGAATCCTATCCTTCAGAGAAACCCCGAGCATAGCTCTTTCCATAGCTCGCTGGGCAACTTAAACTTGGTGGACCAGCCCTACCGCGAGTGTCCCCGTCTCAGATCCGTATAGGTCATGATACTGGTTGAAAACTTTCGTTTTCAATCATTGCGGTATGACGGTAGACTCGGTTGGTATTTAATTATTGTTAACAAACCCAAATCTCTATAAAACTTTTTTGATAGGTGATTCCCCAGTTAGGTGTTCCGAGCTGTTTTTGTACGAAAGCAAAACCCCGAATCGTCTTGAAATCTCAAGTTCGAGCCAGCAAAACAAAGTAAATAACGCTGAGATGTAATCAAGTGTAACTTGTTTATCTGAATCGCGGCAGCGGCCGAATTGTTGGGAGTACATGGATAATGAGACGACCTCGCAGTTTCGGAAGTAGCAATTCACCTGCAAGGTCGATGTTCATTGCAAATCTAGCAAGACCTTATTTTGCGAAATATCGCAAGTCCGTATGACAGACTCGTGATTGGTCTAATGAGCAACAAGATAAAGTTAAAAACTACAACCCGACTACGTGAAAGTTATAAAAGTTTGAAACATTTACATTGACAAAATAGAATGACGTATCGGCATCGATCAAAAATGTCCGGCTTTGCCGGCCCCCCTTAGATTCACAATGCGCACGCCACAACCTTCAGTAGCAAAAGAGAAACATTTTGACATGTTAGGAAAGCTTTTCAACTAGTGTCATTTTAGCGTTCAGACAAAAAGCATGGGTAAGTGCTCGTACAAAAAATGCAAGAATCACTCGTCCAAAGTGCTGAAAAAGGATGGAATTTCTTATTTTCAGTAAGTTTATATATATTTCTTACCCGTATATTGAGATGTGAGTCATATACTTGTGAAATCAGCATAAAATATTGTTGTTTGGTTTGCCTATGTTAAAATATTAATTTTGTTCTAAATTGATAAATGGAGAGGCTACTTCTTCAAATTTTTTTTTTCATTTATTGTATGTATTAATATATTTTTCATAAAAATAAGTTTAATATTACTATTTGATGATTTTTAAAATAACTAGTTGGCCCGCCCTAAAATTTCATTTGCGTAAACTCTCTAATAAAAGAAAGACTAGGTTCTTACCTAGGTAGGTAAGAACCTAGTCTTTCTAGGTAAGAGAACCTAGTCTTTCTACCAGAAGTATGAATTTATAAAACGTTTATTTTTTGTCCCGTAAAAAAAAACTCGTGCAAAGCCGCAGACAGGAACCAGATCTTTTTAATCTAGAGTGCCTGCCTGAAATTGTATTTTAAGTTTAAATTGTTGTATGTCTGAAATGACCCTTTTGTATAAATACCTACTGTTGAGACACCAATTTATAGTTTCATCAATAAATGATTCGTTATCTTTACCTGAATTCTGTTAATTAATCCTTATAGAAAATAAACTGAGTAGGTAGGTATATAATTCTCAGGAAGGTACCTACCTACTTACAAAATAAAATGAAATGAATTCGACTCCACCAATCTCTTGTTCCGTATGGAAAAAACTTGTCAGGCTTTGCGCAAACTGTCTGCGTCAAAACAAAACGTAGACAATTTTGATTGACATTTTTGTAAGGCTCTAGGAATCTACGGGGGAGGCCGCGAACTACTTATTTTTGATCGAAGCGTATCGGTCATATTTGATAGGCATAGAGTTGAAAATGAAAATAGGTCGTAGGTATTGTAATTTTTCTCTATGGGGCCTGCAGCCTGCGGCTACCTAAACTTTAATACGCGTTTTGAAGGCTTATTCGTGGTCGGAGCCCTAAATCCTATAGCCTATAACCATCGGGGTATTGAGACGAATCAATCGATACATAATTTGTTGAAATCGAACCAGTAGTTTCAGCGCTACGTTTCCCACGTAGCGCAAAGAAATCGGCCACATACATACAAACATACAAACATAGGGTGCTAACCTCATAACCCTCCCCTGTTGGTAGTCGGGTAAAAATGGGCAAGCTGGTTCTATATAAACTCTCGGAGGTAATGATACAGATCTTATGGTTATGCGACTGGGCTGATCCTGAAGTCCACTCAAGCCAGTCTGGAAATGAAAAAGAATAAGCTTCCGAGCTCTATAAAATCTCGGAAAGGGAGTGCCTTTTCCAAGATTTTGTAAAGCTCTACAATATTTATTCGGTGTTATTACATTTGATAAAAGGTTTTGCACGCTTACTACGCTTTTACAGCTATTCATTTAACTACTGCGGATAAAGGACGTGTTATTTCTTGGGGTCAAGTCTCCGTTCATAATCCATTTTCGTACGAGTGCTTGCTCTCAGGGGCTTGAATGATCAATTACGCTAATGGGGTCGGCTGCTGCTTAGTTATCCATTAACATTGGTAATACAGAAATGTCTGTCAAAACTTTAAATTCCATATTTAGAGCTAAAGGTCTTGCAATGTTTTATTGATGGTAGTTTCGTTCTTTTTCCTTTGATCAGGATAATCTGAAGACCTCTGTGGCGCGGTGGGCGAAGGTCCGCTTGCGACGCAGGTTCGATTCCCGCCTCGGGACAAATGTTTGTACGATCTGTAGATATTTGTTCAGGGTGTTCCAGGCGTTTTCTGTGTCTAGTATCTAGTACTTACCCATAACACAAGCCCAGCTTATCTTGGGGATAATCAATTTTTCAATTTTAAAATATCTTTATTTATGAAATTAAGTAACACGAGTAATACAAATCCAGTGTACATTCAAATCTTGGGGATAGATAATGCTGTGTGAATTGTCCAGCATTATTATTGTATTAGTATTATTAATCTGAGTATATCTGTTATTAATCTGAGTATATCTAATCTGAGTATAATTAAGATCTTCGAGTAGGTAGGTAATTTCAATTCAATTCAAATTCAAAAAGCCTTTATTTAACAACCTTAAAATAAAATAATTATTTTCTAATTCAGGTACAATATAATTTTTTAAGACATCGGTGTAGAAATTGTAGTTATTCAGCATCTAGATTGTTATGCCTTTCAGCACAGGCCTCCCCCAGATTCTTCCATAGCAGTCGGTCATGAGTTTTCCTCCTCCAATGTGTGCCCGCTGTAGATTTGACGTCATCCTCCCATCGTAAAAATGGTCTTCCCCTTGCTCTTTTAGGTAGGTAATTCAGTAGTATTATTATGGCATGGTGACAATTTTTTACGAATTAAACGCTTTGATCACAGATTCAAAAATATCCACCTTAAACCCATTATCATTCGTATGATAAAGTAAACGTAAAATATGATTAGAAATTTGATCTGTTAATTGTAGAGAAAAGCTCTTGTACGCTCACAGCTGGTTTTTACAACCCATTGTGTAGAGGAAGTGATCTAATTGCCTTTTATTGCAAGAGGAAACGTACGTTTTTAACTGTGTAGGAAATTGCTTATTGTTACGAGGAAAGTGATGACAGTTCAAGAGGTAATGGTTGCCATTTGTGGTGGATAATCAATTGTGAGAAATTCAATACCATACTTCGACCTCTGTGGCGCGGTGTGCGAAGGACCGCCTGCGACGCAGGAGGTTGCGGGTTCGATAACCGCCTTGGGACAAATATTTGTACGATCTGCAGGTATTTGTTACGGGTGTTCTGGTGATTTTCTATGTAGTAAAAAAGTACCTATCTATGGGTAGGTACTAGATAATTGATATTATCAGTTATCTAGTACCCATAACATAAGCCCTGCTTGGTTTGGGTGAAGTCCTTTCAAATATCGAATCCTTATCCTACCTACCATTATTTTACGGAAACAGAAAAAAAAAATCATAAAGTAAGTATGAAACTCCTGTACTGAAGGTGAAGTTATTTCAAATATCGAATCCACCTACCATTAGTATAAGTAAGTATGAAACACCATAAGGTAAAGTCCTTTCAAATATCGAATCCTTTTAACTACCATTATTTTACGGAAGAAATGTTCTATAAGTAAGTATGAAACTCCTGTACTGAAGGTGAAGTTATTTCAAATATCGAATCCACCTACCATTAGTATAAGTAAGTATGAAACACCATAAGGTAAAGTCCTTTCAAATATCGAATCCTTTTAACTACCATTATTTTACGGAAGAAATGTTCTATAAGTAAGTATGAAACTCCTATACTTAAGGTGAAGTTATTTTAAATAACGAATCTTTATACCTACCATAATATTACGGAATAACTTTTGTTAGCCCCTATCCAAAATTATAATTGTGTAAAACGATGCGGACATCATAAATGACCCGCAGTTTCGACCTTTCACAATTAAAGTTTATGGGCAGCTTTATTGAAATAAATGTTTCACGCTGTCCCCAAATGACGGTAACTAGTAATACGATTGATTAAATGGTCACCTTGAAAATTAACCAGGACGACCTCCGGTGAAGGTGGCCCCAGTGACAGTTTAGTATGACTAATTTTAGTTAGCTACGGTAAAAACATACAGGTGAATTGCCTGCATCACAGAGGTTTACTGGTTTGATTCCCAGCTTGGGATAAATGTTTGTGCGATTTGCAAATATTTGTTCTGGGTATTTTCTAGGCATGACAAAAAATATCTGTCTATGTAATGTATTATGTATATCAGTCATCTTGTACCCATAACACAAGCTCTGCTTAACTTGGCGCTAGCAAGATGATGCTGTGTGGATTGTCTAGCATTTTTAGGGTTCCGTACCCAAAGGGTAAAACGGGACCCTATTACTAAGACTTCGCAGTCCGTCTGTCACCAGGCTGTATCTCATAAACCGTGATAGTTAGACAGTTTTTTTTACAGATGATGTATTTCTGTTGCCGCTATAACAACAAAGACTAAAAAACAGATAAAATATATGTATATTTAAGGGGACTTCCATACAACAAACGTGATTTTTTTGCTGGATATTGATAACGGCAACAGGTAGACGCTTGAAATATTCACAGAATATTTAGTTGTATTATTCACTTTAAAAATAAATATTTAAATTAAAATAAAACATATTCAAGGGGTTTCCCATACGACAAACGTGTATTTTTTTGCCGTTTTTATAGATAATGGTACGGAACCCTTCGTGTGCGAATCCGACTCGCACTTGGCCTGTTTTTGAAGTCAGTTAAAAAGATCTAGGCTAACGATGACTTCGATGTTTATCGAGCTGACGGATTACGTGTCAGTGAAATATCGCATTCTTTCATTCAATCAAAGAAAATAAACGTGTGGACAGAGTATAACAAATGTTATGATCACAAACATTGCGATTTTTATTACAAACGATGACACACAATTGTTAGTACTCATCAAAGTCCTTTGTTTTACACTTTAAATCAGCCAATCAACGACTCGTTTTGATCGTGAAAAGGTACTTAAGGTGGGTGCGAAGCTCTAAGCTCCCTGCAAACGTACTTTCCGATTAATTTTGAAACCACACTCTGTATTACAATGAAATTTTGCATAACTACATAGTCGGATAAGAAACAGCTATGTTTGTATCGTTTTAGTTTTTCAAAATACAACTTCATCATATTAAATTTAATCATTTATTTTATTATTAAATTTAAATTAAGTTTAATTGACATGTAATAAATAAGTTAATGGGCGTGGTAAAATTTTATGTTTTGTGAATTTAAAATGTTAAGTCTAATTAAGTATGTACACTATTGAATTGGGTGCCCCTGTTATAATAGTTGTACTTTTTATGAATAAATAAATGAGAGCGAAAACTCATTTCAATGCATTTTCAAGCGATTTTGTACTTTCGCTCTCATATGAAGATGATTTTGGTTTTTGAAAAACTGAAACGGTGCAAGCGTTAGCCGTGTTATCCGATTAAGTATGCAATATTTCATTAAAATCGGGGACGTAGTTTCCTAAAGAATCGGAAAGTACGTTTGTATGGGGGCTTAGAGGTTCACCCCCACCTTAACAAGTTGTTACAGTTGAAAAACTCATATAAATTAACCACCTGAGTTGGAATACATAAATTTTACGGTACAGCGGTCAGATACGTTCCCCCTGCGTATGTATTCGCTTGTGGTTTAACGCAGACACCGTGAGAATCTATCGATATAGAGTCAACATTCAGACCATTTTCAAGAGATTTTGCATCTTGTTTCTTTGTTCTACGAGTAAGCAAAGGTTTTAGAAATGATAATGCACCTTATTACTAGAAGGTCGAAAGTTCAAATTGACAACTTTGCCGCATGTAGATTTTTTATCAGCGATCGTACACGTGTTCAATTGCAGTGCTGCAAACATGCTCGCCTCACAATCGAATTCCGTACTCACATTGCGCATCAAACTCGTTTGCTTGATACATTGTAGTTATCCATTGAAACGCAATGGTTTATTCGAGCGAGCCGAGCGGGGCGCTTTGTTTGGAATAATACAATGCCTTCAGTTTTACTGTTTTATTTTAGACATGTATTACTAAAATTGTAGAACCTTATCGCGGTGTTTTAATACCTTGGAATTTGTAAGATAAGTTTCGATTACGGTGGTGTATTGTACAATACACCAGTTTTCCACAATGTACGTAGCCGGCTTGGCCTATTCACCCTTGGCTATCTGAAGCGCAACTAACTTAATTTCGGTGGTTTCTAAAGCTAACATGAACTTGGTTTGGGGTTGCTAAACACGACAGACATCAGCTAAACATGCATAGCAAGTAAACTACAGTTTCTGACTTGCAGGATGTTAAATCGTCTAAATCCATTAAGCATGGAAAAGATGAGCTCTAAGCATGTTCAGTTTGAAGAAGGAACTTATTCAATAAATAAATTCATCTAGCTCCAAGCTAAGCAGTGCTTGTGTTATGGATACTAGATGACTGATCTATTTAGTACAATACAATGCATTACATAGATAGGTATTTATTTATACTGATACATAGAAAATACTCAGAACACTCTAAACAAATATCTGCAAATTCAATAACTAGCGACTGAACAAAAATAATTACAATGCAAAAGCACATGTCCCTAACAGGTGGTTTTTTTTACTATTATTTAAAAAACTTCGACACAGTTTAGAAAGAAACCAAACCTCAGATGCGTGCATAGTATTATTTTGCAATGCGAATGAAATGTTTGTGTTTGCACATTTCTTTCCATCTGCCCACTTATCTGAGCATAATATCTACCGGCAGATGGTTTGAAGGTCTGCCGACCAATCAGCGGATGTTCATCGGCAGCTGTACAAATTCAAACCCTACTCTCTTTCAAAAGTCACATCACACACAGTTAAGCAGATCGCAGATTGTAATTAAAAAAAAAATGGCATACGTTTTCCTTAGTTTCATACATACATGACTCTTTTGTCATTCAAGCCAGGATGACTGCACCGCTGAATGTGACCTTGTGATTCGTTGTAAAAACAGATGCTAACAAAACAGTGTCATTTGACCATTTTCACAAAATACCTAAATAATCTAACTCTGAGTACTTGGCAGCAACATAAAAGATGATATTCGTACTGTAACTGAACACGAACAAGCATTATTCTGTACATTGCAAATTGCCTTACATTTTAATTAGTTCTTGCGCTAATTTTATATTTATTACCGGTTCATTAGGGTTGGGCGGCTCTGTTTACTCGTTCGCATTTTTAACTGTAAGGCCTTTACAGATAAGCCCTTTAGGCGCCAGCCTATGCTATGGGCCCTTGGTTACATGATACAAAGACCACTAATCAAAATTAAACCTGAGGGTTAATTTTAATGAAGGGTTTCAAACCTCGGAAATGTAGAACAGGGTTATAAATTAATCAAAGTAAATACCAGCCAATTAACAATTCATGGATCGATCAACAACTTCACGATGAAGGTCAAACTGTTTCGTTTTCTAAAGCATATTTGATTCTAAATAAAGCAGGCTTCGAAACCATGTGGGAGTGTGGCATTGCTTTGCATAGAACAAGTTTTTTTGCCCAATAGCAAGGCTGCTGAGGTCACAGCCAGTTGTGAATGGTATTCAAGTCTAGGATTTATGCCACTGAGCTCATTTGATTATGCTATGTGTGATGCACTTGGTATTTGGTATCCTAAGCCAAAGCCTGCTACGAAATCATATTTGTTTAAGCTGATCATGATTTCTCATCTGACTGTGCATCTCGTGTTATTATTATTTCGGAAAATCAAATTAATTGACGCTTTCAGAAGTAATTTTCGTAAAGTTCAAATTGAACCATTGCTTGGTGTGTGCAAACAATTTAATTTAGAATAAAATAGAATTATTTATATTGTTCTTAAAACCTAGTGAGCGGCACAATACAATGGAGTCGTCAGAGTTTACACATAAGTACCTACACAACTCTAAAAAATAAAGTACTAAGTAGAAAAAAGTAATGCCTTTCTTGTAAAAACCATCATTTTATTTATTGTCATAAAAATGTGGTTAAAATTTTCAAGGCTGTATAGAGGCTGTCAATAAAATGATGTATGAAAAATTAATTGTGTATAATTAAGTAAAATTCTCAGTAGTCTTGTCTTGTATTGTCAATTAAAAGTTTTTATAGTCATTAGATAAATATTCTTTCAAATTGTATATTGTTTTAGTTAATAGTAGGGATTTTACGTGGGAACAGAAAGGGGGGAAGCTCTCTATTGATTTTACATTATCAGGTTGTTTGTTGTATAGTTTAAGGCCTGATATTTTGGGAAGCTTCTTGGACATACTTACATAGTCGGTGGGGTATGTTTAAAAGAATATTTTAATGCTTGAGATTAACATTGGTACTCTCAGTTCTTGATTTATATTCACTTAAATTCTTCTTGACATATTTTAAAGTTTCAAAGATGTATACAGAGACTGATGTTAAGATTCGGACATTAAAAAATGGTTCCTACACGATTCCCTGAAATGAGCATTGACAAGTACCAAGTCTAATTGCACGCTTCTCTCGAAATCCGTGAAATTGCCCCAAAGAATAATGCCTTATGAAATGATGGTATGAATGTACGCATGGTAAATTTCTTTGAGGTGAGATTCCGATGTCATTGGTTTTAGTTGTTTGAGAACATAAACCCCGTTTATAATATCCCCTATAGGAACGCTAGTATAATTTAATTCGTTTAACGAAAGAGTCTCTTGCAAGGAATCCTCTTACCATGAAATGGAATCAGTCTCGTCTCCATGACCCGTTTGCCATAACCGCAAGATTGAAATACCTTTCCACTACTTTTATTAACGTGAAACCAGTGTTAGTGAAGCCTTACTGAATCAGGGACGCGCTTATTTAAGGTAGAATGTGCCTGGTGTTTATTGGATTAAGTTAGCATCGTCGCGTCGAACAACGATGCTCTTCTAGATTTGTTTAAGCTAATTTAGTTATCGTATTTCACTTTGTATATAAGCACGTGGATGGAGCACGTGAGTGGGGAGATTCGAACTTTGCATACCTAGTCCTACATACTGTGCAAAGTACGAATGTTATATTGAATATACTCTATACGATGGACTGAGAATGTTACAGGCAGTCAGGTATGCTCGTAAAATAAAAATATTAATGTTGGGTATACTTAAACTTGAAAACGTTACGTAGATCTTATGTAATGTTTCTTCGGAACATTAATGACTCCGATGCGAATTGAATTTTGCAAAATTTAATTCTTTCTTACAGGATTATGTAATTTGATTTCCTATTACTGAATAGTGAATAATCAAATAAAGCAATATAGATTTACATCTACGTGGGAAATACCTTGCATAACTGCGGTACGGTTCAGATGCCTTTGAGAATACATTTGTTGCTTAATCTTCTTTATAATTGGTTTATGGCTTCCACTCGGCATATTAATTTGTGTAGTGCAACGCGACATTGTGAAACTAGGCCGAATATGTAATTAATATGAGATGGAAATTCTTAATAGATCTCATATTTCAAAGTTTAGGATGTGACAGGGTCGTTCAATATGATAAAACAAATTGGCTGTGATCAAAATTGTTGCTGGTTGTGGAAGCCGTAACATTCTGTATATTAAATCAACATGGCAATCCTTTACAGCCATTTCCGTTTGCTATCGGGAGCAAACCCTCATATCTTCCATTTCCATAGTTATCGAGTCTAGATCTTAATATTTGTACATCTAGATACATTTTAATGTAAAATAATGATGTTGTGCAGAAATGTCTGGAGATGACATTTCAATACAATCTCTTGACTCTGGCTAGCTAGCTAGAGTAATGCCACCAAGCTTAATCTGTCCATTATTAGAATTACCTACCCTACGAGGGATAAGTGCTCGTAGTACCTACCTTACAACGACCTTGTTTGCTACAGCCCATAAAATATGTATGTTGTGTTTTGCATGCAACTCAAATTACAACAAAGGCTAATTCGTATGAACGTAATAATGCTCTTGCATTTTCTTTTACCTCAGTATACAACTCAATGTGAAATAGTAAATGGCAATCCATGTTCGGCTTGGCAAAATTGTTTAGAAATACGGAACCCTAAAAGTAAATCAATTGAGGGGCTTCCCTAAATTTATTTATTCTTGACATAATAACTCAATACTAAACATTTTGCTAGGTAAATAATCAAAGATTTTATACAGCTTCTCCAATCCAACTATAAAATTTTGACTTAAACTTTTACTTCTAGCGTAATGTTTAGGGTTCCGTATCCAAAGTGTAAAAACGAGACCCTATTACTAAGACTTCGCTGTCCGTCTGTCACCAGGCTGTATCTCATGAACCGTGATGGACAGTTGAAATTTTCTGATGCCGCTATAACAACAAATTCTAAAAAACAGATTAAAATGATTATTTAAGGGGGCTCCCATACAACAAACGTGATATTTTTGCCGTTTTTATAGATAATGGTACGGAACCCTTCGTGCGCGAGTCCGACTCGCACTTGGCCGATTTTATTGCTCGTTTAGATATTTCTAAGAGCCCGTCAAAGAAACCCTTAACTTAAGTAGGTCCCTTAAAAGGGTCTTTAAATATAAATCTTAATAAATTCAAAGCCATTTTCCTGTCCACAAATTTATATAGTGTTCAAATTGTTCCCAAATTACTTAGAAATGGGGTTCCATTAACAATTAAATAAAGGAAAAGAACCGTTACACGATAATAATAGTAACAGTCTTTGTCAACGTGACCGTTAAATACTCCCGCAAAGTTATGTGTCCCAAGATTTTTTGTCGGTGTTGGAATCTCACTCAATACAGATGTTTTTTGTGTGCATGCACATGGAAAGACCGAGACGTAAAAAGGCAAGGCCGAAAGAGGCATTCACTTTCGCTACTACACGATTTTGTAAACGCTACAGGCGTGAAATAAGATATCATGGCTTCAAAGCGGTTTCACATATTGTGCTGTGATACAAGATGTATTCTTTTTTTTATTTTTAAGACAATTCACACAGCTTTATCTAGCCCCAAGCTAAGCAGAGCTTGTGTTTTGGGCACTAGATAACTGATATACATAATATAATACAATAAATAAATAGATATATTTTTTATTATGCATAGAAAACGACCAGAACACCCTGAACAAAATGTCTGCAGATCGTACACACATTTGTCACAATCCGTGCGGGAATCGAATCCGCAACCTCCTGCGTCGCAGGCAGACCTTCGCCCACCGCGCCACATCGGTCGTCGCAATGTTCAATGTTCAGCAAGGCATTCACAATGCCTTGCTGAACATTGAAATAAACCTACTTCATAGACTATTGATTCAGGACTATCGATATGGGCCCTTGTTTGGGCGCCATGATTTATTCCGCTTGATTGTTCGGGATATGTTTGCAGAAATTACAGTATTAGCTTTCTCTTGTCCTACGTCAAACAAAGTAGCCGCAGCGAATCAATTCACCATTGTTTTACGAATGACGTTACACAGCTGCATGAGGCCTTCAAAATTCTCGGTTTTGTATCCGGTAACAATCACCACTCACAAATGATACTGCGTACATTGTTAGGCGGAATCAAATTGATACTTGATCAGGCTGTGCTCCGATTCTGTTATCTGATCTATTGACATTGAAAGTTTCAGTTTCAAATTACTTTTACTAAATTAACTACATAGCTTTTATTAATAATCTAGACATCTATCTCTTCTAGATTGTTTTCTAAATGTAGTTTAATAGAAGTGTTGATTTGACACGCTTTTTAGACCTGGCGAACAAACATCTAATTGAAAGCAATATTGAAAATGTCTTTCTTAAGTGGTATGGCAATTTGAGTTAATTTTTATAGCGCCTCGTCGACGTCAATGGTTTAAAAAGAGTCAATTGATTTGTTGTCTTTGTTTCATAGACTTTATTAAATTGCTTTTTGTGTCATATTTTCATCAATAGTATTGATCAGACGTTTTCTAACCGTACGGCATTTTGTAACTTGCAATTTCTCAAATCAAATTCAAAGCTGTTCAGACTTTCCTTGGTTTCCAATCATCTTGTCGCCTATTGCTTGGTCTGATTTCAGGATATTATTAAAAAATTCGTATTGGCGATCGATGATGTAAAAGATGAGAATGTAATTTAATAAAAGCGCCTTTCCAAATAACGCAATAAGAAGAGCAAAAGCTATAAATTACGTAAACATTGGTTGATCGTGAAGTCGTGAATGTATGTTTTACGAAAAAGAGATTTTGGCAAGTATAGTAAACTATATAATAAACAAAAATAAATAAAAATAAAAAAAAATAGTAAACTTCGAATTAATGATCAGATGGTAAGTTGATGGTATAGGTACATTGTGTTTACATCTGATGGTCGTAATGGGTGGTATGGTAAACGAAACCATAATTCTGGCAGTGTTCCATCTGTAATGTACTCGCGGTAATTGATCATAAAACATCATTTTAACTCATTTTACGACTTGAAATTTAAGATTACACATTTAGAAAGTGTTTGCTTCCAAGGTAGATAAATGTAGAGACTAATAATACGTAAGGCAGAAAATTTTCCTCGCCTATTACGTCTGAGCAAATTACCTAAACACTGTCATGTTGGAGAAACACTTAGCTATTTGAAGCTCAGCACATAACTTGATTTTCTTCGGACTATCGCAGAAAATATGCCGTTTGCCGCTCTAATCTATATGGCATTTGAGCTTACGGGCTTTAGTTAAATACCTATAGTCTACACATCACAGTAATATCAAGAGTAAGTACTTTATGTAAACACCATACTAATTATCAGGTAACAAATCGCGGCCATTATCATTCCTCTGATGATGAATGATGAATTGTTGCTGGGTTGCTAATGGCAGTTTCCGGCCACCGACACGGGCTCTAATAATGCTTAGAATGAAAGGAATCTTTGGATCTACTTTGATGATGTTGGATCTTATACATAAGTTATCTGAGTATTGTAAAGATTTTGTGTGTTATTAATAACATTCTCCTCTAAGATATCGTTGACTTTAATGGCATTCTTTGAAGTATACGATATCGAGTCTGAAGATTACTTTGCTTTGTTGTCTTTATATATACCTAACGATCTCTGTCTGATGAAGTCCTATGTCTCTATATCTCTTTCGATTGTAGTAAGTATTTGAAATGAGCTAGAAGCAAGCTCATTTCACACTACTAATTCAAAAAACAGCTACTTCCGACTTCCTGTTGCTACGACACCTTTTACTATAGATAATACAAATATATTTGAAGTGTTTACCCACTTGTTCAGCTTGAGGGTGTTAGCTCCATGTGTGCCGCACACTCCCTTCGTACGATAACACTCCAAAAATAAACCACGATAATTCGCTCCTCACTCACGCTCCGTATGGAATGTTGAATGCTCATTCACTGCCCCGCACATCCACTTCCTATACTTTCTTGATGGAGTGATTATGCGGCTGCATTAAAAGAGCACGTCTGGCTTTGAGCCACTTAATACATACAGATATTTTCGAATTGACTTCGTAATACTTGTTGATGATAAAATTTTCGGGGTCATCGGCCGCTTTCTCCCATTTATCTATCGGTGTACGTACTTACATTATGTCATGTCTACGCTTGGGTGAGGAATATAAATAATCCGGTGGACTAGACAGCTAGATTATAAACATTGCGATTGTATTGTAACTGTCCTGGCCAAATCTTCATTGTGATTCTTGCGACACCACCGGCTAATACGACGTTCTGACTTATATGGCACTGGTATTGCATTTGTCCTTTGAATACTAACATGAATATAAACCAGTCTCATTATAATTTCGTCATTGATAAATAAATGTAGAGTCTTCAGTTTATTTCATTATACTAAAAATGTATGTGGCTCGGAACATAATAATGCTTAAAGCTAGGTGTGGCGAAGAGCTATTTACTTTACGCAACCAAAACTACAATTCCTCCACAATGCTAGTTGCAATACCCACGTCTATTTGGGCAGGTGAGTAACAGTTGAATTGCAAACAACGTCAAGACTGGTCTGCCGTCACGTCTCCAAAACACATAAACCTCGTAAACGCGGTCGGCGAAATCTTTGGCCTACGAAGATCTTTGTTTACCATTTTGTAGTAGTTCAGTTGTTCGGCTGCGTAATCGAGGTGATCCTTATTCCAATGGTATGCGGAGCGCGCGTTCATTCGTTGGTTTGGTTGCGTAAAGTAGTTTGCTACACGCCGCGCTCGGGGTCGGACGTTCGTTGCCGCCGCTCAACGTACCCATTTATTTACGCTATGCCATATCGTAACGCAAGGCTGCTGGCATTGTTTTAGCTATAGTATCAGTGCAAGGCACGACCATGTCTCTGTGAGGTTTATTAATCGTGTGATTCTGTGCTCTCTGCGATTAAGTTTCAGTGCAATAGTTAATCGACCAGATGGTTGTTAGGAAAATTATCGTTGTTGGTATTCAGCACTATGAAGACCCGTTCTACAAGTACGTTATTTTGCCGTGCTACGTTTACCGATTCATTTTTTCCTCGAGGAAAAGTGCCGAGATTTAATTGAGATGTTTGCTTGTCCTCAGGCATGTGACCGGGGCCAACGGGCCGCCTGCTGGATGCGGCCACCAGAGGAATCGGTCCCTGGACTCGGTCCTTCAAAGGATACCGGAGGACATGACCCCAACCTCGCCGGAGGGCGCGCCGCTTCGTCTGCCAAGCGAAGTGCCCGCGCCGAGGCTGGCGCTTCCTCCGGAAGTACCCACTGGCTCCGACGACTCCGGAATCCACACGCCCCCCGACGGAAACGACGAAGAAAGACCCCCGCAACCGGCCGCCGCACGATCCAGGGAAAGTCTAGACTCCGGCAATCCAGAAGACACAGATAAACCCCCTGATCCCCCAGATACCGCCGAAGTAGACACGATCAAAACAGAATTAACCGCCGCCGAAGCGTCAAGAAACAAAGACTTCCTTTTAAGACTATTCGAAAGCACACTCTTCGACATGAGCATGGCTATCTCATACCTTTTCAACTCGAAGGAGCCCGGTGTGCAGACGTACCTGGCCAACAAGCTGTTTTCATTCCCGTTCGAGGACGTTGATTTCTACCTGCCGCAGTTAGCGACCATGTACATAGAAATGGGCGATGTCGCGGACGTGCTCCGGCCGTACTTGGTGCACAGGTGTAAACAGAGCGCAGAGTTTTCGCTGCGGCTTGCGTGGCTGTTGACCGCTTTCGGTGGTGAGACGAAGAAGTCGAAAGCAATGAAGTTCCGGGACTCTATACTCGCGGAGGAGATAAGGCCGGCGGCGCGGAGAGGGCACCACAGGTCACAGTCTGATGCGTCCGCGTTGAGGCTAGCGACGCCCTCGGGGAGACATCTAGGGGATTTGGCGTCCGGACGTGCCTTCGATAATGGATGTTTGTGTGGGGAACAGTGCTCCTGTGGAGCGCCAAGATTAGCACCTCAGATTCAGGTATGTTTCTTGTCTATTCGTAGTTTTTGCTTACAAACGCAACAATTACAAACACACCGTTGCAACTGTGATATTGCTTGTTTTGCCGGATATAGCACAAACAAGATCCTTACTAAAGTCATATCTCAGCAATAAGTTAACGATTTATTGATCTTGATTATTAACGAGTTTGATTACGACTGGTTACGTAAAGATGTGAAGACGTTTCGTAAGTAAGTTTGAATAATTTATTAAATGTTGGCTTTAAGTGATCCATTAATACCTATCATTAGTATCATCAACGTATTTCTATTTTGATAAGATACGCTTGTATCTGATAATAAAATATCTCGCATGCTTGCTATCACTTGTAATGTAAACATACCTTACCTACATCTGAATAGCGTCTCGTAACAATAATAAACGAGAAAGCCGAGTACTTAGCTGGAATTCTCATTGTCAAGTCAAAGATAGTAAGTACCTAATAAGTAATATTCCACTGAATTGTTACCTTCCTCGACATTATTATCTTGTGACATTAACATCACACTACCACGCTAATATTATAAATGCGAAAGTTTGGATGGATGCTTGTTACCTCTTCACGCCAAAACTACTGAACGGATCGGGGTGAAATTTTGCACCTAATAAGTAATATTCTACTGAAGAATTACTTTCATCGACATTATTATCTTGTGAACACTAGCTAATATTATAAATGCGAAAGTTTGGATGGATGTTTGTTACCTCTTCACACCAAAACTACTGAACGGATCGGGCTGAAATTTTGCAAACTAGTAGATATTGTTAGTGCTAGGCCTGGAATAAAACATAGGCTATTTTATCCCTTAAAATTTATGGAAATGATTGACTTGGAAAATGATTTATGGCAAATAATTTTCCATTTGATAGAAATAACCTTACAAAGCGCGTGCGAAGCCGCGGGTAGAGACAAGTCAATAATACGTATTCCTCAGTATCTCGACAAAGTCTCAAAAATCAAACTTTATCTGCTTTATAACTAGAAGTCAAATTTTAGAGAAATCAAATGAGATTTTCCACGCTATAACTACCTGTTTAGCATTGAGATATCCTAATAAAATTACCATTTATAAAATAACCCTTTTATTGAGTTATTTTGGTAGAAGCTCTGCGTGTATTTTACCGTACACCTATTTAAAACTGGTTTTATTAAATACACAATTCCAAATTCCAATAATACTGATTATAAGTAGGTATATTAGCTTTCGCCTGCAGGTTCATTCACGTTGTACAGCCAATACATATCACTCAAGAATAATGTAACTTAGCTATACATAAAAGTTTTTTTTATTGGACTAGCTTGAGTTATTCCGTAAAAAATAGTTACAATGAAACTCTGAAGACAAGCGCTTTGACATGATCTGCTTTGCTCTTTACCAATAGCCATACGCAGAGTGGTGAGTGGTGTGGTGACCCATTCTGTCATGTCCTCTTTATAATCTATTTTTTGTACCTATGTAAATTTTATATAGTAATACTTAACTTACCCCCTATGGTTGCGAACTTAAAACAGTTGCTAAGCAGTGTTATATCTCACTCTGACTTGTGTCAATAGAAGAAGACAGAGTGAGAATTAGCAATGCTATAAATTAGCAGACTGTGATTAATGAATAAAGGGTTCGATTTTACCTCATAACAATATTATTAAACAAGTTAGTATGAAATTCATAACACATACAAAGCAATATTTCCTTTTCCTTCTCATTTAAATCAACGTCGATTTTACGACTATGGTAGACCCTGATTAGGGCGTACGCGAGTCTACCGTAGTCGTTAAACCGAGCTCTGAACGGGGTTTCAAACGAGTGTAGGAGTTAATCAATAATTGAGTAGGCAGTTTTGTGTGGGCTAATGTGAAACATACTTTATGATCATGGTAATTATAAAGTTATGGATAAAACAAACTATAAAGCCGTGAACATACTTCCGTAAAAGCATTAAGGCATTAACTACCTAACTTCCGTGACAAGTAAACATTAATGAATAGATACTTAATAGTCCATTTTCACTTCATAAATCGAAGGGCAAATCATAAGTTCTCCTTAATTTTTACCAGGATTAAAAAAAATTGATTCCCCCAAAATTATCACCTTGCCTTAACCAAAAGTAGCAATGCGATATGATCCTGGAATTTCCAATGACTCGAATGAACTCGTACATGGAGGGTTCCGTACCATCAAACAATATTATTTCGCAAAAGAAAACCTAAGAAAAGGAAAAAGCCTGACATGCCGCGGTCACCCATCCAAGTACCGACCGTTGTTACTTTGTGTGGACGTTGCCCCCCCCCCCCCCCCCCAATTATCAAATTACTTTTTTATTTTGTACCCAAACAACGGGTACAAATAAAATTTCTTTCTTGGTTCTGTTCCCTTTGGGTACTAAACCCTAAAAATGATACCGGTGTGGAGTATAAAGCACTACAATCCCTTCCTTTTTTAAAGTCGATTAAAACAAACTGAAACTGGTAATATTGCGAGCATCGCGATGCTGGTGGGTGCTCTAAACGGAGTTACCTGAACAAGTTTCATTAAGAGCTTAGTGTTCCTAAACGCAATGAGCTGGCATATTTAGAGTGCTTTGTTTAGTTCCGCACATTTCTGCTAGTTTCATGTGTGATATGATTTTGTCCGCGGGTTTGCGTATAAATTAAAGATCCTAAAAAAGAAAATAATAACGCCTTTATTTGCACAATACAAATGCTCGAGTCCTACCAGCAGACGACGTTTTTTTGCCACCGTCTATACTGTTATCTTATGTCCAGTCCATCCCAAGGTTGCCTGGAAGAGATCGCTCAAAGCGATAAGGCCGCCCTTTGTACTTCCTTGATTCGCAGTATTTCTTTTGTATTGTATTTTGTGTTTGTGCGGTACAATAAAGAGTTATCTATCTACTATCTATCTAATATTTTAAATTAAATAGGCATTCTAAGTAAAATTAACAACTAATTATGAAAATAAATATAGATATGTCTTCTGTCTTGTGCATATGCGTCGTTAAATTAAATTAATCAATCGTAGTCTCAGTTAATCTAACAATATCCTAATGAATTATAAAAATGCCACTAAAATATTAAAACCCCACGAAAAAAGCAAAGTTCAGTTGGCGTGGCCAGAAGCTTTCGCTCATTAATACTACTATCCAATACAAAAATCACACGCAGCGTGCATTCAAATATGGACTTAAAGTCGCTACTTCTAGATACATTTTACAGTGACAAAATGGCTTCCCACAAGCTTCCAACGAGTGGTCCACGAGCTGTCTGTCATTTGATGCCATCAATATAAAATTCATCTAAACGTTACGAGTTAAGGCCCACATTACATTCTCAGAATGCACATTTTTGTGCTCTGATCTGAGACAACCTTCAACATTGTCAGCATCATCAAATTAGCATCAATGGATTATTCATAAACTCTCAAAGTAGTGGTTAAAAAATGTGTAAATGAAATTACTAAAATTTTAATGTAGTTTCCCGAAACATTAAGAACTCGGATTATAAACGAGCGAAGTTAAATGCGGTTAGAATATATAATTTGTTAATTATCTTTCATAATGATGTTAGGAAAATTATACTTAATGAAAGAGGGATTTGTTTTTCATGCCATTAGCACAGAATAGCTGTATGTACTACGTACCATTAGTGAGGTGATTTCTAATTATGTTTACCATTCCCATTGCACTCGCAAACAAATTCTTAGAATGGAGAGATAAATCAAGTTCTTCCAGGAACTTTTGTGTTTTGCATAGAGCTTCATGATGCCGTCTGAGCTTTAACCAAAGCATCATCATCATCCACAGTCGGATTTCACCCAATGCTGGGTATAGGACTCCCGAAGTTTGTGACATCGACCACGGTCCTGTGCTAACCGCCTTCATTGACGCCCCCCGACGCGTCATTTAACTTTAATATTTGAAAGAAAGAAAGTATATTTATTTACCTTAAAACTACTACCTAAGTTATACATTTAATTTATTTTGTTCGTAGCAGTGTTTACGGCATACTATGGTCTTCACTCAGCATTGTGCTGGGTGAAGACCATATTTGTACACAGTGGACACTGATGTATCCACTCAGTGCTGATTTTCAGTGAACACCAGAGGGATCGTGTCACGTCACTTGTAGAACTTCTTGTGCAACAACAAAATATAAATAAATAAACAAAACTATGCAAGTGATAAAAGATAATAACAGCGATAAAATAACAGACTTTGAAACGATAATGTAAATACTATGAGACTTTGCTATTTAACTGACAAGAGTAAGCAGAGCTTCTTATCGATGCCTCTATATATTAGCATATCACATATTAAGAGAAAAAGAGCGAAGGAGAGAGGCATAAATAAGAAGCTCTGCTTTTACAAAATATATAAGGTAGCCCTCATATTAATGTAGTACAAAATATATACGGTAGCCCTTATTATATTTTGGACGTTCATAAAATATTAAAAGATCACGGTCAACTTTTCGTTTCAACATCAGAGTCGCGACACCAAAACGAATGAGTGACTAATCATCGCTTACTCATCTTGCTTGCTCAAACGTTAAAAACAGTTCTGAATCAAAGACATATCTGACTCCTACATTCGCTAACCGAAAAAAATATATATGAATAACATTTAATATATGGTACTACAGCAGCGGGGCAATGCAGCCAGCGTTTTGGGGACGCATCCTACTGGTATTGATATGAATCAGTTGTGCTAACTGTTGATTTTTTGCAAAAGCCTGCAGTTAGCTCAATTGCTTCAATTTTATACTAAGTAGTTCTAATTTGTATTATTATTTGATTATAATTTTGTTTGTTGGTTTAATATTTGTAACTTTGTTTGCTAAAATTGGTAATCTTGGGAGGTGCTGCTCAAATTCTAAGATCATTTCACTGATTGTGGAGAATCAAACTTTTATAGGACCTATAAAAGTTTGATCCTCGAAGAATTGATATGTGCGCCGTACAACTGATCTAAAACATCATCGTCACATGATAATTTTAACATCGCAGGTAACAAATGGTTTATTTCGTTGCCAAAACAACGGGCGACAAGAGGTCTTTTCATCCATGTGTCATCGATCAAACTAAATTAAAGTCGAATTTAGAACTAGATGTCGCCACTTGCTAAATTATCGCGCTATCGAAGTGCTCCTTCCAAATCGATTTTCACTATTTTAGAATTTGATGTCCGCTTATAGTTTTTTAAAAGAAGCCAAAATTTTATTTTTTATTTGGGAACATACAGTTATGGTTATCTTCTCATATGTATGTACAAGTAGATTCATAAGGTTGTGGCTAATTGAACGATGAACAAAAGATTAAAGATTCGTGTAACATCTGAAAATTTAAACGCGAAACACGCAATTCATGTCTAATGAGCCGGAAATTCTGAATATTATAGTCGTACTACGTAAAAAATACATCATTAGGTCGTCAAGATATTACAATCTATAACCCAGATTTCGTTCATAGCTCTAGTAATGATAATGCTCTTCAGTTATCCATGCTAGCTTTCTGAGCACGTAATTTAAAGGCAACTGCTATAAATTGCCTCCATTAGTGGTGGTTTGCAATTTACTTGGTAAATAAGCTCAATTTTCGTTTTGCTTGAGTGAAGATAACTGATATTTACTTCGTAGAAATATTTATCAAACCTGTCATACTACGGCAGGATTGTTTATTCTTTATTCTTCACCTAACTCTTTACTCAGTCAGTGGAGTCCACGTAACCCAATTTCGTGTTGTGTTTTATAACACTATGTGTTAATCATCGAGGTCAGAAGCTGTGTTCGAACACCTCTATGAAAACTCGGGAAAGAGTGCAGTTAGTTGAGTTTGTAGGTTTCTATCGGTTCGAAATTACACTTGATGCATTTTCTTGCATACAACTACTTGAGGCCTACAACAAAATTGTTTAACTGGATTTAAGTATGTTATTTTGAAAACCTAATACAATGTGTTTGCCTAATTAAAAAATCACTTATGCTAGAGCCCTGTTAGGGCGCAATGCAACTTGAGAGGTAGTTTAGCTTATCATTTAAATATTACAACTTTAGTAGGTACCTCAGTAATTACCTATCGTTAATTTCTTTAATTGTACAGAATTAATAATCTAAAATCTAGGTTGACCTAAGTTAATTTTTTCATATTAATCTATTGTATCGTCCATGAATTCTTAAATCGATTAATAAATTTTATTTAGCAGTAGGTTTTTAAGTTTGTTTTTTATATGTAAAGTCTTTTCGGATTGCTTTATTACTGATGGGATTATATTGTAGATTTAGGACTTTTTTGTATATTTCTAGTATTAAATGGGCACTGATTTGACAACTGTATTGATTCCTGCAACCATAAATTTCAGTCACAGCCCATGGTATTTCCTTTTAGTTTTTTTGGAAACTTAAATAGCTATTAACTAAACAATTGATGATTATAAAAGAGAACAGACAATTCAAGTCTCACTCTTTAACGAATGAGATTAGCGTGAAATCGAGAGGTAGGATAGAGTTGGGAGGCCTATATCAGTGGATGAAGCCAGATTGTAAATAATGAATGTACCGACTGATATCCCACTATTGGTTCTGTAAGTTTCTAAGAAGTTTTTAAGTGGCCTGAGCCCTGAGTCCGGTTGCTCGATTCTATGTATAGCAAGCATTATTATATTTTTGCCCGATGGTCTCGTCTCTACGGCGAGACGTTCCTTTTTGTATAGAATTCGCATAGTTCTATGTCCGCACGGTAAAGGCGCTCTACTAAATTCTATACAAAAATGGAACGTTTCATCTTCGAGACGACACTATCGAGTAAACGACCTCGGGGTTCTGTACTTTTTGGTCCTTAAGGAATTAAGAGTGTGAGTTTGATATACCCCAAAATCAATTGTCTATCATCTTTTCCAGTTCCTCACATCCCTCACAAACATCGGCAGACGGCTAGCGTCTGTAGCTGACAAGGAGCGACGGAACGGCCGATTGCGGGCCGAACTAGCCGCCTTGGACCTTAATCTACCCGCCAGGGTATGGTTACCTCTGCATCAGAAGGCGCACTACGTGCTAAGGATACCACCGCATGCAGCTGCTGTGTTGAATAGCAAGGATAAGGTGAGTTCTATAAGAAATAATTTACATTTCAAATTGCTTTGCTTGTTTTCTGAAGCAATCAACTACGAGTTTCATAAAACTTGAATTTAATTCAAGCAAAAAAATACTTTTACATCGATCAGTAAGATTGTCTGAGAGACAGATAATCATGTGCATAAAATGGCCACCTTCAGTTATTGAATGAGTCGAACTTACATTTGGCAGAATGTTAACAAATTCATAAAAAAAGGTGTTATCGTTTCCGTGAAAATAAATTATCGCGACGTTTCGAAGTTCTTTCCAAAGTGGCTAAACACTTCGTCGTTGATCGAACACGAAGTTTTATTGCGACAACACGAACGCGAATCTTCGCTTCGTAGTGTGACTGTAGCATTCTAATTACTGATACAAAGTAGCATGAGACCATTCTCACATGCAAAAGCTTCAAACGGCTGTTAACAATTCAAAGCTAATGAGGCCTCTACTCGTTTGAAACCTTTCACTAGGCCACGAGCCAGGCCGTTGTCTCTTAGCTTGAATAGAGATAAATGGTAAATACCAAAGCAGATCGTGCGGAGCTTAGTGTCGAAACGATACACACTAAATACGTGTAATGGCCTGGGAAATTTTGAATACTAAGGTATTGCTTACTCCTGAAAATTTGTAATGTGAATTTGTCTAGTACCTATAATATAACACAAGTTCTGCTTAGTAAGGGCCTAGATAACGCTGTATTTAACCATGGAATAGATTTTGTAGGATTTGTCACTATTGGGCACGGTTGGGTGGGACGGATCTACGCCTGATTTCTCTCAAATTTGAAACCGAATCTAAATAATGAAATCCAAATCGGCTTAGTATGAAATTAGATTCACAATGGACATTTACAATGTTTTCATGAGTCCTACTAATTAAAACATTCAATATATTTTCTGTTCACAGTTTCACAAAAGAATATTCACTATATTCTAGGTAAACAAACATAGGACTTAATTTGGCGCAAGGTGTTTCAGCAAAACCAGTAGTAAACAGATAGCATGGCTAAGTGTGATTAATGCAGGGTCTTTCACAGACAACGACGTAAACAACGTTTCGTAGCTATAGCGGCTTAGCTATTTGTTCCATACTTTGCGGAATCAAGCGCTTGATTTCTAAGGTTTTTTCGTTTTTATTTCAGGTTCTGTTCTAAATATATTAATTATAAGTAAATGTATACAGAGTGTCCCATATTGAGTGGGTAACCTAGAAGGTGCGTGTGAGTGGGGCAAGGCCAATCAGACACCAAAACATAAATAAAAAAATGGAAGCGTTTGAAATTATGCATTTTTTTTGTAAATTTTTGTATGGCTGTTCCCATTTTTGGGCACCATGCCCTCAATTAAAGCAGTGGCAACAGTTATTTTTATGAAGTGTATAAGTGAATAGTAGTTCTCATGAAAACGCTTGAAATGTTTTGATAACTACGTCCAGTAATTTGCTAGAGTTTTTCCAAGAACTTTAATTTTGTTATTTTATACAATTTTTGAGCATAAAATATGGTGGTGTAAAAAAATGAATAAAAACCTCAGTTACGGCCAAGTACCTACATTATAAAATGACAATTTTAAGAGAATTTTAAAATGCTATTAAACTTGGATATTATAATTTTTAACCAGCTGGGAATTTGGTGGCAATCAAAACGAAAAATAAAATTAATTCTAAAAGACTACAAAGCTCTTTGCTCAACAGCGGGGTGCGTAGGTAGTAAAAAAATACAGTATTTTATTTTAACAACATACATATCGATTTTGCATATGGTTTGCTCTAGAGTCGTTTGAGAAAATTTAGAGTTAATATTCGTATACTTCATACTATAAATTAATTGCGCATGCGTGAGTACCAAAAATGCTTGGTTTCAAGGTGTGGCGGAAACTATATCATTTCATTTTATTGTTATTACTTGTAATTTACGAATACTACATAATCTAGCTATAGTATAGACAAGCGACCTTCGCTACATTGGTTTATTCTGTGGCATGGCATTCTACAGTAAAATCGTGCTATCAAGATTAAATCGAAGAACAATGAGTCGACCTTAGCTTTATTGTTAATCGATGGTGATTTAAACTAGGTTAAACTGCTACACGTCCCTAATTTGTACTTATCTAAGAAGATACCATCTTTGTTGAGACAAGGGTTATTTGGTAATTCGCTCTAACTACGTTAAAAGTAAGTTCAGTCTATAATCACGAACACGTTTGTGAAGACGCAAGGTCCGAATTCTTCAAGTTGGTAATACAATATGATACAAAAATGCTCTATTGTACACCAGAAAAAGGACATTACAAATAGCCATTCCATGAGGAAAGTGAAGTGAGTGGTCGATCGCTTATCGATCTCTTCCAGACAACATTTAGGTGGAAAGAAATATGTGAATTTAAGTAAGGTCAAAGATAGTCTAATATAAATAACATAACATCATGAATACTTGCAGACAAATAATAAATATATATCCAATAGGCACCTGTACTTAAATTTATACAAAATATTCATACTATTTTACTCGGATACATAAATAAATAAATAGCAAGCACCAATATTCGCTATTTTAACAGGAAAAACTAATACTTTGACTTAGGCTTTAAAAATTGGGAAGAATATCCAATAGGCACCTGTACTTAAATTTATACATAAAATATTCATACTATTTTACTCGGATAAATAAATAAATAAATAGTAAGCACCAATATTCGCTATTTTAACAGGAAAAACTAATACTTTGACTTGAGCTTTGAAAATTGGTTACCTACTGTTTTTCTAATGGACTCTGCGTTCCACTTGATATTGGTCGAAGGTACCCTTTAATAATCGTTAAAGACACACATTTGAAACTGTACATAAAAATGGCTCTGCCTTGAATTAACAGTTGGTGTGGGAGTGGGATATCAGTTTTTAGTAATTCAGTGGGTTCTGGACATACTAAGATAGGTACCTAATCAAAGTATAATAATAAAGATTTTGGAATAAAGGCATTTTCACTTCACGAAATTCGTTGATGATGGAGAGAAGCGGCAGTCACGCAGTGTCACATAATTACTAGTAAATCGAAATTTATGTGGTAATTTGTATTGATCTTACGCAAACGCTAAGAAAATGTATCATCATCATCAGCCTATAATAGTCCACTGCTGGACATAGGCCCTAATGTGCGCCATAGCGCACTGTCTTCAGCCTGCCGCATCCAACATCTGCTAGCAGTCTTTCGCAAATCGTCATCCCACCTGGTCGGAGGGCGTCCTACACTACGTTTTCCGAGTCGCGGTCTCCACTCAAGAACACGTTTACCCCAGCGGTTATCGGTTCTTCGCGAGATACGGCCGGCCCACTGCCACTTCAGTTTGCTTATACTTTGAGATATGTCGACAACCTTGGTTCTCTGAAGAAAATGTATGTCAAGTGTCAATGTACGTTAATCGTCTGCTGTAATGGGTATTCCACCTCTGTTTAATCATTACAACATTATATCCACGCGCAAAAAACATCGACACAGTTGTTTTTGTTTGAGAAATGACACATCGCAAAGAAGGACCCATATTGAGTTATTGAGTCATAGTCATTATCTAAAAAGTTGGAACAGTTATTAAGCCATCAGAATGTTCTTCGTAGTTGGTTTTTAGGGTTCCGTACCCAAAGGGTAAAAACGGGACCCTATTACTAAGAAGTTGCTGTCCGTCTGTCACCAGGCTGATCTCATGAACCGTGATAGTTAGACAGTTGAAATTTTCACAGATGATGTATTTCTGTTGCCAATATAACAATAAATACTAAAAAACAGAATAAAAAAAATATTTAAGGGGCTCCCATTCAACAAAAGTGATTTTTTTGTTCGTTTCTGCTCGATATTGGTAACGGCAACAGGCAAACTGCCGCCGGCAAATATCTTGTCCCGTGACGGGCAGCGAGAATGGGAAGTTTGCGCTGGTACACTCACGGATATATGTAATTCATAATGCCGTCGACAACGCAGCAGCCCAAAGAGTTAGTTACAGCTTCGTATAGCTCTGTCATCCACTATTTCATTGTTTAAAACAAAAAAATTCAATGAATAATCGACGCGAATGTCTAGAACGTAGCTGCCCACCAAATTGTTCTTAGAATTGTTTTCTGTGCATCTTTGTCACGTGGTTCGCTAGAAGACAAGAAGAATATTGGTTATTAATGTTATTTATTTATTATTATTATACATCTCTTGGTTTACGTTACCGCTTTGGCAACTCGAGATTGGTGTGCCTAAAAGATCGCGTATTTGAATTGTTTGGATAGAAAGGCAGCTCCGATGTCAATGTTTTAAAAGAAAGCTATAGTTCAACCAAGTTTTTCAAATAATGTTTATAAGCCAGACTAGAGACTACTCACATAACACGTTATACAAACAAACTCACAGTTTCTACAAAATACTCGGCTTGAGTCTATAGCGCGTACTTTAGCTTTGCTAAATCTTAGTTCGACCTAACGCAAGTCGCTTTATCGTCAGTCAGTATTTATTATTGAATCAGTCGTCGAGCGTGTATTCCAAATCTAAGAATAAGCTAAGCATACTGTCTGTCGAGTTTCTCGTACGTATACATACATACGAGAAACTCGACAGACAGTATGCTTAGCTTATTCTTAGATTAGCATACTGTCTGTCGAGTTTCGCGTACGTATACATACGTACGAGAAACTCGACAGACAGTATGCTTAGCTTATTCTTAGATTTGGAATACACGCTCGACGAATGATTCAATAATTATTACTGACTATACACATTACATGTTCATTATGTTTTAAAGTTTCAGCTAATTTAAATCTAGAGTGCGCTCCATATATTTCTGCCATTGATTTATAAATACAGAATGGAGATGAATCATTCGTTCAGTCAGTCCATGTGCACTGAGAGTCTGAGATACTTATCACGAGCCGTTTGCGTGATGTGATACGCAGATGTTAAAATATTTTGAATATGTAATGTGCTGAATTATTTGTCCATGTTACGTGATCTCTATCGGTACCATTGAAGCGTTTTAAATGTTCTAGACTCAGATTATGTTAATTTTATTACGGACTTGTGTCTGTTCGCGGATTTAGTAGTATGAATTATAGAACGGTATAATAATAAATTTAAGTGCTTAACTCTTGTACCCACAATGATCTATTTCCTGCACTTTTCTCTTTCCATTGCGGTCTCTATTAGTTATTTCTTTATACCACATGAAAGCGACTTTCTACTTGATTTGCTTGGTCTTCCTCTTCCTCGTCATCCTTCCACTGTTCCTTCTAAGATGTTACTTATGAAGCTGTCATGTCGTTTAAGATCCAATCATTCCCCCTCTTCTGTTTTAAATAGTATTCATAAAAAAAATATAATACAGTACTTTGTTGTTTTATATGAGTGTGTGGTAAGTTAAGGTACCTACAGAGAGCAAACCATTAACAAAGCGCCTAAATTAAACAACATCAATTTAAATATGTATAATTAATGGATAATTTGACCTCCATTGAACCCTATTTTATTGACTCAGATAAACGGACTAAAGTTATCTTTTATAACGACTGCCACTAGGTATAGATTCCTTGTTTTCAATCTTTACACTCTTAAACGGGATGGTCCAGCTGTTGAGTTATTTTACTAATGCATTTTTCTAAAGCTTCAATTTTTTTCAATTGCCTACACAATCCTTGACCGCCCTATCTGTTATCAATTGAAAATAAGCGATGACTAACTGCTTTTACAACCCACGTACTGAATAACCAACATAGTAGCGATAATGTTTTCATCTGTGAAGTGAGTCCCAAAACCCACGTTTTGACTGTACTAACTGTAAAATCAAAAGGCAATAGAACACTGAATTTTTTAATATTCTTGATGAGCATTAAAAGTTTAGGATTCTAATTAATAAGTTATAGCAGAAAAGCATTTTATTTGCTAATTATTTAACATATTTTAATAGCATTTCGACGTGTTCGTTAATAAATGCTTTAGACAATTATTATGATTTTCTTTTATTATGAAAGAATATTATTATAAAGCAACTAGCGGTCCGCCCCGGCTTCGCACGGTTCTATCTATCGCCTATGTTCATCAGGGATAATGTAGGATTCTAATGGTGAAAGAATTTTTCAAATTGGTCCAGTAATTTCGGGGCATATTCAATTTAAACAAACAAATCTTTCCTTTTCTATATACCAAATTTATAAATAAAAAAACCAGTGAAATTGCGCGCGCATTCCGCGGCGCTTGCCGTCCTTTCTCGCCTTCCCCGCGCGACGTTCGCTTGTCCTTGTCTCACAAAAGCGAGCCCATTTCGTCTTAACTATAATCTACTTATTGTGGACTCAATGGTGTCCAAGTTATTTTATTTCTTTGTTGTCTTTCTTGTACTCTTTGATGAGTCGATGTACAGACGGCTTACTGTAAGCTTCTTACGCTTGACTCACTGTTTGTATGGCCTGGCCTAATGGACTTTGTATTGTCTACTACTAATGTTTATAATGGGTAATCACAAGGAATCCAAAATATCTTTGTCTGTTTCATTTATTATTTACTAGCTTCTGCCTGCGGCTTCGCACGCGCTATATCTGTCCCCGGGATACCACCTACCTCTCTGGAAAAGTTCATTGAGACCCGTTCAGCCGTTTAGGCGTGAAAAGCTAACAGACAGACAGAGTTACATTCGAATTTATAATATTAGTATGGATAGTAAGGAACTGTATGTTTGTATGTATTGTAATATTCCTTCATTCATATTCATATAGGTATTTATGCGCCGTAGGAGCACAAGGCACACTTGGTTACGTCTATATAAAGAAAATTGAAATAAAACCGGCCAAGTGCGAGTCGGACTCGCGCACGAAGGGTTCCGTACCATTATCTAGAAAAACGAGCAAAAAAATCACGTTTGTTGTATGGGAGCCCCCTTAAATATTTATTTAATTCTGGTTTTTAGTATTTGTTGTTATAGCGGCAACAGAAATACATCATCTGTGAAAATTTCAACAGTCTAACTATCACGATTCATGAGATACAGCCTGGCGACAGACGGACAGACGAGCAGACGGACAGGCAGAATTAAATTAACACAAATAAACAAAAGTAATCCTATGTCGGTGTAAATGGTCATCGTCAAAAATAAAATGAAATAGAATAATTATAGAATTAATTACTGAAACTAATTCCCTTGTTCTCTTCCACAGGCACCCTACATAATGTACGTGGAAGTACTAGAAACTGAGGGCCACGAGCCGCTCCCCCCTCGCCTACTCCCCCCCGCACCGCCAGCCCCCCATTCCCCCCCAATCAGACATACGAAGAGCGAAGAGAACCTAGTACCGGAGTGGCCAGCTCTATCACTCTATACTGCGTTGGATGACGTCGATGCCGGGGATTGCTGGAGTCATGATGATGAGGAGTTGAGTACGCAGTATCCGCTGCGAGCGCCTGCGCCGGATGCATTGTCTCAGGTGAGGATTCTAGCTTTAGAAGTGGTTTTCAGGTCGGGCTTTGGAATACAGCCTGATTGGATATTTTTATAGATAATGGTACGGAATCCTTCGTGCGCGAGTCCGACTTGTACTTGGGCGGTTTTATTTTTTAAATTTGTTTTTTATTCGGTTTTGTACTATAGGGCGTAAACCCTCGCACTCTGGGTAATCTCTGGGTACGAGTTCCGCCACAATCGAAAGGTTTTGGGAACTTATTTAATTCGTTTATTTAAATATGTTATTACCGGTAAAAAATGTAACATCCACAATATTTATGGAAAAAACTGCACTCCGTTTCGGGCGATAAAAACGCTGACCTTTTTCTGTGACGTCACCGTTCAGTTCGTCAACTCAAAGTGCTTCTGTTCCTTCAATCCAAATAAACGATAATGACCATCATGTTTGTTGTTAGTGTGTTGTGTCGAAAAAATAATTTTCTTTCTTTCTTTTAAAAAAAGATATCCCGCACAAAACGGTGAACGGTGACGTCACTTTTAGAAATTTCGTGATGAGTTAAAATATCAACTTCTCAATGATTAAATTTCACTGTAATAAAATAACGTAAAAAAATACAAATATGCAAATACATTTCTATATCAATAGAGAATACACATAAAAATAATCAATTTTTTTTTAACTTTCTTGCATATTGTTCTCGGTTGCTTACTAAACTCTGCTAATATTTTCAGGTGTCAGCAATGTCAGTAGTATCCTGCGTATCCGGTGCATCAGCGTCATCATGCGGGTCGCGGGAAACACTGGCGGTCGGCGCGGGCGAGGTGCGGCGCCGACTGGAGGCGGCAACGCTGGCGCCGCCGCCCAACGCCTTCAAACACGACCCGCATGACCCCTCCGCTACAGCCCTCAAGGTATGTAGCTATTGTAGGGGCCATGAGAAACGATGCCAATGAGCACAGCCATCAGCCCTCATCGTACGACGATGCAGCAGCTTTTATCATTGTAGCTTTCCTTCTGTACATCACAGAAGAATACCAAATTACGATTCCAGAGCAGAAACCTTTTACTAGATAAAAAAAATATCAGTATCTTCCCAAAGTAGATACAATTAATACTAAAGAGAATTGAGCATAATCTTCTAGCTTTTAAGAAGTCTCATGTCCAAAAGTTTACTAGTTACGTCAGCATCATCAAAAGTTAGATAGTTGATTAGAAGTGCAATTGAAGCCATACAATATAAAATCATCGTAACAGGAATCGTGGGAGAACAAGCTAGCCCGCATGCGGTCGACGTCTCCCTACGGCTCGCTCTCCGGGTGGCGGCTCCTCGGCTGCATCGTGAAGGTCGGCGACGACCTGCGGCAGGAGATGCTGGCGGCGCAGCTGCTGCGGCGGCTCGGCGCGGCCTGGGCGCAGGAGCGCGTCCCACTCCAGCTGCACCCCTACGAGATACTGTGTCTGGACCGCGAGTCGGGACTCATACAGCCGGTTAGTGTGCCATCACTCTACTTCTATACACTACACATTAAACTGAATTTGAAGAAAAACTAAAAATAGTACGTGAAACTTTATTGTGCTAGCTAGAGAAACCAACACTCATGAAGTCATGACACTGTATAAGAGCGAGCAGCTCGACGACACGGCTCGTTTCGCTCACCACACTCACCCCACTGTGACGTCGAGCAGCTCGCTGGGCTCGCCGTTCTAGCAGCATGTCACTGTGTGATGGTGAGCGGCACGCTACGCTCGCCAAACTAGTACTGGTCATGTCGCCTGGCTCGCGTAGTAATGTGGGGGATTGCGGCTCACTATGCTCACCGGACTGGGATAATTGTGGGTTCTGTCAAAGGCGGCCTCCCCTCAATGTGCCTACTGCTGAATAATCATTGAATAAACACAATGCGCGAAATAGAAAATAAACATATTTCAAATGTGCAAGCATGCGGCAAACTGAAGGCACAATATAGCGCTCACTATGCGGAATGCAACCTAACTATCCCTTTCATTTCTCCAGGTTCTAAACTCAGTATCCCTCCATCAAATCAAGAAGCAATCCGGTGCGACGCTACGCGCGTGGCTGACCTTAGAACACGGTCCGCCCACCAGCGAAGGATTTATGCTAGCGCAGAGAAACTTTGTGCAGTCCGCCGCCGCTTACGCGCTCACCAGCTATCTGTTGCAGCTGAAAGATAGGTAACTACCCCCTCCAAAATCAAACAGTCCATGGCTGGCGAGGGACCACCCACCAGCGAGGGATTCATGCTAGCGCAGAGAAACTACACTCTCCAACCGACTTCCAACTTCAGGCTAGAACTATGTACGTGGCTTTAATCGTTAGCTGACCCGTGACATGTTCCAAGTCTCGTACTTCGTGAAAACCATCAGTTTAGGTTTTTTATTATTATTTTTTTAAAAGGTTTCCTGTCTTCTCACACCTAGATTCTAGTTTTAAAATACTTGTATTTCGATAAAAATTTCTTCAAACGTAAGGGGTAACGATGAACGTTACTGTGCCGAAATACCATTCTTATCTACTAGTAGAATTTATATGACGATAATTTATTACTATTTTGTTTCAGGCATAACGGAAACATTCTGCTGGACAGTGCGGGTCGCATAATTCACATCGATTTCGGATTCATATTCTCGATATCGCCTAAAAACTTAGGTTTCGAGAGTTCACCGTTCAAGGTGAATATCTAACTTTAGTTGTAATTATTTTGTTTACAATGTTAGGAGTGTACCCGACGGATTATTTGGTTTTATATTTAACCTTAGTTTAAAGAAGGGCAATTACTTTTAAGTTAACACCTCGCTTGAATGAAGCTCTTCAAAAAGGAAGGCATGAAGGCAGAGAAAATATAATAATCTAGAGGTGGATCTAGAGATTCCCTCGCCGCATGAGATAAGTACATAAAGGCTAACGAAACGCATTTGAATACAATTTTAAAACATTCGCGATATGTTAACATTATTAACGACTAGTTTCCGTCCGCGGCTTCGCACGCGTTGTTTCTATGGATACGTTAAGGTTATATTATCTATCCCGTGGGAACTGTTTTATGGGATAAAAGTAGCTTATGTTTGATTCCAGGCTAAGATCTATGCAAAATTTCAACCCGACCCGTTCAGTAGTTTTGGCGTAAAAAAACAACAACAAAAATCAATCCAAACATCTAGGGGCCTAGAGAGGTTACGGGAATCGAACCCGCAACCTCCTGCGTCGCAAGCGGACCTTCGCTCGCTGCGCCACAGAGGTCGTCCAAAATGACGACTGAAATAAAATCAATGCATACTAAGAACTGTATAATTCCAGCTAACGCAAGAGTTCGTGGAAGTAATGGACGGCGAGAACTCTGACATGTTCCGCTACTACAAGATCCTGATCCTGCGCGGGCTCATCGCGGCGCGCAAGCATTGCGACCAGATCATACACGTTGTAGAACTCATGCGGATGGGTACGTTAATAAACTATGCAATAAAACCTTAATAAATTTAGGTCGCGTAAAACATGAATTAGCCTCGAACGCGAACCTGCGCATGGTACCGTTGAGTGCATAATCATTACTGTAAGAGATTAAATTTGTTACAGGACCTACATACCTACTTAGGCAGTGGGTAGGTATGTAGGTGTATTTGTTTTTTCTCAGTGCCTGCTTGCATGTGCAAGATACGAAAGAATATAGTTCCATAAGCATTTCATCCCGACTTAGATGAAGGGACATCTTCATCAGATGAAGAAGAAATATTCATTTTATCAGTATCATAAGCTTCACCATTTCCCGTTTCTGAATCGCTCGAATCGTTTTCACTGATTTGAATTATCAAACACCATTTGAAATCCGCGAGGCTTGATTAATGAATAGATAACAACCATAACGAAAACAAGTAACAAAAGAGAGTCATCCCGTGACCGTCGTGGTCACGGGATGACTCTCTTTTGTTACTACTAGCTAAATACTACTAGTGTGTAAACCTGAAACGTCGGGAAAAATAGGTTTACAAATGCGATAGGTATAACGGGTATTTTAAATAGTACTAATAATTATGTGTTCGGACGCGTAAGTAAAAAAATAAACAACTGTCATTGCGTACAGAATATTCCCTTTTCATACATTATACATCTTAGTGTATAGTATTATTATATCTGTGTCTTAGTGATGTTATTCGAGTAAATTAATTCTTAATTTTCTTCTCCGCAGGTGGTCAGCTAGCCTGCCTCCGCAGTAGCAGTGCAGTGTCATCCTTCCGCGCTCGCTTCCACGTCGGCAAAACAGAGTCCCAATTAGAAGAACTAGTCGAGAAACTCGTTAGAGACGCACTTAACTCTCTATCCACGCGGTTATACGATAACTACCAGTACTATACTAACGGTATACTTTAAGTATCTGTGAATAAAGACTAAATTCTTGTGAAAAACTGTAGATAGAAAAGGATGACGCCAGTAAGACGCAGTTTCAAGATCTAGTGTAGAAACTCGTAAAGAAGCACACACTCAACTCTCTATTAAAGCGGCTCTACGAAAACTACCAGTACTACACCAACAAATAAGGATTTTTTTTGAAACACGAGATGAAAAGAGAGCCGTCATTCTCTAGCAAGATAGCTGCAGTGTCAAGATCTAGTTGACAAACTATTAAAGACAATAAACTCTATATCAACGGCTTTACAATAACTATCAGTACTAAGGCCCGTATTATAAAAGGTTGGTTAGTCATAGAGCATATGCTTGAGTAACGCTTATGCCATAGAAAAGCGTTACTCTTGCATAGATCGATGACTGGGCAAGCTTTGATAATACGGGCCTAAGTACAACTATATGCTCTAAAAATATTTCCGAACCAAGACTCAATTCTTGTGAAAAACTAGATGCAAAGAGTGACGGAAGTGAAAATCTGCGTGGTTTTTATTTCAGTTGGCGTCTGTTTTGGCGTGGTACTTGATTATATGCGTTTTTAATATCTACTTTGTTGTTATGATGTAGCCCAATTCATAAGAGATTGTCTGAATTTGAATAGTTACTGATTTGTGTGTTATTGGAAGGACAACGACTGTCATATTATAGAAAGCGGGGTTTAAATAGTGCACTTTCTTTGCGCGAAATTATTGTTATTTACTTTTATAATCATAGTTAATATTGTCTTTAGTAAATAAAATTATTTCGGACCTAGTTATAAAAAAAAAAGCGCCCGATTTCTTAACGCGAGAGTTCCAATTCTCCACAAGAAAATTATTTTTGATGACATATTTCAAGTATTTCTTTAACTTGAACTTAACTTGCGCCTCTTTTAGCTTTTAAATTAAGTTTAGTGCCATAACCCTTTACTGATTATGTTATGCTTCTGTCAGACCAGTGGAAGAAAAAACAACAATATTGGTCTCGATTCAGATGTCCCCAAACCTAAATTTGACAGCACCAAAAATTATGGAATCTGTTTTATTTTCATCACTATGAAAGAGACGGCAACATTTTGCTGCTAAATTAGTTTTAGTGACATCTGAATTGGCACCATGTATGTACTTTTAAGGTAGGCAAGCGTTGGTGCAGCGCTGGTTTGGTAGCAGCTTTACCGTTTTATTATTTGCTCAAACGCATAATAAAAAAATAACCAAACCTTTTGACCCGTCCATTGTAGCTAATTCTTAGATTCAAATGCTTTTTACAACCATATCTGTCCTCTTATTAGCGATATCTTGTGTAAAATCAGTTAGAGTGTAAATAATAATAGATGATGAAAATGTTTATGATAATTTTCGCAATGAGAAGACTGATTGTCCAGGCATGAAGTGGTATAGATTTAGGTTTATTATCAGAATAAATTTAAGTTTACCGGTATATTTAAATTAGTTGTGTGCTGCGAGAATGAGCCTATTTGTGTGTAGTCACTGATTTAATAGACAAGATTACTTATAAACGTAACTCACCTGAGTCACGTTTATAAGTAAGCCCGAGAGTGACTACGAAAGGTTATGGTGATATTAGAACGAACTGTATAGCTGTCTAAATGTTTTTGATGAAATTGCGATCTAAATATTTAAGAATAGAATAAAATTTGAATATTATTGCGTGAGGAGCACCAAATTAGGTGAAAATTATAGCTGAAGACTAAATTCTGAACATGAATAGTGAATAAGTTCGTTTACTTTATTCGGAATTTCCGAAAGTAATTAAGTTTTTTGTATGTTAAAAGTTATCAATGTTGTTGTGTATTGTTGAAATTTGTGTTGTAATTCCCAATTGTAAAGACTTCTCGAAATAAATGAAGGATTCATTCAGAGGATATGTGAATTCTTTGTTATTTAGGCTTAAAACAGGCGGGCATCTCTATGGATTTAAATTCCACTTTTCACATAAATGCCTGTTTCTTATAAAGGAGAGTCGGAAACTTCCTAATAGAATCCCGGAGCGAATGCCCGTATGATTTTAGCCTTATTGTACAGGTTTTAGAGTATGTATTCGCTATCCGAGTGAGATCGTTGCCAAATTAAGCGATAAACTTCTCTCGTTACGCAGAAGCTTCTATTTTTCGATAATACAAAACTTTTCGATGTCAACCTTGCTTACGGCGACTTTTGGGCGCGCATTCAAGCTGATTTATTTCTTCGGTATTTTTGTAAAAGATATCCATTTCTTTATTGAATTTAGCTCTTGTTATTGTATGGTGTTAATTTAGTTTTAACCATTGCTATTTTTAATATTGACCAGTTTTCTATGATTAATGATTTACTGAGACTTGTTTACCAACCCAGGGTATTTCTTGTAGACTTCGTATTTTATAACGTTGTCACTCAACATCACTTTGAGGTCAAAAGAAGGTCTATTGTGATTAAATCATGTAATGAAAATATAGTGAAGCCATTGATTGATCTGACTCATTTCTCCACGAAGCACGACGACGACGCTAAGGATTCTAATTATGATTTAGATTAGAAAATAGGTAAGATATTGAAAATAGCAATGCATAGCTTATCAGCTTCGTTTTAGCCCTATTATATCCGCTAGTAAATGCCTAGGACTTCGTCCCATGAGCCTGTGGGATTTTAATAGCGTGTGTTTTCACATCGTCAAACACACCCTACTTTGTCTGTACGACCGGTTGGCGGCGGTTTAGGCTTTGCGTTGTCTGTCAGACACGCGATGATTTATTATTAAGAATGTGTGGGCTATTGTGAATGTATACAGGACATAGATAGATAGTTATTGTTTAATCTAATGAACCTAACTATATTTTATTCTTGAAGGTATTCTCATTGTATTTAATGTTAAATTGAATAATGTAAATAAATGTTTTTGCTTATTATAAAAATTATCCCCAAAAATACTATTATTATTGCATTATATCCAAAGTCCAAAATTTCTCAAAATTTGTTTTATTTATCAACATGTACAGATAATTGTAAGTAGGTACATACTTAAACGTTTATTTTAATTTTTTAAATATACATAATCAGGATTTTTATTTCGGTGTTTTGAATTTACAAAATCCAGACCTACATATTTTATTAGGAAACTTACTACTGTTGAGATAAATATGACTGTTTCTTTCCTGCAAGGTACTGAATCAAGATTTTTGCTTATAAACCTAGCACTTTGTAAAATAGCGAAAGCTCAACGCCTTCGAGCTAAGGCTCCGGCATACTATCGGCATGCCGTGCCACCCGACGAAGCGCGATGCATGTTGTTTTCTATGTCTAGAATCAGTACAGTAATAGAGTACCACCAGACGCGACGACACGTCGTCGGGTGTTTACAACGTGGTTCTGGACATAGAAAATAATACGATTCATACTATTTGACTAACAGGCATAGCGTTTCGTCGGGTCGCATGGCGTGTCGATAGTTTGTTTCCGGCTTAATAGTTACATTCTGACATTGGTTTAGCTTAAAAACAAAAGGTAGAGTTAAAATATAAAGCTAAACTCCTCACTTAATCAATTTACCATCATTTATTGCCGTCCCTTACCCCTGCCCCTTCCACCACCCCCTCCCCTGCCCCGTCCGCCACTCCCGCCCCTTCCGCCACCCCCGCCCCTTGGTTTCCCCCCTCCCTTGCCTTTCTTCATCTTGTGTTTGAGCTTCATCTTGACCTTTTCTTTCCTAAGTCGTTCCTTCACGATTTGTCCTTTGTCTCTGAATTCTTTGGATTTGGATTCTGCGGCTTTCTTCGCTACTCGCTCGTTATGTTTCACCCAGTGCGGACGGAATTCTGATGCTGTGGGAAATAAATGAGGCACATAAGATTGTTGTTACTTCGAGTTATTCAGGTTTATATCGAGAATTGTAATACTGTAATGTAAATCGAAAAGAGACTGAAACACCTAACTTTTAGTGTTAACCATTTGTCATTGTACATATTTTTCAATAATTTAAACATATATAAAAAACAATAGGGGAGAACAGGTAGCATTCATACACCAAGAGCATTCATCATACAGCAGTCATATTTAGTACTAAATACGTCAAAGCGTTTGGGTTTAGATGAGTTTAGACCTCGAGTATGTGTTATCTTTGTGCTTACAGCATTTCTTTGCGAAAGTACTGGCATCTTAAGCTATTCTGGATCTTATCTCTTGTCTTTTAAGTATTTTGTTTCTTTTACGGTACATTTTGTACTGTATGAATGTACCCCAACACTAATTTTCAACAAAATTTTAAATAAATTAAAATAAAAAATCTCGTGGATAATCAACCCAAAACGAATGAAACAAGCATTGTTCAAACACTAAAACTTAACACAATATAATTTAGAGAAAAATTTACCACTACAAAACCCGGTACCTAAAACGGTGGGAATCCACATTTTACTCACAAGGAGCGAAAACATATTACGACTTGTCCTGTACCTAAGTCGAAAAGTCGTAATGTGTTCATATAAATTTCTGCTGAGACTAGCCGCGGAGTGCCGGGGCACTGCGACCGCCGCGGCACTCTGCGGCTAGCCTCAGCCTATGCGAGCGATAACCTACAAGTTATTTACCTATTGCCGCCACCACCAGTTTCCTCATCGGAGCCAGCGTCGGCCAAGTTCCTCTTCCGTCACTCCTCGTACCTGAGTACTACTACCGCCGCAACAAAGAGTGAGTTTCAAATTATAACTTACTAGGTCTTTTCCTGTTGCCACCACCACCAGTTTCCTCTTCATCTGAGCCAGCGTCGGCCACGTTCCTCTTCCGCCACTCCTCGTACTTTCCGCTGCGGTAGCTGGCCGGTACCCGACCGCCACTCTCTGTGCGAATCATCTTTCGGCCGCCGTCCTAGGGAAATATTTATTGTTAATCGGAAACCTTTTTTCGGGCGTACATCCATACTTATATTATAAATTCAAAAGTAACGCTCTCTGTCTGTCTGTCTGTAACCTTTTCACGCATAAACGGCTGATCGGATCTCAATGAAATTTTCTAGGAAGGTTAATGGCATCCCGGGGACGGACAATATGAATATTTGAATAGCGCGTGCGAAGCCATTACATATTTTATGTTATAAGTACATGCAAGCATAGAAATTAAACAGAAGCAGATGAACTGATATTTGAAAGAATTTTTATGACATCACATATGAATTTGGCACTAGTTGTTGCGTCTGCTCGCTGCCAAAGATTTTCCTTCGGTTCTGCGAGCTTTGTGAACAGAAAACTGCCATAATGTTTGCTATGATATATGATGTCACTTACCGGATCAACATGCACCATCTTCTTCCGTTTCCGGTCCCACTTGAGCATTGAATGCTGCTGCTTCTGCGCTTCGCCGCTGTCTGCGTTCATATCGAACTGAGCGGAGGCTGCGCTCGCGTTGAAGTTAACCGCCATGCTGTAATGTAATGTCACGAGGCGAATCGTAAGTATCTATACTAACATCATAATTTCCGTTTGTCTGTTACCTTTTCATGGGATAGCAGCTCAACGGATCTTAATTTTTTTTAAATCTTTATTTAAAGAGCTTTCTCTTTAGAGCTATATCTTTTGCGACTATGTCGCTCTAATTAATTAACATAAATATAATAACACATTAAGCTTACAGATTTAAAATAAATGAGAACACTTAGTTCAACTCCGATAACATAACATATAATATATATTGTATAAAAAGTAAGTCCGTTTTTGGCCGTAAGTTTTGATAATTAGCATAGTTGTATTAGTTAAGGGCTGTGGATTTTGTTTAATAAATAAAATAAAATAACTCTGATCAAAAAAAAAAATTTAATCTCGCCATGAACCAAAAACCTATAGGGTACTTTCCGTTGACCTAGAGCCATGAAATTTGGCAAGAAGCGAGGTCTTATAGCCCAAGTAAAGGAAAAATTCCGAAAACTGTAATATTATAGTCTAATCACAAAAAAAGCATTATTTTGATTCTCTCCATGGACCAAAACCAATAGGGTACTTCCTGTTGAGCTAGAATCATGATATTTGGCAAGATATAAGGTCTTTTATTTATATGTATAATTAATGTAATGTTTAGTTACGGAACCCTCGTTGCGCGAGTCCGACTCGCACTTTAGGTTTTTATTTTTATTATACATAGAAAACGACCAGAACACCCTTAATAAATGTCTGCAGATTGTACACACATTTGTACCATGGCGGTAATCGAACCCGCTACTATGCATCGCAGGCGGACTTTCAGCCATTGTGCCACAGACAGAGGTCAGCTTTTGAGAATAAGCGACTTACCCGATCTCAGTATGTTGATCAGAAGCATAATGTGGTATGTAGTTCTCATCTCGTACCACTTCCTTTTGCCTCCTTTGATGTCCATCTAGGGAAGATTTGCTGAATTTATCGTTTGTGTTGTCCTCTAGTAGACCTTCAGCCTGAAAATATATGTATTTTAAGCTTTTTGCTTTCCTTTTTTAGGGTTCCGTGGTCGATAAGGTAACCCTTATAGTTTTTTTAAAGTATTTTCCAGTAATTTATTACTAAAGGTGGAAACGCACTACGCGACAGCGGAACTGAGCGGCCGCGGCACTTTATGTCAAATTAGAACAAATCACCAAATAAGCCGCGCGGCCTCTTTCGTCATTTGTTCTAATTTGACGGGCAGTGCCGCGGCCGCGCAGTTCCGCTGACGCTTAGTGCGCTTACACCTTAAGCAGTAAACTAACAATGGGTACTAGTATCATAATATCTGTGCAATAGGTATGTAACGGTACTAATATAATTTGATTGTTTCGAAAACTAAAAACCGACATCAAATTCCTTATTATTTACCATGGGGAAAAAAATATGTATATGGGCCCATCTCGGGATCACTATCTATATAACTTCATTACGGATGTAAGCGGGTTAACTACGAACCTTATTTGTAAGTTGTGTTTGTGTATCTATATAACAGTGAAAGAACCATCCAAATCGGTCCACAATTGATGGAGTAATCGATGAACATAAAAAAACATACAGCCGAACATAATTACATATGGAATTAACTGCGGGTATATCGCAGCCTATATAGGCAAAAGTGCCGTCGCGATGCTGCTTAGATCTTTAACAGATGCGTAGTGATATGTTATATTTACTGGCACAGCTAAATAACAATTTATATTTATTGTGTCCACGTGAGCTACTGCCGACTGTTGTACAGTTTGGCAGAAACTATAAATTGTAATGTGCTTTTAATTTAATCTCACTAATATTATAAACGTGAAAGTTTAGATGGATGGATAGATGGATGAATGTTTGTTCCTTTATCACGCCAGAACGGCTGAACGGATCTAGATGAAATTTGGCACAGAGATAGATTATAGTCTGGAATAGAACATAGGCTACTTTTTATCCCGGAATTCCCACGGGAACGGGAACTACGCGGGTGAAACCGCAAGGCGCTGCTAGTAATAAATAAATTAAAAAAAACCCATGTTCCTCGATGGGCAGCATCATCGTTAGTAGGAGTGCGCTGTGCCCTTCGTTTCCCAACCCGATTGCCTAGAGTGGGGTTTATGGGATTACCCATAATGATAAGAGCCAATAAGACTAATAGTGGCCTTATGCCCCAGCAGTGGACTGTAAAAGGCTATTGATGAGACGATGAGATGAAACAGTAAACTATACCTGTAATTTCTTATTTTCTCGAGCCTTCTGTACAGTTTTTCCGTGTTTTTGTTTCTTTAGTTTCATCGCAAGGTATGACGGAGAATCTTGTTTTACCGCTAGTTCTAATATAGTCTGAAAACAAGCATACACATTGTTATTAATATTTTACTGGATATCTAGCTTTTTAAAGGCGGTTGTACTAAATAAACTAGCGGTAGAGCAACACCACCATTTTTACCCGACTACTACTAGCGTCAAAGCAACACCACTATTTTTAGGGTTCCGTACCCAAAGGGTAAAAAACGGGACCCTGTTACTAAGACTTCGCTGTCCGTCTGTCACCAGGCTGGAGATACAGCGTGGTGACCGTGATAGTCAGACAGTTGAAATTTTCACAGATGATGTATTTCTGTTGCCGCTATAACAAATAAAAAAAAAACAGAATAAAATAAATTTAATAACATAGGTCAATAATTTTATGCGTTATATTATTAAGTTTCCAAACTATTGTATATCACAAAAAAAAATCAAGCAGTTATGTGTGCCCTTTTTCGAATTAGATTTCTTGAAGGAGATAGGTAAACGACCTGTAATTGCCAAGCTATCTGGCACAAAGTATAGCAGGTATACAACATAAGGCTAATAACATACCCCTTTTGGTGTATAATTCCTGATCTGCCTAGCGAGTTCGTTAGCCGCCTCCGTAGATTCATCTCGTAGGAACGGATGCGTCTCGTCCGGCAGAGAGATGGTCTTGGCGCGTCGGTTCGCTTCGGCCGACGCGGGCTCTCGCCATTTTATGTACTGCTGCCAACCGCGACCGCAGACCCGGGCTGCGTCTTCCTGGAATTATAATAAAGATTTTATTGAATTCAATATTATTCGTCATATTAAGAACGACTACATTGCTATAACTAGAGTAAATTCAAAGCACACATCACATTATCAGGCTATACTAGTTCACAGCTGGATATGGACCGCCCCGATAATCATAAATTCAAAGCACATGGAAGTTATTCCACTGCGGATAGGTACATCATAAGTACTAGGCTAGCATAAACGTTCAGGAAATAGTTCTCGTTATCTTTGAGTAGCTATTCTCGGACACGCCTGTGAAGTCATCGGGGGATAGCAGAGTCGCGTTTAGGAACAGGTTTTGGTCTAGTAGGTACTTGCCTATCTAGGTGAAATGTAAAAGTCTCAACATATCCTTAAGGCGCAACGTGGGTAGACTCCACCATGAGATGAACCGATGACCTGGTGAAGGTCGCAGGAAGACCTTGGACGCGGATCCGGTAATTGAGGCAATCTTTGGGGAAGTTTTATGCTCACATAGTCCATTGCTGTCTTTCAAGTACTAGGCTAGCATAAATGTGAAGTAGTTCTCACAATCTCTGAGTAGTTCTTCTCCCAGGTGACAACATCCTGGTGCCTCAGTTCCAGCTGTGCGGCTGGCACGGCGCCCCACACGCCGCTCGGACACACGCCCGTGACGTCATCGGGGGACAGGAGAGACGCGTTTAGGAACAGTTGAAGGTCGAGTAGATGGGCCGTGTCTTCGGCTGCGATGAGCGAGAAGGCGCGACCAGCTCGGCCTGCTCTAGCACTGCGACCTGGGAGAGGAAGTGTATATGATAACTAGCTTCTGCTAACGATTTCACAGGCTATTTCGAGATAAAAATAAATAAATAATAATATTGCTGGACAATCCACACAGCATAAGGCTCCAAGTTAAGCAGATAAAATGAGTACTTAATGTTATTTTACGTCCAGAACTTTATGCGTGCAAAATTTCAAACTGATTTGTTCAGTCGCTTTGGTGACTAGAGACAATGGTCTTTCATTAGAACCTGTACAGGTGACGACGCGACGTCACGAACAGGCCAACGCTATGTTCAATACAAGGAAAATTTTAAATAATAGAAAAATAATAAAATTAAAGTTTACAGATAACAAAAAAAAACATTGACTACAGTAATGGTTCTAAAAAATATTTGCAGTATAGTTTCTGAGATTATTGTGATATGAATAATTTCTTTCTTTCTTGTATAAATTTAACAACAAACTCACCAACTCTGTGCACAAACAGCTTAGGCTTCGCCGGAAAGTTGTAGTTAATAACCGTATCCAGCGACGGTAGATCGAGCCCTCTCGCGGCGACGTCGGTCACTATGAGAACCGAACACCTCTTGTTCGAGAACCGGCCCAGAGCGATCTTACGGGCTGACGCGTCTAAGCCGGAGTAAGCGTAGGCGGACGAAATCCCGGCCTTTTCTAGAATCTGAGAGTAAAAAATATATTGTTAAAATATTGCCTAAGTCACACTAATATTAAAAACGCGAAACCTGGAATAACATATAGGTCACTTTTTACCCCATAAATCAGTTCCCATGGGATAAAAAATATAACCTAAATACAACGCGTGCGAAACCGCGAAAAGAAACTAGTAAGTATAATCAATAAACATTAAACTATACAGGGTGCATGTAATGGGTGTACTACGCCGAAAGGGGGTGATTTTGGACCCGGAGGGGGTCAACTTTAGTTCTATGATTTTTATTTATTGTATATCTCTTATGAAGCCAAGTGGCGATGCTAATAGAATAATAAAATCCCTGTAGTGAGTTATATCTTACCAAATGCAAATACTCCACGTGATGCTTCGTCGCCGCAAACACAACCGCCTGCGGCGTCTGGGGCGTGAGTACTTTATCCAGCAGAATCAGCAACGCTGCCGTCTTCAACTCCGCCCGAACCGCCAACCAACCGAGCCATAGCGTGTCCGGCAGCTTCCAATCAATATCCAACCTTATTAACATAGGGTCTGAAAGTCCCGCTCGAGCGAATTCCACGAGCATTTTGGGTAGTGTCGCAGAGAAAAGTAGAGTTTGTCGGGAGGAGGGCAGACGGGCGACTATCTCTTGCAGTTGCTCGCCGAAACCTAGTTCGAAGAGGCGGTCGGCTTCGTCGAAGACTATGATCTCTGGAAGAAATAACAAACTTGGTGATTGATTGGTGAACTAGGTTCTTTATTGCACCCGAGAGGTGCTACAAAGCTTGTACAGTGCGTGTACACATACACGCTATAAAAAAATATTGTCTCAAAAGGAAGGACACGTCAGTAGAAAATACCTATGGTTAGAACAATTCTGAACTTCTTTCAGTTATTCTACAAAAAAAATACCAGACCCGCACATAGATCATCAGATGATCTATGTGCGGGTCTGGTATTGTATTGTGTTGTTTTTATTTTTCTCAACCCAGTTGGCAGGAACTATAGAATTAGTTAGTAGGTACAAAGAATCGTTTAGAGACGGATGTAATTGCTTAGTAATATTACACGTAAAAATGTAATATCTAGGCCAAAATATATATTATGATCCGATGGCATAAAAATTATTTAATAAATGCAGTTGCATCGGATCTATGATCCATCGGGAACGTTTTGTTTGATCAGATGCAACCACACTCTGATCATATGATCAGATGGGAATAACCCCTAGATCGAAAGGTTGTGATAAATTTAGCTTGGTTTCTTGTGCTATTCGCCGGTTTTTTGATATGGACTTGTTTGATTTGATCATTAGGATAACCAAATACCCACTGGACTTTCGCTACCGCTCTGCGTAGCGAATACTCATAGGTCTGAACAGGCTCTTACTTTTGGGTCATAAAATATATAAATAAATAATGCGGCTGGGGAATATTCCCGCAAGATCGCGTGCGAAGCTGCGGCAAGCTAGTTTATAATAGAGTGAGAAATACTCTGAGCCAGAAGTACTATGCTCTAAGTGCTTTGTATCAGGAAGACTTACTGATGTTATCAAGTTTCAAGCTCATCTCTATACAGATGTGCAGAAAACGACCAGGTGTCGCAACCACTAAATCCGGTGCTGTCCCTGACATGACACTGAACTGTTGCTCAATGGACTCTCCACCGAGGATCGCAGCTGATGTCAGGCCGGTGAACTTGCCCAGTTCTCTTGCGAAGCGAAGAGTCTAATATCATAAAAATCTACTTAATTTTTGGAGAGATAAATGGACCACTTTTCTAGGGGTATATACACCTTGTGAACTCTACCTGACCATAAATAATAAATGTAACAGCTTTCCCACAGAATCACCTTTTTAGACACATGTATAAACAAGTTGTATCTGTCATTACGGCATACTTGGTTAAGATAGTTATTACTTTTATTTATCACCTTTTAAACAGATTTTACTTAATGAAATATATTACAGAGAACAGCAATGTAATGGTTTAATCTGCTCATATTTTTTTAATGTGGAGACTAATGCTAATTAATACCTTAGAGAGTTTAAACTTAGTTTAACTTCATTCAAACTGTTAGTTTATCTATAAAAATAAAGTATCACAAACACATGCATGCACACAACAACAATCACATTAACATTAACTAATAATAATGTTAGCACTAATTGTGATCTCACTTTGATCTCTACACTAGGATACCCTGTGCTGTAGTCAAAAAAGTAGTATGGTTCTAGTTTAGAGTTGCATAGATGGTACTAGTGTTTGGATCATACATAAGTGACTTTAAGACCTTGCTTGTTTTTTCAGTTCTGTTACTATATAGTTATTCTGTGGTTCGGTTCAGTTCAGTTCCGATGACAATCATCTTACCTGAAGAGCCAACTCTCTTGTCGGAGAAAGTATGAGAGCTCTTAAGTTCTTGCCCGGCAATGCTTTATTGTTGGGCAACAGTAGCTTCTCTAATATTGGCAATATGAAGCAGGCTGTCTTGCCTGACCCAGTCCTTGCCATGGCCACCACGTCCCTGCCTGTCAATGCCAGTGGAATCGTCTGTAATATAGTGAGACTGTAGGTAAGCAAGATCAACTGAATATTGCTGGGTTAAGCATAGAAAGAAGTCAATTCCTTAAACTTTCTTTACACCCTGTAAAGAAAGTTTAAGGAATTGACTCAGCTAGCAATTTTTGATTAGTATTTTGAAAGAAATACTTTTTAATCGGATTTAAAACTGAACCTAAGGCATCTAGGGGAATAATATGCATAGTTTGTAAACACGAAAGTTTAGAGGTTATGGAAGATGTGATTATTGAGTAAATAAGTCTAATTTTACAAAAGTACCTTTCTCTGTATAGGAGTAGGTTGTTTATAACCACGTTTTGTGATACCCTTGAGCACGGGGAAACTCAGTCCCATGGTTTGAAAGCCTCCAGAGCCTTTCTTTTTCTTCTTCTCAACTTTTGCCTCTTTGCTATCATTTTCACCGTCGTCGGGGGCATCGAAGCCTGGAAGATGGTCACGCTTTTCTTTAGGTTTTGACATCTTGCTGTGTATTATTTACAAAAAATAATTGAAATCAAACAAAAGTCCACATGCATCTCAATCCGCATGTCCTCAATGTTTACATTTTTTGACACCTTTTGACACGGACAAAACAAAACATGTCTGCTAAAAAGGCACTGACAGGACAGAAAATGCGGAAGTAATGGTGATTTCGTTGGTCCAACCACGGATTATAAGACTAAATTTTTTTTGCTCTATGGATCCAACCAAGTCAAAGTCAAAGCTCTGTACCGAAGGAGATCTCTCTTTTTTCATTGTCACCAATCACCAACCAATGAAAAAAGAGATCCCCTTTCACTAACCACCCAACGATCAAGGGCTGCGGTCCGTTTATCGTTCACAAGACTATCAGCGCTAAAAGCGCTCAAAGTCGTTCCGAATTCTTTTAGCGCGATAACGACTGATAGCGGGCTATGATAAACGGACCGGCTGTAGACGCGCTTACATCGCTCACGTAAACATAACCTCAATTGTTTTATGGTTACTTTGAAAATTTTCGTTTTGTAGTCGAATAATTGGAAAATAAATAGATCAGCAACTTCTTCAAACACTTTTAGATACGTTAGACTCTGATTTAAAATCTTTCTGCTTAGTAAAGATTATCTCGATCGAATGACAAGTGTTACACCTGTCAATTTAAGTGTTACACCTGTCAATTTGACAGATCGTTCACAGCGACCATGCTCGGTAGCATGGGCGTTGTGAGCGCAAAATGGCGCCGGTTATGACGTCATCTATGACGTTTCGCTATCGATGGTAGACGTGCTAACGGATAAACGGACCGCTGGTTGTGAGCGCTCAAATCGATTTTATCTATAAACGGAACGCAGCCAAGGAAGACGGAGTGATTTCTCCGGTCCACGCCAACCATCACACCATATTAGCTCTATGACCACACCTCATCCATGACGAGGAGTCTTCGATCAAAAATAAGTAGGTACCTACTTCGCGGGGCCGGCAAAGCCGGAAATTTTTGATCGAAGCGAGGAGTACATTAAAAAATAACTCTATACCTGATGCATCATCTGAAGGCAAAGAGTTATTAACTATAGTACTATCCAATATAATAACTCTATGTGTAGGTACATAAAAGTACCTACCACTTGCTCGTTGAGAACTTAGAGATGCATCTTAAAAAAGAATTGATGCTCTTACATCAGATGTTTTACTGCCCTTGTCCGTAGAAACCTATACTAATTATTGCTTTGTTGCTTTGACCTTACTAAGTAAGTAGTAGGTAGGTATCTCCAATAATAATTTACGTAATTATTTTGTAAAATTAGATATTACCACATCATCTTACCTACGTGAACGATTTAATTAGCTCACCCTGAATTCAGTGGCGTACTTATCTTTATGTCACCTGGGCCATGGCCCAGGGCGCTAGGCACCGAGGGGCGACACAAGCCTCCTCTCGCGGCCTGCCGCCGCCGCCGCTTCGCTAGCTCTCCTCGCCGTCAACATTTTTGCCTGCCTCTGGTCCAGAGCTCATCCCTCGTTTAAAGTCAGAACCTATGCAAAACACTGCAAAAAATCTAAGGAAACGTTGGCGGCTCGAAGCGCGACGTTCATTCTATATTGTGTGTTGTTTTCCTATTTTGTTGTTAATACCGGGTATCGGTACCATCTCACGCTACGCCACTACAGCAGTGCATAATTATGAATTTAAATAAAAAATATTTAGATGAAGTTGTTTGTAGTGTAATAGGTAGTTACATACAGTAGGTACCAGACAGTGAATCCATGAAAGTGCAACTACGGAACACGCACTTTGTCACTTTATTTTCGTTAACCTAAAGGCAGCAAACCATATAGGCCCAGGGCGTAGAATTTTAAGAACCTACTGCCTGCAATAGCAATAGGTAGGTAATCTAGTTAAATAAAGGAAGTGGAAGTTCCTAGTTCCTCTTTTAACAGGTAGTACCTAGTTTACAGCCACAAGGATTCTGTGAATTTTTTTATATCGATCGTGCCAGCCTTGACATCGAAGTAGTAAACACGTCAAACTGCCAATCTTTCCATGAGTAGGCTCCGCTTATTCCGGCGGATAACAGGAAGTCTCCACATTAGCTAGATAAATGTAGGTTTCTGTAAAGGAGGTAGGTTCTATATGTACCTACCTAGTATTCTGGTGAGAAGATAGCAACTTATCTCATGTGTTCAGTTAGGTACAAACTACCTTACCTACTCTAGTAAATACCTACCTATTTATACTTACGCAATAACGTCTTAGGTAGGTCGGTAATCCTTTTTTCAATGTGTAGAATATAATTGCTCCTTTTCAGAAATGGTGTCCTAGGTAGGTACATTTTCAGGCTCTTCGTGAGTACGGTTCTAATTAGGGAAGAAAAACAAACGGTAACGATACAAATAAAGGTAATGTAATCGCATAATCGGAGACCGGACATTAATAGCACAACCATTTTTGAAAATTTTCGAAACTCCCTTCCTACATTACTTTACGCACATACACTACACTACATAACACTGCTTGGGTCAAAATGATGAAGGTCAGAAGTCGGTTAACTGGATATTAGCAGCGATTTATGCGGAACCCTTGAAAAATATGTCGAGGATGAGCTGTCCACTTCACTTTTGGATTTGGGTACAACTCATCTGAATCAAAATTCTCTCGGTTTTTGGGATTGGAGTTGTACCCTTATCAGTTATCAAAAAGTGAAGGATAACTAATCCGCGGATGAGTTTTTCTCGGATGAGTTGTACCCTAACCCGATCTTTGCACGGCTACGGCGGCTGGTCTAACATAGGTACCTCTCTACCCACAGCACATGCTAGATGAAAGTAAAATATTGAAGTGGTAGCTAAGGTACACAGAAAAAAAATGGCCCAGTAGGTTTCGTGAGGACTGACAATCATACTAAGACGAGTAATGGGGTTCTAGGATTTGAATAAGTTACCTTTGCCTACGTACTCCGTTATTCTCCGAAGGCCTATGATAAACATTAATGATTCAAAAGCCAGCAAGCCGCAACGGATTTCCCCTGCATACGATAATCATGGAAGATTCCTAAAGGCATATAATCGTATTTATTTTAAGTAAGAAAACAAACAGGTATTTCGCATGAAACAGGTGTAATGACCACAGCAAACAAGTGTATGACGTGTGTTGTAACTTGTAAGTTAAAAATACGTTCCTAGTAATGTTAGGTAACTGATGTTTTAGTCTTTCCCGTTCGCGTCTAGCAAGATTTATTTTAGAAGTGTCCAAACTGGAATAAGCTGGTCAGGTCATTATCAGGAAGGAAGTTACTCAGATAGGTAATCAATATGGAAGTAGTAGGTAAGGTATCTAGTAGCTTTGATTACGTAAATCGGCTAAAAATACAAAACCTACCTAATTAACAAGCTTTTAAAGTAGGTACTCATTTATTCATGCAGTATAATTATATGTATAGCAAACGTACCTACATATAATGTAGGTCAGTATTACTATGTATGCTATTTATACAAAGGAGTTTGAATTGGAGTTGATTATTATGAAATACAAAAATTATTATTATAATTGATTTGAATTTACATAACAACATAATCATAACTTATACATAATCAATAATAAAAATCATTACTAACAAAGAAAATTACAATCAAATAATAGAACTAAATTAAAACTAGTATTTACAATTGAAACAATTGAGCTAACTGCAGCCTGTTGAAAACAACCAATTACATAATTAATTACTCTAGGTAATTTATGGCTTCCGAACTCATCGAAAGATTATCACGCTTGATTGACAAGCCTCGATTTGAGATGGCACTTGATTGTGGAGTGGCTTGGCGCGTCCAGTTATGTCTCTAGGGATACTGTTGCTTGGTATTGGTACCTACAGCATTCAACCAGCAGTATACAGGATGTCCCCCGAATAACTAACTGATATCCCCAAAACATGTGAAACTAGATCAAAAATGGTCGACGAATATGACATGTTTGAAATAGTGGAAGAATTGAACCTTTTGTAATTTAATTTTGCTTTACACGTTTCCCATAATCAACTCACTTTAAATTTAATCTCTTCAAGTTATTTATTTCAATGAAAATTACCTTATTTCACTCTTGAAAATATAACCTTCTACATAGGTACCTAGTCTGTTGAAAAAATACACAAACACTCGAAAAGTGATGTTAAATTTGTCCTAACTGCAAAATTGAGGCTGTCGCCTACACATTTTAATAGATAAATCAGTATAATACTGTACTAAATTATAGCGTATATTCTACGCTATAATTAAAGCATATCATACGCTATAATTTAACACATGAAACTATGGCTGTAGATCATTTCAGAATTATCTATTTGCTTAGCTATTTATTAAAAAAATAAACCATTCAAGCGGCGCTTCAGTGATTTTTGGTAGGTAAGTAGGTAGGTGAAAAAAACCCAGAAAAAATAGCAAACCAAGTCTTTATCACGAGACCAGTACTAATTTTCATTCTTGGTATCCTCACGTTTTCCGCCGTCCAAATAATAAAAGCCGGTTTTCTAAACCAGTTTTTAATAAGAAAAATGCCGTTTGGTGACAAGACCAAACCTAGTGAAGTAGGTATAGTATGTTGCTGTTGATTTATTTCACCATCTTACAAAACAAGAAAACAATAATAAATAAATTGCGTAATAAATTAAATAGTAATAATCCTTATCTTCCTTATAACCTTCCATCCCAAGGTCGCCTGGAAGAGATCGCTCATAGCGATAAGGCCGCTTTTGTATTTCTTTTCGTAGCATTTATTTCTGTACTGTTTTCTGTGTTTGTGTGGTATAATAGTTGTACCACACAAACACAGAAAACAGTACAGAAATGTGTGGCACAAATGTTGTCTATCTATCTATCTAACCTTCTCTTATGGACGAATGTGGGGGTCGGCAGCCTATATTTAGGTATTTTTGGACGTAACAAACAAAATCAAATAAGTTTAACATTTATAAGGCATTTTCTTTCTTCTCGCACGAAAATAGGTACCTCTACAATTTTAACAACTTATCCTTATTTTTAGGGTCACTAGGAAAATCAACGTCGAAAATTGTGGTACGAAATGCACACACATTATGGTGCTTTATTCCGTCATAAGTGTATTTTAGTTAATAATCGAAAGAGAGAAGTCGAGAAGTCTCGAAAGAGAGTTGCGATTTACATCATTGTGTAGGTGATTTTGCTTTCTTTCTTCTGATAGGTCTCACTTTCGCTACGTTTCTTTCTTCTCAACATTATTTATAGAACAGCTTCGTAGCTCATGCTACGACGCTACGCTGCCGGATCGGGCGTAGCATACAAAAGACTTCAACGAGCACCCGGTTTTGTACAACCAACTAAACTCACATTATCTCTGTAACTAGTATATCTACCGAGTTATAGTTTTCACTGTACTAAAGCCTATTCGAGAAGATCTTCTTTTTTACATTCAATGTCCTAATTTTTCCTCCTAACTCCTAACTCTACCGAGACGGTAGGGCCCGTCTCGGTAGAGTAGAATAATATATTACTGTGTCGTAGACCTTCGTAGCGCGTACTATGATTCTATACCGGGGCCGGTGTGCGTGACCAGCAAGATTTCACACTCGCATGTCTGAATTTTGTATGAATATTGAAAATGACTAAACAAACCTATTCGTTATGTGCACCTTTCAAGCAATAATATTGCAATATAGCTCACTTCGCTTGCCAATTTCCACTCGCGCACATTTACACATCTGATACCAGAGCTCCGAGTCCATTTGACGATAGTAGGTACCGAGTCGTGATCGTGACGTCTTATTGTATGGGTTTTGCGTAGTTCCCTATCTGCACGATAGAGGCGCTGTACCAGAACCTATGGGAAAATGAGACGTCACGATCACGTATCGATACTATCGTCATAAATTGGCGACCTCTGTGACGCGTTGGGCGAAGGTCCGCCTGCGGCGCAGGAGGTTGCGGCTTCGATTCCCGCCTCGGGAGAAATGTTTGTACGATCTGCAGATATTTGTTCAGGGTGTTCTGGTCGTTTTCTATGTATAAAAAATATCTATCTATGTAAATATAGTATTATGTATATCAGATATCTAGTACCCATAACACAAGCTCTGCTTAGCTTGTGGCTAGATAATGCAGTGTGAATTGTCCAAGTATTATTATTATTAATGTTACTTCCTATCGTCAAACGGACTCGGGGTTCAGATATCCTTCAAACTGAAGAACGAAGTGCTGCTTGGCAGCAAAAAAATAGACCTACATAAAAGCCTCTACTACCTACTCTAAAGAAAATGATATTAATCAATTAGGAACTTAATTAATCATATATATTTGCCATTAACCTAATCAATTTAATGGACTGTTTATAACCTAGGTGCACTAATATAACCCATTCATACGTAACCTAAATAGCTAGGTATTGATTGGTTAGGTAGCTATTAGGGTTGCCAACCCTACTATATTATATAGTATCCTACTATATTTGAGCACCGCCTACTATATTTCTGGAAAAAAAATATAGTAGGCGAAACTACTATATTTTTCGGACCCTAAAAAATTTACATGCAACAATTATTTAATGCGTGAAACGGAACGCATCCTCTGCATTGGAAGGCTTGAGTACCTAATGTCAGTCATTCTTTAGCCGTACGGTACGGTATGTTATTAGGTCCAAGGTACGTTAAAGTTGATGTTATCTTCCTACTACAGTACTGAGTGCGACTGTCAAAATCGCGACGCGATTTACGTGCACTTTGTTTGACAGAAACAGAGCAGTTTAATCTTGTAAACAGGTTGATTGATTCGAATTTTCAAAACAAAGATTCCTTCCTTCCTTACAGTTAATACAACATTTACAACTAGCAAAGCAAAATAAAGTTCATCCTTATAAATAAACTACCCTGTGTGTGCTGTGTGAGTGCGTGTGTGAATGTAAATTAAAATGGATATAATACATACCCGTGCGAAGCCGGGGCGGGTCGCTAGTTCTTAATAAATTATTATCGACTAATAAATAATATTGAAATAAGTTTGTTATACTAAGTACTGTAATATAACTATGTTGAACAGAAACTACTCTTTTTTTTTTAGATTTTTCCTATCCTACTATATTTTTAAGAGGAAGATTTCCAAATCTACTATATTTGAACCAAAATAATCTGGCAACCCTAGTAGCTATATCGACTCGATAAGTAGATATTATAATAAAAATCGCATGCAGCGGATGCACGTTCACGATAAATGTTACAACCAATGTCAGCGAAGTACCAAATACCTCCTAAATTACCAATACCAGTGATTCTACACTAGACCCACTATAACTGCATATTTCATAGGGCACAGTGCGCGCCATTTTGTGAAAAGGATAGGCATAGGATTTCGCATTCAAAGGAGCGGGACAGAGCATATGTTTTTGGAACGGCGTGGGCGCAAAAATCTAGTTTTTGCTTATTATCAACTTCACAACTTTTATAGAACTGTTTCTAGGAACCAAACAATTAGTTATGACTATAACGTAGTGGTTTTAATCTCTTTGGTTATGACCTACGCATCAAAATATGCCAATTCAATGGACCGCAGGGTGATCTCGAACAAATTTGTGCGAAACAGTACACTTTCATAATTTTTTTATGGTCTCCGTTGGCGTGGCGTCGCCAGCTTGTTAGGCATAGTCCACATCTCTGCTTTGTACCGCCCGCCGATCATTCTCGGCAGGGCACCGAGCTGTATTGTCGAGAATTTTGTATCTCTGCTTCGATCGCGACATAAAATATGACACATCTCTGATGGTATCGGCTGAAGCTGAGTGGAGACGAGATGTGTATCTAAATGTCGACGACATTTGACTATTGGACGTCGACATCTCGTGGTGGTTCAAAACATCCCGCCTCTCGTATCGCTTTCGCTTTTGTGAAGTCAGGGCCTTATTCTCCTTGCTGCTTAGATACTTTTCTATTTTCTATCGAAGATAATGTAAACGTTTCCCATTTTCCATAGATTTTCCAAACAGTTTTTGACGTATAGATTGTTTTGACCAAAGATAATAAAATCACTACGTTTTGTTGACGTAAAACTTCACCTTTTCGTAAATATTCAAGAAAAATATTAGGGAATTTATATACATTGTTTTTAGAACTTACTTTTAGTATTTAGAATAAATTGTACGCGGGCTCTCTTTCATAATCTACTGAACATATCCAAATAAGTACCAATCCTGCTACTTATGTATAGGGTACCTATAAGTACCTTCATTTTATCTGAGTGCGCCTTCCTACCTTCCTGCGTACTTTGAAAATGCCTTGGGATATTACTGAGGGTAAGTTACTTTTCATGCAAAGGGAAAATTAGCAGAAGTAAGGGAGCTCCAGATAGCGGTTTCGCATGTTATTTCCGTTATAAAACATAGCTCATAGACAGTTCCCTTATATGGGATAAGCATATAGACGCAATCTGCGGTAAGCTAGGATGTGTGTGTTTGTGAGCACGGCGTCGCCCGACATAGTCTCCTGCTACTACGCGATAGTCCACAGTTCTCTCTCATACGGGGTAGAGCTGTGGGTGCGAGCGGCCGACGTTCAGTGGGCCTTCGGGCTCGAATGATTTGTGAAGTCGAATAATTCGAATGAAATCATTCACAGTCGCGCATTTTTACTGTATATATCCCGTTGTCTTACGGCAATGCCGATATAACGTAACTTATCAAAAAGTAACATTTCTCCTCAGACTTTGAATACGTCGTCGTGAAGATCGAGCCTCCACTCGTATGCTTTGGTTCCTCCTTGAACCGGAAAGCCCTGCCGACTGATACGAAACACCAGAGTCCGTTCATGAGGCGGCTCGCCAGAGAATGTTGGAATAACCTGGGACCAGGGACGTATGATGGTGAAAGGAGTGCTTTCTATGACGTCTCTCACAGGGTAAATAACTATAAAAATTTCATTACTCAAGCAATCATCATTGGCCTTCTGTTGGACATAGGCCTCCTCTAATGAGCGCCATAGCCCACTGTCTTCAGCTTCACCACATCCAGCATCTGCCTGCAGTCTTTCGCAGGTCATCACATGGCCAGAGGATTCCTACGCTCTATTAGCCGAGTCGCGGTCTCCACTCAAGCTCATGATTGTGTTATGTTGTGTTATGGTCTAGGCATGTTCTATATTTTCATTTGTATTTTTGTAAACCTAGCTGTAAGTTTCTCCAAAATTTTGAAAATAAAATTAAAATGTTTTGTAGTTGTCGAAGATGTGATAAAAATACGAATGAACCACCATGTAGTATGTTCTGAAATTATTTTCGGTTTGGAATTAAAGCTGATTTTGTTCAGTACATTCAGATGGAGAATAAACATTAATTTTGACAAAAGTACCTACAAAATTTAAAAAATATTAAACTACTATATTTGCAACTTCGCTAAGGAATCTCCTACTCGTCTATCAAACATTTTAATTATATTATTCCGCAATTCCAGAAATATAGTAAACGCGGATTGGGCTCAAGATCTCCGCGGTGGAAGGACAAGGTTCAGTACCAACGAGAACCCGAAATACCACCGAAATATAAAAAAATTAAACAGAACTGTGCTCCATTTAACCAGACTTCTAAGAGAAAAGCAATATTCAAAGCTAGCGATTATCCTTCGTAAGTTTTTTGATTATCTATAGATCTATCTATTTACTATCCACCTAGTCTCGAAGGTCGAAATTTGCGGACATGCGGTCAAATCATACTACAATCGAATATAAACGTATGCATATCAGAAATCAATCACTTTTATTTCTTAAGCTTACAAAATAAACTCTAACGAACGAATACTCAAACGCATCTCAGATTTAAGCACGTCTCAAGTCGTCGTTTTTTGACAGTTTTCAATTTCATTTCATTTATAAATCCACCTGTTTATACACTTGATGTCGTTGTAGTCTAAATATTTTTCTTAATTTAACATGTTGGTAGGCACTGAATTAAAACTTTGTAAGTATACAACACAAGTTTTGTGTGAAGGAAAGAATCACCATATGGATTGTATGATAGATAGATAGATAAATCATTTATTTTTCGTCTGCAGACACACATAACAAAATAAACCAAGTAACAAAAGTGATTTTAAACTACTTATTGTATGCAGAAACAGTAATTCCCATAAATATAGATAAATATTTAACACATTAAATATACAAATAATCAGCTGTAAAGGGGCCTAAATAATAATATAGTCAAACTCAAAATATACATGTATGTATATATTTATGTACAATTACATGTCAAGGAATGTCATAATGAATCAGCTGTATAGGGGTGTTGTCAAAATAAACTAAAACAAAGATAGGCAAATAGCTTACTATCAAATACAAATATAATAAAAAGTTAATAAATTAAAATATATGTCATCCATGAAAATCTATCAAAAATTTGTCGCTTGAGACATGCTTATATCTGAGTTGCGTTTGAGTATTCGGGGGTAAGGCTCGTATTACGAGAGCTTGCTCAGTCATTAATCTATGGTTGAGTAATAGTTTTCTATGGTATAATCTTCACTCAAGCACGGATCTATGACTGAGACAACGAAACAAGAGAAACTCTCACAATACCTACGGACCTTAGACACGTAAAATAAATTGTTAATTATTAGCAAATTAGATGACGACCTCTGTGGCGCAGAGGGCGCGTTGCTAGTTTGATTACCGCCTCGGGACAAATCTTTGTAGTAAGAGGCTATAGCGATATACATAGTTGGTACTACGGTTTTTGTTATAGTGCGCCTTTGCACGGGGTAGTATCTAAGAAATTAAATAAATCCAAAAAAAATTATTTCGGCGGGAGTTGTACCCGCGCCCTACCTTCAGTACACCCGTAATGCGCTAACTATCTGCGCGACGAATTCAAGTAACTGCTATGTCGAAAATCTTTGGGACTTCCTACGTACTCAAGCGCGCCGTTAGCTCCACCTACAGGGGAAGCATTGGAGTTTATCCAATCCTTTTCAAAGACTATAGTTACATTTAGTTTAGGTGTCAAGTCCCGGCGAAATAGTTTTTTTTGGCATTTATTTATTTTCCTAGTGGATACTATGTTTATAACACATTTAATTGTTCTGTGTAGATAGGTTAGGTACCCAACCTACCTAGTACTTACTTCTAAATAACTTTTGCCCTGTTTATATTTCTCATATCTCGAGGGTAACGGTGTTGATTGCACTTATAGAATAACACTTAGACTATGTATCTTTAAAATTAGGCTAAGAGTGTAATTGTTTGTTACCCCGAATAAATAAAATAAAAATAAAAAATATAAAACCACAATCACGAAATAAATATCGATCATAAATGTTCTTGATTATATTTCTTGTTTTGTAACTTTTTCAGGCCATGTGACTACTGCCCGGATTATAAGAAACGCGAAATTGATTTTACATACGGCTTCTCTGACAAAAAACTTCTGAAATGTCCAGTTGCGGTGAGTTTTATAAATTTAGACTTGTATGAATATCACAAGGAAGATTGATGACCTACGGGTCCGAGACGTGGTCGCTGATAGGCCTCGTTCGTAAGCTTCAGAGTCACTCACTCAGCGGGCTATGGAGAGAGCTAAAGCTTGGAGTTTCTCTACATGATAGAATCCGGAACTCGGAAATCCGTAGAAGATCCAAAATAACTGACATAGCTCTCAGAATTAGTATCAGAAGTGGCAGTGGGCAGGTTATATAACTCGCAGAACTGTTAACCCTTGGGGAGTAAAGGTTCTCGAGTGGCAGCCGCGATGCAAGGCGATTCGTTTCGCGTTGTGTTGGGAGACCATCGATGGACCAAAGACATCGTAGCGGTCGCAGGGAGTCGATGGATGGAGGCCGTTCTGGACCGGTACTTGTTTGTGGCGTCGTAAGGGGGAGGCCTTTGTCCAGCTGTGGAGGTGTATGGGCTGATATGGTGATCACAAGGAATTAAATTAGGTTATTGTATACATTACAATTACAATACAATATACTTTATTGAATAGAATAGAATAGAAAGAATAGAAAAAACTTTATTTGGCACTCGTACAAGCAGGAACAATCATTTATAAAAGAGACACAAAAATAAACAACTTGCTCGAGTCACAAAAAGGTCTTTGTCTCAGCATAATGTTAGTCGCGTTTGCAACCAACGCTGATCTTCCGACAAGACCGTTTGGTATAGTTTGGCACACCAATCAATAAAAAAAAATACATATATCACAGAAAACAAAAACGATAACAAATAGTGTACAATGGGCGGCCTTATCGCTAAGAGCGATCTCTGCCAGGCAACCTTATGATGGAGAAGAAGTGATAGAAAAAGTATAGACGGTGGCGTGTAAATAGAAAACTGTGTGTGTATATTTATTGAACTATTGACCTCGTAGATTAATTTCATTTGTTAGTGAACTTCCTAGTATTTTTGGTGACAGACTCGTCTGAGTCGTCTCCCTGATTGCCCACCTCGGGGAGACGTCAGAATTTACCAGACAATAAATAATTTTCAGACTTCGTTAGGATAAATGTTGATATCCCATCCCATCCCCGCGAAGCGCGGGGGGGGGGGGGGCGCCTACAGACGATTAAGAGGATAAGGGGTCCAAGGGTCCCCGGGGGAGGCAATCAGGGGAAACACGAGTCTGTCACTGTATTTTTTCAGCGTCAATAACTCCCCCATTAGGTTAAGTTTTAGATCATTATATGACTGTATCAAAAATGATTGCGTTTCACATGAAGATTTAGCAGAAGAAAACACTATTATGGGGCGAGATTGTTGAAAAACTCATTTCATAAATTTTTTACTTATTTTTTTCATCAACCATATTTCTTGCATAATCGATTCACTCTTACAAAAGTTTAAGTATACACAAATCCTATTATTTATAACAAGCTGTTTCCCGCGGCTCCGCCCGCGCTTTTCAAGTAGTCTATGTCCGTCTCCGGGATACTATTTTACCTCCCTGCCAAATGTCATTAAGATCCGTTCAACCTTTTAGGCGTGAAAAGGAAAAACAGACAGACAGAGTTACTTCCGAATTAATAATATTAGTATGGATAACGGGTTATTTTCCTGTCATGCAGATTTCCGCTCGCATGCGGATGGTACTTGTATTTATCACCCGAAACCTATAATTTAATATCTGTTTTTCTTATCACGCGGGCCACACGCACACGGAACGCGGACTGGCTAGACTGGCTGGCGAGCAATTATACTTATAATTGCCCGGCCGGGTGGCCCGCACGCGGGCGGAATTCCGCATAACAGGAAAAGGGCCCTTATTGACGAATAGCCCCGGTCCACATCTGTAAAAAATACAAATACATCGAATCCGTCTTTATTGTACTGTTATGTCCAGTCTATCCCAAAGTTGCCTGGAAGAGATCATTCAAAGCGATAAGGCTGCCCTTTGTACTTCCTTGATTCTCAGGCGGTTCTTCTGTATTGTATTTTGTATTTGTGTGTTATAATGAAGAGTTATCTAGGCATGTATTACCCGGTCACAATCACAACCTCTGTGGCGCGAGATCGACAGGTATTGTGACCGAGATTATATCTATCTATCGATTAGTAACGCCTTCCAAACTTATATGTACATAATTTAAAACGTGGAAGAGCGAAATCACCTATCACAAGTGTTTCCATAACACTTAAAAGGTGATTTCATTTACTAATATGACTGTGTATCTTTTATTACTGAATAAAACATTATTATTATTATTATAATAATGTATGCGTGAGTCATCACGACAGAGAGGTATAATTTGTGTTTTTTTTTTGTATAGATTAAATGTGTTCCCTACAACCTGGACACCTGCGGAGTCTGTGGCCGCTCCTGCTCAGCGCAGGGAGACTATTGGCAATTCGAGGACCGGTTATTCCTCTGCAGAAAGCACTATGACAAACTGTTCAAAAACTGCTTATCGAAATACCAGGGAATAAAGCTATCAGAATTCAAAGTAAGTTACTCTTTATTGACATATTTTATTTCGATAGGTAAAGGTTACTAATAATAACTAAGGTTAATAAAGGGTTATTGGTAAATTAGTGACAATACGTGAACTGCAGGTTCAGCCCATGATGGGCTGAACCTGCAGTTCACAAACACGTTTGTGAAGACGCCAGGTCTTAATTCTTAATTTTGGTATTGGTAATGGGTACCCCCCGCAATTCAATAATCGTTCGTTAGAGAGGTTCTATTTGAAACTCAACTTAAAAACAGCTCTGCTCTGAATTAACAGAAGATATGAGAGTGAAAAATCGGTCTTAAGTAACTCGTTGGGTTCCAGGCAAAGATGTTTTTTCATTTAGTATCAGAGGTGACATATTTTTTTTAGAATTTAGTCTTGGCGCCTTTACGAACGTGTTTGTAATGATGGACAGGACCTGCAGTTCATGTATTGTCACTAATTTACCAATAACCCTGTATACTATAGAATTTACTAGTAACAGAACGTCGAGCATTCACTGTTTTTCCGCCGTCCCACATCATGACCCGCGTTCGTGCCTTGCTCAATAAAACGTTACAACGAAATGCTCGTTGTTTTTTAAAATCAGCTGCAATTGATTCCATGCATATACAGCGAGCCGAGGGATAATGTACCTACACAAGGTAGAGAAAAATGTAGGTACTCGCCGCACCGTGAGCGTTACGTTTAAAGGTGACCGCGCACCTGGGAGCACGGCAGACGCGGCGTTCCCTGCAGTCATCGAATCTTCTAAATCTTTATATGAAATCGTATGCAGCATCGCGCACTTATCGGCACCGAGTGCGCGGCATTTCAGTAAAATACTATGAGGAAATGAGATGACTGCCGGTAATGCCTGTCGGCAGCGTCGATAGATGCGCGTTCAGCTATACACAGCGTCGAGCGTTCGCAAGAACGAAACAAAGAAATGCTTCAGAAAACTGAGCATTTCTCAGTTTTGTACCATTCATAAGAACGTTACATTACATTGTAATGCTCCAGCAAATGCTCTAGTTTATATTCACTTTAACGCAAAAATATAAACACAGCAACTGGTCATATGAATTTGATATTTATTTCCAGTCCGTGAGAGACTGTTTCTTCATGCACGCGCATAACAGCTGCAAGGCTGCTCTGAAGATAATGAAGAATGAAGAGGTGGTTAAAAAACTCAGGAGAGAAGCATACCTGGATCTGTTCTTCCCTCAACGTCGGGCCTGTACGGGCTGATTTTAAAAGTTAGTAGGTCTTCCCAGTTTTTGTACATCAGTTTTTGGATATAATATAAAAGCGGAAATTTAAATCATTCAGATTCTGGATAATTATTTATATTTAAATGGTTTTTATCTGTATTCACAAGCTAACTTAATCGTTTACCGAAATGTCGCAATATTATAGCCGTTTGCGTAGTGAATAACTGTTTATATAGAAGTTGATCCACCTTATTGCCTTTACATTTAATTTTTATTATGTAGTTTAATAATAAAAATATGTTGCATTGAATTACGTTAGTATTACTTTAAATAGGGGGGGGGGGGGGGGGGGGGCGCAGGTTCGAATTCCGCCAAAATGGAAAAAAAAATGGGAACTTATTTAATTTCTTAGAGATTACCCAGAGTGGCTTACGCACTATAATACAAAAACTTTATGAATGTGGTACACGAAGGGTTCCGTACCATTATCCATAAAAACGGCAAAAAAATTACGTTTGTTGTATGGGAGCCTCCTTAAATATTTATTTTATTCTGATTTTTAGCGGCAACAGAAATACATTATCTGTGAAAATTTCAATTCTCTATCAGGGTCCCGTTTTACCCTTTTGGGTACAAAACCCTAAAAATATTAAAAAAAACCGAACTTTAGAATATTATTTATTTTCTTAGGTCATGAATATTTGATTAACAGTACTACCAAACGGAAAAAAGAGAGTGGAATAACTCTAGTAACTTTTGCCGTTCACAGTAGGGACGTGATAAGTAGATAAGTGACCTCTACACAGGAACGAGATAGGTAGGTAAGTGACCTCTGATAATTGGTACGGTCTGGCACACGAGCTGCGCACGCGTGCAATCCGCAATTTACTGTATTGCAATGCGAACCGGTTTCCATTCACCTACTTCTAGAATATTCGCAAATTTACACACAAAGTACGTACCTGTTGGTTAGATCGAAGGAAACTTGCTTCGGAAAGGAACTGTGCAAAAATTTTCCTGGTTTTATTTTAGACAAGGTGTTGCCCACGCGCGGCAATTCGTTGTTTCCGGAAATGATAATTCCGAGATGTAAAGGTTTCTGGGATGTAAAAAGGTTGCCAGTATGTTATTCAACCGAGATCTTATTATTTAGAGCATTATCGTACAGGAAAATTCTTAGTTCGACCAAATTTTATGTTTTGTTTCATCATCATCTTCATCATTAGGGAGGCCTATGTCCAGCTGTGGACTAATATAGGCTGAAGATGTTTTGTTTGAATTGTTTTAATTTTTTTTTACTACCGATTTTAATTTTCCTACAGGACCCGATTTTTGAGATGATAATTTAATTGTGTTGAAGAACTAAAAGCCGACTTTAAATTCCTTTTATTTACCTAGTTTTTAATTTTTTTGGGATAGATACTTCTGCCGGGGCAATTCAATTTTTGTGCGACCATCGCTAAGATTGTTCCACAAAAATTTCATCATTCTTCGTACAGTAAGAATTTTCCATTTTCCTTTATATAACCAAAACTACTAAACAGATCAAGATGAAATTTGGCGTAGGTACATTTAAAACATAGCCTAACTTAGATAATAGGCTACATGTTATACAGAAAATACGCGTTCGAAACCGCGGGCCGAAGCTGGCTAATAATATATAGTGATCTCCGGAAGGGTAAAATAAAATGTCCTGTTACCTCTTCCCGCCGCTGCTCTACCAGTGTAGGTAGTAGAAACATCTGGTAGAGCAAGTTTGGTGTAAGTCTTTGACTCTTATCTTATGCAACACAGCTGGAATTATTCTGCTGTCATGCGAAAATTTCTGATCATTCCTATCTGGCCATTTTGTTTGAAATCGGAAATCACTATGTGCTTTTTCGAAAATTAAGCCAGACCTTCAGGGCTATTCAACTCCGTTACCGTGTCATCGATACGGAATTCGTTTACAGATTCGTGCGAAATTCAAATATTATAGCGGTTTTTAATATTTTCGCGTTTTACAATGAATAATAATAATAGTGACTAAGTGTTACCATAAAAAGTAAAATAAATTCTATGAACCCATGTTTTTAGAAATTCGGATATAGTGCTTCATACAGTAAGAATGTTCCATTTTCCTTCATAGAACCAAAACTACTAAACAGATCAAGATGAAATTTGGCGTATATTTAAAACATAGCCTAACTTAGATAATAGGCTACATGTTATACAGAAAATACGCGTGCGAAACCGCGGGCCGAAGCTGGCTAATAATATATAGTATTAGCTATCTGAAGCTCATTTATTTAAGAAAACACAATTTTCAGAACCTTGTAGGATTTTACTCAAACAATCGAAAATGAATTACTCAACACCATGACAATTTTTATTAATCAACTACACTTAGGTATTTATCGCAACGATACAACATTACACAAGAAAGTGAACGTCCGTTCAGCACGACGACTCGCAGCGGAATAAGCCCCGAGCGCTGGTTTGCGCCCGCTTTTATAGTGTTGCCGTGTTTTCATGCTTTCGTCTCCTAACACGTCCACCACGTCCGACCGTCCGACAAGAAGTGAAGTGAGGCTCCGGCCGCGCCGCGCCACCTCGCCGCGTGTTACCGCTGACGTCACAGCATCAGGCGACGCTTGGCCCCGCCCCTATTTCTGGGTTTATCTCTAACAATAGTGATCTCCGGAAGGGTAAAATAAAATGTCCTGTTACCTCTTCCCGCCGCTGCTCTACCAGTGTAGGTAGTAGAAACATCTGGTAGAGCAAGTTTGGTGTAAGTCTTTGACTCTTATCTTATGCAACACAGCTGGAATTATTCTGCTGTCATGCGAAAATTTCTGATCATTCCTATCTGGCCATTTTGTTTGAAATCGGAAATCACTATGTGCTTTTTCGAAAATTAAGCCAGACCTTCAGGGCTATTCAACTCCGTTACCGTGTCATCGATACGGAATTCGTTTACAGATTCGTGCGAAATTCAAATATTATAGCGGTTTTTAATATTTTTGCGTTTTACAATGAATAATAATAATAGTGACTAAGTGTTTTCCATAAAAAGTAAAATAAATTCTATGAACCCATGTTTTTACAAATTCGGATATAGTGCTACTAGTGGTTTAATAAATTATAAGAGTTTTATCAGTAAAAACCAACATGCCTATGTATCCAGAAGCTCCATTTTACATTGTAACATGGGTTCATTGAAAAAGGTCTACGATTTGTGGGAAACTACTTGTCTGGTATAACGCAGAAAATATTCAAAACCGCTAAAACATTTTATTTTCGCGCGTATCTGTGACAGATTCCGTATCGATGACTCGGTAACAGAGCTTCCCTGCCCTGCCCATCTTAAATCCAGTAGCAGTTTTCGGATTTCAATTCAAACCCACTTGTTCATTAAGCGTTAGAGGCTTACATTTTTCAATTGTTAAGAGTTTATACTACCTCAAATTGCTTATTTGTAACTCCGCCGGATGTAAACATCTTCCAAACTACTGAATATTTAAGGTTGAAGGTAGCTAGAAACAGCTCGATGCGGGCAGGGCAACACTGGTCTGTTAAATAAATAAATAATGCTGGAAAATCCCCACACAGCATCATCTAGCCCCAAGCTAAGCAGAGCTTGTGATAAGATTATAGGGTTCATATGACTGATATACAATACATTACATAAATATATATTTCTTACTATACATAGAAAATACCCAGAATACCCGGAACAAATATTTGCAGATTGTACAAGCTTTTGTCTCAAGGTGGAATCGACCCTGCGTCACAGCCGGACCTTTGCCCATCGCACCACATCGGTCGTCAATTGCGGCAATCTTTGAGGGAGGTTATGTACAGCAGTGGACGTCGTTCGGCTCTGATGATGAAGATGGTTATTAGCACCTGGTTCGCAGTTCCCGATTATCACACAAGATCATTGGTTATGAGTAATCTTCAAAGAAAACCTACATCCTTCTTGGTAATGAGACCTTATTATTTACTCAATGCCGTCGTCAATCGGATGACGGTAGGCCGGGGTTTCTACACCGCAGAAGTAGTATTATGTAGGTAATTATTTGACGCAGTCTACGTTGCACCAGTAGACTCAAATATCAATATCAAATATCAAAGTGCTTTATTTCCTTCAGACCTCACAGGACTCTTGGACACGTCACAAAAATTCAAATTTCATAAGTAAAACTAGGAAATAAAGTGATCAAGTTGATTTTTTGTTCACTTTAATCCTTTTAAGGTAAAATAAAAAAGCGAACCAGAAACCTTTACCTTGTTAGAATGTTAGTTTTCGAGAAGGAGCAAAATTCGTCTCAAAAGACTCATTCTGTAAAAGTTCGAATTTGAATTCGAATTCACTCGCTCGAAATTCGATCGCTCCTTTATAACCTTTTATTTGACAAGTACGTTCGAGTTTCAAGTATCGAGATGATTTTTACAGAATACAAAACTTTAAACTCACTGCGGATTCAGCTTAGTGAGGTTAGTAATCAGTTTATAGAATAAGCCTGCTGACCTGCCTTGAAACTGTAAATCACTGTATGATATGTTGACTCACGGAATAACTTATTGAAGTTATTTAAATTGCGTATCAAATGACGCGGCAACAGAGCGAATTTTAGGTTGAGTGTATGCGGTTTGCTAACAAACAGTTTACATCGAATTTGGCTGGAATATAGTGGCACCTCAATTTCAAATTATTATTTGAATAGAATATTTCATTTCAAATTTAGCACAATTGAATTAGTCCATAACTGACTGAAACTTATCTCGTAATAAAACAACGTGTATTTTTAAGCGTTTAATAATAGTGGTAAGACTGAATTAGGAAATTAACGAGGTTACAATAATAATATAGGTATTTACTTAAATGAAAGTAAAAAAGGGAGATTAGGTACCTAGCATCTCAAAAGAGGAAAGCTTAAATTAGGTCCAATTAGGTGCATCCACCTCAGTCATAGTCGGACCGGGGCGCAGCCGCCGGTGTTCTTGCTACGACGTACTTTTGTGTGTTTTATTGACTAAAAGACTACCAGCAAAGCCCTCGTGTTCGTTTACTTGGTGTACAAATCGCTCCAGAACATAAAACAAAATCCAAGATATCACCCCCATAAAATTAAAAGTTTTGTTGTACTCGTACGTACTTAAAACTTTAAATTTTCTAAACAATCTTTTGATTATTTCGGCATTTGCACAAACAGGGATAGAAGTATACGATAAATTTGTGCGTATAAAGCGTGTTCTTTGCGTTTGGTTATAATTGTAATTGTAACAGAACACAGGCCATTTGGTGAGTTAGCGCTAGGAGAACGTACCATACCTCCCCATTTTTACTTACATCTAAGGGTATTTATAATTAAATGGTATTTAAAGCTAAATGGCGAAATTATTATAAGCCAACTTAATTCAGACTTCGGTCGGGTTATTCCCATCTTAAAATGAAAATTATTTGATTGTTCTGAAAAAACTAGCACTCGTATTTACAAGGTATTATTTCATCGTACACTATTTACTGTATTTATACAAATTTTCCAGGTAAATACTCATCCCTCCGAAATAATATTTTTACAGAGCACCTCTCAGGATAATTTTCCATACAATAGCGAATGAATTTTATAGAACCATTAATAACGTAGGAATCGACGAAATACAAAATGAAATGAAATACTTTAATAAAAAAGAACGGCATGTTTACACATAGGTATTAGGTACCTAGTCGGTAGAATGCGATCGATTTCTTGAATGTTCGCCTGTATACATTTTTTATGTATGTTTGTCAATTTCTCGGACCAATTTGGATGGTTCTTGTATAGAGGATGATGATCCCGAGGTGGTCACATGATGAATGTTGGTCACATTCGGGATCCACAAAAATGTTCCTTTTTAACAGTTTAAAGCTAATGGATTCGAAGTCGGTTTTAAGTTTTTTCAAAACAATAAAATTATTTCAATATACAAGTTTTTTTTAAATTACGTGCACATGTCGCATTGAAGCAGGCAGATACCTAGCTAATACATTCATAAAAATTAATTGTTTCATCTTACGACCAATAATTACGTTTATCCTGGACGGAATCACTTACAAGACAATTATGATATTTTTCAAATACCTTTAATCTTATTAACATGCAAAAAGTCAGGTGGATAATTAACAGTCATTATTGTCATCTTATGATTGATTGCCTGTATCAGCATCACGAAGCCTTGTTACAACATTGTTAACATCGTTTTATGATCTATCGATGTTATGGAATATTTCAGGATTGACAAAGGTTTAACAAAAATTAAGGACTAAACTTTCAGAGGGGTTTAGTTTTGATCACAGCCACACACGCCAATTTTCGGATGGGTTAATTCAAAATAGGGCATTGTCTGTAACAAAAATTTTAAATGTCTGCTAAAAGAAGAAATCGTTTGCGCTTTGGTTTGTACACTCATATTATAAAATGAATATTCATCTGCGGTAGCTGGTGAATAACCAATTTTGGGATGGTCCTTCAGTATTGTGCACTCATTTGTAAACACCCTGTCTATACATTTTTCATTTCTAGATAGTGTTCATTCAAGCATTCATTTCTCGGATTCCCTGTTCACTTGGGCGATGGTTGTTTGCTTAATTATTAATTCAAGGTAGGTGTGCAGTCAAAAGTTGTTGAACTTGTTGGACAACTTTCAGAAACTTTTGACTTCTGATGTTTGGTTTTTATTCCAACTTGTCAACGACAATCTGACTGACCGTCGCTCGCCCCGAAAGTCAATCGGAATTCGCAATTGAAAATTGAAATTGGAAAATAGCACCGGAAATTGAGTAGACTGCTGCTGTGAGCACTAGAACAAAAAACTATTGGGAAACCTGCCACAAACTATTAGTTTAGGCATCGTTATGTTCCAATTATTGTCGTAGTGTTAATCTCAGTCTCCACTCAAGAACACGTACAAACTAAGAAATTATTGATACAAATGATGATAGATGTTATTTTCTGATAACCTGCATGTTTAGTTAGGTTACCAGCTTTTTGGTTGACATAATCGATAACCCACTTTTAAGTTAGTCCCTATTTTTTATTTTACTAAACTACAAGATAATGATGATTGAAGCTGTAATAAATTTTTGGTGCATATTTTCTTAATTCATAAAATTTTACATTACCCAATGCCATGGACGGCATTATACATATAAATAAATTATATAAATTGAATTATTAATATTATACTATTTGACCGAATCCCCAAAACCGAAATCAGCAAGCAGACTATAGCGCAAGACGTCACTGAGCGGATATTGGGGCTCCATCCGAGTTGGGCCGGACCAAAACGCCAGCCGGTGGTTGCCTGTCAAGTGGAACAAACCACCAAAACTGTTTCGGAACAGAGGGCATACACCGGCGCAATGGGTCGACGACATCCGTAAGGCCGTGCGTTGCACGTGGCCCAGACTGGTGCAAGACCGACAACTGCCGGTAAGCATGTAAAGAAGTCTATGCCCAGTAGTCGGCATTAAACGGCTGATGGTGATAGTAATGCATAGTTTAAAGTCAGTCCAAAACCTTGCTCACGTAGGTGAGCAGGTACCTGAAACAAAAAAAAACGGTTATTTGAAGCCGAGCTCTTAATTTTAGATCGCATATTTTACATTCTTGTTAATACGTACGTACTCGTAAGATATATGTTGGTTTAAGAACAAGTACTGGGGACCTACTCCGTGACCGTCAATAAGCTCTCTTTCTGTGTCAATTCGATCAGTACCTAAAATTCGATTTTACGGTCTAGGGACTAAAGAAGTTTTTGTTTTAATTTTTGTCTGAATCGCTATTGAAATAGGGTCAGAAATTTATGTTATGCCGGTAATTTCAGAGATATTATGTAAATACAGATACAAAATTTTTGAAAAGTGGAAGTCGTCATATGATTCAATATCAATTAATAAAGGGATTTGGTATAAAATTTTACAAGAACAGCCTGCATATGTACCATGGTGGGGTATGAATTGTAAATTAAAAAGAAAACATATTGTAATGGCTCATAGATTACGCTCCGGGCACATCCCTCTTAATAAATTTAAATATTTATTGAAAATCACAAACTCGCCCAATTGTGACACATGTGGCGTACTAGAAGATGTGCAGCATCTTCTAGTGGAGTGTGAGCGGAGCGAGTCCATGAGAGCTGAGATTAGTGATTTATACAATGTTAACCTTATGGATATTGGTGTTATCCAAATTATTTTAGCCGCACCACTGAGTGATGCGGCAGTAAAATTATTTAGGTTAGTTTTAGATGTAATTTAGTTGTATAATTGTTTATATACGGGACTGACATAGTCAGCAATGACTCAAAGTTCCATAAAAAAAAAAAGATTATAAAAAAAAAAAAAAACAAGACATTCGTCCTCTTACATTACAAGACTCGACTTTTTGGTGCTTAAACAAAGAACATATATTTTATTTCATTTATTTTTGAAAATGGAACTGAGGCGCCTTTTTGATGATTGTTGGTTGTTTATTAGGAGAGTTTATTATTGGTAGAATGTGAAGGTAAAATGCGTAAGCCATGCGTAGCGACACAACAAACACCCAAAAAAATTGGTATTAGCGCCAAATCTCTGGAATTTTAGTTAATGTACTACCTACAAATATTAAACTGAAGGTGAATGTGGCTTATTTCATTTAAGATGTTATCAAGCTAAAGTTAAGGTTCATAATATGCAAATGAAACAGAAGGGCAAAGAAATAATTAATATGATTTTATCTGTTGCGGTCGAAATCACGTGAAATATATTATTTAAAGACTAACGACAAATTTGTGAAGAAGTGAGAAGTGATAAAACTGTTCAATATTTTGATGAAGGTAAGTTTTGATTGTTTTATTTTCTCGCAATCTAAGTGAAAAGTAGAGTTTTTCACACGAGCCGAACTACCCATTATAACTTGGTATTGTCATCCTCCCTCGCTTCGCATGGGAGTAGAACAACCTCGTAAATAACGGCGTCGTTTAGTCTCTTGCTAAAAATATGCTATTGTCTGTGCTCTTTAGTTTAACACGTAGGTAGGGAACTAATTTATTAATATTTACATACCCGTGTTGGTTTTGTAGTTCAATAATTCTATTTATAGTTTAGTAGATGCCTATCTAAATAAGCCTCATTAAACATTATATAAAGTGACCATGAAGTCGCGAAATACCTTCCGGTTTTTTATCCTTGCACTTCATAAAACATTTCATCCATTAAAAAAACAACATAAGTAAGAACACGATTTTGCCAGCGAAGCCTAGTTCGTCATTGAAAATTAGTTCTGGTTATATTATGTTATAATTTTCCCCTACGTTTCTATCAAGTCGGACAGCGATCTTCCTTCTTAATTAAAGGAAAAGTAATTAAATCCCAGATATTCAAAAATATTATATAATAGGTAACTACAGTGTAACGTTGAAGTTTTAATAACGCTTTACGCTGACAGAGAATAATATAATGTACTTTAGTATATTCTAAGGTTATTTTCGCGAGAACTCATAATAAAACACTGTTTTAACCGCGATCAATCCGGTTAAAACTGTGTTTAATTAATGTACTTTATACAACACATTCTCAGAAACTTGTTATTTCTTTTTTCGAACATAAGGTAGAAAGTACGTCATTGCAGGCGTACTTAAATGCGGGACGGAAAACACTATGGCATTTCATTTCTCTCGCGATTAGCGGGAGAGAAAAGTGTACGGAAATCCATTTCTGACGTGTTATTTTTTGACATTTCCTTTGGTTATTTTCTAATACCTAATCTTCGATCAAAAATTTCTGGCTTTGCCGGCCCCCCTTAGATTCACAATGCGCAGCCCAAAACCTTCAGTAGCAAAAGAGAAACATTTTGACATGTTAGGGAAGCTTTTCAACTAGTGTCATTTTAGCGTTCAGACAAAAAGCATGGGTAAGTGCTCGTACAAAAAATGCAAGAATCACTCGTCCAAAGTGCTGAAAAAGGATGGAATTTCTTATTTTCAGTAAGTTTAAATATATTTTTTTACCCGTATATTGAGATGTGAGTCATATACTTGTGAAATCAGCATAAAATATTGTTGTTTGGTTTGCCTACGTTAAGATATCAATTTTGTTCTAAATTGATAAATGGAGAGGCTATTTCTTCTAAAAATTTTTTTCATTTATAGTATGTATTAATATATTTTTCATAAAAATAAGTTTAATATTACTAGTTGATGATTTTTAAAATAACTAGTTGGCCCGCCCTAAAATTTCATTTGCGTAGACTCTCTAATAAAAGAAAGACTAGGTACTTACCTACCTACCAGAAGTATGAATTTATAAAACGTTTATTTTTTGTCCCGTAAAAAAAACTCGTGCAAAGCCGCAGACAGGAACCAGTTCTTTTTAATCTAGAGTGCCTGCCTGAAATTGTATTTTAAGTTTAAATTATTGTATGTCTGAAATGACCCTTTTGTATAAATACCTACTGTTGAGACACCAATTTATAGTTTCATCAATAAATGATTCGTTATCTTTTCCTGAATTCTGTTAATTAATCCTTATAGAAAATAAACTGAGTAGGTAGGTATATAATTCTCAGGTAGGTACCTACCTACTTACAAAATAAAATAAAATCAATTCGACTCCAGCAATCTCTTGTTCCGTATGGAAAAAACTTGTCAGGCTCTGCGCAAACTGTCTGCGTCAAAACAAAACGAAGATAATTTTGAGTGACATTTTGGTAAGGCTCTAGGTATCTACGGGGGAGGCCGCGAACTACTTATTTTTGATCGAAGTACCTAATGAAATAAGAGATCCCCTTCGGTATACATACCTAAACAACAAAAAGTTTTTACTCCGAATCTTCCAAATAATTTCAAGCTTAGAGAAGTCACAGTAGGAGTTTTTTTATATTTTTGAAACATTGAAATAAACCACTTATATCGGCGTGTATTACCGCCGCGCATAGCACACCGATAGCACAGATTATGTAATGTTACTTCGTAACCGATAGTATCATCGCACTTTCAATTGATTATTAGCTCGTGATTTTTATAGATAGGTACCTAACCATGTTATTCTAGGTCTAAAGCTATAAGCAACAAATATTCATCCAAACTTAAGGCGCTTCCCCGACACAAATAGCGCCGCCACATTTTATCTGATATTTGTATTACTTCGTTGAACAAAGGGAATTTCGAAAATTTCATTGGGCAGTTGCCCTGCATCGTACAAGTCACTTTTCCACGTAAATGTGACTTGCAAGGTTCCTATCAAATTCTCAGAAGTTATCCCTATTATACCTATTATAAGCCTTTTTTTAATGTCTCTGTAATAGTTTCAGTTTGTATAGTTTAGGCAGAAGAGATGCGAAAATAGAGTTTGGTGGGAACAAAGTGCAGCATCGTATCAGCATCAACGAAATAATAAGATAAAATAGGTGACGGCGCTAGTTTGGGTCGGGGTATTGCCTTAATCTTTTTTTATAATTTTATTGCGTTATTTTATTAGTCTGATCTTGATAATTTCACCTACACCTGTTTACCTAACGAAGGCCCTGCATCGTACAAGTCACTTTTCCACAGAAATGTGACTTGCAAGTTTCCTATCAAATTCTCAGAAGTTATCACAGTAAGGGACTCGGCCAGACACGTGTACTGTCGAACAAAATAAATAAAACGTTTCCCATAAACTGTAGGAAATATATTTAGTGACCACAAATCGATTAACGGCATGTGTACCTATAACATGATAATAACCTAAACGTACTGTTATTAGCGCGTACGTTATTATTATGTCTCCTCAATAAATAATCATTACGCTATGTAGGTGCTTCAACATAACGTTACTCATTAATTATAACGTTATTACAACTTGCAAGTGGGTGTACGAGTATCAAGTTCAGTGTCAATGCTATTCTTCTCAGAATTTTTGAATTGAAAGAAAATCTTTGGCCCTTTAATAACTATAGGTCTTTGTCTTGCCTTGTCTGTCACCAGGCTGTATGTATCTAATGAACCGTGATAGTTAGAGAGTTGAAATTTTCACAGATGAACTTCTGTTGCCGCTATAACAACAAATACTAAAAAAAGAGCAAAATAAATATTTAAGACAGCCCCCCTTATATATTTATTTTAAAATATCCATACAAAAAACATGATTTTTTTGCCGTTTTTATAGATAATGGTGCTTCATGCGCGAGTCTGACTCGCACTTGGCCGGTTTTTTTTTAGTATTAGGGTACAAATTATTTAATTTCAATAATTAAAATGGTAAGATATGTTTCTTAAGCAATGTAGTTTCCCAGTAAAACTACTTAACCATTACTTATATCGAAAAAGTAATGGTTTCTAACATCAGTTGTGACAAAACCGAACTTAAAACTTGCATGATTCACTCTTTCACTATTTTGTCGTAGGTAATATAAATTCGCTGTTTTGTTCAATCTTTCACTATTTTATCGTAGGTAATATAAAAAAAATATTATCGACTTCAAAATAAAACTATGTTAATTTTTGTGTTTCTTCAAAGTTGTACGACATTTAGCTTATAAGATAGTCCCAAAACTGTCATTTTTTTCCACGGAGCTAGTTTAATTTATGATTTCTCGTATAATAGATTACTAAAATATAAGTTCTTAAATTACAATATGAACCTCTTATGAACATCCTTAACAAAAAACCATCGAATATGTCACATTTAAAATCTGATAGTTAAATTCGGACATGGTACACTATTTTGAAAATGCTCTACTACCTATTAACATATCTTTCCGCTAATTATTTTCTTACTTCCAAATTTTGAGATGGGTTCACCTGTTATAACAGTTTTGAAAAACCATTTATCGTTTCAATTTACACGTTTTGGCACGCCGTATAGCCTGAGGAGACATCGATGGATGAGGGAGCAAACATGGTTATTAAGTTAAAAGGGAGATTGGGGTAAGGTGGAATAACTTATATACCTGCTTTGCTTATTGTTTAACCCCCTTACTTATTTAATTACCAAACACAATTATTAGATTTATTTTCCCTACCTAAGACTTGCAATAAAAAAAACATTGTTTAGTCAGAGCCTAGAATCATCATTCACGTTAGTTTCTTTAGGCTTACAAAATAACAGCTTAGATACGTCAATCTTAAACCAAATATTATTAAAAGAAATATAATGATGTTCAGTGATTCTTTTCACTTATTTTTTTCCACAACAAAAAAGAACGAAAGATCTTGTTGTAATACATGCTACGCTACGATATCCTGACAGGTCACGTGGAAAACACATACGTGAGCCAGCTATCCGTAGGGAAATATTGCGATTTCTTATGCAGTCTAATCTTGCTCATGTTGCCCGTTTCTCCCCTGACATAAACTTTTAGAAGACGTATGAAACGGAGCCAAGTTTGAGCATCCAATCATGTTCACCTAAAACTTTGGCACATTAGATAGGGGTTTTCATGTTGTATTTGCATGCACAAATCCAATCGACTTTGTTAGCAAATCTCGATTACTGACATGTTTTTATATGACTGGTTTATCAAAGTAGAGGGATTTTGAAATTTCTCTTAAATTTAAATTTAGCGTTTTCTAAATTATAACCATTATACATTATTATCCACTGCGAAAGGATAATGAGCAGGTAATGAGAGATGAGTGAACGGAACGCTTTCTGCTCGCTCAAACCTTTCCGTTCGACTATTTGTTGGTGGAAATACCTCTGCAGTTAAACGGAGTCCGCTCCGGTCGCTGAGGCAACCTGACTTTTATGGGATCTCGTTTTTATCTTTTTTCTTTAAAAGTAAAGCAAGGCCTAACAATACCAGCGCATCTTCGTCCTCACTCGATACCATCGCATAGCCATCGGTAGCCATCGTTGGTAGCCATACACGCTACCGGCAAACCTGCACAGATAATCTCTTGGTAGACCGTAGCGTGTATGGCTTACCGCCGCTATGCTCGTCTGCATAGCGGCTACATAATGTACCTAAGCCGCTACGGTCTACCGGAGGGGTTACTTGGGCAGGTTTGCACGTGAGAGTCAGTAGCGTATTGGAGACGGTGTACCGAAGCGGTCTTCAGTTCTTTTGACGATACCGTACGATGTCACTCGAAATAATAGATTTACAATCTTGCGCCGCCGGTCGTCGCAACGCTTAAAACCTGCACAGGTATATTCCTAGACACGCTGGTCTACCTGCGCAGGCATACCTGCACAGGTAGAACTCTACGGTGGACCGTAGCGTGTGTGGCCGGCATATGTGCTTATTTTGTAAGCCTAAAGAAATAAAATTACTGAAATTTGAATTTATATTGAGTAAGTATGTATGTACGTTAGTTACTGATATTTTGTTCGCATATTTATTGCAGTAACGATTATTACCTACTGGTTTCAAAACTTCCTAAGTTTTTCCATTGCTGTCACGTTCGTACAATATTTATCCAGTTACGGCAAAAACCTTTTATAAAGGTTCTTTGTTCAGTAGTTTATTAAAATAAATAACATTGGTTTAGCGACTAACATATTTTTAAGTTACCTACTAGCTGCTGCCGGCGGGTTCGCGTGTAGTTTTTCTAACTCAATATTACACCTGCGAAATTTTATTTAATCCAATAAGTGCAGACTGTTGAAAACAATCTACAATCCAATTGACGCGCATAAATAAATAAAATAATAATAATGAACAATCCCAAGGTTGCTGCGAGAAATCGCTCTCAGCTATATGGCTGCCTATTGTACTGATTATGTTTTTGTAATTTTTATTTTTATTTAATACGTATGTCTACGTCGTAAAGTAAGGATGGATTTTGGAAAATTGACCTGGAGGTATTTATAGGTTTTCTCATAATAACTTCAAAATCGTAAAGGATTGTTTGTAAAACTTTGGCGTTGATAGTTTACATGGAAATCAACATAACTTGGAGTATTACTAAAGTCCACGCGAATGAAATCGCAGGCGGTTCAGCTGGTACATAAACAAAGTCTATTTATTTCTTGCTAATTACTTTTACCAACAAAATATCATAATGATAGGAGTTGCCAGTATAGGAAAACTCCCATGGGAATTAGGGGCTGATTAAGCTGTCGGAGCCTGACCTGAGTTCGCGGGAAAATAACACATTTGTTCGTGTTACAATTAATCTAAATGAAAAATTATGAGTGAATTGTTAACACCCTAAATTATAAAGGGCAGGAAGGGATTAAATTGCTAAATATTTTATAGGGGATATTTCAAATTATGATCTCAATTTATTAACTTTAGTATTTTTAACAACAAATTCAGGAAGTTAACATTTAACAATGTGTTCACAATAAACACTGATGGTTACTTTAAATTTCTTCAAAAAAGCCACTGTAAAATAATATCTAGGAAACAAAGTTACAGGAAGAATAGTGATGGATAAGTGGTTATGTGGTTATGATACGGAATGCGCTCATTAGGGGAGGCCTATGTCCAGCAGTGGACTGATATAGGCTGATGATGATGATGATGAAGTGGTTATGTTAGTAAATGTATCTTCTCAGATCAATAAAACATTCCAACCTAGTTTGGTTTATTGAACAAAGTAGACAGAGAAAAATCTAGGAAGAGATTGTAAAAAATCTACAAGTTACAATTCTTTTCTTTGTGATATAATAGAGAATAATTATAGCGTATAAGTTTCGCAAAGTAACACGAATAAAATAATTCGATTTTTATTAAATTCGGAAATCGTTGTTTATTTTGAATAGTATTATTATAATAATAATAATAATGCTGAACAATCCGCACAGCATTATCTAGCCCCAAGTTAAGCAGAGCTTGTGTTATGATGAGTGCTAGGTAACTGATATGCATAATACAATACAATACCTAGATAGATATTTTTTATTATACATAGAAAACGAACAGACCACCCTGAACAAATGTCTGCAGATCGAACACACATTTGTCCCAAGGCGGGAATCGAACCCGCAACCTCCTGCGTCGCAGGCAGGCCTTCGCGCACCGCGCCACAGAGGTCGTCGTATTATTAGCCCTAGTCATCCCACAGTGCTGGGCATAGCCCTCCCCCCACCCCCCCAGACAACACGATCACTATCCACTACCATCCTGTTTATTTTTGAATATCAATTTTATTTAACCAACTAGAATCTAAGTCAAACATGGTCATTGATTCAACTCATTACAAAGTTAGAGTATTGCAAGCAGCAAGCCGGTTCTACCTAGCAACCAACGCATCGACCTTCATGTTGAGACACCCTATATAACCGACTGGCGTAAACATTTTGCAAGAGAAGCACAATATTTGATGTAGATATGCCAATCGACCTTGCAACATTTACCATTCGGTACATAAGGGCTCTTATGTCTGCCTATCTACCTATTACATAACAGACCGACGACCGATTATAGCCTTCGAGGAATTGACACATCCGTATGGAGGTATGGTCCAGTTGGTTCTATTTCAATGGATTTTATGGTTTTAAGAACAGAATGGGTCAGTCTATCTTTCTTGATGGTTAAGGGTATATATTACGACGCCATTTTGTGAAAAGGGTAGGCATAGGATTCGCGTCCATAGGAGCGGGACAGAGCAGAGCAACGTAAGCCCAAAAATCTATGTCGGGGATTTGAAGAAAAAAACGCAATATATAAAATGTTCTTTATGCATAGTTCAAATACCATGCTTATTCTCAAGATCTTAATTTTGTACTTGTTGAGAATACAATACAATACAATACAATACAAAAACACTTTATTGTACACCAGAAATGCAGATCAGAATGCGGCAAGCTGAAGACAGGGCGCTATGGCGCTCATTAGGGGAGGCCTATTTCCAGCAGTGGACTGATATAGGCTGATGATGTGATGTGTTTGATGTGTACACCAGAAAAAGAACATTACAAAAAGACATTACATGAGACAAGTACAATGGGCGGCCTTATCGCTTAGAAGCGATCTCTTCCAGGCAACCTTTGGATGGAAAGAATTTTGTGAATTCAAGAAAGGCACAAAAATAATAAACACATAAAATATTTTTTAGAGAAATTAAGGTCGTAGTTAAAATGTAGAGGTAACTTTGCGACTTTTTTCTATATAGAAAATGTTATGAAATCGTGTATTCGAAACATATGATGGATAGAGTAAGTCCTGAACTGTACCAAATATACATTTCAAAGTTGAATATTCAGTAGTTTGGAAGATACGGACATCCGGAGTTGATTTGAGATAGTGTAGGCCCTTAATTGGTAAATGGCCGTGATTCGTACGATCTGAAGGGTGATTTATTGGTAGATAAAGTCCTCAGATCTTCGAGTTTGGGTAAACCGACACGCGACTCTGAAATCTATTGGACCTTTATCTGTGTTATGTACCGACTTTACCCAAAGAATCGCCATCTTTTGATTTTTAACTATAGATAGACGAGGCGCCGAGATCGGTGCATAAGCGAGTTCTAATAATATTTGACACTAGCTGTTGCTCGTGGCTCCGCAAGCGCTTTTCATTTACCCTATACTATGTTCATCCCCGGGATAAAATTTACCGCGCTGCCAAATTTCATTAAAAGGTAACAGACAGACAGAAAGAGTTAGGTACTTTCGAATTTTATAATATATGTATGTAAGTGTACTCTTGTGTCCGCACTGAGACTCAAGTTGGTCCATTGTGCGTGTTTATAATATATATACTCTCCTTTTATTTAACCGCTTTCCGATAACGGCAAAGCACATGCGAAGCCGCGGTTGGAATCTAATTTTTATCTATATTTTACTCTCATTATTATGATAAAATGTTGGAAACCTATAATAATGTTGAGAATCATATAAATATTAGATTAAATATATTTTGTTTTATGAACAAGTTTTATTATTTACGGCCATTGGTAGTTCACCCAAGCTGATGCTCACGCCACTTGTGGGCATTATTATACCTACACGGTTATAGTAAAGTTCATAGTTCATTTATTAATAACTTATACATATATGTTACAGGTCACATATTCAATAATTGTGCATAAATTATGTAAATACTACATAATTTTTTTAATTAAATCAAAATAAATAAATTTAAAATGACATTCAAACAAAAGTACATCGTAAATTAGGTACATTTTAAAATTAAGAATTCATTAAAATCATAAATCGATTAATCGATTGGGTTATTAATCACTTTTTTTACTTAATTTTAAAATAATGTGTTAATTGTGCATTGGTGATTGAAGATGGATAATGTACTCGAGTGCCTATCATCATCATCAGCCTATATTAGTCCACTGCTGGACATAGGCCTCCCCTAATGAGCCTAATGATGTATGTATAATCCGCGCGCGATTAAAATGGGATGAAGCGATTTCAAACTGACCTAAAAGCGGTCGGACTCTTATTTTGACAAGGTCCCCTTGAACTAGGGCTACAGCATGGAGACCAGCTGTAGCATTAAGCTGAGCTATTATATCCACCATTGTTCTAATCTAACGTATATTTAGGTTACTGATTTGAATGTTAGCTTTTTGTTTTATAGTGCGTTACTCGCACTGGGTAAATCTTCTACGAAAACTTTTTGATAATATCCCAAAAAAATTCGATTTCGGCAGGATTCGAACCCGCACCTCTCCTTCAGTACAGGTGCGCTCTAACCAACTAAGCAACGAGATCGACATGTGCCTGGTCGAAAATATCTGGAACTTCTTACGACTTAAGCGTCGTATTAGCTGCACCTACAGGGGAAACCTTGAAAGATTTGAATGTTTATATTTTTTATCACGTTTTTGTTTTATTAATAATATTTTATAATACTTTAGTTTCTTTTTTAACTATAACATCATCAACATCCATCCAAACTTTCGCAATATTAGTGTTATTATATGTTTTTTTTGTTAATGTAAGTATTGCACTTTGACAAAGTTCCATCCCGTACTGATAACGCGCGGAATGTACATGGGTGTACACGAGCGTGGTTTTACCTAAGTACTTAATCCTCTAATTACGCACGATGGAAGAAAAACAATTAAAAAATAATCTCATGAGACACAACGTGCTTTCGTGGACACGGAATGAATACTGAAAACATTTTGTTAAAATATTTTCCTTTTATGAAATTACATACTACAACAAAACTCCTAGTGAGTTGCAAAATCTATCAATAAGTAAATTCCAACAAATTGTCAAAACCGTTCTGTCCAAAAAGGCTTACTACAAAATATCAGATTATCTGGAGGATAAAAAAGCTTGGGACGGGTTTTGCTCCAACTCGAAAAATAACAACTAACAGGCTAAAGGTTTCTTCGTCGCTTCTTTACTTAAGTCTACATAACGAACGACAGAAATCAAAAATATCTAATATCATATTTTTGATTTGATTTCATTTGACATAGGTAGATAATCCATAATTATTATTAAAATAGGTAATCACCTACTACCAATTCCCGATTATAAGTACTTAGTAAAATCCATGAAAACAAAACTTTTTTGGCCGTAAGCTTTGCATATTATAATATTTGAATAGTTAGTATTTAAGGGCTGTGGATTATGTTATAATAATAAAAATATAAAAAAAATATGTCCACGCGTTTATTTAACATTTGTCATGTTATGCAAGCCTTAATTATATTTATTAATTATAAAAAGTTTAAGTAATACTAGCTGTTCCCCGCGGTTTCACTCGTGTTAAATTCTAATTTCACATTGCTAGGGGAATAAAATATGTATTTTTTCCCGTTCAGTAATTAGAAGGAAGAACGAATTTTCGTATTAAAATACGAATATTCCCGTAAATCTCCGATGGGAATTTGATGTTTTACCAGGACAAAACGTAGCCTACGTTACTCTCCATCCTTTCAACTAACTCTATGCCATAAATCGATTCGATTGGTTCCTTAATTAGGGCGTGAAGGAAGGACAAACTAACAAACAACCAAAAAAAAAACAAACAAACACACTTTTGCATTTATAAAATTAGTTAGGACTGCTTAGGATAATCAATCCCGCGGCGTGATTCGAACCTACTACCTGTGTCGGATATTTGCCAATAATCACGAAAAACTCACCAATCCACGTGAAGCCAAGAAGCCATCGATGACAAGTCAAGAAACAAAACACTATCACTTCAACTCTTTCCACTCCGGCCTTCAGAGGAACAACTGCTTCCGCTGTTCCTTCTCGTCAATTTACTCGAAATCTTGGTATTTTCCTTCAGAAACCTCTCGATTGTCTGTCGGATAGTAGAATGTTTCCTTTCAAATGGGTTCGGAAACATATTGCGTGCGTTCACTTCGAAGCGTATTACCAATCTAGTGTGGTAGGTACGAGTTGTTGAAATGGTAGGGGTATTGCAAAATAAAGGGTCAGGTTCAAAGTCGATGTGGTTTGTTGGCGGTGAAAGCGCCTTTTGTGATTCTTAAGTTCATGTAGAGAAGGCTTAATTTGTTTTACTTTGCGCCAGTTAGATAGGGACCAATATCCGTGCACATAGCAATACTTTCGCTCTATGATGCTAATGATGTACTCTTAGTCAAATTTGCGGCCAAGGCGCCAGTCTCAACGAAAACTAGCTATAAGTACAGGACATGTCATAGTGCAAAAGTGTGTGCGCAAACACGGGTGCACTGTCTATTCCCTCACTCTCATATACCGATGGGCGGCAGACCGACACGACCAGAGGTCAGGCGCAGGAGCAACGACTGAGGTCTGTGTTCACCAAAAGATAATCGGACAATTAGGTAGCTTCATCGGTTAACTTTGACGTTTAGGTCCGATTTCGCCATAGCATGTTAAGTATTTAATGTCTTGTTAAATCAATTAACGGACTGTTAATGTTACTGAGTGTCCCACCACGCGCTAATGGGTGATAGAGTGAATGATTTGGGATTCATTCATACAACGTGGCTTGTTCAGTTTTCTCTATAGGACAAAATATTTTAACAGCCTTGTCATTTATAAACATCCATCAGTTAATGCCTGATTTAGAGATAACAAACATAGCATGGTGAAATTGGACCTTAATGTATGAAAACTCGTGTTAAAAACGTCAAAACAACTGTTTAAAATTTAAGCATGACCTGTTGATGAACTCGGGTCTGCTTGCTTTCCCAGGAATGTTTTATTCCAGGCCTAGAGCTACCTATGCAAAGTTTCAGCCCAATCCGTACAGTAGCTTTAGCGCGAAGAAGTAACAAACATCCATCCATCCATCCAAACTTTCTCATATAATATTAGTGTGATATGATGGATAAGAACCGATAACCACTGGGGTAAACGTGTTCTTGAGTGGAGATCGCGACTCGACAAACGTAGTGTAGGACGCCCTCCGACCAGGTGGGATGACGATTTGCGAAAGACTGCTGGCAGATGCTGGATGCGGCAAGCTAAAGACAAGGCGCTATGGCGCTCATTAGGGGAGGCCTATGTCCAGCTGTGGACTGATATAGGCTGATGATGATGATGTAGTTATTGTGATTGATACACCTAACTTCAAAATGAAAAATTCTATTACAGATAAGTACCTATACGCTATTAATTTATTTTGGTTTGGCAAATAACTCTCTGCATTTTGACATCTATAAAAACTTTATTAGATAGCAAAGAAAATTGCAATCAAATAATTCGGTTTTGAACGATTATGTGTTAGATTTCGTTCAGATTCCGTGTCAAAGACTCGGTAATAATGTTTCTGAATAGCCCTGCTGATGGAGATGTGACGATAAAATATGAATATCGATCGATAAGTCTATTCGTAAAAACGTTATGAAATAATGTCGTAAGATATTGACAGAATCAATGGCTTCCTACCTTCCTACGTTAGGTTTCAAAACTATTGCATTTGTAGTACCTACCGTTATGTACTCATCTTGAAGCTAGGTAATATGAACTTAGTTGATGGTGTAATAGAGTGTAAATTATATTTAGCTAACTATAATAGATCTTGGGTTTCTTTGAGGATTTCGTTATGATAATAAGGTTAAACTCAAATGCCAGATTCTGACCCCATAGCTAATGAGGATTTGTGTACCTACCATATTGTAGCATATTATGAAGATCTTCCCGTTCGTTCGACCAAACTTATCCTAGGACCTACCGTCGCACCACTGGGACACGAACAGAAACAGACGCATAATAAGATGGAATCAGTTCTGCACCAAACTTATCTATACTTCCTTCCATACATACATCATTATGATCTGTCTGTCTGTTACGTTTTCACGCCTAAACGGTGAAACTCAGTAGGGAGGTTAACGGTATCCCGGGGAAGGACATAGGCTACTTGAAAAGCGCGTGCAAAACCGCTGCCAGAAGTCAGTAGCAAAAAAATACAAACTTAGGTAAGTATGTACTTACCGCCGTGTGTGAGTACAGCCGTGCGGTGCCGGCTTAGAATTTGCACCACCACCCCCTATCTTCCCGTGGGTGTCGTAAGAGGCGACTAAGGGACATACACCGGGGGGCGGGCAGCAGCGCCTCTTGCAGAATACATTTACCACCGAACTGCAATCCCCAACCCGCATGCCCAGCGTTGGGATTATGGGCATTACCAAGCCCTGTCCAGTAGTGGCCCTTTATAAATGATGTAATCTTTTCTTTGTATTTTTTGGTGTGCAATAAAGTGTATTGTATTGTATTGTATTGTAATCTAATTTTATGCTAGGTATACTAAATTCAAATCGATTAATTAATACTCTTATAAATCTGCTGTTTTTTTTTTCATTTATTTATGTTTCACATTAAGTACTAAAATTATCTTAAAGCTAACATAAACCGTAATTCGGTTTGTCCGTAAGCCTCTTAGTCAAAGTCTGTTGCTATGTACAATTAAATAAAAACCTGCATGCCATACTCTCTAATTATTTTTGCACACCAATTACCTATATTGGTCAAACATGTTGACTCTAAAATAATTATTTGTCCCCTTTTTACACGTGTTTTTGCAAATAAATGACTTTTACTTTTTATAGGATGTTGAGTATAGAGAATATTAGTTATGAAATAAGTGTTCGTAGAACAATTAATATATCTACGTACATAACACGTTTCCACAATAACAAGATAATAACAATTACTTGACCTCTGTTTAGATTCCCATGAAGGCTGTATTACGGGGTTTTCCCAACGGTAGCTCTGTGCAAAGACACACTGTAACTAGTTATTACGACAGTGTGACTCGCTTTTTAACAGTCAGAAGGCTAGCTCAGTAGTTTTCTGTGTCAATAAAGAAGCCATTAATAAGGGGATTCTCAACGAGTACGTGTAATTTACCACTCTTGTTGAGTGTAAAATATATAAATAATTCTGGACAATTCACACAGCATTAACTAGTCCCAAGTTAAGCAGAGCTTGTGTTAAGGGTACTTGATAACTGATATACATAATAAAATACATTACATAGATAGATATTTTTTATTATACGTCCGACTGCAGATCGCTCACACATTTGTCCCGAGGCAGGAATCGAACCCGCAACCTTCTACGTCGCAGGCAGACCTTCGCACACCGCACCACAGAGCTCGGCATAAAAAGGTATCAGACAGACAGATAGATAGACAGTGTTTTTTTCGAATTTATATTAGTATGGATATTATAATGCCAATAGTTCTAAAATAATTAAATAATGAACGCACTCATAACTCGCTACCAAATTAGTTTTTACTTTATTTAATAGTCTCACAGGCTGACGCGGCCTGCGGTGGCGGTTCAGTACAATTGGACGAGAAGGAGTTGTCAAATTGTACTGACCGCCACCGCTGGCCGCGTCAGACTGTGAGACCCATTATCGATATTTTATTTGACACCATTGTTCTGTGCATTTACTGAATCTCATAGTCATTGCTACATTGTGATTGCCGGTAGTGAGGTTGAGTACTACAATGTGGGTAATGGGTAATCATAATCAGATTTAGTACGCATCTTGTTGAGTTGATGACGCGCTTGGGGCCTAAACTACTTTTAATCAACTCCGCCTGATGATGTCTATATCTTCCAAACTAAAATATTTAACTTTGAAATCTATACATGGTAAAGTCTAGGACTTACTCTATCGTTCATAATGTTTCGAAAACACATTTCCATTAAAAAAATCTATCGAAAAAAATCGCATATTTTAGTAAAAATCGCGCGTTTTAGTAAAAATTTAGAGGTAATCTAAATTTTTACTAAAACCTCAATTTCTCAATAAATGCTGAAGTTAAGATCTTGAGAATAAGCTTGGTAATTAAACTACCTTAAGGTACCTAGCTTAAGTGTTTTAACATACCTTTTTCCATTTTTAGGGTTCCGTACTCAAAGAGTAAAACGGGACCGTATTACTAAGACTCCGCTGTCCGTCCGTGAGATTCTCATGAACCGTAGTAGTTAGACAGTTGAAATTTTCACAGATGAACTTATTTCTGTTGTCGCTATAACAACAAATACTAAGGAGCAGAATATAAAAAACTACTTTTTGTTTAAAGAAACGCGTACGAAGCCGCGGGTGTACGCTAGTATAGTATATACGACGAAGGCAAGCTTATAGGAAGCTTTCATTATAGGGACCTTAGAGTCGAGAGTCGACTACATTCACATAATGATGAATTAGACAATATTTCAAGTTTCAATTATGCGACAGTTCACCAGGCTATGTTGTATCTATTGTTACCTGATTAGGTACAGCCACGTGAGTAAAGCCGCGCGCAAAAGCTAGCAACTTTATAGGTAAAGGCTATTCTCATTTCTCAGTATCGCTTTAACATTTATGACCTTACAAAGCGGTCAGTTACGTATAGTTAATTTCTTGATACTAGTAAATAACATAATTAACTATAATACTGCATTGGGTAAATAATTGATACGCTTAACCTTGGTTTATTAATAGATTAAACTCAGGTAACCTTTTTAATTTTCGGTGATAGTATACCTCTAGACACATAACCGTAAAGAAGTACTAACATGCAAAATATACAAATTGGTCGTTGCCGCCGCCGCACAGTAGGCTGAAATCGGGCTTTCATAGACATATAATCTTTTTTTCCCAAATGTCGACTTTTATGCCTGAATATGTTTCGGAAGACTAAATACATGCCCCTAAATATCATCATATTGGAACAGTCATGCAAACGGCTCGCTCAGAATTTTTTCATTAAAAATTTGTATGGAGCTGACATGAAAAAACCATATATCTCAGCCATCGCACGTTTGGCCCTAATTCTTTTGCAGGTGGTTGATCCTTGAATTATTTGGGATTTTTTGGCATACTCTACGAAGCGGCCACTGGTGCGACCTTTTTTTTAAAAATACTCTAAATTTTTTTTTTATAATTTAATCTTTTTGTTTAAATAAGTAGCTCAATTTAAGCTTAACACTTACATACACGACCTAAAGTACCTAAACGATGATTCCAACCAATATTTTCTATAAACGCGTCATAAAATTATAAGCACAAATTATATCAATACTATGTTAAACTAGTTTTTAATTGATACTAATTAGTACTGTTACTTAGTTTTATAAAAAACAATTCTTATGTGAACGAGTTTATTTTAATATGATATTACGTTCAAATAATATACAACTATTTACAATTAGAAAGGTAAATAATAAAAACAAAACAAAAATCATCCAAAAAAGTAAGTTAAAGCACAACAAACATTGATTAACAATGATTGAGCCGTACAAATATAAAACAAAACATTTTTAAACTAAATATGTATTTACACCTATTCAAAATCACTATCGTCGGATTCTAACTCTGAATCGGAATCTAACTGAGAGACATCTATGAATTCAGGCACTTGCATTTGAAGCAGACTAAATGTTTCATCAAAGAAAGTTTTCTTTCTCTTCGAGTCCAAAATGGGTCTTGCTGATGAAACAAGTGGGTCTGACGAAAGAAGAAGGAAATTAAAGATATCCTTATTGGAACTGATTCTGCTCTTCTTACAAGAGTGGTGTTCCCTGAATCTTCTAAAATCCTTGTTCCGAGCTTCCGATGCTTCTTCAGAAAGATTCCCGATTGGTACAATTGCATTGGAAGCAATTATGTCAGCTCCATGGAGAAGGACTTTGTGCACTGTTGCAGACATGTAGTACCAGTTATATAATGCCACGTATCTCTCAGCAGTCTTCCATGCATAGTCTTTGAATTTTTCAATATGTACACGTTCGCCAGATGTTATTGTTTGTAAAATAACAGCAAATCTATGTATCAGTTCTTCGTCCAGTCCTGTGATAGCTGCAGTTTTTTCTGGATATTCAAAGAACCTTCTAGCTGTGTTGCCATCGTTGGTAGTACCATGACCCTGTTTCACTATATCGATAAGAAGGCCAAGTTCTGTTTTGAAACGGTCTTGAATAATCTTCTTTCTTGCATCCCTTGCATCTTGGTCAGCTTTCCCTCTAACAGCCCATTTTTTGATGTCCAGTCTATAGGATATGTGTAAAAGGCATTCCATCATATTAATACGTGCATGCAATGAAGAAATCCCAAACTCCATCATCTCAGTTGAAGTCGCTTTTTTTGCTACAGCTGCTAAATTATTCAGCTCGGAAGGTTTTGCTAAACATATATAGCAAGCAGCGTTCGATCTAGCTTCTGAAAGGTATGTGCATATCTTGGCATCAATCATTGTCATCAAAAGCTTGTGGCCAACTGTGTTGCTGTTGCACTCAGTTAGTCGGAGAGCTGATATTTCTTCCTTCATTTTCCTTTCTTCTTCCTTTACCACTGATTCACTTTCTTTTATAAACGTAAACTGCACTGGGCGACAAAATGATGCTGAGCAAGGTTTCGGGTTCTCCCAAACTGTTTCCTCTTCACATGTAATTTTTAGTGGTACTAATGACGTCATGAATATACTAGAGTCATCTTGATCAGAATCCAATTTCTGCTTGTACCTGCTCTGGCTGGATGCTCCATCAAAACCCCACTTAGATATTAAAATCAGTTCCTTATTTTTAATGTCTTCTGGCAAAGATTTTAATATTTTTTTTGCTGTCAAGTCCAGGAGAGCTTGCAAGGTGATTCTGGCTGAGGAATCAGTAACTGTTATGAAATTTCCTGATTCAGGTGGATAACACTCTTTTTTTTCTTGTTGTAAGCGGTAGTAAGAAGGATATACGTTTCTTAGACCTTCTCGAATAGCTGACTCCCTCAAAGTGATATACTGCCATTTAGATAATTTTAGAGACAGCAGCAAACCAAGTGCCTTTAGGGGAGTAAACGTCGCGTTGCCAGCCGGTTTCTTTATTAGTTCTTGAAATTGGTCTACTGCTTCAGGATTCTTCATCATATGTTCGATCACAGAAGCAACATTTCCTTGTCCATCTTCCTTCAACTTGGCTACAGCTGTGTAAACAAGCTGACTGCAATCACTGTTCATATTTTCAGCACTCCGTCTTTTCTTTTGTTTTGTTCCTAGTTCTTCAAAAGGTTTCCTTGGACATTTCCTTTTGGTCATAGTCCCGACTGATGACGTAGATGGCTGTTCTTCATCTTGGATAACAAACGTCGAAGTTTGTTGAAGATTTTCCTTGATGCAGCTAGGCCAGTCGACGTTTTCCTCAAGCCAGCTTGCGTATTCCCTCCGAAACAGCTCCGTTTTCCGACTTGCAGAACACCAACGCTTCTTTACTGCTCTTGTAAATTTTCGGCAAAATTCTTTAAAGGTCACAAGGTCTTCTTCGGATAAACTACAGCTCAATCGAGATAACACAGTCTCAAATAAAAACTGATAATCGTTGGATTTGGCCGAGCTATTTAAAATCACGAACAAATCCAGATTTGTAATGATGCTTTCCATATTGACGATGTAATGATAACTGTTTGTTTTCAATGCATAGAGCGAAATGAATAGATATTCTATTATGCACTACTATTTATTGTATTAAGAAGGTGTAAATAATAGAATAATTTACTAACTACCCTCATTAACCTAAATTATAAAGCTCGTTAAATAATGACTATAATAACTAAGATAAATGATCGTTATGTAAATTAGTGTCTTAGAAAAATGCTAATTAGTAATACTTACTGTAGGTACCATTGTTTTGTATAATTACTCTTTTATGACGCGTTTATAGAAAATATTGGTTGGAATCATCGTTTAGGTACTTTAGGTCGTGTATGTAAGTGTTAAGCTTAAATTGAGCTACTTATTTAAACAAAAAGATTAAATTAAAAAAAAAAAAATTTAGAGTATTTTTAAAAAAAAGGTCGCACCAGTGGCCGCTTCGTAGAGTATGCCAAAAAATCCCAAATAATTCAAGGATCAACCACCTGCAAAAGAATTAGGGCCAAACGTGCGATGGCTGAGATATATGGTTTTTTCATGTCAGCTCCATACAAATTTTTAATGAAAAAATTCTGAGCGAGCCGTTTGCATGACTGTTCCAATATGATGATATTTAGGGGCATGTATTTAGTCTTCCGAAACATATTCAGGCATAAAAGTCGACATTTGGGAAAAAAAGATTATATGTCTATGAAAGCCCGATTTCAGCCTACTGTGCGCCGTCGGATAAAATTTGGGTCACTATTTTAATCTTGGAAGTGGTTTTAGAGGTCTAAGGGATGACACTGAGCTATGATATATGCCAGCCAATCTTCAAGAGCTCGACGCTATTAGCTGGCGAGGGACAGCCAGACAGACCGAGATATTTGGAGAAGTATTACGTCAGAGCAGGGTAAGATCCATTTGGGTCGGTTAGCCACAGGAATCAGTTAAATGACAGATGCCAGTTTTAAACGCTAGCTATTTATCAAACGTACTAAAGGCTAGCGTCGACAGGCCGGCATCGGCTGCTCCGTGCGTCAAAAAATCTATCTAATGCGATTACATTAGATGGATTTTTTGAGCTTAATGCCGGGTGGTGCGTCAACTGTAAAGCAGAGACCGGATTGCCGACACGACCTCCATTTGCAAAGGAATTGTTATCATTGTTATCCGGATTTTCGTAGCGAGCGGATGAATTTTGTACGAATTAGAAAGGCCGGTGGCACGGAATGCGGGAGGGTAGGAAAGGCGGACGGAGCGGGCTGCGAATTCATCCACCGACTGCAATCCGACTGACGTCATCCGCATTAAACAGAATGCTGGCCTATTCTGCAAGAGACGCTGCTGCCCGCCCCCCGGTGTATGTCCCTTTGTCTTACGACACCCACGGAGAGTTGGGCATGGCGTTCAAAAGTGTAAAACTCTACAAAATCAAATTATGGATTTGTATTAATATTTCAAATGTTTTCCAGTATAATTTTACACCTAATGTTTCGAAGCTTTTCTATAAAGATAACGGAGAAAAAAAAGGTTTTAACGTCACCCAATTCACATATATCCACGCTTTAACATCATTGCATTATAACAGCCAGCTATTTATTATAACTAAACGTTCATTTCTATCACGCTATGCTACACGTGTGTTTAGATAAAAACCATGTGGACTAACGATTTTAGCCATTATTGACAGCTGATGATCACAATGGGTGATTAAAGTGATCTTATTTTAACGTCTTTAGGTGATTGTAAAACACCGATTTTATCACAAATGTACGAGGATATTTTGTAGGAAAATAAGATTCAGATTTCAGATTCAGATCAAACTGTCAGCTCTGAAATATTAGAAGGATGTGCGTGTCTCAGACACGAGAGTTTATCTATCTATCTCTATCTCTTATGTCATTATTAATTAATAATAATAATTAATAATGCTGGACAATTCACACAGCATTATCTAGCCACAAGCTAAGCACAGCTTGTGTTATGGGTACTAGATAACTGATATACATAATAGAATACATTTCATAGATATTTTTTATTAAACATAGAAAACGACCAGAACACATTGAACAAATATTTGCAGATCGTACAAACATTTGTGCCCGAGGTGGGAATCGAACCCACAACCTCCTACATCGCAGGCAGACCTTCACCCACCGCGCCACCGAGGCCGTCATTCGTCGTCATTGCTAGGAAGTTTGGAAAATTACCCTTTTCCATGAATATAAAAAAAAATCCTGGAGCGCTGAAAATATTTGCAATATTGTAAATATCGTCACTATTTGCCAGCTAATAACAAAGTTAATCTTGCAATTATAATGTTTACAAAGTGTAATATACCCTTTTAGATAACAGTTCTATATTTAGTATCGTAGACGGTGTGTTTATTTCTACGAATTTTAAAACATTGGGGAATCAACAGAGGTTATCATTAAAAACCTACATTTACAGTTTATTTTAGCTACCTTTTGTACATAAATCTTTCCTCTTTATAATATAAGTGTACATAATACTTCTTTGCATTGCAACCCACTATCTCTTTATGTCTACCACTTTGCTTCTGCTGTCATGTTGTTTTAATTGGTTTAACTTACATACCTAGGTACCTCTACTTTTATAACAGGAAACAGCAAAACAAAATATCAATTGCATACATGGGTATGTACATATTAAAACCTATAAACATGCAAAATTTACAAATTACTTAAATACATACATATATTGAGTAAATATTTGATTAAAAAAAACAAATGAGGAACTGGCAGATTCAGAGGAGTATGTTTGCTGAGCACAGTTAAAGGTATTTTTACTAGTTTACTCGAGCTATTTTTGAACTCTACATAGATTTTACAACTTCCAACCTTAACGGCCAAATACTTCCCGAAATTACGTAGGTCAACTGGCTGATGATACTGTTTGTATCATAAACGTTACCTCTCTCAGATCAGCCCAGTTCCGGACCGGCAATAGTTTAAAAGGAAAATAATGTTAAGCTTAGTTCGTTTTATGTAGACAATTCCCTTACTAGTAGTTTCTTTTCCACTTCTTCCACTGCCGGACAAAAATTTTAGTGGACAAATTCAATAACACCTTGTCTCTTATTTGAATGACCATTTATAAAACTGTAGGTGTATAGTATAAAATTTGACTTGTCTAAGTGCTTATTTTGTAAGCCTAAAAAAATAAACGTTATTTAGTATTAAGTACCTACCACAAGTAACTTATCAATACGTGCCGTAATCACTAAACCATAAATAGATTTATCTTAAGTTTTAGAAACAAATAATATGGGTGCTGGCGCCAATTACTGTTGACACAGAATTAAATGGATATTTACACTCCTGAAAATAGTTTTGCGTGAACATAATTTATAACTTAGATTGGAAGATACACTCGAGAGCAATGAATCCGGGTCACTCAAAGAATCCAGTATTAGAGTATTGAAGATTGGTCGAAAGTTATGTTCTCCGACGAATCAAAATTTATGCTCTACAAGCACGATGGAAGACACAGAGTGTATAGAAGACCAGGGGAAAGATTCAAGCAAGCATGCATCGAAGAAAAAGTAGCCTACGGTGGTGGGTCTGTACTTGTGTGGGCCGGAATTTCCTCTGAAAGTCGCACAGAGCTGGTGATCATAGAAAACGGCTCTTTAACTAGCGTAAGATATGTGGAAGAAATCCTCAACGAACACGTTGGTCCATTTATGGTCAATTTGGGTGAGGATGCTATATTTATGCATGACAATGCCCGACCTCATACAGGTAGGATTGTGAATGACTACCTTCAAGAGATGAACATTACTTGTATGGAGTGGCCAGCGCGCAGCCCGGATATCAACCCGATCGAGCATGCTTGGGACGAGCTAGGGAGATGCGTAAAACAACGAAACCCTCCCCCAATCACGCTTCCTGAGCTCAAAATTGCTCCCACAGAGGAATGGGAGAATATTCCCCAAAATCGTATAAGGAACTTGGTGTACAGCATGCCAAACCGCGTAAACGCAGTAATGGAAGCACGAGGAGGTAATACGAAGTATTGAAATTCAAGAAAATCGTCATAAAGTTCAAAAATTTCATGCTTCCTATTTTTGTTTTAAGGAGAGATCAGCAGTTTTTTTTCTTTATGTAATTTTGTGTAAATAAAATGTATGGTCACTCATATTTTTTTAACTTTCATTTAAGGAGTATTAAATTGTCTCTTAAATACAATTTATTGCATTAACCTAGCATTCTTACTTTCCGAGATTTTTTGGATTCTTTGAGTGACCCGGATTCATTGCTCTCGAGTGTATTATCTCGAAAGGGTAGGTAATAAATGATAATAATATTATGGTAAATAGGTATTATATTATAGTCTTGTTCCAACTCGAAAACTTATTATTATTATTATTTGAATACACAGGCAGCTCTTAAGCTGATGCGTGCATATCATAGTCTTTGTCAGTGCACTTTAAATGTTTGTCCAGTCTATTTTTAAAAGAGTTCACTGAGGGGGCACTGATCACTGATTCCTGTAACCGGTTCCAAGTCTTCACAACGCGATTTGGCAATATGTGCTCTCTTGGTTTGCTGGTACTTGGCCCGCGTTGCAGCTTCAGCGAGTGTCCTCTCAGCCTTGTGTTACTGTTCATAGTGTATAGTGTCTGTGACAAGTCTGGTATACTGTAGTGGTTGGTAAGTATCTTGAAGGTCTCTATCAGGTCTATTAGATCTTACTTACAATCTAACAAGGTTTTAAAATCGAACACCAACTATCTGCCTACTATGCCCATGCCTATTCAGCTTTCAACTACGGTGTTATACTGTGGAGTGACAGTACCTGTGAACAACTTTTTATAACGCAAAAAAATTAATACGTATCCTTGTAAATATTCCTTGGCGAGAACGCTGCAAGCCACATTTTATCCAAAAGAAGATACTTAGCTTACCCTGAAGCTATATATTACAAGCGGCAATGTTTGTCAGAAAACATAAAAAATACTTCAAAACTAAACCAGAACTAGACAATAACTATAACATACGAAATAGAAATAAAATAATACTCCCCGGTACAACGATAACCCTAACAACTGTTATGAAAAGCCCCAAATTTAGTTTAACTAAATATTTAATAAAAATCCTGAAAACCTAAAATGCGAACCTAAAGATAATATTTTTATGAATAACATGAAAACTATATCAATACAAAAATGTTACCATTCAATCCACGAATTTTTCTCCGATGATAGTTTAAAACAAATAACCGAAAGTGTATTAAGCTGACATACTATCACCTACAGACTAAGTTAGTAAGTAGGTACCTACCTTATCACGAGGGACATTTTTATTTTACTTGCCGTTGTATGGATGACGCTAACTACTACTTTAAGACAAAGCTTTAACACTATGTATGTATAACGTAAAGCTCTTTACAACGAATTTGTAAATTGATAATAATAAAAAATAATAAATAAATAATGCTGGACAATTCACACAGCATTATCTAGCCCCAAGCTAAGCAGAGCTTGTGTTATGGGTACTAGATAACTTATATACATAATATAATACAATACATAGATAGATATTTTTTATTATACATAGAAAACGACCAGAACACCCTGAACAAATATCTGCCGATCGTACAGACATTTGTCCCGAGGCGGGAATCGAACCCGCAACCTCCTGTGTCGCAGGCAGACCTTCGACCACCGCGCCACATCGGTCGTCAATAATACATTAGATACCTACCTAATGTAGATATATATTTAAGTGACAACGTAGTTCTAATGTAGTAATTGAAATATAAACACTTAGGCTAAGTGCCAATGTAATAATGAAAGCCGAGAGGCGAACTCCATTTGTTTCTTGTGACATTTAAACTAATTGACAATTAGATTCTTGAATGTGTTTAAATGGACCCTGCAAATGACGTCATTACGTTAGGTACTGATAATAATTTTTAATTGGAAAAACCAAAAACTGATCCATTGTTGATAATATAATAGGAAATTAATGAGATCAGCTATTTGGGACCAGAATTTGGGCAAGTTCTTTGTTTACTATAAACATGTTCTAATATAATAACTTACGATTAAACCATGGTCATTTTAATTGACCGCAGGATTCCTATAGTCTCGACCAAATTAAATGCGAAACAGTGCATTTTCATGATTTTTCATCGTTATTTTTTTTTATTCATAAAGTCTCGACCAAATTAAATGCGAAACAGTGCATTTTCATGATTTTTCATTGTTAGTTTTTTTGTTAATATTGTTTTCACATTAAAACCAAAGAAATAATGTTCAATTTTATGTCATTCCAAATTTTTACCACGTGGATTCCGTGAGCACTGTGACGTAGGCCTAGTTTGACTGTCAACCTGTTAGATTCGCCTCTTAAGCCTTTAAGAGGCGAACCTAACAGGTAATAATGAATGTTCATATTTAGTAGTACTTCATAGAAAGAAATAAACTTAAAATATTTTAGCTATTGATTTCTGAGTATTAAGCTCTCAAATGATAACATAACAGGGCACCGTATATTTCGTAGAATCAACACACAACAGGTTAAATCGCAGGTGCAAAAATTGTCCCACCTGGAGCCATAATTTTTTTTTATCGTTATAAGTAAAGAAACACATACGTTCCAATACCTAAACTTTAACTTTGAGGGGCACTTATACTTATATATTATTGTTTATCAATGTATTCATTCAAAATTATTATTATTATTCTTATCTATTTGAATGATCACGTAAAATATTTTGAGGGACCTTTGTACAATTTTCAGTTCATTGTATTCGGTCAGACTGAAAAAAGTGCGTTCTTTTAAGTTGTTAAGATTTTTAAAAGTTCATAATGTCACTATGATCTTTTAAAAATTTTAAAAACTTATGAAAACTCTTTCTCATCTGAGGCAAATTTATCGTTTATTGAGGCGAATTTATTGTTTTATTTCATTAGGTACATGGTACATAAATTGTTTTATTGACATGTTCGCATCTTTAACCTGGCGCTAACAACCAAGACAGAGTCTATAAACAATGTCTATGCACCAATCATAAACAACTTGCTATAACTAACTGAAATCACAGAGATGCAACAGAGTTTATCGGTTGTCTTTAGATGTATGTTTAATAAGGTACAGACCAAGCGAGCGAGAGCGAGCGAATGCAAGCCATTGGGATTAGATGTGGGATTAGACAATGGGTACGTTCGTTCCATATTGCTTTGATGTAGCGACAGCCGCCGGAGCACGGCTGAAGATGAACGAAGGCCCTCGTTTGGGCTCGCTTGCTTTCGCAATGACATCCACACTGGTACTTATGCGTTCGTTAGCCTTTGCTCGCTCTCGCTCGCTTGGTCTGTACCCGGCAGAAGGCTTGCGACAAAGGGACTATAAACTAATTAATATACCTATAATATTAGAATTGTGGTCACGATACAGTCCGGGTGGGTTAATTTAACTAAAATTGCTTTGGTTTAGTTGCAATATCTAAATTGTTTATTATCAGAGAAAATGATTATTAAATAATAGGTATATTTAAATAAAAACTTGTATTTACAATTAAGAGTTGTGCTAATTACAATATAGAAGTAGCCCGACAGAAAAATTAAGTGCAAAATTGAATATAGCTTAATATCTTGATAGTAAACAATGTTATTATGTATCTACTTTCGAGCCTTCTTTGCCTCACACGCGTCAACATTTCTGTAATGGCTTTCAAACGCAGACTGAATGTTTGATAAGAATATGGCAACGATATGAAAGAGAAGGTTACTTTGGTAGGGCTGGCGGGTACTACATGCATTTCAGATTATCTAGGTAGAGGATTAAAATTTCGGGACGGGTTTATCTCTTACTCGAAAACTAGCAACCTAACAGAATTTCAGATTATCTAGGTAAGCATAAAAATTTAGGGTGGGTTTATCACCAACTCAAAAACTAGCTAACTACTATTTTTTTATTTTTCGCTTCTTCCACAAGTGGACAAAAGTAACACGTAACTTTTCATCCCACCTCAGCGAGGAAAGAGTACTTTTGCTATTCGATATCTGAGTGCAAAAGCAGTTTTTATCCGCTAGAGGATAAAGTAAATTGAATTTAGAACATCGTGCACACGATGTTCATTTTTGTCACAAAAATTTGCAATTAATGTACGCAGAGCTTTATTCATTCATTCGGTTGATCATATCACTCTCACTGTTCATAACATACATTTATGCAAAATTTTAGCCTTATCTGCTCAGTAGTTTTGGCGTAAAGAAGTAACAAACGTAGTACTAGATACATCTATCTATCCATCAATCCAAACTTTCATATTTTATAATACATGTGTGAGGTTGTTTTATATAAAAAGTAATTCTCCCATTAACTTGTCCCTATTTGCTTTTTTTTCAGGGAAGAAAACTTTTTTCAAATTGTTTTTTTATTTTGAGTTAGAGTTGGTATTTCTTGATATAAAAGTTATTTTTTTTTTAAATAACACTGCCTGTTTGTATTTGGGCGTAAATGGGTTAACTTCATCATCATCATCGTCATCAGCCTATGTTAGTCCACGGCTGAACATAGGTTTCTCTATTGAGCGCCATAGCGCCCTGTCTTCACCTTGACGCATCCAGTATCTGCCTGCAGTCTTTCGCAGACAGTCATCCCACCTGGCCGGAGGGCGTCCTACACTACGTTTACCGAGTCGTGGTCTGCTCTCAAGAATACGTTTGCCCCAACGGTTGTCGGTTCTTCGCGTTTCCCGCTTAACTTAGTCTTAACTAATAAAGTAGTAAGTATCAACCCTATATTACAACGTAACGCTTTAATACGTCTGTCTGGCTGATGTAACGAGGAATCAATTGTGGAATATTTGCAAAATAAACTTAGATGATAGATGAACATTGTTGACTGTTTATTGTGAAAAACATAACCCTGGGGTGATGAATGTTTATCTTAAAACTTTGTGCAAAGTTCAGTGAATTTGTTTGATGAGATGACATTTGACTGAATTCTTAGCATCTGTGTAGGTATATCTAGCCCCGCTTGCATCTATTGTTAAGTATTTTGTACTACTACGAAAACTTTTAATAATATCCCAAAAAATTCAATTTCGGAAGGATTCGAACCCGCGCCTCACCTTCAGTACAGGTGCGCTCTGGCCAACTAAGCAACGAGATCGACACGTGCCTTGTCAAAAATATCTGGGACCTCTTACGACTTAGGCGTCGTTTATTTTGTACTAGTTTCTTCGTTACCTACTGAATTAACTAAATATTAAAAAAAATATATGAAAATAAACGCTAATGCTGGTTGTGATAAGTGAAGCCTGATATTTTAATTTTATTTTATACAATTATTAATTTTATTTGCTATCTACCTACCTCATTTCCTCGAATCTGATTTGACTGAACAATTGATAGGTACCTTTAAAACCCATTTTACAATGTCTTCTTTAATGCTAAGTTTCTATTGCTACTTCAAGATACGGTATTAAGAAACAAAATTTTCAATGTTTCCTGATACATGTAGGTAACCAAATACTTTCACAAACAAAGCAGGTTTCAATAAATCCTAGATTACATAAAACGAACAGAATGGCGAATATAAACTTTATTTCATTACTCCCAAAGTACAATCTTGTATAATAATAATCCCCTTTCTGGCCCCCGAGACGCACGGAGATGCTGACGGTAGACCGGTTGTTTTGTCCAATATCTGAGGGCAAAGAAACATAAATTTAGTTATATTTTATTTAGCAAGGCATATTTAACTGTAATAGTCAGTAAGTAAGGTGCTCTATGGCTTTGAAACGTATTTGTGATAGATAACTGGGGTTCTAGAGCACTTTTACATTTGATAAACTCAGTAATTCTAGTTTAACCTTAAAGTTAATGACTTGATACTAAATAAGAACAAAAGAGGACTTAAAGAAACAATAACAAGCGATAAACAAGCCTTTCTGTAGCAACAGTGTCATTCGATAGAGTCAAGGAACGTATCGCAAAAAAAGACATTTACAAACTCCCTGCTGACTGTTAATCGTTATAATTTTAAATTTGAATTTAGACTCCCACTGACCCCCCTGAAGGCTGATGCAATAATTATCGGGAGGGTAATTAATGCAAAGTGAAATTCAATTTCAATTGGTTTAAGTACTGTAAAATTTAACGTTTTTTGACAGAAATTGTCATACAATGACAAAGTTTACCAAAAACAACTGATTATTTAGATTAATCGGGCAATTATCTTTTCGGAACACCATTTAACAATTCATAATTACCAATAATAGCTCCACCAATAACAATTTAAGTTTTTGACGCAAACTAACAACCGAGTCAAATAAATTGATGTTTGATGAATATGACCCCATTTCAGATATTATCAGTACATAATGTACTCGCAAGGAAGCCAATGATGATAGCAAGTTGAATGTACACATAGTTGCGCCGTTACATACAAGAAACATGTATAGATAATATGTATCTACAAGACTAAAGATTTCTAGTTCAAGCCATATGAGACGCCGCTCGAACACGTGACTTTCAGCTTGATAATATTCAATACCTTCTTAGTAAAAACGTGAGAATTGACCCTCGATAAGTGCACAACGTGGGTAAGTGATTGGTTTGTTATTCAAAGCAATTATGCTCGTGATTTTCATCATGAAGTGGAAAGCTGTCCTGAATTACATTAAATAATATGAACTCTGTGTCTGATTAGGCTATCAATAATCTTAGTAACGCTAATTTGAGCCCGATGTTCCTAACACTAGCTTTAGTCACTTTAGTCGTGACAATTTAAGTAACACGTACATTTTTTTTCAACTTATGTATAGGATAGGATTTTATTTCAGTTTATTGTAGTCAATATCCAGAATTCACATTCATAATATTCTCTCTGTGTTTCTATTAATAAATCAAATTAAAAATAGGAAGATTGGGGCCACATCATAATCAGTAGTAACCTCTGGATTTGATTCAAAATACATATAAAAACGTTTACTTTTCTGATTAAATACTGTTTAAGAAAATATTATCCATTTTTCTTTTCAATAGATGATGAAAAACTAAACGGACGTCACAAGCAATGCGACTGCATTCAAATGTTTTTCTCATGGTTATACGGTCTCAGAAATTGTTTTATAATTGCTTCTTTGTATTCTAGTTAAGTTGTAATGTATGTTCTGGTTTGCAAGATCAAAGTATGTTATAAAATTATTTATAATTGTATGTTTATAAGGAATTCGGGGTGGTGAATCTGATAGGTATTTCTGTGTTGATTTAAAAGATACATATGAGTTGAAAATTTGAATCGGTTATAAAATGTGATAACATATATTTGTATTTGTAGGACTCTCCATTTTATGAAATTACCTATTGACTCTTTTAACTCATTACTATTGTACATTTTGTCTTCTTAAAATGCATACAAACGGAGAAAATATAACCGTATTCCAAATACTGCCAGCACTGGACTTTTTTGCGTTCGTTAACATAAGTTACGATTTTTGAGGATATGTTACCGTACACACCTTATTCAACTTGGAACTCCACAATATTTCACTGGCACCACACACGGCACTTTCTCCTTCATCTCTTCTCACTAAACTGTCGGTTGGAGCCCGAGGAACTCGAGGACACCGAGGAAGTGCTTCCACTGCCGCTGCTCTTCGCCAGGCTCGGCTTCTTCTTAAAGCTCAGCCTCGTCTCTCCTTTGATGAAGCGATCCAAGGTCTGCCTCAGCGCGGAATGCTTCCTCTCAAAAGGGTTTGTAAACATTTTGAATTATTAGTTTATTTGTTTGCGATAACACGTCCGTCTGCCACAAGCGTCGGGCTGAGTCTGAGCTGAAGCCGGTTCTGCCGGTTGATATAAAGCAGTGTCGCCTGCGCATAACCATAGGTCAAACCGCAAGTCGTATGGTCAGACGTCATTGATATGTTTTTGTTGTTTATCGTTTCTAATCTAACGTGGTTAGGATAACTTTTGAATTCATTTGTGTATGCGTCCGTGACGCAGAACGGATGTTTGTTCCGCTGGTCTCTTTGTCGTCAGGAAAACCGTGACGTTTTGAATAATTAGAAAGATTCTTATGAACTGTTATTTTTCTTAATAATTTAGGTTGCGCAGTAGGGATTGTAGACTTGTAAACATATTTGTATCCGTGTAGACAAGTACATAATCAGGTTTTTAGGTTCAACTCAAATGATTTTATAATGAGATGTAATTTGCGCCTTTGTTACTAAGTTTATCAGCAAAGAGCGAGACGGATCTCAGAAATTATAAATTACTTAGCAAATATATATCATCTTAGTCTCTTTCATTATTAATTTGATCACAGCATTTATCAAGTAAAAATGTAAGAGGATTACTATACCAGCTTGAAAACAATAAAATTGTAAAAGTAAGTAATTATTTGCGCGATCTGCCTCGTGCCATCATTTAATTTGGAAAGTTTAAAATATAGAAAGGTTCCTTCTTCATGTGTTCTACAAATTGATTTTAGAGTCCACAATCTCAAGTCTAAACTTGAGACACAACTTTTATTTTGATCAACTTTTTATTTGAGCTAGAACGAAATAATTGCTATGACCGGTATTATAATGACGTAAGCAAGGAGGAATGTACGATTGAGCGATATTATTTAAAGTAATCAAGTGCGTTGAAATCGCGCAACGAGGGTTCCGTAACTGAACAATAAATTAAATATAAATAAAAGACCCTATTTCTTGCAATATCATGTTTCTATCTCAACGGGACGTAGGTACCCTATAGGTTTTGGTCCTTGGTGAGAATCAAAATAATGCTTTTTTGTGATTACACTACAATACTACAGTTTTCTGCTTTTTTCCTTTGCTTGTGCTATAAGACCTTGCTTCTTGCCAAATTTCATGGTTCTAAGTCAACGGGTTTTACCAGAGTGGTACCAGGTTTTGCGTGCAGGTGATTCGTTTGAAAATTTAAAAAAAAATGGAATTATACGGCTGTAACTTTGGATCGCGTTGACTTAGAAGTTTGATCTATTGCGGCAGGTTACCAAGCTAGTGTGATGTACATTTCAACTCGATACCCATTTCTGAGAAAAGAGGGTTGACAGATGGACAACAATGTGATCATAAAAGGGTTCTTTTTTTCCTTTTTAGTTACGGAACCCTAAAAATAACCGAAATTATCTATCAAAACTGATGCTTTTGAAAGTCAATTAAAATAAACTACCTAGATGTTTTTGCTGCCACTAATCAATGTCGAATTTGTCTAAGTATTTAGATTTTTTGTGTTCCTCCGATCATAGGTCGATGGTATTATACCTGGGTACCTGCAAGTCATGCAACTTGCGTCAATAGTATACCGGTTTAAACATCTACTCTACTCATCTTCTTCTTGTTTTATTTAAAAACTGACAGGCCTGTGGCGATTAAAATGAACACATACATACATGCATATCCATTTAAAATTAATAAAATGACAAAGTTGTAAAATACAATTGTATACTTTCGTCTACTTATTTGGAACAATATTGAATCGCAACAATTAACTTTGATGTTTAAAATTTCTTGCTTACCTAGCCTGTAAATAGCGCAAATAAAACATCGCAGCTTGAAGCGTCTTTAAGGATAATAAAAAATAATAAAATATAGGCAAAATTTATTAGGTAACGCTTTTAAGGAGGTTTTAAAACTTCGTTTATTTTTGGGTTACATCTGACGCAGTTGAATCGACTAAAAGAGTTCTGATAGCATGTAACATGGTATGAACGCTCCGTGCATCTTTTACAGAATCTGGTAGGTACGTACGATCATCATAAAACTAGTTTAACTGACACTGATCCAGTCAATTCTAGGTGTGGCCAGACAAAACTACCTATACATAAACATATGTATAGGTAAACGTACTGATACCATTTGCCCTTTGACACGTCTGATGAAATGATTGAAATGAACTTGGGATGTCAAAGAATGTCTTCTGTTTTGTCTGGCTTCTGGTCTCCAGTCTTGCATTTATGATTGTCGTGAAGTTTAGATGATGCTTTGTTACAGGCAATGCTTGTGAATTTATACGTTGGTTGGAAATTATTCCTTGTAAGCGTTTATATTTTATAAGGAACAAATTACGAAAATATATTAAGTCATTAAAGTTAGCCATTCTGGAACTCTCTTTTTGCAACTACTTACTACAATTTATAACAAGTAGTATTTATTTTACAAAAGACGTTGTCTGTGCTCGTGTTGATTGATTTATTGAATCACGGAATTGGGTTTTTTTTCTTTAAAAATCTGTTAAACAACAGGTTAATTGCTTAGTTTACGCTCTATACTTAACGAAAACGTAAACCACTAAAGACGTGATCAAAACCTCATACACTTTTACTTAATGCAGTTTTAACCTTGACGCACAGCAAACGCTATGACGCAGTTACGATGTTAACAAAAATTCCCAGGCTATATAAAGCCAGTGACACTGACTTACTAATTGATGATCAAACTATTGACCAAAATAACTTGGTTAACGATGCTATGAGAATATTGCTCTACCATTTGAGAACTGCAATTTGAGCTTTTTTTGGTCATTTGTTTGTCTAAGCAAACGGATGTACGGTTTGACACATAAAATATCTGCTGGTCGATTTAGATGTATTCGTATTCACTTTTTTACTGCTCATTGGTTTATTTTCTTTTATTTTTAACCGACGACGCGACGAAACGGAAAACAAAAGGTCCTATGTTCATCTGTATAAGTTACTTTTGTATACTCGTCGATTCCTCCGTCAGTTAGTGGCCCTAGCTGCTGCTGTACTGCCTCCTCGCTGACCATCGATCAGAGCTCGCATCACGTGCTGGCTGACCTGCGAGCCCTGGGTCGATCAGAGCTCGCATCACGTGCTCGCTGTTTGCTGCATTATCAAAGGACGCAATTTTATCGCAAAATGACATTTTCATTACAAAATATATATGTCTAATGTATTAAGATATATCGTTTAGAATTTTTGAATCTTAATTTATAAATATGTTTTAGCATGCTAGACCATAGCAAGATATAAACACGTTTAATTGTATTTTTTTACCACCTATATACCTACCATGTTTGATGCGAATAAATATATGAATCTTAGCCATAACACAAGCTTTGCTTACTTAGGGGCTAGATGATGCTGTGTGGATTGTCCAGCATTATTTATTTATTACTGAATGATTAATCGTAATTTTGTGTTTGAGTGGTTGGGGTCTGATATTGTACGGTACTGATGTACTGATATTAGTACGGGATATGTATATGGGTGTCAATCTTGAGTTTAGGTTACCTACTTACCTGTTCTTTTGTGTAACTCTTGTTCGTGTCTCGTTACAAGTTGCCAATAATTTACACTCGCTTAATACTCAATAACTTCATTACTTTAGGCTTACAAAATAAGCACTTAGACAAGTCAAATTTTATACTATATACAGTTTTATAAATGGTAATTCAAATAAGAAACAAGGTGTTATTGAATTTGTCCACTTTTTTGTTCGCTAGTGGACGCCAGAATATTCACAATTCATAAATCAAAACCAAGTAGGTCGTGATTTTTTTACTATCTATACTAATACTATAAATGCGATAATGTGTTTGTTTGTTTGTCCTTCCTTTACACCCTAACTAAGCACCCAATCGGCTTGATTTTTGGCATGGAGTTAGAAGAAAGGATGGAGAGTAACATAGGCTGCATACATTTATATCCCATAAATCAGTTCGCATGGGAAAGGTATAACCTTAAATAAAGCGTGCGATGCCGCGAGCAGCAGATAGTTTTCAATAAAATCGGTAAAGTCAATTGCTTTTGAGTGTTGTGGGATAAATTTAATACATACTAACGTTATGGTATAGTATCCGAAACAATCTTACTTCGTACCTTCGAGAAATAAAATTAAAATATATTTAAGCAAAACTACTATAGGTGAGTATTTAAATTACAAATTTACGTCTGTCTTCGTATTTAAATTCGGAAACTTGTACAAGTTCAATGTCAATCATACGAGGTCGTATGTTTTTGTTGGCAAGGGGAAGCGTGAGCGATTATTAACTAGATACTAATACGTAAAATAAAAAAGAAAAGATATACATTTATATCTAAGCGTGACCCGAGAGCTGGTGAGTATCTGGCGCAGCGCATCAGCATTGCTATACAGCGGGGCAATGCAGCTAGCGTCTTGGGCACGCTTCCGTCTGGTATTGATATGGATCAGTTGATCTACTTGTAGATTGTTTGCAACAGTCTGCAGTTAGCTCAATTATTTCAATTGTAAATACTAGTTTTAATTTAATTCTATTATTTGATTGTAATTTTCTTTGTTAATAAATGTATATCTTGCGGCCGGGTCGCAGATTCAGTCCGTTTGCGAAATGGCTAGACTGATTTCGTTCAAAATAGCTTGCATGTGTCGATTGTTGAACGATTAACGATCAACGTCTAAACGTCACTTAGCCGTCAGAAAAAGGCGATGGGGAACAGACTCGAGACTCAACAAAACAAATAAAATGTTGCTCGCTGTGTGCGATATTTTATTTGTATTGTAAGTTATTCCATTAATCCGCTCCTGCTGTCCACTGAATCAGCAACCTTATCACAGGTCATGTTGGCTTTAACTATATTTACGATATACTCCGTCAGGTAAAAATATATTATGTGAATTTTTTGCTTATACGCTGAAGAGAAATATAAAATTTAAAATAGACTGTCAATTGTTTATTCTTAAAAAGGAGATTTAATTAGATACGTTTTCTTAGTTTTGCCTTCCTACATAGGTTTATCTATGAAAGGTTAAAAATTAGAAGATCAAGGAAGACGACCTTCGTGGCACGCTGGTTGAAAATTATCTCAAACGTCTAAGGGATCGTAGCAACCGTTTTTAACCCCCCCCCCATGGTGATACGTAGTGAGGTTTAAAACTACCCTCTATACCCAAAATCACGTGTATTTTTTCTAGGTACCTACCACAAAGTATCGACAAGTTTCAGAATAAAGTCTGTATTTTTTTTATTTAATCCGGGAAAACTAAGCATCACCAAAATATCTGCATGTCCAGTTGAGAACTCGCGCGATCAATAAAAAAATTATGCATGAGATATCTCACAACGCAACGCTCCTTGTGATATTTCGTGGTTTTTTCAGAAGGTTCTAAAGAGGTCAATAATAACGCCAGGTCCTAAGGACCCCCCCTCTTTAGAACCTCACCTGATTATTGACCGCCCCTAATTGGTTATGATTTTCTTAGTCATGTTTACTTGTCGGTCACTAAAGATGATAACAATGCAGCAATTAATTATAATAGTTACTAAACAATAAAGCCACATAATAGTGTTTCTATTTCTTATCATTTATATTGTGGTCTTATTTCCCGGTTAAAAGTATTTCTAAATTCCCTATGTATTTGTAATAATAATGAATGGTACAGGGACTTAAGAATTACCATACCTACTATGTAGTTTATTATAAATACTGAAAATATAACAATTAATCTCATTATATTTCTAGAAGTTGAAAGAACAAGGAATCTTAATATAAATAAGATTTTATGGTAAGAAATAATGAAGTTTGTGTACCTTTTGATATTTTTTGTGGAGATTGCTCGTGCCTTTGGTAAGTTGCTACCCTGCTATAGAAAAATAAAACTATTATTTCATTATAAAAATGTAGTTAAACAGTGATTTATTTACCTAAAACCAATACTATACAATCGTCATTTTTCCATAACGATGTAACGTGAAAATAATAATTATATATTAATAAGAAGAATTAAATTCATAAATTAATCACTGACACGGAAATAAAGTTATGTTTTTGATTTCTTTCGTTTCGGCATGTAGACTAAAGTAAAGAAGCAACGAAGAAACTTCTAGCCTGTTAGTTGTAAATATGTATGATGATGAGTATGATTATTTCAGCAGAAGACTGTAACGTAGTCCCAATAACTCAATGGGCGGGAGAGCCGTCTCGTCGCACAGAGGATCTGCCTCTACCAGTAAGCTTGGTGATCATCCAGCACTCCGTCACTCCTGAGGCCTCCACTGATGCTGACTGCGAGAACGTAGCTCATGCTATCAGGGAATATCAAATGAAGGTGTTAAACTTCGATGATATTGGACAATCGTAAGTGGTTTGAATGGTACGGTTGGGGTAGATACCTACCTTCTGGATTATAAATCTTCCTTGAGCAATAGCAAGTCCTTTGTGGTAGAGTGAAAACACCCTCTATCTGTTTAAAATTGTCATTTTTACTTAAGTACCGGGTAAGTAAGTTACATGTTAGTACCGGGCCAGTTTGATATAAGAGAGCGAAGACAGAAAGAGAAGGAAAAATATTCATTTCCTGATACGCCCAACCATGTAGCGGTGCTGCGACTGACGTAGGTCGTGACGTAATGCAGTGGTCCTACGCCTGGCGTAGATGTCTAGTAGCTTGTGCGACGGCAGTTGTAGATGCTGTAGTGACCGCTAAACCCGTCGTCGTAGACATTTTGTTTTGGTGCTACGCCTCGCGTAGAAGCCTGTAGAGTGCTACGCGTGGCGTAGGCATCCTGTAGAAAGCTACGATTGGCGTTGACTATTTGTATAGGTGTGCTACGCCAATATGCTAAATAACCACCAACTTTATGATTTCAAAACTAAGTTTAAACCCAATTAGATTATTAGATAAACGGTATTACTAACACCGAATGAGTAGCTGAGAGCGGAGTTGAGAGGCGCAAATTTTAGTTAGACTTTGTTGCTATAATCGTTAGTAGAATTTCAGATTTCTGATTTCGCAAGCCGTTATCTTACTAAACAAACAAGTTTATAGTATGGGGAATATCCTCTGAAAACCTTATATTATTCACTGAGAACAGTGAATAAAAAGCATTTCTTAGAATCACTTGCTACGCTCGTGATTCAGTCGTTAGGATCCTTCACTTGCTCGTTATTCATCTATGGCCCTCGTTTTAAATCCGTCCTTTATTGACTAAGTGCATAATATACTATTTTGTATGAGCTTTTTGCACAAGGAAAAAAAACAATGTTTTTAGCCCTGAAGCAAAGCGAAAGCGGGTTTTTGATAGCACGCCAACATTTCATTGAAAATGGTCGATACGCACCCTATTTCTGGTCCAAAGACTTTGTATATACATGTTATGCATTTTGAACCGCATACTTTAGTAACGCGCGTTTTAAGAACCATGTGGTCTAATATATCCGTACACACCCAAACGCGCGTTTCTATTACTTTAAGCGCGCGTTGGAATTTGTACGGAGCACGCGCGCCGAATGCAACGCCAATGACCAAGGGTTAGCTGGTGTATGGCATAGATCTTCTTAAGTATGGAATAGTTCTCCCGGCGTATAGCCATAGAATATTTTATAATGATTTCTTTGATAAATATTACATATCGGTATAGTAAGTTCTTTCCTAAATTATTTTTATCTTTTTAGTTTCCTAATCTGTGGCAATGGCCGCACTTACGAAGGAGCTGGTTGGACAAAAGTTGGCGCCCACACGAGAACATTCAATAAGAAGGCTTTAGGCGTATCTTTCATAGGAGAATTCAGCTGTAAGTATACAGCTTAGAGGCTCTTGTTCACGCCGCGTCGTCGTACGGTTATAAATCCGTGCTGTGAACAAGAGACCCGGAACAAATATTACTAATAAAATTAATTATCAATTAATTAATCAGGACCTGCGTCAGCACACTTTTGATTATTTCTTCTATTTTCAGCAACTCTGCCTACAGCCGAGGCCATCAAAGCCGCTCGAGATTTGCTCTCCTGTGGTGTCAAGAACGGGAACTTGTCTGAAGACTACAAAATCATCGGCCATCGGCAGGTCTCGAAGACACTGAGTCCAGGAGACGTGCTGCAGAAGGAGATTGAAACTTGGCCTCGTTGGAGCAATAGCGAGCTAAACTAAATTTAAACTCGTATTAAATTCATTGCTTATTGGAAAGAGCCTTGGTGATTAACTATTTGTAATATTAATGCTAGTTCTACGATTATCCATACTTAATATTTTATTTATTTATTTTCTTTTATTAATCACAATATTAACAAAACAGATCATATAATCCAATGGGTTATTTATGGCACACAAGTCACACAGTGGAAATCTAATAAATTCTGGTAGAAACTTAAGTTACTAATAAAACCGGCCAAGTGCGAGTCGGACTCGCGCTTGGCCGGTTTTATTACGCACGAACGGATCTATAAAAAAGGTAAATAAATTACGTTTGTTGTAGGGGAGCCCCCCTTAAATATTTGTTTTATTTTAATTTAACTTTTTATTTTGAACTTGAATATAAAACAAATTATTCTGTGAATATTTCAAGCGTCTACCTGTCGCCGTTATCAATAACGAACAAAAACGAGCAAAAAAATAAAAAAAAGCAAAAAAACTGTTAACATTTCACGCTTAAACGGCTGAAAAGATCGTAATTAAATTTGTCAGTGATGTAAACGGTATGCCAGGTTCGGATATAGGCTACTTTTTATGCCGGTAAAGTGCGTGCAAAATCACAGGCAGAATCTAGTTCGTAATATATTGAACCTTCAACATTTAATGAACGGCTGCACCAATATTCTTCAAACCTAGTGAAGAACACACTCGATAAAGTGTGTTTATAAACCGTTCACCTTTTTAAAGATATTTCTTAAACTTATCTTATAAATTTTGTAATGAAACTATTCACAATATCTGATGTACGTACATGATAAAAAATTTCATTCTGCAATATTTTGTGTAGTTTTATAATAAAGCACTGCAGAAAATACACAAAATGAGCGCGGGGTTTTGACCCCTACAGTACCACACCTTGTGAAATAATTAGATTATTATAAACATCTTTATTAACAAAGAAAATTACAATCAAATAATAGAATTAAATTAAAACTAGTATTTACAATTTAAACAATTGAACTAACTGCAGACTGTTGCAAACAATCTACAAGTAGCTCAAGTGATCCATATCCAGCGCTGCGCCAGATACTCACCAGCTCTCGGGTCACACGTCACTTCGACCAGACGCTCAGATAATTTTTTGAAAACCCGGAGAGCCTCGGTACCCCTCGGACCTAGGGTCTCGACTCCAAGGGGAGCAAATGCGTAGGCTCTGTCGAGACCTGCATAATAATTAGTGTTTATTTCTATTTTTCCAAAACAATTCAGACCTTATTGGTCATAATCTTGATATGATAGTAGTTACATTTTGCGTTTTGTTTCTTTACTTAAATTAGATTCGTTTTAGTAAAATATTTTGAAACATTTTAATATCCCACGGAACGTTCTTAAATGATTATGTTTATGTCTTCCTAGGAGCACAGAAGTGCACTCAAACTATACGTTCTAGAGTTAAGATAAAACTAGAAAATGATTTATATGGGTATTTTATTAAATTTCATCCAACTCGGTGAGTGCTTTTATTTATGTATGCCAGATCCAAAGAGAATAAAACCACTACACCAGATCGACTAAAGTTATTAGTATCTTTGTTTTCATTTCGATATTGCCAAAGGAGAAAATATAATACCGTAATATGTCCAAATTTATTTTTTCAACGAATCTATCACGAGAGTCTATGAATTTGTATTGTCAAAATCAAATCGCAGCCAAACCGTATTTTACACATAAAATCAAATATAACAAAAGTTATTTATTTATTATTCCTGGCAGCTCTGTACCCGCATGTCTATGGTATACAGAACAAAGCTCTATCGAAGCCCTGAAACAATTAGCTATTGTTTTGAAACAAAAACGATATGACAGCTGTGAAGTTATGAGCTACGCGGCTTGCATATATCACTGATGTAAACATTATGGATCGTTGACCGAGAATCTAGGTTTACCCGAAACAGTGATTGACAATAAAGTTTCACCGCACACTGGTAGAAAAGAGAAAAAATTTGTTCATTTTTGTTTAGTTCGTCAATAAAATTTGTACCTCTTTGCGAAGTAGATAAAGTTAAAATTTAAATCAAAGTGCGCGCGTCGTACACCGGGACCGGTGTAAGCGGAATTTTAGAAGCCGTCTCATTGGAAAGATATATTTTTATATGTACCTTCTCGTCCACAAACATACCACAGTGCTGTGGCGGTCACACGAATGAATCGACCCTCTAACTAGGATGTAGTATAAGAGCCGGCTTAACGAATCTACCAGACGAAGGGCGGCAGCTTCCTTCACATAACGCCATCACTGCGACCACGAAACTGCCTGCCAAGTGCGGTGATTATGTCAGAATCCCCGTCGTTTGGGCGAGGTATGTTCAGCTGTGGACTTAGAGCGCTCTCATACTACCGCGCGGTACCGTAGTAGGTGTGGTGCAGCAAGAGTTTCGCAATGACGTTGTCCGTTGTACGAGATGCGAAACAGATGCGAAACTACCGAGGACATGACATGTTGTGGAGTGGACCTCGAGGTGCGGCTCCGAAAATTCGATTCCGCGCAGTAATGGAGACGGACGTTAATACTAGTAGTAGTACTTAACTTTCTTTACTATTCTTATAACATTAAAGATATTGTAAGCTTGTTTCTGCCCGCGACTTCACACGCGTATTTAAGGTTATTCCCATGGGAACTTTACGGAGTACCGCAAAATAGGTAGAGTAAATAAAGTAGGTCATGTAAAGCCAAGCAGATTTACCTACTTATACACATGTTTTACACCAAATTGCTTACCTACGTGCTATTGCACAATTACCAACGAATATTAAATCAGTGTCAAACTAGCACTCGGGTGTTTGATTCTTACTTTATCCTTCCCTCTAACTATTAACTATTAACTGTAGGAACCCCTACAGTTTTTGGTCCTTCGAGCCGGATTTATGGGTATAAAAGTGGCTTATATTTTATTCCAGACCGAAACTTACATACAGGTATGTATGTAAAATTTCAGCCTAGTCCAATCATTGGTTTAGCCTGAAGAGGTAACAAACATCCAAACTTTCGCATATATTATTTAAGTGTGATTTATGAAATTAATCAACTAGAGGTTCCCTGTTCACTGTTTGCCCCACTTTCGGAGTTTGATATTAGGTACAAATTGTCCTTTAGTTTGGGGTTGAGTTGCTAACGGCTGTATATAATACTGAATAGAAGTGACCCAAGTTTATACCACTGGAACCTAATATTCTCTCTCGTAAACTTTAATTAAAAATTTTGGTTATTTATATTTATACACTTTATCTCTATAAGCTGTATGTAATGAACTTGTAAAAATGTGTTTACTTATGTCGTCATCATCAGCCTATAATAGTCCACTGCTGGACATAGGCCTCCCCTAATGAGCGCCATAGCGCCCTGTCCAGCCTGTCAGCTTGCCGCATCCAGCATCTGCCAGCAGTCTTTCGCAAATCATCATCCTGCCTGGTCGGAGGGCGTCCTACACTACCTTTCAGAAAAATGATACCTCTTTCCAGTTTATCCGCGCAACAGTTTTAGAAATATTAAAATTTCAAATCATAATTTTGCTACGGGACACCTGTTGTTTGTTCGAATCTTGGGAAATAATAATTCTGGACAATTCACACAGCATTATCTAGTCCCAAGCTAAGCAGAACTTATTTTATGGGTACTCTTAGATGACATACATAAGTATTTTCTTACTATACATAGAAAACGACTAGAAAACCCGAAACAAATATCAGCAGATCGCACAAACACTTATCCCGGGGTGAGAATCGAACCCGCAACCTCCTGTGTCGTAGGCGGACCTTTGCCCACCGCACCACAGAGGTCGTCAAATGTAGGATCATAAATAATTTCCAAGAATCTCATATTTATTTTCTCGATAGGGCGATGTGGTCGGACGGACAAAGTCCCTTAGTCGCTTTAAAAACATAACTCATATATTTTCTGTAACCAGTGGCCTATTTCTTACCTGCTTGGGAATTAGGTCACATAGGTAAGGGAACGACAAATCTCATGAATAATGTTGAGAAAATATGACAAAAGTACCAAAAGGTATCATATTTTTTCCACAATGGTGGTCATGCAGTACTAGTTATTCTGTGGTAATGCTTTTTACACAACCCCATGGAAAATGGTTTTGTTACAAAACAATATACCTAACACTTTTGATGCTTTTGTTGAACGGCATCACACTACACTTAAGGATCCGGCACAGCTGCTCGCAAGCCGCAACTTCAATTCGTAAATTAATATGTTCCACAATACCATAAGTGATGACTGAAAACTTTGGTATTTTCGACATTGTGTTGTTATTCTGTAACAAGACAATATAAGCTATGTTCCTTATCAAACAAAACGTAAGATATTGTTGTTTTTAATACAAAACAAATAGGACGTAAACATGTCATTTTCGACGTAAAATTATGCAAAATCGCGTTTACATATTTTTTGCTTATATTTCATTATAGGTGTGTATAATTAGGAAAAAAATCAGGGACCTAGATATACTATACAATTTGAATACAAAAACAACACGATATGGTGGAAATATGCTCAAATTACAAATCATTTTGGTAGTACGTTTGTATGGGCAAATCATCATCCGGCAAATAGGTATTTGCCGTGTGGTGCCGGCTTGGGGTTAGATAATGCTGTGTGAGTCGTCCAGCATTATTTATTTATTTATTATTTAATACTTCTAAATAGATTGGGCTGGAATTTTGCAGAGATGTACTTCTAGACCTGGACAAACATATAGGCATCTTTTTATCCCGGAAGCAGAAGCTAGTATCTTTATAAATACAACCTCGAAGTATGTGTGCTTTCTACCTATGTTGCCAAAAATCGACGAGCATTTTGCTTCAAAGAATTTTTGAGATATCGTCTAAGGACGAGACGAAAAACGTTGCTGACAGCGATGACAGCGCATAAATCATCTCGTGTGAATAAGAAGTGGCTATGGGTTCAAGGGTGACCCTTACACAATGAATCATTTTTGGGACTAAAATAGACATAGTGAGTAGATAATGCTTCCGAGCCAAACCAGAAAGATTAAAATTTATTAAAATAGTCTTTATTAACAAAGAAAATTACAATCAAATAATAGAATTAAATTAAAACTTTACAATTGAAACAATTAAGCTAACTGCTAAATCCACATCAATACCAGTCGGAAGCGTGCCCAAGACGCTGGTTACATTGCCCCGCTGTCGGAGCAGTTAGTACGGAGAAATTAGTAGACGGATCCGGACGGGACACGGATCATGCACTGTTTAATACATACTGTATGTAACTTTTCAAATCCGTGCCCCATCCAGGCCACGTACACGGCACGCCCCCGGGCACGGCTTGGTCTAATATAAATCTCACTAATATTATAAACGTGAAAGTTTAGATGGATGGATGGATGGATGTTTGTTCCTTTATCACGCCAGAACGGCTGAACGGATCTGAATGAAATTTGGCACAGAGGTAGATTATAGCCTGGAATAGGACATAGGCTACTTTTTATCCCAAAATTCCTACGGGAACGGGAACTACGCGGGTGAAACCGCGAGGCGCTGCTAGTCATCCATAAATCTTCGAATGGACAACACCGCGGGCGAAGGTGCGAAGGTCTGCCTGCGACACTGGAGGTTACGGGTTTGATTCCTGCCTTCACCCACCGCGCCACAATCGTCGTCAAAAAGTAAAAAAAAAATTCTAAAAAAACCTTGCATTTTTTAAAAACCTTTTAAATTCATAAAATTTAACATTACACCAAAAAACCATTACACCGAATTAAGTGCACACCTCTATTTTTTTCATTCTAATGTATTTGTTGGCGCCCTAAATACCTACGTTAAATTTGAAGTGCCTCTCTCTATCTATTAACCTCAAAGTCATTGACGTCATTTTCGTACGTCATACTCACAGTATTGTTGTTGAAGAGAAGTCATTTATCACTACCAGACACACCTCTTTCTCTAACATGTTAAGCGTACAAAAAGCTTTTGTCGCGGGATGATTTTTTGTGGTTTTTACATTTGTTCTGCGTTCTACTAGGATTAAAACTAACGGAAAAGTGAACAAGTGATAAAACCAACTTTGATTAAAATGCATTTTGGGAGCATTTCGGAAAATATTGATTTTGAGCACAAAATCTATTTTTTTTCCCAATTCTCCAAAAATGCAAATTAATTAGTTAGTTTTCTCATAACTTATTAGAGAATCGTTTACGATTTGCTATACAGCGGGGCAATGCAGCTAGCGTCTTGGGCACGCTTCCGACTGGTATTGATATGGATCAGTTGAGCTACCTGTAGATTGTTTGCAACAGTCTACAGTTAGCTCAATTGTTTCAATTGTAAATACTAGTTTTCATTTAATTCTATTATTCGATTGAAATTTTCTTTGATAAAAAAGTTGTTTACGATTTGCGGCAAATTACTTTTCCACTAGTTTCATTCCTTGTAGAAAGCTTCGATCAAAAATTTCCGGCTGTTGCCGCGAAGGTAGAAAGCATACAATCTTCACTTTCCATCACGTGATATTATGGTCAAACGAAGGCCTATTGACTATAAAAAAATAAGCAGAAAACAATTAAGACCACAAAAAAACTTTAATCTCGGGCCAAAAAGAAACGATCAACCTTAATAAAACTTATATAGCACTTAGTTTATCTAATAATACTACATTACACTGAGTGGTATCTTTTTGAAAATAAGTAAGGTACAGCAATTAATGTTCACGCAATCACAGACGTTCATTATTCAACAAAACACCGAAAATAATAGAACCATATTGACTAACGCAAATATGAGAGTTCTTTCGAATAGAAACTGTCATTTACTCGTTTACTCACTTAAACTTGTTGATATGACATGATTTATACCTCCGATGTTGCCACTGCACTTGTATTTTACTGTATTGTATTTTAACGCAAGTTTCAAATGAGTGACCCGCGCGCTGTAGCCGCTTGGACCGTACGGTTGAAGCAAGTTGCACGATCTTACGGTTTTTTTCCGACAGTAGTACGTGGCTAATGCATATAGCACGATTTGAGGCGAAAGCACGGATGCGGCCCAGGTGTGCTACTATTCATTCAAACAAAACAACAATTGACTTTGAAACAGAACAAACAAAGTGTACTGCTAATATGTGTAATTACACGATCTTGTAGACCTTGTAAACACATGTTAATTTTCGCAGATAATCTACAATTTTTCAAGATCAAAATCAGAATATTTACATAATGTTTTTCGTCGTCTGTTATTTTGGAAAACTTCTAAAATCTGTCTGTCTACAATGGACAAAACTGTCTCGAACCTTTGAATATTGGAAGTCTTCTCATGAATAAAATACCATTCATAAACACTTCAGAGGCCCTATAGTGCGACTTGTACGCGTTGTCTTTCGAATACTTCTATCGATTGCGATGCCTTCCTATAAAGCGCCTTATAGCGCCTCTACCGGATTGAGAAGAACTACTTATCGTAGTATGACAACCATCCAATCGTTGCTTACAAACTCGATGATAGTTATCGAATGATTTTGAGTGATTTGTTGCATATTGATATGACAGCGGCCAGTCGCGTTTGCGGAATTGATGCTATAAAAGTAAGTAGATAGAGCACCTCCAATATAGCTTGGTCACAGAAATGCCTTCAATTGGTGCTTCAAGAAAAATATGAACACGCGGGAAAACATTTCACTGGGTATTTGAACCGAATCTAAGTATTTCCTTTGCGTCCTATGAACGTACCAAGTTTAACCCAAACACGTCAATCATAGATGTAAAACACGCTCACTCAACAATTCTCTTGATTTCGAAAAAAAATATGAGTCTATGCATATGTGAGTTGACAAACATAATTTTACAACTTCAGTGTTTTCAGACATAGCACGAATACAAATAGGAAAATAAGATTTACTTATCGCATTTTTTTGGCTACTCTTCGATTGTGTCTACTATCACTCTAAGCCTTTGTCGCGGAAGACATCAATGGTTCTCGATTAAGTTTATCGAATGTTTTTTGTTTTAAACTCTGACCAAGGCCTTTGATGTTTTACTGATTTTCTTCGCAAACTAAGTTTTAAACAGAAATTCAAATCCCCGAGTTTATGAATACTTTATCCCTTGCTTTGTTTATTCTGCTTGTCCAACTAAGCACCATGCCATTATTTAAAGCCAACCAAATTTTATAAATTGATACTTTATTATCTATCACACTATTATTATGAATGCGAAAGTTTGGATGGATGGATGTTTGTTACTTCTTCACGCCAACACTACTGAACGGATCGGGCTGAAGTTTTGCATAGATGTAGCTCTAAGCCTGAAATAAAATAAAGTTTTCTTATCCAATAGTTCCCATGGGATAGAAATAACTTTTAAAAGTTTCCACAGAAACAATGCGTGCAAAGCTGTGGGCAGAAACTAGTTTTAAATAATAATAATTTACTCTTTTTTTTTTTTAACTGTTGGATTTCCCTTCTTAAAAAAGAGCATCAAATATTACCTACCTGCCTATAAAAGGAGGAAGTTATTTAATCGGCTGTATGAATGCTTTTTTTAATTTGATAACTCATATAATTACTATTCTTTTCCAGTACTTGACATCCTGCAAGGATTGTTTCGTTTTACCACATTGTCATTAACAAAGAATCATCATCATCATGTATGTTTTTCTTATGGATGTCCGTCAAATTCTCCATCATTTATGGACTGATTCGGATTATTCTTTTGCAGTTATTGTGGAAATCCCGAAGTGGTCCCATAAAAATCCCGAGGGATTAGTACCTCTTCATCTCGCAACACTTAAAACAAGAGTTTAAAACTAAAAACTTAAACTAAACTAAAAGAGTTCGAAGTCAGCCTTTAGTTTTCTTTTGAACAATCAAATTATATATTGCTTTGATACATCAGAAAAATGTGAACACGTCTCTAAAACGAACGCTTTGTGCTAGTAAAATTCATAACTTGAACATTCCTATAACTTAAGTTGTATGCCAACACCGGGGTACACTTTGTCCTATAAATGGAGTGTTACCCAAAGGTCCAGTAAAATTCAGGAAATGCCTAAAGGATTTACTGTCAGCACTGCTGCTGTCGTCACGAAACACTACTTTGGGAATACATACATTTTTGTTTGTTGGTTCTTGTAAATATTGAAAGCCTCTTTGTCTAAATAATTTACACGAATATTGTAATTTAAAGACAGTGATTGTGTTTTGTTTTTCTATGAGTAGGTACATTTTGTTATCTTATCACGTGCTAAGATATTTTTCTATCGAATGAGACACACCCAGTGAAAAATATGTTTTCGTTTCATCATTTTCGATAACATCGGGTGTTCAGAAAAGCTGAAAGATATAATTATGTATATAAAGTTATTGGGACACTCAAGAGTTGTCCTCAGTAAACAGGGCCTGCTGGTACGATATGATAGCCGCACAGAGAACCACTTTTTTTACGAAAATTTTGTCAGCCCTTGCTTCGCAGGGACCGTAAGTTAATGATTTACAAAAAGATAGTGCCTACGTGTTTTAAGACGACGATATTATGTAAATTGGGCGAATTTAGGTTACATTAAAACCTTTTTTCTCCGTAATCAACCAAATTATTTTAAATGGTTAAGGAGACGTAATAGACAGAAGTGGAGAACGACTTTGTTTATATTTATGGTATAAGATGCCTATCTGATAATCAGACATAAAAGAAGTTGGCAACCAACTTTAGAAAACACAACTCAATTAAACAGTGTAGGGAGGTACCTACTCAATTAATGTGACTTTAATCTTAAAATAATTTATTTATTGGAACTTAACGAGTTAACTTTCATAAGTTTGGTGTTACACATTTTCAAAACTGTTGCGAAAAGTTTAAGTGTTGAATTAAGTACGAATCTGTACATAAGACCTTGAACCCGCTATTTCAAATAAGTTTTAATGAAATTGAAGTTTTGTCTCAAAAGGCTTTTGTTTATGGGACAGTAAAATTTAGTTTTTATTAGTTCTCGGATACTCTTGCGTACTTTAAGTACGATAGGACGGTAAAATAAAACTATACGGCCCAACCGTATAGTTTTATTTTTTGTTGGGACTCTCATGAACGGTGACGGTGTGCGGTGTTTTTGAGGTCCATCATACTAATTAACCGAGCGAGCGAAGCGTCTCTCCTATAAAAAAGAATGGATTCTTTCATAATGTTCATCAATTTTTAATCTTATTATGAACAAACAATGGTTTCCATGGCAACGGGCGTAAACAAGAGGTCTTTTCAATCGTCGTTTTATCCATGCGTCATCCATCACTCATCACATCAAACTAAATTAGACAAGCTTTTTAACTAAATGTCGCTACCTCAAAAATTGAATCGCGCTATTGTGTAGTCACTACTACGAACGAAGGAACACTATACACTACACTGTAGTGTATAGTGTTCCTTCCAAATCCATTTTCATAAATAAGGAATTTGAAGTCGGTTTATTGTTTTTTAAAACACGCCAAATTATCTTTGTTAGATTCGTATAATTTCTGAGTAGAAATGCAAATAATAAACGTCATATTTATTTCAAATTAGGTAAACACGCGATATTTATTCAAAAATAAGATGACACTTGACTCGTAGTTTTTGTTAATATCTTGCCTACTTACATTGTTTAAAATCACCTATTGTTTGAGGAAAGTCAACACGAAGAATTTACTACAACAATCTAAACCATAAGACGTAGGTATTCTGAATATTCATAAAGTTTTAAACTAAGTATGTATTTACTAAAAAATTCTATCATCTGCCTAAGAGAGTTTTAGATTTTACTACTGACGTATATTTGTAGGAACTATTCATCATCATCAGCTATATTAGTCCATTGCTGGACATAGGCCTCCCTAATGAGCGCCATTAGCGCTCTGTCTTCAACTTGCCGCATCCAGCATCTGCCAGCAGTCTTTCGCAAATCGTCATACCACCTGGTCGGAGGGCGTCCTACACTACGTTTGCCGAGTCGTGGTCTCCACTCAAGAACACGTTTACCCCAGCGGTTATCGGTTCTTCGCGAGATATGATACAAGATACAAGCACATTTTCTAATCAATCCACAATACCTATAATACCATAGAGTTAGAGTATAATAACTCTATGTATAATACCAACATCAGTAACAATAACTTCAGACTTTGAATTGTCTATTTTAAGAATTGGCAATCAATAAACAAAAAAAAAAATGCAGAATAACGTTTCTTTTGACAATAAATCCGATATTGTGTGAGGGTATTTTGTTAGTTTTCATTATCTGGGTTCAATGGAATACTTGAACCCTTGCATATAAACAAACTCATTGATACATTCGGGTTTAATTTAATCAACTCTTTTGTTCCGATATATGTACATATAATGGAAGAAGCGGCTGATTTTAATAAGGTTCATGTTCTCATAAAAGTTGATTTGGTTCGGTAAATTGTTTGTTGGAATTTTAATCTAAAGAAGGTAACCTATAAAGGTACCTATGAAAGTATGATAGGTTCAAGTGGCTTCAAGCAAATCATCATCATCGTCATCATCAGCCCCCACGCACGACTTCCTGCCTTCTATTCTCTGACCTGCATAATCTAAGTGCTTATTTTGTAAGCTTAAAGAAATAAAGTTATTGACTTCTGACATAAGGTTGGCATTGCTTCGATAAGATGGTGGATGCGATTACGGATGCTAGATATGCTATTGGTCCTTTGTAATAATATGTGCGTGTCTAAAGTCTAATAAAAATGATGGAAGTGTGCTTTAGGAGTAGTGGCCCTTGTTAGCCGCCTGACCTTATTTACCGCAGGTTGTTGTTTGGTGCTAGGTGTGGTCAGCAACTTTGACAATGCTGTCTTATCTCTCTGCATACATATTGTGGGTCCAGCAGTCTATAGTGATCTTAAATAAGCTAGCTTATAAACAACATGATTGTAGAATGCGATAAAGTCCGGTCACCCCTATGAAAAACATCTAGTTCCAAACGCTTCCACTTTTTACCCGACTACCAACAGGGGAGGGTTATGAGGTTAGCACCCTATGTTTGTATGTTTGTATGTATGTGGCCGATTTCTTTGTTCCCACGTAGCGCTGAAACTACTGGTTCGATTTCAACAAATTATGTATCGATTGATTCGTCTCAATACCCCGATGGTTATAGGCTATAGGATTTAGGGCTCCGACCCCGAAAAAGCCTTCAAAACGCGTATTAAAGTTTAGTTAGCCGCAGACTGCAGGCCCCATAGAGAAAAATTACAATACCTACGACCTATTTTCATTTTCAACTCTATGCCTATCAAATATGACCGATACGTCATTCTATTTTGTCAATGTAAATGTTTCAAACTTTTATAACTTTCACGTAGTCGGGTTGTAGTTTTTAACTTTATCTTGTTTGTTTTTGTGTCTGACTGGCCTTGCCTCCCCGCACAAGCACCTTCAAGGTTATCCCCTCATTAAGTGACACTGTATATTCTCTGGTTTCGGTCCGCAACTTTAAAGATGTTTTTGAAAGATAATTTGAAGGTTTGAAGTTTTCAGACAAAATACAACAAAATAATACCTATCGTTTTACGGAGTAGGTACGGAGTAATAGGGCCCCGTTTTTTACCCTTTGGGTACGGAACCCTAAAAATGTGTAATTGTAGTCCCGTTTCATTACCTAAATTAGGCATATTTTGTAATAAAAATCACATGCTTACGCTTTGTTACGTTGTCACTGACTAGGATCAAAACAATTTGCAACTTATTTTCAATGTAGTCAAATAGCTCATTAGATACTATTAAAAAAATGTATTTATGTGCCTTAGTTATTGTGGATAGCAATCTTTTTCAGAAATTGCCATTATAATTACAGATACTAAGTCATACAAAATGTCACAGAGGGACTATAAAACTTTTCCTAATTTTTATTTTCATTACCTGCATAGGGAGATAATTCTAATTATAAGCACAGGGCAATTTCATTGAGGGACTTCTTCTGCAAGACTAAGCACGTCTTAGTCGTTTAGATTCGAATTATACATAGAATACACTTAGAAACAAATTTATGCAAATCATATAAACATTTGTCCCAAGGCAGGACTCGAACTCACCTATCCCGTATCGCAGGCAGACCTACGCTCGTTGTCCTTCGGTGTTTGAATAATCGGCGATAGTGTAGACGCGCGCACGCAAATACACGCGAATTCCCTTTTAGGCTTGACCGAAAAACTGAAAAGGTCACCGATCGCCGCGATCACTGGCGACAGACGATGGTCACACGATCGTCGAGCGTCGGCGATAGTGAAGAGGCCCCATAAGTGTTAAATGCTCAATCCATGGCTACTTGTTCTTCCGTGTTCTGTGTGACGGACGATGGACAGACAGACAGACGGCGGTGGAGCGGCGGCGGCGATGGCTTGCTAAAGGGTCCCGTAGACGACCTTTGGGTTAGGTACCCAATACGAATCCCTAAAATGCACGTTTGTAGAGACCAAACGTAGCAGTCGAATTTTTTATGAAAGTGGATAAAGGTAGTACCTATAAGCTTTTTAAACATGGCGGCTTTGCCTATAAAATTATTTTATCGCAAAGGGGATAAATAAAGGATTTGTTTACTAACTAATCCATTTGTATCGGCTAACTCAATATTAGTATATATTTGAAAACAAAATATATTCTTATTGTGATTGTGTTGCCTACAGATATTAGGTTTACTTAACCTATTTCAATAGATACCTCTGTATTGAAATAGGCAAGTTTAATATCCGTGGAATGATGTAGATCATACAACAATAATATTGTTATTTGGCGTATTTAAAAAAACAATAAACTGACTTTAAATTCCTAAATAGTGAAAATGGGTTTGGAAGGAACACTTCGATAGCGCTATCTAATTTCTTAAGTGGCGACATCTAGTAAGTTAGTTACTTTTAGTAAATTACGGAATGATGTACCTAACTAGATTACGAGTTTCAGAAGTTTGTTTTGGGTAGGTACGTATTACCACTGAGGTGAGGCGACTATCCCTGTTTTACCCTACTTAATAGAGTAGGTACCCCCATATTTTTTGTTGTTTTTACAAGATTGACTATACCTACAGGTAGTGGTAGTATGTAAAATCTGCTTAAAGATTACACATTGTTTCAAATTAATAAAAAGATAACCTTTTCTAAGCGAGTGCTAACCTCTTGCATGCCTCTACCACCAAGCTACGATAGTCGATATCAATAACACAAGGGAAGTCCCGGCAAATACTTTCGAAAACAACGGAGCTACCTATTCCGAATTAAGTATTTAGAAAACACGACACATCAGATAATATAAACATGCGTTTTTATAGACTGGTATATATTATATTTATTCACGGTATCTCTCACTGAAGCTGTCTCGCTCAGATCGAATTCCGACTGAGGTAGGACAGGACAGTTCATGTGATTCTCAATCCCAGTATTTATGAACGCAAGTTATACCTATTATTATTGTATCTGACGTGTCATGTTGAGTCGCGTCACTGTGTCAGAAGTATGAGTCTCATACCATAAGAATAGATAAAAACAGAGCTCATACCATTGATGCTGATGCTTAACAAAATATTTTTTAACAGGGGACTAAACTACTTTATTATAGACGAGGCTGTTTATACTCCCGAGCGTAGCGAGGGAGAATGACAAGATCAGTTATAATGGGTGGTTTTGACCCGCGTGAAAGAGAATACTTTACACTTCGAGCGTGAGAAAATAGAACAATCAAAACTTACCTTCAGTAAATATTCCACGCCGATTTCACTTCTCTACTACACGAATTTGTCGTTAATCTTAAGATAGGTACCTTATTTCATATCATGCGCAATAGATACTTAAATATAATCATGTTGATTTTTTCTTAGCATTCTGTCCCATTTGAATATAATTAAAATCGTTTTCGTTTGATAGCATTTTGAATTAAATAAGCCAAGTTCATCTTCAGTTACATTTTTAGTAAACAAATATTCCAGAGATTTCGCGCTGATTGATACCAAATTTTTTGTCTTCGTTATTCTACCATGGAGGAAGAATCACCATATAAAACATCCACCATACAAAACATCCAAAATTGACCCAAAAAAGTGCTTTCAGTTCCATTTTCAAAAATAAATTAAAATGAAATGTATCTTTGTAATTGGAACACTAAAAAGTCGAGTCTTTATGTAAGAGGACGAATGTCTTGCTGTTGTTGAATCAAACATAAATTAAAAAGATAAACTACTTTTAACCCTAGACCTTAAAAACTAATTTTATACCCGCTAAGCTACGCTATATTGACACACTTTTTAAGCAAGAGAAGTGAAAAATAAATATAATGTATATCTATGCAATAAATGAATATGATGGGGCACAACACAAGCTACCCACAGCGCAAAACTTTTACCTTCCCTTTTTACCGCTTTTTTACCTTCCTATCCTCGTCGCCGTATACGTGATAATTCGCAATAGGGGGCACAACAGAAACTCCATGTAATTCTTGAGCAGACCGAATGATTTATTTTATAACTAGCAGTACCTCGCAGTTTCACCCGCGTAGTTCCCGTTCCCGTGGGAATCCCGGGATAAAAAGTAGCCTATGTTCTATTCCAGACTATAATCTATCTCTGTGCCAAATTTCATCCAGATCCGTTCAGCCGTTCTGGCGTGATTGAGTAACAAACATCCATCCATCTATCTATCCATCCATCCAAACTTTGACATTTATAATATTAGTGGGAGTGGGATGGGATGTAGGTACCTAGAACATTGTGGACGGACCTACCCACATTATTGCTAGAACACTACAATTTCTATTTTTGTTACAGCTATTTGTAGATAAGTATAAATCATTTTCATATTTTTCATCCCTGTGAGAATTATTATCGTAGGTACCCAAGCAATTTGTAGAATCACATAAACGTGGATCCGTTATTAGTTTTTGGGGTTATCTCGCTGAGGTGACATATTATTATGTACAGTAAGGGTCAGCTCACACCGAGACGAGACACGACGCGACGTAGTATTACTATTGTTCGATACATCGATGGTTGCGTTGATCTCGACACTTTCGCTATTTCGTCTCCCTCTCTGATCACGTAGGTAGCATACAATATAGTAGCATCATCAGCAGTTTAACCTAAGTTTTTTTTAATTTATTTATGGGCTTTATTGATAACATCGCCCATAGAAATATAAAATAAAAAATACAGACACATTTTTTGATTTTGATTGCTAAACTAAACCACGCGTGCCGCGAGCACGGACCGAGCGTCTACGGAGGTCAGTGCAACAGCAGCAACCATTCCAACCGCACTCATTAACATCATAATTAGTCGTTGTTTTATACAATACCTATAGCTAAATTATTGTTCCTACTCGACTTTTATATCAGCATCCCGGAAAGAGCTAGCTGCTATTTTTACAACTATACTATCATAAATACTAACGACGAATTTCGACTTTACCGAAATGACCAGTGGTGAAAGCAATTAATTCTTTTTCCACCTCCAACCAGGCTTTTTGTTTCTGTAGGAGGTTGACGCCATCAGTTTTTTTGTTTCTTAAAATGTGTTTGTATTTCGCTACTGCATTGCACAATAGCAAATTGTCACTTCGTGTGAAATTGGGCCGCGTAACCGAGGTTTCTTTTCCATTTTCCGTAAAATAAAATACCACACGCAACAACAATGAAAACCAACCGAACCAATGACAGACAACACCAACACAAGAAGCAAGAGTCATTCATCATCATCATCATCAGCCTATATCAGTCCACTGCTGGACATAGGCCTCCCCTAGTGAGCGCCATAGCGCCCTGTCTTCAGCTTGCCGCATCCATTAATTGAAGAGTCATTATCATTACATTAATTGAAAGTTTTAGTGTAGTCGTCGCGAGGGGTGAAGTCGCAGAAGAGCGATGCCGTCGCGCTGCGCTGCGGCTCATTTTCGTATTATCACAAAAAAATGTGTATCTTGATACGTAGTAAATAGAGTCCTATTTTTAATCACTATGACAAAAAGTGAGACGTACGCGTCGTGTCGCGTTGCGTCTCGGTGTGAGCTGGCTCTTAGTTATTCATTTTGATTAGTTTTTGACTTACAAAACGTAGCGCTGAGTTTTGGTTTGACATATAAATCTAGCTTATGTTCTAGAAAGCTACTGATCAAAGGGATTTTACTAGAATCACTCTCGTTGGGAATTCTGATTTGCTATCTTCATTCGGTTCCTTTGAGCGATACCGTTCACAGACTAGTGACTATTCGGTTTTTTATTTTTACATTTTTGTACTTACGAGTAGGTACGTCAGTAAATAGGAAAATTTGCGATAATTGGATTTGGCATACCTGACCTGAAATTCGTAGCTAATATGTTATCATTTAAAAAGAAGGAGTACCATTCTTAACATTCCGTAACAGAATGACTCTCAACAAAAAAACTGAAGCTCCATTCCATAATAATGTACTACGTTTACGTCAGGATCGGTTATTTGATTAACAATATCTCAAAACGTATAAGATCTATAGCCATAGTTACAATTGTTAAATTGAAATTGTTAAATGGCTGCCATTCAGTTAGGAACAGGTTCTTCCCCCTTTTTCAGAAATATAATCGTCGATCATTTTTGATCTTGTTTTACCCACACTCGGGTATGCAGATTATGTTCCTTTCCTCGACGTCCATAATAACCCCCTTTTGACTTAAGTACATATTACGCGGGACCTTGTTTATACCTAACTCCAGTCTTTGTTTAATCTAAATTCTTTTATAAGTTCTGTATAAAATGGGACAACTTTGTTATTGGCTAAACTTTAGGGATTCATGTAAAACTAAGGGTCAGCGCACACCGAGACGCGATGCGACGCAACGCCGCCGCTTGAAGAGGTCAGTGGTTTCGCACTGCGCGGCGCATTATGACGTCGCCAGGCGCATTGTGAAGTCGCTGGCAGCGCAACGCCACGCAGTGAAACGTATCCACGTTCGATTCGATAATATAAGTCCGATTAACAAGATCACTATAATTTTCACTCGTGCACTCGACTGAAATGCGTGAACTCTACACGAAATTTGGGCGGAAAATAGTAAGTCAAGTCACCACGACGACGGTTTCAGGCTGCAATGCGCTGCGTGACTTCACGATGCGTCTCGCGACGAGACGCCGCGATTTGTTGCGCTCACAGATATAGTTCTGCGGCGCGCGCGACTTAGTATTTTCGTATTATCTTAATAAAATATGTCATCTTTTTGCGTAGTAAATAAAGTTGAATTTTGCAACTACTTATCTTAAAAAGTGCGAAGTTGGATTAATAATATGCGCAGAGCTTTACGCCTTGGATCAAGATTATGTACTTAGGTTTCCTTCAATTCTCTAAGAATTATGAGTTTTAGAACAATTTTACATCTACATAAAATTCGTAAAAGCTAATAGACGACCTCTGTGGCACGGTGGGCGAAGGTCCGCCTGCGGCGCAGGAGGTTGCGGGTTGGCTTCCCGCCTTGGGACAAATATTTGTATGACCTGCAGGTATTTGTTCCGGGTGTTCTGGTCGATTTCTAGGTATAATAATAAATATCTATTTAGGTAATATTATATTGTATTAATGTTTATCACTTATCTAGTACCCATAACACAAGCTAAGCACAGCATTATCTAGCCGCTAGATAATCCTGTGTGAATTGTCCAGCATTACTTATATATTTAAAACAATATACGTAAGTAGGTAAGTACTGTACTAATGTAATGAAATGCATGATTTTTCAAACAAAAAAACATTCTATCCAATATAGCGTAAGTTTGTGGTCAATGGGCTTTTTGCATAGATAAAATTAGAGATTCAATATCTTGGATGAATAATATCTTTGTACGATTTATTCTAAGAATCTTTCATTTTCATGTAGATTTGTAAATTTTATAAAAATGTGTGAAAAATGTGTGAACTAGTATGTTAGTTTATTTAGTCAGCTATAAAAATAGCTGACTAAATAAACAAACATACTAGTTCCTGCCCGTGTCTTCGCACGTTCTTGTCCGGGATAAAAAGTAGCATATATTTGTCCCCGGGATAACCGGGACCTCAAGTTTAGTAGGGAGTTAGACACCTACCAAATTTTATTAAGATACGTTCAGCCGTTTTTCGGCGTGAAAAGGTAAGAGACAGAATCGACCCTGGATGGATTTTATAATGGTTTCTTGATATACAAATTGAAGGTCTATGGGAACGCTTCCGACTGGTATTGATATGGATCAGTTGAGCTACCTGTAGATTGTTTGCAACAGTCTGCAGTTAACTCAATTGTTTCAATTGTAAATACTAGTTTTAATTTAGAATTAAATTAAAACTAGTATTTACAAATTTATTTGATTGTAATTTTCTTTTAAATAAAAAATTAACAAAAAAAAATCACGGAACCCAAGTTCAAGTTGAATGAATTTGAATTTACAAGAACTGTGATTTATATGCGTCATAAACCACTCCTATCGCGGTCTCTGTCTTCTTCACTACGAGTGATAAAGATGTGATGAGGATTGCTTATGTCCTGTCTAGGTTACTTAAGTTCACAGCTGATAATAAATACCCTCTGCTCTTAGTTTACGAGTGAACAGTGACCAATATAGTCTTGTTGCAAAATGAAGTTTATTTTCTATATTTTTTCGTTGTGTGCCTTTGTTTTTAACCATGTGAATGGAGGTACAGATTTAAATCATATTTATTTAAGTTACTAAAAATAGTTACGTATAAAAATTACAATAACAGAATTAAATAAATACAACTAATATTGAAACTTAAATCTATAAGTTATCTTTTTCTAGTTACTTATATTAAATTGTTCTTGTTCTAACAACTACATATAGCTACGAAAATTTAATGATGTCCCAAATTGGTCCCGATTTTGGCAGGATTCGAACCCGCACCTCACCCTCAGTACGTATATAGATTTGTCAAATGTGTTTTTATTCATTTTTTCTAGGAGTTGACAACTAAAATATACCTACACTTAAATCAATTTTCTACAAATCTAAGCTACTTTTATACATACAGTAGTTGGTAATACAAAGTTATGATTTTATATAAAATCATAACTTTGTGTTACCAACATGAAGATAACTAGCTACCTACATAAATTGCTGCACATAGCAATTAATGAAAAAGGTAATAATAATAATAATAATAATCACATTTATTTCAGACACATCACAACACAGTCCATATAACGAGTTACATACAACGAGAACAAAGAGAAAAACACATACTACATAAAACACTAACAACCAATGTGAACTTTCGTCCAGTGCTGCATAAAAGGGGAGGCTGTATCCAGCCTTCCTGCAATGACCTGCAGGTAGCTGTTGGCGCTGCCGCGCACCCTGCGCATCAGCGACGCCGTTCTCTTGCGCAGGATCGCAGAGAACCCGTCGACCCGCGCCTCCGCGAACATGCCTGATGCGCTACAGAAGCGCGGCAACCCCATCAGCCACCTGAAGGCATTGTTATATTGGACGCGAAGGGCGTTCCAGGTCTTCTGCGTATGCTTGATCCATAGGCTGCACGTGTAGAAAGACTGGCAGTACGCTCTGAACAGTGTCGTCTTCACCTGCGCACTGCAACGCGCAAACCTACGGGCCAACATGTTAGCTCGGACCGTTAACGCCCTCCGCTCCCTCTCCATGTCTATGTAATATTTGCGTTATTTACGCTTTTAAAAGTCAGTAAGCTTTGGCCTCCTACAACGCAATCCTGTTGTAATCCTGTTCACACTAAAAGTTTTTGAGAGATTGTTGACACAGAGTGGTGCCATTTTTGTCGCCGACTACCTTTTTTCTTTTTTAAGCTGTCTCGGAGGACGTATCAACCTTTTGCCCCTATCGGACTAAAAGGGAGAAAAGGAACCTTCTAAATATATAGTGAGACTTTAATTAATTGGGCTTTTCGACTTACGTATGTACTTACTGTCAATTTCGCAAAAGGTCAGGCGAAAATTTACTGAGAAGGGCCCGGAAAACGTATTGTTGTTTTAGTAAAATCAATGTTATTACAAGCAAAAATTTATTGGTTCTAGAGTTCACTATGGACCAATTAAAGTGAGTGAAATTAGCGTTAGAGTACCTTTAATAATTAGGTCATTCAGATTGACTTTCAGTTTAAATTAATTGATAGAATTTTAATTGAAAAATCGCCCTTTTCACTTTCAAAACAGCAGAGTACAATGAAAGAGCGTTCGGCGAAGTTAATACCAGCTCCATCCAAATATCTAATGGCAATCGGCATTGCCCATTGTTTACTTAGATTTGACATTCATTACAAGTACTTATTGATAAACACTTCGATGAACTATATTGCGACATATAAAAACAGAATACGCATAAACAGAATAACATACCTAATTTGAAGATTCATTTGATTATGATTATTTGTCCGTGCAAGTTAAAATTTATCTTAGAAGATATGGTGGATGTAATTCATCGAAGGCTCGCTCTTCTTTTGCGACCGTTTGTGGGGCTTGTTTTAAAGTATTCAAATAGTTACTTATTTCGTCACCAAATTGCATTCAAAAAACTATTTTTTCCATCTCTTTTCAGACTGCGGCATCTTCACCAAGCAAGAGTGGGAAGGCCTGCGTCCGAACCACGTAGAGTACCTCCCTAGACCCGTCAACCTAGTCATCATCATGCACACTGTGACCCCTACTTGTAGTTCCAACGAAGGATGTGCCAGTATCGTTAGGAACATTCAGACGCGGCATATGGAGGAGCTGAAGTATTGGGATATTGGAGAATCGTAAGTGACTTTGCTATGTGGCGTCCAACTAGAATACACACCCCCTCAAATCTTCTCGCGGGTGGTGTTGGAAACTTGTAAGGGACTCGGAGATGTCCACCAGGGGACGGCAAGCAGCGCTCTCTGCATAACAGATCCATCACGGAACTGCGATCTGCAACCTGCCTGCCATGCGTGACATTTATGTCAAACCTATAACCCCCTTCCCAACATTGACCTTACATTGACCTTTGGGAGATGGCTATGTCTAGCAGTAAACGTCTTTCGGCTTTGTTTTGCAATAAGGAGTTCTCATTTGACTGTAACCAGAATTTTACAGTATAAAGCGCAGAACACAGTAACAAATATGTGTTATGTGATGATGATGATGTCTTCCTAGCCGAATTTCGACCAAGGTGACCAGTCTTGACGTAGACTAGCCAGGTGCGCAGGACATTTTACAGTCCACAAGTGTGCGTGTAAACACAAATGCACTGTTTTCCCTCAATCTCATAGACCGATGGGATGGCAGACCGACACGACCAGAGGTCAGGCGTAGGACCGCTTATAGCGCTTTCCGAGACACGGGAGTGTAACACCGCCAACTTCGTGACTCCACTGCTGTTATTGTGAATTTTTCTCGCTATACAAACCTCAATAACAACTATTGGACCGACCGGGGATTTGAACCAAGGACTTCATTATCAGCGGTTGAACAAGCTGACTACTTGACCATGTGTTTGAATGATTCTTAAAAAGCAGAGCCCGGGGATTTTTTTTATCAACTTGTATGTAGGTACTCATATAAAAAGATTAATCATGTTTTTATGAGAAACCAGATTCGTAGGTACTTCACTTACCGTACCGTACCGTCACTCCACATACCTACTTCACTTTGCCGAAACGTGAGGTAAAGTACCGGATTCGTAAAACATACGTAAATTATTCGCTTAAGAGCCTTATTAGTATATCACACTGGCGATTTGCGAGCGATTTAACTAACCGAGGTGAGGGCGCAGCGAGCACGCCGAAGTCGCGCAGCGAGCTCGCGGCGTGCGATCTGCGTTTTGAACACGGGCGTCGACGACGACGGCGCTAATCTCGGCGAGTTCGCTGCGTGCCCGTGGCGTCGTCACGGCGGCGTGCTTGCTGCATCGTCACGGCATACTCGCTACTGCGCACTCGCGTCGCTTCGTAATCGCTTGCAAATCTCCAGTGTGATAAAGCTATTAGTTACCAAAGTATCTCAAATTCCAAAGACGTTTCAACTCTATACATTTCAATGAGGCGGAAAACACACAAGTCTCAAATAACTTATGGGGCATTAAACAACAAACAAGTCGCTTTTCCACCAAATTGAGTACGATAGAAGTTAGAAGGAAGAACTCGAGTCTATTCTTGTCAAGATGTCCTTGCTTTTGATATGTCGCTTGTTTTTGAAGTTTGTTTTGATGCTTGGTTTGAGTTCAAGCGGGAATATTTGATGCCGGCAGTACACACTCGCCGCGACACCCCGAGGAAGGCCGAGCATGTGTGTACATGGTGAGCTCCGGGGACCCTTGTAGGCTCTCGTCTTGTCTTGGCCACGCAGTTCAAGAACACAATGACAACGAGCCTTTCGTTGAGAGGACGAACGCTCAAGACCTCTTCGTCGACAAATGACAGTCGTCTTTTTTATAAAAAGCATCATAACTTTAGAATAACTTCACTGATTTTCACGAAACAGCCAAGAACACTCCAAAAAACATAAATTAAAAAAAAATCATTAAAATCTGTTCATTCTTCTTGCAGAGAAATGAGAATTTTGTTTTTCACCAACAAAGAAACAACCTCTCACCACTTTAAAAACATTTTATTATATCCGTTTTAAGTAGGGAAAAAAAATCGAACGAATGTTGAAATACTTGTACTATACGGTCATAAAATACATACATGTTGTCTAACCTAAGTCATATTATCATTTTAGTAGAATATTCATTTTTGCCATAGTAGTAATATAGTCATTTTTGGTAGTGTCGTTTTGCCCATTAATGGGCGAAAATAATGGGCGAAACGACACTACTCCGATCGCAAACAGTACTGTGAAATTATAAAAATCTCTCTTTTTTGTTTATTTTACCTCAGTTGCAAGCAGAAAGGTTATGCTCAACCCATTCGAATTCAAACCTTTACAATCAAATTTAATTTCCTCTCCAGATTCCTGATCGGCGGAAACGGAAAGGTATTCGAAGGGTCTGGTTGGCTCCACGTCGGCGCGCACACATACGGCTACAACCGGAAATCTATCGGGATCTCTTTCATAGGCAATTTCAATGGTGAGTATCGAATAACTTTTTCCCTGTTCAGGAATCTTGTAAGACACAATAAAAGGGGAGAAACTTGAGAAATGCGAAGGACAAGGACTTAACAAAATACGAGAAGATAACAATATTAAGTATGACAATATAAATGGTATAAATATCGGTTCTTTGATGATATTTTGAGACTGTTGTAGAATGAAAAGGCATTATTTTGTCAGCTTTTATTTTTAATCGACGTGGAAAAAAGGATGACGTTATACATATTGTTATGTTCAGCTGTTATTATTATTATTATGTATACTTTCTATCTATAACCGTTGATTCTCCGTCATTTATGGACCGATTTTAATGATTATTCAAAAGTTGTATAGAGGATAAAATAGATACACATTTTACACCCGAGGAATTAGTATGTTTCCCACAAATCATATAAAAACTGTTTAAAAATAAGGTTTAAGACGAAGTAGGTTTCAGTTTTTTCAAAACAATATGTATGTAACCGAGTTTCGTAACTGTAAAAGTAGAAATATGTTATCTAGGAAGCTTTTGGGTTTACGGAGTTAGGTATACTTTATAATTATAAACAGCTTTATAATAGCAGTAAAATGATTGTGTAATTGCAAATTACATTCTTCTATCTCGTGCAGAAAGTAGACATCCGTATTACACCTCCATTTCTAAGATTTTTCTCAGAATTTTCAGTTTGATCGCGTTTGTTCCTTGCCCATAGTTCTATCGCGAAGTCCTACTTATCGAACCAAAGGCATTTACCCTTGGTTTTTCATTCATTGTAATTTTTTTGTACCTGCATGAGCAATGTATGGGGTTGTCAGCGCAGCGTTGCAGCGGTCATCCCGGTATGAATTGTAGCGCAGGCGAGGCTAAAGCCCATGGACACGAGCAGCGTCTATAGAAATAATCCTTAATTCGTCCAGAACTAGGTTAAGATCATAAATAAGCCATTAAACACCATTATAAACCATTGTATGAGCAATGTACTTGCATGAACAATGTATGGGGTTGTCAGCACAGCGCTGCAGCGGTCCATCCCGGTGGGCGGTGTGAATTGTGACGCAGGCTAAAGCCCATGGACACGAGCAGCGTCCATAGAGATAATCCTTAATTCGTTCAGAACTAGGTTAAGATCATAAATAAAGAACTTTTGTTGGCAGCTACTTGGAGAAAGTCTCTTTCTTCGTGCCTCTAGGCCGGAAAGATCTCAAGTTCATTAAAACTTTCAATGACTTCGGACTCGGTGGTAGTACAAGTTTAAAATTCTTCAACTGAATTAGGGATTATGAAACGTCAGTTTTAATTTTAAAAAGATTGAATTTACGTTAGTAGGGAATCAGAAATACCTTATTTATTACGTTTTGAACCCGATCTAGTATTCTAGTGATTAGCTTGTACAAAAAAAAGAATTTGATTTTTTTCGTACATACTTATTCCGTGTACGTACTTAGTCTGTGGCGTCGAAGCTTTCAAATGGATGTACAGGTTTTTTCATTAAGGATGTAAGCGGGTTAGCTACTAACCTTTGTGTTAGAAGAATACCAACGTTGGTACTTTTTCAGGGTGCGCGAGTGTCCGTATCCCTTCGTACCTGAACTACGTACGCACGAGCATTCGTTGCGCTTGAGCCGATTTTATTTAGTTTTAACACAGTATACATATGTACTGGGGTTTTAGCTTCATCGAGGTAGTTAGGCTACTGTTAGTAGAGCTACCTGTAGATTGTTTCGCAATAGTCAGCAGTTAGCTCTATTGTGTCAATTGTTATAGTTCTAATTTGTTTCTATTAGTTTGATTGTATTTTTCTTTGATAATAAAAGTTAAGGTTGTAGGTCACACGTGAAAAAAACCGGGTTTTTACTATTTTCTAGGTTCTACAAGAAGTTATTTAGCAAATAAGAAGTTTTTCATTTTAAGACATATGCTAGCAATCTTTGCTAAAACAAACTTTGAATCAATTGTCGTTTTAAAGTAACATATCGCACCCCTAGAACAACAGAGCGCTAAGTCAAAATATCACTAAGTCAGCTAAATTTTGGAAGATCTTTTTGCGAATTAGGTACGATATGACAGTTTTGTTGATACACGCGATAAAGTTTCGCCGATTCAAATATGCAGAAAAGTCGATTTTGAGACTTTTCGACATAATTCTTGTAGATCTAGGGGTGCGATATAACATAAAACAGTTTAATTATAACTTGCAAAGCAGAAAATTGTTGCAGCCGCACCAAGCTTCTCCAATGTTACATCGGTTCAGAGTTAACCTGCACTTATTGAAGTGTGACCAATGAATGACCTAACTACACAAAGTTCTGTGCCTCCAAACTCTTTTCAACGTGGCCTTTTATGTCTTATAAAACGAATTCTTTTTTCTCTACTTATTTTATTTTCACATGTTTTGGAAAACAGACGCGCAAAATGAGATTGGATCTCTCTATGTGGGTAGGATTTACTGAACTGCTTTGTGGCATGATTACTTTCACTTTTCTGAAGATAAATTGGAAATGTAACAGAATTATGTACCGTAAGCGTAAAGGAACGCAAACAATAGCGCAATCTAGTCATTCGAAAATTGCCTAAAGCATTCTCCCCTCAGATAAAAGTAAAAAAAAGGGAAATACGGTACGTTGTCCCAGTACTCACTCAAAAATTGTACCGAGTCACTGATGAAATAATGATAAGGTATTGGATTATCAGAAAATTTCAAGTTTGGTGTAGTGTATCTTCTTACTTGGGAAAATATATGATGCAGCTTTGTTTTTTGTTTTGGAGCTATTTGTACACCTGGCGAACGAACACATGTCGTTGTGTTTTAGTCGAAATCACACAAAATTATACGTCGTAGCAAGCACACGAAACACAAACGCCACCGCCCGCGCCGGTCAGACTATGACTGAGGTGAGGGAACATAGTTGGACCTGACTTGAGCCATAGACTTTCGAGATAGTAATACCTCATCTCCCCGTTTTTACTTTTATCTAAGATTCTCCCCCAATGAACAACATTGTAGTATATTAAAACAATGGCAATTCGGTTTATAACACGGAACAGAATCTACGATTTTCGGTAAGGACCAAAAACTTTTCAGCCTGAGGGTATTTTGTTCCTTTCTCTTCCCAAGACTTTTGAGGTTTTAATAGCTAGCATGTAATTATTTACTGGTTCATTCGGCCATGTTAAAGTAATTACTTAAGACTAAAAGTACTATTGATGAGATTTTGTTAAAAAAAAATACTGAATGCTGAAAATTTCAAACTTAGCGTTTGGAGCGTAAGAATTAACCCCTTAAACTCAGCCTTCAAGAGCCTTACTAAGAGAACCTATGAGAAGAAAGGCAGCAGCTTCCTTATGGGCTATTAACACCTCCACTGCGACCACGAATCCGCATGTTGAGTACTTAGAAAATAACTACAGCCATTTTGATGCCAAAAATGTTATATTTCGTAACTTATGACTGTTATTTATGACTATAATTTTAGTAAAATTGTGTCCCTTTACAGCAAAATTTTGTATAATTCGACAAGGCAAAGATTATTCTACATATAGAACAGTAGTATTATAATGTAAATATATCATATTTGCCAATAAATGATTTATTCTATTTATGTCAGCGCACCGTAGCCGTAGTTCATAAACCGTAGGTTGGTTACTAACTTCGATCAAAAATAAGTAGTTCGCGGGGCCGGCAAAGCCGGAAATTTTTGATCGAAGGTTACTAATGATAGAAATTCATTTACAGAGAACACACCAACACCTGCAGCTCTGGAAGCGGCCCAGAACCTAATAAAGTGCGGCGTAGAGCGAGGTCACCTGTCTCCTGACTACAACTTGGTGGCTCACAAACAGCTGATCGCTACTGAAAGCCCGGGACGCAAGGTCTACAGCGAAATCAGAAGATGGCCTCATTGGCTTGAAAACGCTGATACTATCAAGAACGCTCGCTAATAATTTGAAAGGATTCTATAAGCTAGAGTACTTGTAAGATATAATCGGATAAGTTTTTATGCATATGTACGTCAAACTTTATCGACGAATTTGTCAATCATCCGACAATTTCGTCGATTAGCCGACACTTCCTTCGATTAGAAGACAATCAAAAAAAGTGAAAATATAAAAGATAGCATTGTTTTTTTTGACATATTATTTTTGACTAAACTACTCTAACATTCGAGTGATAAAAGGTCAAATATCAAAAATCTTTATTTTCAATAGTACCTACACTTGGAAAAAGTCAAATTTCAGGTCTAGAACTACATGAAAAATTCCAACCGCAAGTAATAAGCTTTCACATAATAATTAGCGTTCCTGATCTACTAAGTAAAAAACAGAAAATCATACATTACTTTATTGAGATTACGTACACTACATCACCCAAAGAAGAACACATTCCTATCATTGAGCGGCTGGACCTCCCGGAAAATAAACCGTTGTTGCTCTCCGTTCACCTTCATTCTCTGTGCGGCCTTGAATAGAGTCTGGAAAAAATAATTATTTTACAGTCAACATTTCAGGGTTAACCTATTCTTCTTACGTATTCAACACAGATTTTTAAGATAAAAATGTGCTGTGCTTTGTTTATGCATAAAACGAAAATAAAAGTTAGATTGTTTTGTAAAAAAAAGATAATTTGAATGTTTTATTATCACTACAAACGACTTCAAATTCCATAATTTTACAGTTTCATTTTATATAATATAAAGGGATCAATGCTATAAGTTATTAATTTATTTTCAACCATTAGAACTAAAATTTTACCCACAGCGGTAGCGATTGAAATTTTACTCAGTTTCGCTGTGATAGAAGCGGTATCTCCACGGTAAATTTGAATGGATTTGTTTTAGCCGTAGGATTATCGCATGCCCATTCGGCATTCGCTACAGCTCTGGTAAGCGATAGTAGTTCTGAACAGATCCTTTATTCATATTAACGGGGGCAGAGCCTGTAGAGATGTCAATAACTAACCGCAGTTACCGTCAGCGACCTTGCCCTGATAAGCCAAACCACGGACTCGGTGCAAGGCGGGAAGGTGAGCGATCCCTGGTAACTCGCATACTCCTTGAATGGAGGGCTGAAGAAACTTAGTGAATTGTCAGTCACCATGGGTCTACCGCCGATGATGGGGCTCAAAGCCGCGTTCATCAAGGCATTAATGCCTGGATTTGATGAGTTGGCGATCTGAAACAGTCTAGAATAGTCTTAAATGTTTTAAACTACGACACAAAATTGCGATCTCTGTAGTGCAGCCGGCGAAAATCTGTCTGCAATGCAGGAGGTTGCGGCTTCGATCACGGCCTCGGGACAAATTTTTGTACGATCTGCAGTTAATAGGATCGCTAGAAGACTAAATTTTGCAGCTCATCTACGTACGAAGCACATTGTAGAAAAGGAACACGAAGAAATATTATAATTGGTTGGTTTTTATCTTAAAATAGGGAATGTACGTTCTATACGTTATGCGGGGTTGACTTGACATATTTTGCCGTTCAGTCACAAAACTGTACATATCCGGTGAAAGTCACCATAAGTGAAAACCTCTGCGTGATCCGAAAACCAGCGCCGCCACTAGTTTTGGCCTGTACCGGTAATACTGAAACAGGGACCTTTTTGGACCTACATGGGTCCAAAAAGGTCCCCGTTAATAATAATGAATGAATGAATGAATGAACACTTTATTCTACGAAAAAATAAACATGCATAAATAATCTTATATCTACATAAAACATATAAAAATGCATACAAAATACGGCCTTAATACTTTGTTTGTTTGTTTAAATTTTTTGTATGTATAGTCATAATGTCCTGCACTTATCATTTATCTGTTTTTGTAACCAAATATCTATTTTTTGTAATGTACATATCTTATATTTGTGTTTCTGTGTTTCAAATAAATGTATTTTTTTCTTTCTTTCTTTATCTACCCATTTTGCAATATTGTTCCGAGCATATAGCTTTAATTTTCTGAAAAATCCCTCGCCCGCGTCGTCTGTCAGACCCAATTTGGATACAACTCTCGGAATTTCCTACGGTTCACACCAATTTAGACGGAGTGTATTTATTACAATAGATATTGTTTACGATTATTGGGACTGCCATTATACCATTCTATGGGTAATGAATACCATTCGAACCAGAATATGTTAATTCAATTCATCACATCGCGTGGCTTAACAAGCTGCCTTTGTAGGCAATTGATATTATTAATTAACTGTTGATTAACGGCAGAATTCGACCTATAGCGTAATTCAACACTTAATTTAACATTATGCTCTACTCAACATGCTACCTTGACGTTGTACCGGCACATCTTTGGTATAGATATAAATTATATCGGTATTTACATCGGTTTATCGGTATTTACCCAACACAACAATCCAATTTTGTCGCGAGACATTTGAGCGAGAGAGAAAACTTACTAGAAATTTTTGTGTTTGTTGTTAATAGCTTCCGTATGCATGCGCGTCTTACACCGAAAAAATGTGCAACGTCGCTAGAATCGCTTCGAATATCGGTATTTTAGAGCAAAGTACCGATACCTTAAAAGTATCGATACTTGAAATTATCGAAACCAAAATACTGCTACGGTATTACCGCTATTGTACCAGTATTATTGGTACCGGTATCAAGCTCTCTGGCTGAAATCAAACTCGTTGCGAGTGCCTTCTTTTCCCCATACTGACTGCACGAACGCTTACTGTGTAACACGTTACGTTACGATACGTAACGCCGGTCAGTATCACCTTAAGATGTCAGTTTAAAACCCAATTAAAATGGAATGGAAAACAATTACAAAGTAATTTTCGAGGGTCTTACAAGAATGTCATAAAAGTTTAAAAGGGTTTTTAGAAAGAAAAACATAACACTGCGAGTAAGAGATCAAGTTGTCAAGCTGTGCGACATTGCAAATTGTTTCTTATCATTTAAAAAGAAGCTTTTTTTCCGTCAAAAGTTGTGAAATGTGATTAAAATCATACCTTTGCTATAGAATGAATAGGTAAGCCTACATTTTTGACGCTTTTATAAACATAATGTGGACAACGTTAAAGCGAAAAACTCAACATTTTAAAGTAGATACATCAGGAAGTAAAAGATGTCGCATTAAAAAAAAAAGGAAATGGCATTATAATAATAATAAAAAATATTTATATTATTTATATCGTAGTGGAGACCTTCATTTAAGTATACTTGTGTTAGAAGGTCTCGCTCTTTATCAGACATTACAGATTGAACAACAGAAACAAAAAAGATGAATATTAATCTAATTTTAGTCTAGCTTAGAATTTGAATAAGGTCTAGTTTACCAACGAAATTTTTATGAAATGTGAGATTTTAAAGTTGAATATGTATGAGTGAGATGTCATGGGTACCATGAGAACACCAGTCTCATGAGAGTCTGGGTGTTCAATCCATTAGCCACGTGACCTCTTTTAGTTCCGACGCAAACTAGATGTCGCTAGTAAAAGTGTACAAGCTCTAGATCGCGCTGACGAGAACGCGCGGTCTAGGGCTATATAGTTCATAAGAAAAAATAAAATCAGTCTACTCCAAGAGTTCAAGGTGTTTGATTGACATCCTCACCTCATCAGTACTGAGAGTCGGGGTAGGGCTCAAACACTGGGCAATTTTATTGCGCCGACAAGAGCTTTAATTTATAACAACTAACTTCGTCATTCCTTGCCGCCTTTGGTGCTCTTTCCTTTAAATATTACCTCCCTATGTCTGTTTTGTGTAAAGGTTTGTAAAGTAAAAGCCTGACCGTATAGATAGTAGACACTGCCAGCAGTGCCATGTTATCATCTGTCGCCCGCAGCGCCGCCGCCAGGTCTGGGTATTCTACTGAGACATAGAGAACCTGGCTTTCTAAGGGGTAGTGCATTGTGCCTATAAAAATTACATATTAATATTATTATTATATAGGTACGATATTTGTTTAACAAATTTTAGTAAATATATCTGTATTAACAAAGAAAATTACTATCAAATAATAGAAATGAAATAAGTTCCCAAAAATTTTCGATATCGGTGGGACTCGAACCCGCGCCCCACCCTCAGTTCGGGTGTGCTCTAACCAACTAAAAATAAAAATCTTTGGGACCTCTTACGGACTATAGCGCCGGTGGCCGATACCCAAAGCACTATAACAAAAAAGCCTTATCAAATAATATAATTAAATTAAAACTAGTATTGACAATTCAAACAATTGAAGTAACTGCAGACTGTTGTAAACGATCTACAAGTAGCTCAACTGATCCATTTCAATACCAGTCGGAAGCGTGCCCAAGACGCTGGCTGCATTGCCCCGCTGTATGGCAATGTTGATGCGCTCTGCCACAAGCAACCGAGAGCTGGTGAGTATCTACTCACCAGTTCTCGGTTGCTTCGACCAGACACTCAGATAATTTTTTGAAAATCCGGAGAGCCTCGGTACCCCACGAGCCTAGGGTCTCGACTCCAAGGAGAGCAAATGCGTAGGCTCAATCGAGACCTACATATTTGCGCCTCTTGAGATCTTCGGTCAAATCTGCCACCGCACCAGCCCTCACGGAAGTCCTATTTTTTAGTTATCCAACCTCTGGAAAACATGTGTTTTGAATAAAAAAATAAACCTATAGTGTGCTCCGACGGCCAGTGCAAGTGGATGGATTCAAAGAGATATCTGCGCCCGTGGACCGCGCCCCCTTGGACGAAAGGACGCACGTTCGGTTGCCATCTACCGACCATTTTAACTGGAAACAAAACAGAAACATTATACAGATAGTTCCAATTTCACCGTTTGTTAAACTAAGTTCAGCTTGAACTGAATCACCACCGTGCTCTATCTATGAGATGAACTCGGATTAAAGCGCCTAACTGAGTTTATCTTATGTTGATCGCGTTCAATTGCAACGGATGCGCTGATGTTGCTGATGACAGTTGATAAGTACTTTTTGTTAACCTACACAGCCGTATGAAGTAATAACATTGCGCCTGCTATATCGTGGTGAACTGAATTTTAAAATTTATTTTGTTTTCTTATGAACTAAACTAAACTAGCGTTAAGTCTGAGTTATCTCCTTATTATATTTTTTCTCACTTTAAGTAAAATTTGAGGAACCTTTTTAAAAATGTTGGTGAATGAAATCAGGCAGGCTTCCATTAGATACCCTTTTTTCATCCTTGCTCTTTTCTTTTCGAATAACGACCTTAATCGCAAGCTAGATGGATCCAATTGAGGTAGATACTCCATCATTTTTTGGCTAAGACAACTCATAAGGACAAAAGCAACCCTTATAAGATCACTTCGTTGTTAGGTTGTCTGTCTGCCAATACTCTTTTCCTTTGGTACGCGTACAGGAGAAGTTAAAATTAATAAATTAATAAAATTATTAATCAACCCGTTCGAGTCCCGCCGAAACCGGAAACTTTTGGGAACTTATTTCATTACTTAGAGATACCCAAAGTGCGGGTAAGCACTATAACAAAAAAACCTTAAAATTAATACTTAGGTCAGCAATCCCTTGGAGCTGTGAAATAATCAAACTTAAACTTAACTATGTAAGAGCAATAAAAAAATACAGCTGTTTTGCCGCATAATGTTACACTCGCAGGGGAAATCAAAACCAATAGGGTACTTTCCGTTGATCTAGAAACATGAAATTAGCATGAAGAAATGCCCTACTGCACAAATAAAGAGAAAAATCTGAAAACTGGAAATTTGTAGTAAGCTACATCACCAAAAAACCTACAAGTTTGTACGGAGCCCGCGGTGCACGAGTCTGACTCGCATTTGGTCGGTTTTATTATTTTTTTCTTTACTGGTTTCCCCCTTGCTTATAAGAAAACAGCTTCAATATCCTTGATTCTAAGCTACCAGAGAGCATCCTTTTGCTTTTATTTATGAGTCTGACCCATATTGTCAGCTACAAGGCTGCAATGTCTTGTTAGAAAGATAAAGAGTTGATAAAGGTTTGTAATGTATTTGCACAATAAAATGCTGCATAAACAAGTTACAGAAAAATATATCACGATTGGAGTAAACACGCTGTAAATTAAGAGTTTTTCAACAAAGGGTTTCTACATGATATAGTTTGATTTGATTTAATTTGATTATAAAATATTGCTATTCAAATAACGTTTTACTTGAACTTGGGTATTTGAATGAAATAATAAAGGTACGATATATTCGTATTTTTATTGGTAGGTACCTTTTAGCACGACACATTTAACAATACAATACAATACAAATATACTTTATGATTTTCTGGTTGGATGGTTTTACTGGATTTACTGGATGAACTATTGGTGTGCAACCAAATTATTAATACATAACAGACACAAAGACAAGAAGGTAGAGATAATGTACAATGGGCAATGTTTAACAGAATTTCCAAGAAGATTTGTTAATCGCATCGAAATGATAATATAACACCGAGAACCGGAAATAAAGCTTATCGCGTACAGCATAAAATACCTTATCATTTAAATTGTAAAATCCAAATTGAGACAGATACCTAGCTTAATTTAATTCTGTTTGTTATATTTTAACATCTAATCTAAATTGTCTGCCCGCGGTATCGCTTGGAGTATTTCCTGGTAAATTTTATTTATATACCTTGTACGTTACGAGTATTCTCGGTCAAGATCTCTGTGGATGCAAAGTTTCACTCAATAGCTGGCAGAAGCTAGCGACACCTAGCTTCTGTCCGCTGTATCGCGTGCATTTTCCAGGACGAAAAGTAACTTATTATTCTATTCCAGATCAAGTTTCATTCGTGAAATTTTGTCTGAATCATTTCGATAGTTATGGCATTGTCTGATTATAGTATTCAATACATTTCACTAACATTTATATTTATAATAATGTGTATGTAGTGAGCTTTTGCTCTATGCGTACGATAAATTTATGCGCGAAGGACAAACATAATCGCTTTTATTATTGTGTGATGTTTCTTTTTATTAACTTCGATAGAAGGGCGAAAGAATAAGTATGCGTTTCGGATGAGAGCTTATTATAGTTTTTGCCCACCCATTTTCTCATTTATCTCCGAAACGGATAAACTGATTTTGATCTCGTTTTTAATAAGAAAGTTCTTTATTCGGAGAGTTTTTAACTTCGTTCGATGAAAATTAATGCAGTAGTTTATAAAAGGTTTATAGTAAAATCATTGTCATTGACGACCGATGTGGCGCGGTGGGCGAAGGTCTGCCTGCGACGCAGGAGGTTGCGGGTTCGATTCCCGCCTCGGGACAAATGTGTGTACGATCTGCAGACATTTGTTCAGGGTGTTCTGGTCGTTTTCTATATATAATAAAAAAAAATCTATCTATGTATTGTATTATATTATGTATATCAGTTATCTAGTACCCATAACACAAGCTCTGCTTAGCTTGGGGCTAGATAATGCTGTGTGAATTGTCCAGCATTATTTATTTATTTATTATTTATTTATTGTGGTTTGTTTTTTTGTGAAATTCATTTGTGCGTAATAATAATATATCACGGACTCACCCGTTCTTCCGTCGTTGATCATCGTCAATGACATTGGTGGGACATCGTGGTTTCTAAAGACAAGTTCCCTTGCTCCCGTCACCTTCAGCAGACTATGAGGCAGGTCCACGGGTGACTGTGTCTTGCCGGAGCAGATAGGGTAAAGCTTGTTCCATGCTGACTGGTCTGTAAATTAATACAAGATAAAGATAAAAACTACAACCCGACTACGTGAAAGTTATAAAAGTTTGAAACATTTACATTGACAAAATAGAATGACGTATCAGTCATATTTGATAGGCATAGAGTTGAAAATGAAAATAGGTCGTAGGTATTGTAATTTTTCTCTATGGGGCCTGTAGCCTGCGGCTACCTAAACTTTAATACGCGTTTTGAAGGCTTATTCGGGGTCGGAGCCCTAAATCCTATAGCCTATAACCATCGGGGTATTGAGACGAATCAATCGATACATAATTTGTTGAAATCAAACCAGTAGTTTCAGCGCTACGTGGGAACAAAGAAATCGGCCACATACATACAAAAATACAAACATACAAATATACAAACATACAAACATAGGGTGCTAACCTCATAACCCTCCCCTGTTGGTAGTCGGGTAAAAACTAAATTAAGTTCAAAGATAAATTCGTAACTATTAGTCTACCATCCTTCTTTCGTGTCTTTCTTCCCGGCGTGGGCACGATTTGTTTGCAATATTAATGTATTATGCATAAGCAGTTTCCATATTATTTATGTATTAAGCAGCAATTTTGTATATAATGAATGAGTCATCCATTGATCAGGTCAAGTGGTTAGAGGCACATTACTTGCTACGTACTTGTACGTTTTACCAGTTACAAGTTAAGCTTACAAAATCTGGAAATCCCCGTTGACTTTAATTTGGAAACCGGGTTCAGGGATGAATAGCATTATTCAATGTAAGAACGACGGTACCGCTACGTCGTAGCTTCGTAGAGGTGGTACTACGAAGTTACGAAATATCGTAGTCGAAGTTATAGCGGAGAACTAGGTTTTTTTCGGAATTTCTATACATTTATTACAAATAAAACGTGTCCAAAACAGAACACGATTGTTGAATCAACATGAAAATTTTTGCTTCTGGCATTCTTATAGAAATATTTGTCGTGAGATTCGACTTTCTTTTCTGATCGTATTGATATTTTTTCATTTTATTTTACAGAAACCATGTAGTCTTTACATTGTAAGATACAAAGAAAACAACAACAAAGAAATATTTAAGATAATCTTTTGTCATAGCATAACCTAATTGGTTTGGCATGTAGTCAAATGAAAAATATTTGAAGGTATGTTTTTGAAATAATTATTCTTTTAGTGTTACCAGTGTACCTTGAGTCATGAAACCCTTGTGGAAATTAAATGTAAACAGTTGTATAACGGCCGGAATACTAAGCGAGGGTTAGATAATACCAGCTTATAGATTACAAATTGCCTCATTATTATGTACGAGTACGAGAACAAACGAGAACTTACTGCTGTAATCCCACTCCGGGCTGCATTGTGCTGAAACATTCATTTGGAATGGTATTAATTGATATTTCTGGCGCAGCGCATCAGCATTGCCATATAGCGGGGCAATGCAGCCAGTAACCTCTTTGAGACGCTTCCGTCTGGTGTATGGATCAGTTGAGCTACCTGTAAATTGTTTGCAATAGTCTGCAGTTAGCTCAATTGATTCAATTATAAATCCTAGTTCTAATTTGTTTCTTTTTTTTCATTTACATTTTCTTTGTTAATAAAAAAAGGTTTTTTTACGCAGGACAAAGCATAACCTAGCCTGCTCCAAAGTAAGCAAAGCGTTTAAAATAACATTAATAATTAAAATTTACCCATATACGCCATGGTTTCATCCTTGTCAATGATTCGTTTCTTCCGTAGAACCTGAAATGAACATTCGAGTAGGTACAATCCAAGGATTTGTTTGAAAACAGTGTGCCTTGTACGAGTTATTTTTCGTATTATGGCTAGCGTCAACAGATCCGGATGTTCAATGTTGAAAATTTGTTTACGAATGACGGTCGCTTCGGCAACCCCTTTGCCGACGCGACACTGTTTGAATTAGTTTTAATTATTTTGAATCTCTGATTTTTCCGCACAAATTGAAGTAAGGTTGCGTTTTCGAGTATTGCGATAAAAAACTCGTACCAAATAAACCAGCAAACTCTTTCTGCTGTTACAATATTAAAACCGCAGTATATTCTTATGAGCTGTAAATATTACCACAGCATCTCGTAAAGTCTGAGCTTTTCATAGGCAGCCCATAAAATGACCAATGAAATTGGGTAACGATCAGAGAGGATAGAAAAGGGTGTATTTGGGTTACGGCTCTTGCATAAACTAGTATGAATCTTACTTATAACTCTTATAATAGAAATATCATTAGAATTGGAAAATTACGTAACACCAGCAGAATCAGTGGGATTCGCAAAAAGATAAAATTTGCTGGGCGTACTTACTTTTTAGCGCCACTTTTTCTCCTCATTATTATTACCTACTTGATGAAGAGCGAATTTTAATCAACTAAATGTTAAATTAATTATCGTTATTTAAGCGTTATCCAGAATTTGAAATCTTGAATCAAATCACAAATTTCACCATTTCCCAAAGCAATAAAGGAAATTGTTATGTTTATTGTAAACTAACACGAGGTCGAGTGCGGAGCCCTGTCGTTCCTTTCCACTTGTTGGCAGAGGGGTATTGTAACACCCAGACGCTGGTGCCCTGCAATAAAAAAAAGTCAATTATTTATTTATTCGAAAATTCATATAAATAACTTAATGCTTAAAAATAAATTGCGAGCACCTAACTTAGGTACTCGCAATTTATTTCGCGTGGCCTATAAGGCAAAAAAAGCTTCTGAAGATCCCACAACATCCGTGCAGTGACGTTCATTTGATAGGTTACATTAGATAGGTGACCCCCTGTTAAATTTGATATAAGTCGATGCCAAATTACATGTCAATAGAGGACATTACTTCGAAAACTAGACGCTGTCGGCGTTGCCATTTCAGTGAGTGATCGCAGTGGACGTGTTAAAACACAGAAGGAAGCTGTTTGTGTTTGTGCTGTTTTTGTGTTTTGTGTTTGTTTTCTTCTGGTTCCGCTTTTACGGTATTCACAGGCTAAGTTCGATTCTTACGCCTCAACCGCAAAGGCAATGAATCTTACTTTCGTAAAAAAACGTAACTTTTACCTTCCCATTCTTCAATCTATCCATAGATTCATTGTCGAGCTGGCGTTGTATATCGTCAGCATCATCGAAGAGAGTGTTGGCTCTCGAGGTCGTTATGTCCTGTGGTTTTTCTGATGAAAAGTAATAACACAGAAATGGCATTTTATATGTTATAATACAAAAATGAAAATCATAAAATATGGATCTGTAATCATTATAAAGATTAGCTTCGATAAAAGTAAAAAAAAGAAGACACGGTACGTTCTACCAGCGCTCACTCAAATACTGTACCGTAAAAAATAGATTCGGACGTTACTTTGCGGAAATCCATCGCAAAATATAAGTATGAAAATATTTAGTAATAATTCCGCGAAAAACCTTCATTTTGTAGTTGGCGTCGTTTTTCTTCTACAACGCAGACTATATTTTGTTAGAACTTATCGGAGGTTTTTTCGCGGAATTGTTACTAAATATTTTCATCCTTATATTTTACTGTACCGTGTCATAGATGAAACAATGATATGAAATCGGTTTTATCAGAAAATTTAAAGTTTGGTGTATCAAAATTGTATATAAAGTTTGGGTTTTGTTTTTTATTTTGGAGTTATTTGTACACCTGGTGAACGAACACAAGGGCATTGTCGTGGTGTTCTAGTCGAAATCACACAAAATTATACGTCGTGGCAAGCACGCGAAACACAAACGCCACCGCCTGCGCCGCTGGTCCGACTGTGACTGAGGTAACATAGTTGGACCTGACTTGAGCCATACACTTTCGAGATGGTAATACTTCATCTTCCTTTTTTTACTTTTTATCTAAGTTCAAAGCCATTATTTTGAAGTACCTCGCACTTAAGCAATATTAAACTGAAGCACTGAAACTTTAAAACGGCTTATAGTAAACAAACAAATACCAGTGTGTGTTCTAGAGAAAAGCCCTTGTCTTCCTACCAACGAGAGTGCACGTTAGGATAATAAATTTGATTTTAGTGCACACAAAGGCAGAATTCTAGTTCTAGCTGATTTAAAAGCTTTTTGTTTGAGATTTGCTCAACTATCTAAACATTATTACATTGTGGTTGTGCGGTCTAATTTGAAGTGCATACCTACTTAAAAAAATGGAGCGTAACATAGCACTTACCTTGTTTTATCGTGGATAATTTGGTTTGGGTTTTTTGAACCAGGGGGAAGTAAATTGTATGGTATTTTTTTATTTTGGCGACCTCTGTGGCTCGGTGGGTGAATGTCCGCCTGCGACGCCGGAGGTTGCGGGTTCGATTCCCGCCTTGGGACAAATGATTGTACGATCTGCAGATATTTGTTCCGGGTGTTCTGTTTGTTTTCTATGTACAGTAAAAAATATCTATCTATGTATTGTATTGTATTATTATCTAATACGCTAACAGAAGCTCTGCTTAGCTTGGGGCTAGATAATGCTGTGTGGATTGTCCAGCATTATTTATTTATTTTATTTTAAGCTCTGAACCATTTTAGTACTCAGCCATCATCGTAAACAACGTGAGGTCTTGTACCTCCACCCTGTGGGGTGCGTGGAAGTCATGTGACATAGCACACCTTGTCACATGACATCCATGTATTTCAAAAATAGCAACTTATTTTGTCGCGGTTCTTGGAACAGGGAATATCAGCTAAATTCCCCATCTCTAAATTTTCCGAACAACGCGAAAACAAGTTTATACTGAAAGCTTTCACCATTTCACACATTAAACCTCCCAGAAGGCAAACTGCTAAAAATCCGTTCTTTTACACTCACAAAAGTGCTTTCAGAAGCTTAAACTTTACAAGCGTATCGGTGGGGTTCTGTCATTTATAATTAATCATAGAGCCTAAAACATTATACTGGTTGTTTACTCAATCACTTGGATGAAGTCATCCCAGTGCTGACGACACGTTTAACGTTGACCAGCAGTAAATGCGTGAAGCTACTCTTAAACAGCGCCATTAACTATTTCATACTTATAATAACAAATTCATTACGGATGTAAGCGGGTTAACTACGAACCTTATTTATGTTGGAAGAACACCAACGTTTCATCCCTTAACGAGGGACTTGCTCGGAGGGACGTGGAACGCGCGCGCCTTGAACCGCACTCACCCTGAAGAAGTCCCTCGTTAAGGGATGAAACGTTGGTGTTCTTCCAACACAAATAAGGTTCGTAGTTAACCCGCCTACATCCGTAATGAGTTCGTCAAACTACGATAGTTTTTATAGTAAAATATAATAACAACCTAACTATTTCAATTCAAATATATAATAACAAAGGATCTAATTGAGAAACCATGTGCCGACCCCGCGTTATGTGGGGCTAGAAAATGACGAATTACATTGAAGGCGGACCTACAAGCGAATAGCGTCCTCACTTATTATTTTACCGACTTTATGAAGTTCTTTATTTTGGCTGTATGTTTTTGTTAAGTATCTTCATCGATTTTTCCGCCAATTATGGACCGATTGTGATAATTCTTTCGTTATTGTATTGAGAATGAACCCGAATTGGTCCCATAATAATGATACCAGAGGGATTAGTGTGATTAGTTTATCCCGTGAAGCTTAAAAAACAACATAATACATTTTAACCTGCTTCGGCGGGTACACTACCATTCCAATCGGCCGTATAATACATTTTGGCTGACCCGTTGATGATGAAGCCAAGATGCTCTATAAACTTGCAGAATTAGGTCTTACCTCTTAAGTATAAGGTATATATTTTATATGGGCCGTAGTTTTTAAGTATTTTACATCCTGTACTAGACTAACGTTGCCTGAAATAAATGTTTTATTATTATTATTATAAGTTGAGTTTTGTTCTTTACTTTTGGTTTTCTTTGGATGAGTGGTTTTTTCCTACATTAAATGTGTAGTTATAGACAGGTTTTTTTATTGCATTAAGTTTGTTTGTGTTAATTTTAATTGGACGATGTGGTCGCTAAGCGACAAAGTCCTTCTTTAATAAAAAAAACAATACATTTGAAAAATCACGATGTAGCTACATCAATTTTGGTGATATCTTAGGCCTATTCTCTATAGATTTTGATGATTCTTTCATTGTTGTTTAAAACTTGATTTTGAGGGGTCCCATAAATGTTAGATTCTCGAGGAATTTAACTTGCGCCGTAAAACGTATCTATAACATTATCACATCTTAATTTTCACTGACTGGTCTATTGATTTTCATGGCAACGGGCGTAAAAAAGAGGTCTAACAAAAAAATCATTTAGAACGGGATATTTACCATGATTAAATTTTTGAGTTTTCCAATATTTCGGCACAGTTTCATGCGCCATGATCACGGAAGAACTAAAGTCACTGCGAGTTGGTTTTTATTGGCAGACATACCGATCTACCCTCATTCTTTGTCTTTTGCTACGAACATTACCACTACCACCGGTTTCACTTTTGAACGCATCTCGATCACGACACACAACACTGACGGTATCCGATTTCTATGTTAATAACCATGATAGTTTCAAAAGTTTTAGGTCTAACAAAGTTGACGGATGGCGGATCGCCTAAAACAAAGGACGACCGATTCTGGATTGATATTAAAATTTGTGTTAAGAGTTTTGTACGCAAAAGGTTCCAAAATAAATCCTATTACTAAGCCTCCTGTCTGTCTACATGTCTGCCTGTCCGTCCGTCTGTCAGCTGGCTGTATTTCATCAGTAGGAATTAAAGAATAAGTTTATTTATAATATTTAAAACACGCCAAATTATCTTATTAATACTTTACACAAAGGGATGATCAATTGTTTTGTTTGTGCTACCTATTATTATACACGGTGTAACATGAGTGGTGGATCATCGGTGGCTGGGGGGTGGGGGACCTCAGTACCTATCGATTTAACCCCCATGTATGTTCTGCAAAATTCAGTGGTTCAAAAGTTATTTGGACTTTGGTAAATTTTAGTCAAAAACAGATTTCTGAATCTGAGTCTGAATTTCGCAATTGCAGCCAAAATATTTGGTCTGCGACCTTGCATAGAATAGTGGAAATGAATAGTGGACCTTTCGTACCCCTATACCAATTATAGTCTTAGATTTATAAAAAACCAAAATAAAAAAATTATAGCAAATTTTCTTTTCAAAATCTAATATTTACATTAGCTTTGATTGGTTGTAAAAAAAAAATCGCATATTTTTTTTATGCAACCTATCTTAAAAAATACTTTCATAAAAAATAAACCTTGAAATTTTCATCTGGCTACTAGGGCATCAAGTTGAAAAATGTAGTATATTCTAAGGTTATTCTCGCGAGAACTCATAATAAAACACTGTTTTAACCGGATTGATCGCGTATATTTTATATTTTGTTTATAACCTGACGTTTCGGAGGCTTTTCAGCTTCCATGGTCACAGGCAGACTGAGGTGACATTTGTCTTTACAAGTAATTGGCATTTTGCATATCTGCCTGTGACCATGGAAGCTAAAAAGCCTCCGAAACGTCAGGTTATAAACAAAATATAAAATATACGCGATCGATCCGGTTAAAACAGTGTTTTATTTTGAAAAATGTACCTACTTAAATGGTGTAATAGAGCCAAAAATCTGTGACCAAAAAGCCCTGTTAGCCAAAAACTACTAGTTCATGCTATGGAAAGGATAGCTAAATAAAACCATTATGCCTCGCTCTTGCATGGCTGTGATAGGCTGATCCACCACTCATGTTACACCGTGTATATTTTTTTATGTTTTTGTATAGTTTTGTTAAGTATAAGCAAATACGTGAATTTATTCTTGGTGCTCATCAAACTCTCGCCTATTTTCCGAAATTCAAAACAATTTCAGAGGCTTTCATATAAAAACTCATATTAAATACTAAAAATTTCAGAGGCATTCTTATAAAACTCAAAGGTCACTGTGTTGTACAAAGGAATTTTTATAATTCCTTTGCCAGAGGTAATTATGATGAGACATAATTTGAAACCAATTTCGAATCCCTTATTTTAACAATGTTTTAAAGTTATTTGTGGGATAAATAAAACCACCAACGCAAAATTATTTTCTTTACAATAACGAAAAAATTCCGAATTTAACACAGAATCGACGGAATTTCGACGATAATTTATAAAAAACTACATACAGCCGAACATAGAACCTCTCACTTTTCGAAGTCGGTTAAAAATACACGTAAGCGGTAATTTAGCTTCTATCATCGCATTAAGAAACTGTTATGTACTGAGTTTAACCATTACTTGAACTCAAACACCAAACGTAAATCTTTACGGAAGGCTTAAGTCCAGAAGTGGACGACTTTCGGATTAATATGTGGATAGGAAGTGAGGCTTCTGTATACTGCATTCAAGTATTCCGCGTATACGATTATTTCACGTTAAGAGTCCAGTCACGCATGCTCCTGATTGGCTCAGCTCATATCTCGGGGCCTTTTCATTAGATTCCATTCGGCGATCTAATGGATTTAGATTGCCGAACGGTGCTAAGCATTAATTAACCTTGGTTAGGGGGAAATGGGAACACAAGAAGCAGTTAGGAGTTTCGTGGAGAGGAACTATTCAGTATCTACGAACAGTAGAAATAGTTTCCCTCAATCGCTGAGATTTTGTAACGTTGGTCGACGACCTCGTTTGCTCAGGAGCGGAGGATGGCCTGAGGTTCATTCCTGACGCGAGAAAAATATAATTTGTATGCAGACATTTGTCCTGGGTTTGTGTGTATATGCTTACAGCCCCCCTAGCACGGGGATTGTTGTCTAGGGTAGAATAGAGAAAAATTACGTCACTTCGTCATACAATGCGTAAATTATTTGAAATACATTCCATCAATTTCGATAATGTACGCAATGTATGGCGATGCAATGTCATTATTGTCTATTCTACCCTAGACAACCATCCCCGTGCTAGAGGGGCTGTAGGTATATCAGTTGTCTGGTACCTATTAACCCATATCGCTATATCGCCGCCCTGTGAAAATGTCAAGTATTTTGTAAAGTGTTAACTCCGAAATTCTAGACCGATTCTGGAAATCATTTTATTTTAAGTTAACTCAGGTATCCGTGAGTATCAATGGCTTCATCTTCAGCCACGTGAGCGAAGGCACTGACTGGAGCTTTAAATAAGTTTCCAATAAATCACTGAGTTGAAATTCGGTAGGAGAGGGGTGAAAAATGAGCAATCTAAATTAAATCCTTGAGAATCACACCGTGAGTACGTAATCTAATCCTATGAACGTACCTGAGGAGTTTTTGTCGGAACGCCTCATATATGTGTAATGAAATCCGAGCTCAGAGAACCTTGGCGTAATCTATGAAACCTAACCCTGTGTTATTAATGTATATCTCATGTTTTATGATTAATGTAATAATGTGGGTTGCTTGCAAGCACCGTTCTATTTTTGGACTTTAACTGATGTGTATATTCTACTAAATGTCCTAGAAAGAATTTGTCATTTTATAAGACGTTGCGTTGGTAAATGAGTATCATATTGCCATGATATTTTAGTAGTCTGCCTTTTTTGGGGAGTCATTCACACGAGAGTCAGCAGCTTTCATAGTGTTAACACATGAACAGTGTCATCTATTCGTCTTACGAGTATTAGGTATAAAAGAAACCTTTTTGATCTATACTGATCTTTTCATTCCGTACCTACAGTCTACACCCATCACTGCTTGGTACTGGCAGAAAATATAATAATAATACTACAAAATATATCATGAAAGACGGCATGATCGATATTAGTCGAACGTGTCATCTTCGTAGGGAGCTCCTTCATATATTTTTGGGTTACTCGCACGTTGCTAACTCTCAGCACTTGCACAGACACTACCGAATAGCCAAAATTATAAAACAGCAATTTTCTCACTGATCCCGAAGTTTCGTACTTTGTGTACCTACACAACGGCGCTAGTTCTCAAAAACGGTCGTGCCAAGCTCTAAATCTATTGGGACCGATCTATCATTACAGACAGGACTATTCTCGCAAACAAGGCTGATATTGTACATATAGATCGGTTAGAATGGCGGTGTTCGCTGATGTCACCATACCCACACCATACATGATGCTAACCTCGTTTGAGCTGAGAAAGATAAACTAACCAAATATCTTTTCTTGTATAACAAGGTTGTCAGCAAGTGGGATGTAGATTCAGCGACCATCGTCCCGATAGTTGTTTCGGTTAACGTCGTAATAGCGAAGAGTCTCGATCAACATCTCAAGAGACTCTCGCTTAGATGATGAATCAAGGACATGATTCAAACAAACAAAAACAGGTCTGGACTCGGTGTGTATCGTCAGGAATGGTGATCTACCGTGTTGTTATATTTTGTACTGTAGAATATTTTATAAGATTTTATCGTATTTTTCATGGTAAAAACTACACTTTATACAACACTTTATAACGAAATTTTAAATAAATGAAGTTCCATATTACTACCTACTATTCATAACGGTTCAGGCTTTCTCTTGCTTCTTTCTGTCTGTGCGCTGTCCCACCCATTTTAGATGTCTAATACCAGGAACCGTGACTACTGGCAATTTCTGGTGTCACTGCACCACCATATACCCAAAGAAAAATATTTACTCACCAAAAGAAACAGTCGGAAGTTTTATTTTTAGTATCGATGATTCAATACAAGCAAAAAATAGATGTAAGAACAAAACATTTTTCATTATCGTCCTGTGTACAATTTATATCTTGATGGGTTCAAAAATGAGCAGTTTTTCATGTTCAGTTTTCGTTTATTATCAAAAGAATGAATATTTTCCACCGGTTTTGGCACAATATTGGAATTGACACCAAAAATTTACACCAATGAAATATTATGTAACAGTGACACTTCAAGTGACTGTACAACCTAAAAAGTATGAGAATATAGGACGTATATCTAGAAGTCACAAAGAAGTACATTAAGGTGTAAGCGCACTACGCGTCAACGGAACTGCGCGGCCGCGGCACTGCCCGTCAAATTAGAACAAAAGACGAAAAAGGCCGCGCGGCTTATTTGGTGATTTTGTACTAATTTGACATAAAGTGCCGCGGCCGCCCAGTTCCGTTGTAGCGTAGTGCGTTTCCACCTTTATTGTTACTAAATCTCATTGAGGAAACAGCTTCACTTAAAATACTCAGAATCAGGAACTCAGAGCATCTTCCGTTTCTTCGCATCCCATTCTAATAATAGGCTTATTTCCTAAAAGAATCGAATTAGTCCGTCAGATAGATTATCGGAAGATATTGGACACATATTTCTTCTTAGGTCAATTAAACAAAAAAATATGAAAATATTGTCAGTACTCAGACAGAGCCAGTTTAAGTCACGCGTGACGTCACGCCGTGCGACCTTTGCCGCGCTTTATCTTTGTAATTTTTTGTATTGTAGAACAAGTATTGTTTGTTTTGTCAACTTACTTTGTTTTGTTAATCTTCTGATAATCTAATTGACGGACTTAATATAATAGTATTTTTTTACCCAGGAAACTACCCTATTCTCCTAGTTATATTAAACCGGGTTATTGGTAAATTAGTAAGACTACGTGAACTCAGGTCCTGCCCATCACCACAAATACGTTTGTGCAGACGTCGCCAGGTGTAAAAAATATAAATCACCTTTGATATTAAATGAAAAAAAAAATCTTGGTCTGGGACCCAACGAGTTACTTAAGACCGATCTTTCAATCTCATACCATCTGTTAATTCAGGGCAGAGCTGTTTTTAAGTTGAGTTTAAAATAAAACCTCTCTAACGAACGATTATTCAATTGCGTGGGGTACCTATTACTTATACTAAGTTTAAGAATTAAGACCTGTGGCGTCTTCACACACGTGTTTGTGATGATGGGCAAAACCTGCAGTTGACGTAGTTAGTGTTACTAATTTACCAATAACCCTGTATAATCCAAGACTTGATAGCAAGATGCACAGACACATCTTGCTATCAAGCACGAAGTTGAGCGCAGGATGTTTGCTTACGAGGTTTGCGATTTTAAGACGAAGCTTAGACTACATTTTAATATTTTCCAGACTTTTCGTACAGTCATCCACATGTGAAGATGTAAAGATCTAACGCCACTACCTAAGTGGCGTTAGATTTTAAAGCAGGAAATTATCTAGAATAGTTTTTGAGTTTCTTAGAGTGCTGCATGCGCTTTGATCTATGTATACTGTACCTACATATTTGTGTAAAACAATTCGTCTTCAACCTATCTTCACACGAGTGATTGTCCCAAAGCCACTTGCTCTACCATATTACTTATGGAAATAAATCTGCTAAAAAATAATTATGAATTATGACAATATACCTTCGATCAAGTATCCGATGGCGTCGGATACCATGATCGATGCAATAGACTCAATAAGTATAATCATCATCATCAGCCTATAGTACCTACGACAAGAGGTGTTGCCGGTGTTAGTTAGATAGAGCAACGAGAAAACGGCCACCCGTACTGAGGGTGGGGCGCGGGTTCGAGTTCCGCCGAAATCGGAAATTTTTGGGAATTTATTTAATTTCTTAGAAACTAGTGATCAAATCCTTATTTTTGGCATGAGAAAAATCTAATCATTTGCTTATGCCGAGAATATCGAACATTTGTCGACAATCATGTATTATACATATAGTACCTACATATTTGTATAGGTACTTTAAATATGTACCAGTTAAAGACTCTGCTATTTAATTAATACTGAAAAATAGTAAAAACCACCTTTCAGATAAATCGTTCTGCAAACTTAGGATATCAGTGACAAATTTTTCGACTTTTTTCAACATATCAAAAAGTGAATGCTACCGAAATTTTAAAAAACTGTCACAATAAAAGTGAAATAACTGTGTTTTGTCACACAGTTATTTCACTTTTATTATAATCTTTCATGCTAGAGGTTCAACCCCTATCGCTTTGCCCTCGAGTGCACTTCTTGCTAACTGTACTCTATCTGAACATTTGGAACGGTAAACTGTTTGCAAGTTGCAAGTTAAACAGGATGTTTCGAGTTTCTCAATTTAACTGAGTGCAGTGGATTTTCTCAGAAAATGTTAGCAGGTAGAATATTGGTACAAATTGAATTCACTTTATAGGTAGGTAACCTATAAAGTGAATTCAATTGGTACTTCTTTTGTTACTTTGTCGTATAAGAATGCATTTTGCATCAAAATTCGAAAAAATATAAGTTTTCATATATCTTATTATTGCTACGCTGCTGATACAAAGAGATGTCAAAAACTAAATTAAAATTATTTGACAGACCTGAGAATGATGCCATTCTTAATATTTATATCGATAAGAAAGAGACGGCAACGTTAATAGTGCTGCCACGTGCAGTTTAGTGCCTGTGCTTCATATGGGACAAACCACTAAACTATATGTATATAATTTGACAGAATAAATGTATTAAGTATAATACATTTGTAAAGTTATCTTACAATAAGTATAATAGCACTAATTTCGATGCTAAACTATCCCAATTTCGAGATTATCGGCTTAAAATTACCCAATCAACCAATATTGTCGAAATTGTTTGCTGAATGCTCTTGTAGAGGCGTAAATTAACATTTGATTAACCTAACCATAAACGGGATATTAGTTTCATAGTGACGCATTTCGATTTAATTAAAACAACACACTGGGCTTATAAAATTTAATAAAAAACTGTTTACACTGTAGACTATGATTTTCTGGTATTTACAAAATGTTTTTGGAGTTAAATTACATAAAACTTATCGATTATTTAAGTTACACAATGATTGCCTAAAGGACTAGTAATCTAAACTTATACCCGAGATAAACACCTAGCTTAATAACAACTTGATTTTCACTAAATACATACATTGTAATAGTATTCGATACAATTTATATTATTAACACAAAGATTTTTCAAAATTTGAAATCCTTTCAAATTCTTTCAGAAAATCTGTATATCTCTAGAATTATTTCAGATCTGGATGAGATCTCAATTATTGAAAATTGAATAAATTAATCAAAAGGTAAAAATAATATCGAAACTTGAATATCGGGAGCAAAACTTCGAATACCTTACATCGAATCAGAACACCTATGTGACAAAAAAAACTCAAAATTTAAATTATTTAAATAGAATCATCAAGAAATCTCAAGTTACGTTCAGAAATGTAAAACTTTGAAATTTAATTGACTATTATTTTAAGCTGGAGAAGCCGCAACCACTTCTATTCAGGAGCCTATCGACTCATGCATGTTGTTACAAATTCAAATGTAGTTAAATAAGCTGGATATTTTTTTTTCTGAATTTTGTATGTGTTAATAGTAGTTGTAAATTTTTGTTTCTTTTTATTAAGTAAGTTTTTGTGTCATTGTTGAAACATTTCATTGAGTATCTATTTTAGCTAGATTACGCAGCCAAACGTTCGTTATTTTTTGATTTGTGAGTGGCGTTCAATCAGTCGCTTCAAACAAAAATCTACCACACAGCGGCAATGCAAAAAAAAATTCTATTGCAAGAACATATTATTACGTGACTTACAAAAAAATATTTTGGCCTCAGTCATAGATCGTAGTAGCTACGTAATGGCCTCGGCTAATAATTATGTCTAAAAAACTATTCTTTTTATATGTTTTATAACTTCTCGCCTTCAACATGCTGCAGATTATAATATGAATGATCAGGGAATCTCTCGAGTTCGATATAGTCCATCTCGGTGCACAGCAGCCGCTCGAGCATGGAGACGACGTCTTTGAAGTCTGGCCGCGTGGTGGGGTCAGCCTCCCAGCAGTAGTACATTATGTTGTAGAGCTCCCGACGGCAGTGCTCAGGCTTCTCGAGACGATGGCCTTCGCGGACCTTGAACAAATAATATTAAAATTAAAATAGAAGAATGCTGTACATTCAAATTAGCATCATCTTGCCTTAAGCTAAGCAGAGCTCGTAATAAGTGGTATATGGTAGGTAGATATATAGTACCTAGTATCCGTAATACATTCATCATGATGATGATGATGATGAATAGCTTCATCAGCTTCGTCACAGCTTGTATTATCTGACGAAGCTGATGAAGCTATACTCCGATTCAAAACCTGTATTTTTTTTTTATATACATGGGTTACACGAACCAAAGAATATTGACAGAAAATATTTAACGACAATAGTATCATCGAAGCAAAGCTTACAAAGCTTCAAACAATTATTGAATTTGAAAGCTTTTATTCAAAATTTATTTGATCGTTCGATTTCAAATTCAAATTTAAGCATTTTACGCTGCACAGATTATGCGTTGTTAAGTTTGTGTTTAAGTTTTTAGTGGTAACCTTGTTGTTTTCTGTTAATATATCAGTTTTTCTACGAATTTTTTTAATTATATCCCAAAAATTTTCGATTTCGGCAGGATACAAAAAAAGTTTTATTAAAAAGTTTTCGTAGAAGATTTACCCAGTGCGAGTAACGCACTATAAAGCAAAAAGCTAAGAATATATCAGTTTTTGTTAAGTTTTCATTCATAAATGTCTTTGTTGATGTAAAATATGTTGGATTCTTAATCGGAGATTATATGCCTAACTGAAACATATAGGTACTTAAATACAATATAATAGTTAATACAATACCCAATATAGTTACCTAGTTATTTTACTCTACCTACTTAGAAAACACCCAAAACACCCGGAAGAAGTCTGCAGATCATACAACATTTGTTCCGAGGCGGGAATCGAACCCGCAACCTCCTGCGTCGCAAGCGGACTTCGCCACTGCACGACGATCGTCGCTTATGTCATTTATCGCTTATTTTGAGTATCCATCTCATAAAGCAAACATTTGTGTTTAACATAGCATAAACATATATTTTTTTCTTTTGCAGACAATTGAACGTTTTTTGCACTTGCTTTGTAAATCGAAAAACCACAAATTCGTTAACGACTACGGTTTTAGAATTCTATTTCATCAACAAAAAAAATGACGCGACAGATATACAGAAGTATCTCAAAGTAACATGTGATTTTAAAATATAAACCATTCAACAATTTACGATGAACAGTCAAAATTGGTGAATATTTGACATTTTCCAAAACTATTATGCTACAATTTATTACAACGCGCCTTCGAAAAATTACACAGTTGAGTGTTTTTTAGCAAGTGCAACACACTTACAACCGTGCATGGTCTTGATATCATGCACGATTGCACTCTTCCATCAACGAGAAATATGGTTCACTGACCGTGGAGGAACTAAGCAAATAATGCGATCTTTTAACGACCTAGTATAATACGTAGGTACAATGAGATTAAAGTAATCCTTTGTTCGTCATAAGAATTCATGTTATTTCATAAATAAACCTACAAACGGAATGAAAAGAATATCTCCGAGTGACTGAAAATGCGATATAAAGCTTTCTTATTTTCAAGAATCTACGAAACACTCCATGAATATGTATCTTTATAGCTACTTCCTGTTTTCTAAAGTTTACTCGTACCTACAGTAAAGTGCATCAAATATTCCAGTTTCATTGAATGAAACTTTTGGCAAACACTGAAGATAACTCTGACTGCTACTTATTTTTTTGAATAGATTTGCTTGTTTTGGGAAGCTTTATGACAAGAGTTCATACAGGGTTAGGAAACTTAGAACAGTTTTAGGTAGATTTACTGAAAACCCCATGAATATAATAAACAGAATCACACAATCCTACGGTCCTGAGATAAGCCCATTCAGGTTCCTCCTGCAACTTTTGGAACATCGTCCCTCCATCTTGATACAGTGAAATGATTGTAATTTTTACCTCTTATGCGTAAAAGACATGCAAGCGGTAATAAAGTAATTGATAGGTACCTTAAATAGTGCGTACCTATTTACAAATAATGTACGATCTTGCTTAACTAACATTATCAACTATTTGTTACCCTATTATGTAAAGTTTACAATTCGTGGACAATGGGGCTCAGTTTATCACTTGGAGTAAGTTTACAGTATAATCTGAGTATTATGGTTTGTTGTCATGAATAAATTTAAATTAAAGAAAACAGAAACTGACCTTTCTCATAACATCGCCAGCTGATAGTCCAGGGTAAGGAGTAGAGCCGAGGGTCACGATTTCCCAGAGTAGGACCCCGAAGCTCCAAATATCAGACTTTACGCTGAATATGTCGTCGTACAGAGATTCTGGTGCCATCCATCTGTAATGAAATGTTATTTTTTCTAATTTTTTCTCAGTAACATTGCTCCAGCCAAAAGCATGGTATCTAATTGTTTTTATTACACAAAAGAAAAACAGATCAAAAAGAAATTAGGTACCATTGACTATTTTTATTTTAACTTTAAAATCCACTGCATTAGAAGTTATTTTCAAACTTGATCATAAATAATAGTCCATCAAGATAAATTACGATTTTCTATGATATCATATTGTGAATTGAACTTTAAAATATTAGTTTTTAATAGTTTGCACTTAGTACTTTTATATTCCTTACAAATTCTCGGGTCCGAAGAAACTGGGTATTATTTTACGAAGTTCAATTCGTGTAAAACACTGGATAGAAAGAAGACTGATCAATTCATTGGTATTCTATAAAAAAAAATACAAATAGAAATAACTCAGAACTAAATGCGAAAAAAAAATCCATTGAGTAGGTACACTTCACAAAAAACGGAACTTACCTCAAAAAATAGGCTACGAATCTGTACTTGATTTCATCATCATGTTTTATCCCCATAATTTATCGAATGTGTGACTATCCATGGTATCCATGGAACAACTTTGTCTTAGGCCCGTATTATGAAAGCTCGCTCAGTCACCGATCTATGCTTGAGTGACGTTTATGCCATAGAAAAGCGTTACTCAAGCATCGATTGATAACTGAGGAAGCTTTTATAATACGGGCCTTAGTCTCCCTGATAAATGCCTCAACGACTTTTACCATTATGAGGTTATGCCATAATCCCCACACTGGACATGCGGGTTAGGGATCGCAGTGGATTTGTTCGGCAAGGGGCAATGCTGTCCCATCCCCGGTGAATATTTCTTAGTCGTCTTTTACGATACTTACGGAAAGTCGTGGCGGTGTAAATTATAAGCCGGTACTACACGGTTCTTATGGTCATTGAGGCGCTTTTTAGGGAGGCCTATGTCTAGCAGTGGACTAGCATAGGTAGATAATGAAGTGATAGATAGAATAGAATTCTTTATGGCAGTTTCGTCTGTTTATTTGTTGTTAAGTGTATTTCTGTAATTTTACGGAATTAAGGGACTCGAAGTGTTTTTTTTAAACAATCAAATTATTTTGTATTATCCTGGGTGAAAGTAAATTACCTGATTGGCAGTCGTCCGTCGCTCTTCCTCTCGTAAACGTGAGTGCCGCCAACGTCCCTGGCGAAACCGAAATCCGCTACTTTACACGTCCTCTCTTCAGTGATGAGAACATTGCGGGCTGCTAAGTCCCGGTGGATTATCTGTAGAGAGCGTAGTTTATTTTTAGTAGGTGTGGAAGCCACCGAAGTGAATAACGCAACGGGATAAGAAAGTACGTAACAGCCGACTCACGTATTATTAGTTATTCTGTCTGTACAAACGTTCTTTAAGCTACTGCGAATGGCAGGTCAATTTATGCGGAAATACCAAGAAGGTAATATCTTGGAGAAGGACATAGGCTACTTTTTATCACGGATAGTTGAGTGCGAAGTCGCGGACAGAAGCTAGTGAGTTAGAAGTATAAAACTATGTGTAAATAAAAAAAAATATTTTTTTAAATAGCATGTACCTAAGAATCTGTCCAGATACAAATTATTTATGCGGGCGTGAAGATGTTTTGTTATTTTGGGTAAATTAGTTCCCATACAAGCTGCTGCGGATATTATTTACCTCCCTGCCAAATTCCATTGAGATCCGTTCAGCCATTTACACGCGATGCTGCATACATTAAATGTTACAGACAAACAAACCGACTGACAGATAGTTACTTTCTAATTTTACTAGCTTTTGAACGCGGTTACGTTCTCGCGCTCGCGCTTTTCCGGGATAACCGTCCCCGGGATACCATCTACCTGCCTTTTAAATTTAATTGCGATCTGTTCAGGCGTGAAACACAGACCGACAGACAGACCAACAAAGTTACTTTCGAATTTAAAATATAAGTATAGATAGTATGTAAGCATGGATTTGTACAAACCTATGGTGTGTGCAGCTTTTAATTTTTCCTATATGAACGTGACCTTCTAGTTCATATAATTGTTTATCTCATACTCAGCCAGGGTCCCTCAATCCAAACTGATTGGAGATCAGATCACGCCTCACAGATTTGAATACCAATCTTTTGCCAATATTGATTGCAGAGAAACAAGAACTGTGTTCCGCCGCAATGCGCATCATGCCCTAGATTTGCGTGGGCTTTGAGGATATTACTCTCAATTTTCAAAGGGAAAAGCAGATAATGCTTTTAAGAAATCCCTTTTAAAGGATAGCTCTAACTTTTCAACCCTCTATTTCGTGTGATAGATGGTTTTTATCACGACCTACTGAAATATTATTTTGCCTCAAGTTCCAAGGCGCTGAACAAATTAAATAAGTAATAATTTAGGAGTTATTACAAAACGAGCTTTTCAACTATTTAGCATAGTTTAAAAGCTCCGTTATATAGAAAATAGAATAACTTCGTAAGTAGAATAGAAATCTTTAATTATCTAATGGACTTAAAGCGCGTTTCTACTACATAATATGTCGTATCGTCTCAGCTGCACCCACTGTTGGCATTGTCCTCAAAATTTGTCGTCACAACAAAATGTTTCGTGGACGACAGGGACGACGACGCGCATCTATCGGCGCTACTGGCAGTCACCGCATTTCTGCATGGCATTTTACTGAAATGCCGCACACTCGGTGCCGATAGGTGCGCGATGCTGCGTACAATATAAAATTGATACACAGATTGAGAAAATTCGATGACTGCAGGGAATGCCGCGCAAACTTTAGCGCCTTCTCAAAAGTCCCGATTTTTGGGTAGCCGGTGGCGAAGTGTACCGGCCGGCGTGCGGCCTACGATAGCTTCACACGTACCGGCATAATTAACATACAATTTGCCGATGGGTACCCGGTACCGGCTACTCGGCGTCCGGGACGTTTGAAAAGACACTTAATCGTGCCGTCCTATATACGAAAGCCTCTATTTAAATATACAAGACACGATGCTTTAAACTGCATGACTATCTGTAACGACGAAGTGGGAACGCAAGACGTTTAAGAATTTGGGTGAACTGTTCATAATTTCAGCTGCGTAAAAAAAAACCTCGCATGGCCTAGTACCCTTTTAGAGCTCACTCAAGAAATTCATGCCAACTAACCACTTGCCGTGTTGCCTTTGATGGTTCTAAAACATTTCAACAATTGACTCGGCTTTAAAGTTCCTAAATATTTGTTGACATACCCCTTTAGAGCTCAAGAAGTCCATGCCCCTTGCGACTTGGAAAGCAAAGTGCGTGAGGTCTCGTGATGTGAGGAACTGGCTGCCTCCGTGCGTGTTCCCGTAGTGCCGCTCTGCGCGCGAGTCTCGCAGGAACTGCTGCAGCTTGCCAAGGCTCACGAACTCCATTATCACCAGGGTTGGCTCCTGAGGATCGAAGTTATTCGGTTAACTAACAGTAGTTATATGAACTGAGTAAAAATTATACGGGTAAGAAAGGAGTGAGTGTAGAGATGATATTTATATCTCATAATTTATAGATATTTATTAATCTAAGAAATTCAACAAAGAAATCTTAAGAAAAAATATAATATAGAAAATAAATTTAGGACTTCTAGTGTGAGAAATGATGACTATCAGTCATCATTTCTCACAAGTGATTCTCAGAAGTGAATGGAAGAAGAAACCGAACCCGCATAGATGGGGAGGAGGAGTGCAAGAGAATGGGTAATCGATAACTATCAGTAGAACTCATGAGACACATCTATGAAGGAAATTTTTATCAAGTGCCTATACGGTAGTGAATCCGCGAATCAATTAAAGAAATTCAATTATTATTCATTTACTGTACCCTTTACCTAATTCTACCAAATAATGTCCCCACTTCCAGTTTTCGGTAAAAAAAATTGATACCTAGTCATTTCTTTTGGAATCAGTTTTTTTCTTTTAAGCTTGTGGTGTATTTTTTGCGCGACTAAATGGCGGGGTTTTGGACTCAAAAAATTCCCTTAATAAGTGCAATCGTATGGTGTTTTATGAATAAACCAGAGTGGTTATCCATCGTTATCAAAGAAAATTTTGTTAACTAATTATAACTGGGTACCTTTTCTGTACAGCATGCGACTAGCCTGACCACGTTGGGATGCGGACCAAGACCCTTCATCACGGCCAGCTCTTGGAGTAAGTCACTCTTTTCTTTTTCAGATGCGTTTTCTTTCAGCGTCTTCACAGCCACGGTACATTCACCTTTTTTTCCTGCAGGGAAAAAAACGTATATTATACAGGGTTATTGGTAAATTAGTAACACTACGTTAACTAAAGGTTCTACCCATCATCACAAACAAGTTTGTGAAGACGCCAGGTCTTAATTCTTAAACTTTGTATTGGTAATAGGTACCCTCCGCAATTCAATATTAGGTACCCTGTATATTCACTAGTCGCTTACGAAAATAGAAATCGAAAGAAACCTACATCTTCGAGTGTGCATTCATTATTTTGGATTATTCTTCCTCCCCCTCCTGACATTATATGACCTTCTAATTAAAATGAAATACATAACTATCCAATACACTGCATCAACAAAAAACACACATTTCTATACCACCATAAAATTATTTCTTAGATGAAAGAATAACTCATGATCGTTTAATTAACGCAATATTCTGGAAAATAAATACAATTAAGAAAAATTACGTAAGCGACTCTTGTTGTCCCTAAAAATCCAACATTAGGTATGTTTAGTTATACATAAATACTAAGAAAATAACAAATACAGAATAAATTGTCCCTAAAACATAGTTTCTACTAACTTATCATAACTTTTTATCTTGCATTTAGGTGTTTGTTTCAAATCAACTGAAAAAGCCAAGAATTACTAACTAATAAGCTTTTAAATTCAATCGAATAGATAAATCAAGGTAACCAATTTCATCTCATTTTGTGGGTTCAGCTACCACATCACAATAGCATCCACATTTTTATTCCTGAAATATTTTCTTCGGTGAACAAGAAAAAAAGAACTTGTTTTGCAATCATTTTATTTTTTATCATCTAAACGGCTGGGCTTCCATCGCCGCTAGACAATAAAGGTTCGCTTTTCAACTTTAACACCTCGGTACACTTAGGAATTAATAGGTTGGTTAAAAAATATTGGTAGAGAGAGGCCTTTGCCTTGCAGTGTGGAGCGAACACTGGTCGCTGCCATGTTTGTATTATTCTTTGGGTTCTTGTGAAAAGTACCTATTAATAACGTATAACAAGTAACAGCTAGTAAATTTAGAAGTTTTTTAAAATCAACAAGATATCCATCCATCCATCAGTAATAAATTGTTCATAAATGAATGTGATAATAATTTTTCATTTAGTATTTAAAGCTTTATTAACAAAGAAAATTACAATCAAATAATAGAAACAGATTAGAAGTAGTATTTACAACTCAAAGTAAATAGATTGTTAACATTTATTCATATAAAAATTCGTTACGTAACTTCGTTAGTGGTATTGCCGTTTCTCTAGTATGGTAATGAACCTATTTGGAATAAAAACGTAGTGAATAATGATCTACTGGGAACATCGATCGTATATCTAGATCAGGATCATCGAGCGGATATCTTGATCGAAGACTGAGAACACCGATTATTATCAGACTAATGATAATAAAATATAAGCAAAACCCGAAGGTTGTGACGCGCCGTGTATGTATACCTATTACTAGAAATAATAAAGCAGTACCCTGTTCACATTGTATTTTGTACAGCAATGTTTGATTGATTGAATGTTTGATTTTACCATCAACAATGTTGATGGTAAAATCAAATCAAATCATTTATTTGCAGACAACGGGTTACAAGTTGGTATGCTTATTTTAAAATGTCCCTTGCGATTAAAATGTCCCTTGCGTTTAAAGTGTTTGAAAAATTAAAAAAGTGAAGATGGAACACGCTTTCCCAGAAAGAACTTATTCAATCTAGTTTGAAGACCCCGTATGGTTGTATCCTACCGGGAAGACGTGGATCTAGATACACATCTTTCTGTCAAAGTATTTGAACAAATCGCGAAAGTTAGAAAACCCCGTGTGAACGAAGCCTAGTAAAATGTATTTTAAACTTTGTCGACCCTAGTCTCAAAGAACAACGAACCTGTATCAATTATGGAGTCGTCTGCTGCGCTTTGACACGCCACTCTGCTCTGAAATAACTTCCTAATAATGCTACTCACTGTGTTTATTTTCGTTTGGATTTTCCTCTGGGATTATGATGATGGAAGTGGCTTACCGTATTCACTAATAGTGCTACTATTTATAGCACGGCGGAGTAGTAGTCCTTTTTTTGTACCTGTAGGTATAGTGAGTGGTCTTTGTTGAAAGTCCTTTCCATTTTTACGCAAATTATTTCAAAACAGTGAAAAATAATAATAATAAAATGATAAATAAATGCTGGACAATTTACACAGCATTATCTAGCCCCAAGGTAAGCAGAGCTTGTGTTATGGGTACTAGATAACTGATATTCGTAATCTAATACAATACATAGATAGATATTTTTGATTATACATAGAAAACGACCAGAACACCCTGAACAAATATCTGCAGATCGTACACACATTTGTCCCGAGGCGGGAATCGAACCCGCAACTTCCTGCGTCGTAGGCGGGCCCACCTTCCTCCAACATCTAAAGGAGTTTTCGGAGTCATGTTCAAGCTGGACCTCCAGTCTGATGATGGAGAGGACTCTGGAGACGAAGGTGGTAACTCTGCACAGGCGGTTTATTAGTATTCATCTATGGACGGGCCTTCGCTCACCGCGCCAGAGCTATATATTTGAAAAGTTCACGAGTATTTCTCAGAATGATCAATCATAATCATAACGCACGTGTGTTGTTCAATATGCGGGTCACACGAAAATGAAATCTAGCCCTAGCTCCTTTTCATGAGCTCATGACTTTATTGGATACAGACTTAAATTGTATTCCATTAAGCATTTATAAGTTTTATAACAGACTTATCCTACTACAAATGTATGTATGTAGCGAATGTTAAGATGTTTGGAAGTCTGTTCCTCCTTCATGTCAAAAATACTGAATGGATCGGGATGAAATTATTCATTGATATGAAATTATTCATAGGGATTAACCTTATAACAGCACCTTAGGTCACCGTAGGTCAGCACCGTAGGTATATTACACAGATATATATCTGTGTATAATATACCTGGAATAACGAAGTCACGGGTAGAAACTAGTTTTAAATTTTTAATTATTTATTGCACGAAATAAAACAAAGTTTTAACAATCAAAATCATATTTCTTTTGAAGTTTACAATGTTTTTTTTGCGGTAATTTTGTGATATTATTATTTAGGGTTCACTGCTCTCGTCTGGTTTGGATGGTCCAGCGATCGTTGACACTTTTCATTTGAACGTATCTAATGAGTAGAAAAACCTATCAATAACTGTTGATTTATGCTGAGATAGGTGTGTCGTTGTTGCCGGGCAAGCTAGTGAATTTAAAATTTACTTTTCACCACTCCTGCTCGAAAACTGTGGCTTTGCTGCTAAAAAACCGTAAGCATAATCGGATTTTGCTCACATGTGTATTAAAGGATATTATTCAACTTGTTGGAAAAAGTAATTTAAATTCAGAATATTGCACTAAAGTTTGATGGTGTAATAAGTCCATCCAAAGGTTGCCTGCAAGAAATGGCTTCTAAGCGATAAGGCCGCCCATTAAATAAGTAGAATAAGTTAAAATAAGATCTGTAACTTTTCTATAGTCTGAAATAAATGATTATTATTATTATTATTATTATTATGCATAGCTTCCGCTATGCAGCTTCGAAGTGCTGGAACAATATCCCGCCACCGATAAGGAACCTGCAAAGTTTACATAGTTTCAGATGTAAATTAAAGAATTTTTTGCTTAATCATCAGCAGGAACAGGAAAGTCTCAGACACGACACGAGTGTTCTCTAGAAATATTTCATAAATTGTATCTGTTTAAACGTTAATACCTACTAATTATATCACTCTCATCACCTTAATTTTTAAATTAGTTAAAAATTAAATACTTACGGCACTTTATTTAAAAACGAGCATGTCCCACCTTTGTGTTTTAATTCTTTCTTTCTTTATATTGATAGTTTTTTATATTTGTCTGTTTTTCTTGTTTGAGTAGTTAGTCCGTAAAGCCAACCAGTGGCTCTGACGGAAGACCAGCGTTGGTTGCTAGCTCGCTAGTCAACCAACTCATGCTGAGGCAGAGCCATTTTGTTACTGGACTTACATTTTTGTATTTAAGCCAAGTTTATTGTGTATTTTTGTGTAAGTATGTGTAAGTCTTTAACAAAATAAATTCTATTCTATTCTATTCTATTCTATTCTTATTATTGTACTTTTATGATGGTATACGATTTGCGGCAAATTACTTTTCTGCTACCTAGATTTCATTCATGTAGAACGCAGCAAAAATTAAACCGTCCCGACCGCCACGACTACTGAGAGTTTTATTTACCATCAATATCAATGGCTTGCGCTCGCCACACCTGCCCGAAGGCGCCTTCCCCGACGATGTTGAAGATCCGCAGTCGATGCCGCGGGAACTCCCATTCGTCTCGTGGTTCCTCTTTTGTGATTGTCGTCTCTTCAGATAGCTGAAACCAAATGATTATGATCATGTTTTCGTCTTGCTCTCTGTCAGCACATATGTATAATGTTAGTTACTGCATATGCCGACCCCAAAACAAGGGGTTTTGTAATAATAACTAGGTACGCGTAGGCTGGTGATCCCAGTGATCTTACATAGGCAGTAAGAGGCCAAATTTAAATAATTTTAAGTTGTACTATCATCGAGCAAGAATTCTATTATACATATAATATATATATACAGTCTGGCACATTTAGATCGGTCAGTATGGGAAAATCTGAAACTTTAAGACATACGAAGATATCTTCTCTCTTCCATGTCATCGATTTTAGTAACAAGAAAAACTGCATTCATTCATTAAAAAAAAACTTGTACCTACTTAGCTCAGGAATTGAACCCGGACGTTTTGAAAAATAAAAATAACATTTTATATTTAGTTAAGGATTGTGTAGGTCTTAAGCAGTAAATGTTACTTTCGCGTTACGCGTTATGCACATTATATTTACGTGGAGGTAATAACCAGGTCAATGTACGAAATTCTTTCTGCATCGCGATCGGACTTTACTTGAAAAGTACTACGTGTGAAACCGCGGGCAGAAGCAAGTAGTTTTTTATTTTCACGTAGTTATTGCAAGTGTGGTATTAGATAAAATCTTTAAAAAAAAAGTTCGTTCAATCCAACGATCGAATCCATCCATGGTTGTCTGGTAGAGATTAGACCGCCAATTTGTCACATATTTTTACTTCTTTTATCTTTGTCTGTAATATTAATTTATGTGTGCAATAAAGACTTTTCTTTCTATCTATTGCTTATCCAAGTGGGTATTTCTATTAAAAAAAATGCTGTTCAATACTTAAAAATTGAGTTTAAACCCTTCTTGTACAATGATTGAACTATCCTAACAATCACTAGCATTAGTAACACAGATTATTTAGTTTCAACAAGTATTAACTAATTTAACTAGTTAGTATGAACTCCGGCAAACTTTCTGGTTAAATAAATATGAAATAGCACTTTCCAACTGTAATTATGAAACAGTGTTTTAATACTGCACTGGAATGCAACATCAGATTTATTTCGATAATAAGATTCATTCAACATTAGGATTAAATTAAAACTAGTATTTACAATTGCAAAAATTTTGCTAACTGCAGATTGTTGCAAACAATCTACAAGTAGCTCAACTGATCCATATCAATACCAGTCGGAAGCGTGCCCAGGATGCTGGCTGCATTGCCCCGCTGTAAATTTTTGCAATTGTAAATACTAGTTTTAATATAATTCTATTATTTGATTCAACATTTATAGTTGGGTGGTGTGACAGCATTCAGTACCTACCTATCGTTATAATGTTTATAGGATTCAGTACTCAAAGGATGGGGGAACCTTTTAGGTACTGAAAACAGGACCCTATAACTATACCTCCGCTGTCTGTCTGTCTGTTCGTCTGTCTATCCGTCCGCCCGTCAGCGGGCTGTATCTCATGCACCGTAAAAGATGGACCGTTAAAATTATCGCAAAATAGGTATTTCTCTTGCAGTTATAACAAAAAATAAATATCAGAAAGGTTAAAAAATCAAAAAACTACTTGAATACAAAAAACGTGGTTTTTAAAAATGTTTGCTCTATATTGGTCAAGGCTTATACTTCTTGAAACTTATAGGTAGATAGGTAAAACTTTGACTATTACTATTTTCGCTTCAACAACATATAAACTAACGTTGTTAATAAACAACATATTATAAAATTAAATAATCAAATTTAAAAAAAAAAAATTTAGACTCAGAGGTCCAACGTCCATATACCAAGCGTGAAGTTCTGGTGGTGTGTTCAGTCACATCACGGACACTCGATCATTATCTCTATACAAAAGCCGCGTCTAAACGCATAAATGCGCAACCGCGTTGAAATTTCAACTGTCTACCTATTACGGTTCAAGAAATGAAACCTATAGTAGAGATTATAAGATTATAATGTGTTGCTAGTTCTTAATATAAATATTATTTATATTTTTGATACAAGGGACTATTAGAACTGATTTTAACTTAGTCAAATACTTGATTGTTGTAATTAGCGAAATTTAGGTGGATCCGTTCGGACGAACAAAATAATAGGTGGATCAGTCTGGAAATTGTTAATAATAATCATGAAAGGTGGATCAGAACAAGGGGGATCTGACCGGAACAACTCCAGAAATACAGCCCGTTGACGGACGGACGGGCAGACAGACAAACGGACAGACAGCGAAGGCTTAGTAATAGGGTCCCGTTTTCACCCTTAAAAATAACGGGTACGGAACTCACAGTCCTAGTCTAACCTAAACGTAGTTGTAAGATACGTGAAATTTTCAGGGTAATAACAAGTTTCAAGTAATCGCACAGGGAAACCATATTGGGAAAGTTTGCACATAATCTTGAAAACAAAGCCTTAGGTTTTACAGATAAGGAAATAAAGGCCAAAACAGACCTGCAAGTGGTTATTGTCCCAGGACTCGTATCGATTGGAGTAGGCGCGGGGACGCTCCCACATATTCAACGAAGCGTCTTGCAAAACGATTCCACTCGATTCTTTACTCTGTAGACATTAATTAGTAATCATTAGAATGAGTTCAATCTCAATGAAATAAGTCTGAAATTAAATGTGAACAAACCCAAGCCATGGATGGATAAGATGAAGCATACACGGAATTACGAATGAAATTCCATAGCAACATTAACCTTTGAAATGAATGGAAAATTAGGTATGTGATAAATTGATTGTAATATGAATTCAAATGACTGAGACCTGGGACCAACCAACACAATAATGACGTTATGAATAGCGAAGGAGGATAAATAGTTTTTTGGAATTAATAATCCATGTGAATAACGGTTTGATCTAAGGCCCGTATTATCAAAGTATTGCTCCGAATTTATCAGTCATCGATATAAGCTTGAGTAACGCTTTTCTATGGTATAATCGTCACTCAAGTACAGATCATGCATGACTGAGCAAGCTTTCATAATACCGCCCTAAAAATACCCTGACCGAAGATAGATAGATAGTCAATACTTTATGTACCACACAAACACAGAAAACAGTACAGATAAAAATGCTACGTGAAGAAGTACAAAGGCGGCCTTATCGCTATGAGCGATCTCTTCCTGGCAACCAACCGAAATTTCGGGGTTAGTTATGGAGTAAAGATCTCATTAAAATCCTATACGATCAGACTGTTTATACGATTAATGATATGCTATAATCATGTTTAACCTAAGCGGTAGATGAGATGGCAACAGATCCTAGTATCGGAATAATCGAAGCGGCATTATTATTTTTAAAATATTTACATTATAGTTATGGTAAGCATTTCTGACTGCTGACTCGTAGTCACACCAGCTTATCACACCAGTATGACAAACAGGATTTTTTTTCTTGTTTGCCACACCACTTATTTTTCTTCACCATGTATAATCATTGCTAGTGTAGTGTCTACGTAATGAAGTATTTGGCACAGAACTAAACTATTAGCTATTAGTTAGTGATCTGCAGTAAGGTTTACAAATTAGTTTCGCTGGTAATCAGAAGGATGTACCAACCTCTTTTCTTTCTCTGGCGATGCACCTCGACCACATTGCACAATGTCATATTAGACAAATATGGAAAAGTAATAACATCAACAATTTTGAAAATTGTGCATTGGTTTCACATTCACTTTGTACCATGGATTTTTGTATTATTAATAGAAAACGTGGTGAATTGTTGTTATTTAAGCAACACCAATATTATAAACAGAAAGTTTATAAAAATTTGCCTCAAATATGGTTTTGTCGTAACCGTCGTAATAGTATAAAGTGCCCAGGTTCGGTCACAATAAACGTAAGAACAGAAAATAGAACCTCCTCTTTGAAGTCGTTAAATATATACACTAATACGTAAGTACTTTGAAGGTTTTTTATTTTATTTTAAAAACCTTCACACAGCACTAGTTAGGAATGACAAGTGATAAATGGTGTAGATAAATCAGTGGTGTGACAAACAAGAAAAAAAATCCTGTTTGTCACACTGGTGTGATAAGCTGGTGTGACTACGAGTCAGCAGTCGCATTTCTTTGGGAGGCGTAAACTTAGGTAAGTTTGAAGCTTACCATATCTTCCTTTTTCGAGCTAGGCTTTGGCGACTGATTCTTCTTATAAATGAAGAACAATACAACAGCAATAATAGTGACCAAACAACTGATTGCGATCAGAGGTATCAGAGGCAAAGCGCTTTCTGTAGGAGGCTCTTCATGCTTCACAACGCTTGTGTTCTGTTCTGTTGTCTTATGGTCTACTTTGGGTATGTCGTCGGGAGGTCTGGGTGGGCTTAATGTTGTGGTTGTATCAGGTACTGTTTCTTCTGTGAAATCTTCTTGTGCTTTGGTTGTACTTGGTGGAACCTGTTGAATAGAATTGAGGAGATTAGACTGCGACAAAGAAAAAGTCTAATAAAAGCCTATAGCTCTCACTTCACCAACCAAATTCAGGGTGAAATGTATGTAATATACATATTACTAATAATTAACAATTCACATATTGATCACGAAAGATCTCAAACCGATAAAGAATGTAAATTGCTAATTAATTAAAATGTAATTCAATTTGTAGTCAAGTTTTTGTTTGGGTACAAAACCATGACAACAAATTGAACATGGGGTTTAGTTTACTGATTGGGTCACTCCTGGCATTTATAGAAGTAGGAATAGACTATACAATCTTAGTGGTGCTAGAGAAGCTCTGTTATACGATCCCGCGTTTCTTTTGTATGTAACCAACTACCTAAACCATTTAAGTAAGTCTGTAACACAGCGAAATGTCTGTTTTTGAAGAAAAATCATAAAGTCATCAAATAAAATAAAAGTAAAATGGAGACCAATAAATAATGAAACTAGTAAATTAAAGCCACGAATAGAGAAAGTAGGTTAAAAATAAATAATTCAATACACATACCTACACGATAAAGATATTGCCGATACTTTGATGCATTTTTTCTGGTATTCATAAAGTTGTAATACGCGGTCTCTAAACTCCACCTTTAATGGCGGTAAAATTATTAGTAACAGCTGCAGAAAAATGTAAGGAAGCATTTATTTTTAGTCATCCGTTCGTAGTTTTCTCCGATTCGAAATTCCGCATGGTAGCCTGTGCGTCCGGAATCTAAAATAATCTAAAACACGTATGTGTGTGAACTATGTGAAGTATGGAATCCCAAATCGATATTTCGAATCGAAATTCCGAATCGGAATTCCCACTGTATATGGCCGCTCTAAAACATAGACCAACTATAGATTTGTTTGTTCCTTCTTTTCGATTGACTAAGGATGAAAATGAGAAATATTACCTTTGGTGTTTCTGTGAAAATAGGAAAGTTGATAGGCAGAGGCAGTCTCGGCGATTTGGTGCGCTGTGTGAAGTCTCCAAATGGCAGCGAAGGGGGATGCGGGTTCCTTCTCTGACCGGTCTTATCTGTCACTGACGCGTACACTTCTGTACGTTGCGGTATGGAACCATCGTATGCCGTAACCCAGAGGGAATAGGAGCGATTTTCCTGGAATATAGAGAAATAGGTTAATAGGAAATATGTTATTAAACGATGAAATTTCATGCCTTTAATGTGTTCACTCCCTTTGGTTGCGTAATATTAAATTACCCTCCTCTCCTTTCAATCTAACATTAACTGCTTTTGACAGGCTTTTTAGAGATTTGGAGTATTCACTGAAACTATCTAATGATTCGCCAACCCGTATAATTTATTCTACCTTAGTAATTATATTTGTATTAACTAAGCAGTGTGTGTGTGTAGGTACATATACAGGGTTATTGGTAAAATAGTCAAGTAGTGTTTACTTGAACTGCAGGTTCTGCCCATCATCACAAACACGTTCGTGAAGACGCCAGGTCTTAATTCTTAATTTTGGTATTGGTAGGTACCCCCCGCAATTCAATAATCGTTCGTTAGAGAGGTTCTATTTGAAACTCAACTTAAAAACAGCTCTGCCCTGAATTAACAGAAGGTATGAGAGTGAAAGATCGGTCTTAAGTAACTTGTTGGGTTCCAGACAAAGATGTTTTTTCATTTAGTATCAGACGTGACTAATATTTTTTTTAGAATTTAGACTTGGCGCCTTCACAAACGTGTTTGTGATCATGGGCAGGACCTGCATTCACGTATTGTCACTAATTTACCAATAACCCTGTATATTAGGTCTTTTTATTAAATGTTTACTTTATTTATTACCAACACACTATTAATAAGCCTCTTGGCAAGTTTATATCCATCGCATTTGTTTTAATGTTAGACTCGCCAAGACACTAATTAAATATTGAAAGAACGTAACAAATTAAGATTAGGAACTATGAAACTTTGCACCTTTTTACAAAATCTCAGCTCTTTTATCGGTGAAGTACTATCTGAAAGTACTAATGCAACGACGACAAACCCTGACCCCTTTATTGCATTTTATTACGGCCCATTCAACACACCCGGGTTTGTTTGTACGATCGTTCACACATTTTTATTGATAAATCTGAAATTAGTAAATATGGTTTGGTAGTTTTTATGCCGAACGAAGTTGTGTGCTTTTATTTTGACATCAAACATGGCTTTGTGGCCTGATTTTACTATTTCTGTCCCATCTTTTGCTGTATGAGAGGGTATCTTTTTACATTAAATATTATTTTTTATAATATTTCCAGGGGGTATTTCATTTCTTATTTCCAGGGGGTTTTTGAGTCTTTATTTTTTATAACGTCTATGAAATTTTAAATCAATAAGTCCATAATCTTATAACCTATTTACACATAACCTCACGAAAATCACAAAAAAATGATTTATTCTTGAAGAAGCCTTTCGCTTCTTGGCCACGTATATTAGTCATTGGTAGATAGATACATTGAATCTTATATCACCAAATAGACCGATAAATTGCCTAGTGCGCAGTTTGACCGCTAGTGTTCTTTTTACATGACGCGACCTATACGTACCTACGTAACAAATATCCATCTAGGTAAATATTAGAATTAAAATATTCGCGTTAAAAGTTATAATTATGAGCGTGTCTATTGATCCTTGCATATATTTAACAATATATAACATATATTTAATACTGTGGTGTGAAGAAGGCTAACTTACCTTATCAACCAGCGTTTCGTTGACAGTAACTACGCCAGAATCCGGGTCTATCTGGAAGGGCACCGGTGGGCCGGAGGTCTCGAGTCCAAATGACACCCGCTCGGTTCCTGTGCGCTCCCTGTAGGCCTTCGCGACGAACGAGCCAATGGGGGCTGAAGATAGGACGTACCAGTTCCTCTCCACGTGCATGACAGCAGGGAGGTGGAAGCCGGGGGGGCCTTGGGAATATGCTGGAAAATAAAATAACACCATGTAAGATTGTTGTGGTTGAACTTGTGCCGAAGCCTAGGGAAGGGTTCTGTTCTGTGGTAGCAAAAACGTGTCTTTTTGTTTAGATCTTCGTGAATCACCTATCACTGTTTTTGACTAAGTCATAAGCATAAAGTCACGGGATAATTCTAAAATTTCGACACAGTTGCGTGCTTTATGATCACGGAATAACTGAAGTTAGATTTTATTGTCAGAAATACTGATCTACCTTCTTCTTTTGTCGTTTGCTACGAAAATTATCTACCTCTAGTACTTCTACTTTTGTACCTTGTGTTTTTACTTTCGCGATAGATAACACACACATCATCAAATCAAAAGCCTTTACTAATCCGCTGGACATACCTAAGCCTACTGATAAACACAAAAACACTCCTCTAAATTTGATGATTAATAATAAAATTATCATGATGGCGTGCTGCCAGCATCAAGCATCAAGCACTTCAAAACAAAAGAAAGTTTAAAAAATTCCATAAGAAACTCGAAATTCGAAGGCATTTGAAAAAGAGGTCGTCTAGATTAGATCGAACTCTTTTGAAAATATGATGCTGTTTTGTTTGGTGGAGTTTACAAATGAGGTAAATAACTCACTGTTCTCGCAAGCAGCACTGGATAAAACTTGACTGATGAGTAAAGATAGAAACAGACTGAGCCCACGCCACACATCAACGTAGTCAACATTAATTTGAAAACAGATAGCCTGGACAAGAAAAACACATATCGAGCGCCACGCCATCCGATGTTTCCTACTTTTTGTCGTGCGCTTACCTATGTTGAGTCAGTTTCGTGGCGTGGGCTCAGTCTGTTTGCAGCTTAATTCGCTAAACCACGCAAAACTAAAATAAACGTTTACTATAAATCACTTTTTGAGCTAAGTCGAACGTCTGGAGCTTGTTGAAATAAAACAAAACACTTTGTAATCACTAACGATGAATTTATGAGACTCTTGAAATAAAAATGAATTGTCTCCGTGCTTGGGCACAGAATTAATTAAGAAAGTTTTCAATGCTCATTTTAAAGATTATGAGAATTTTCTTCAAGACACTAATTCCCTTGTTGTAAACTTAGGCTCTAAACGTTCAACGTTGTCTGTGTCCTTATGTGTACCTACATACTTAGTTTAGAGTTTAGTCAACTTTTGAGTTGTGAATTGTCTTCCTTCGGTCACACTATCTCACTAGGTCACCTCAAACTCTTCATAAGTCTTTTCTTTTTATTTATTTATTTATATTTATTTGGAAGACAGACAGTACATAGAAATATAAAGAGATACAATAATATTTTTCGTATACCAGTAAAGTCTCCACTATAAATATTTATACATGACGGGGAGAGACCGGAGGCCTGCCGTCCAGAGCGTCAGACATGCCTCGCAGTCCAAATGAAGTAATGCAACGTATTGTCCAGGTGTTTATTGGTTAATCACAATCACTTCGCTACGTATAGTCTTGCTAATTGTGAAACGCGGCAAATTCAAGGCAGAGGCAAGACGAGACCAGTGCTCTGCTCGAAAGTCGCCAAAAAAGTGAAGTCACTCACGATCCAACCTATCCTCCAAAGCACTATGCCTTGACCATGCCCAAGTGACAACCGTTGTGACAACGACAGTTGTGACAATGACAGTTGTGTACTTGACGTTTCCTACCATACACTCCTCAACTCGCTAACAGATGGCGTTGGAGACCGGATCGAACCACAAACGAATCAATGCGGCGCGGCGCCGCTGCGCCGGCGGGGCGCGGGCGGCTTGATCTCCGACATACATATAAAAACTAGTGAGCAGACTTGACAAACAAACGTATCGTGTGGAAATTATCTTATTTATTTATTTACAAAAGGGCATCCTCCGTGAAAATCACATGAAGGCTAAATATAACACTACAAAATCTTATAATATTTGTGTCTTCACACTGGGACGCCGCAACGTGCACTAAACTTAACAACTTATCATATAAAACACAAACAGTAAACGTACTTACTTAGGTAGAGAAATGAATTTGAGCAGTCTTGTCATACCTACGATAATTTTAACTTTTACGTGTTATGCAAAAGCTTGGATGAACGTTTGTTACCTACTTTTTCACGCCAGAAGATTTAAAGATCTATCTACTGACTGGATCGTGCTGAAATTTTAAATACCTTGGACCTAAAATAAAAAATTAATGTAATGTGGCAGGCGAAACCATTGTTCATATCGGGTCATTTCCCGAATTTAAAAGTATCTTTGCAGTATGACAAGCACGAGGATTGTGGTCTAGAATAGAGAAAAATAGGGTAGAATAGAGAAAAATTACGTCAATTTGTCATCAAATGCTTCGATTGTTTGAAATTAATTCCTTCAACCTCAATAATTTACGCAATGTATGACGATGTGATGCCATTATTGTAGGTAGATATATTCTAACGTAGTGAACAGTCCCCGTGCTTGACCTACAGAAATCATTTGAATCGTTTGCGAAGGATAATGCCATATTGGCGATATGAATGTCAATTTGTCGTTTCATCTACGACATGAATATAGACAGTTTATTATTTTCCTCTCCCCGAGGCTAAGCAATCCCGCCCATACAAACAATGGTGTTTATACTAGTTTGCCGTGACAAGATGTCTGTGCGAACTCGCCTTGGTATTTTAATATTGGCTAAAGTGTTGTGGAGGTACAACTTATAGGTCATCTTTCCTATTGATGTAAAATATTTGATTTTATAGCATTTGCTTTGTAGCATAGCATATAAAAGTGCGAAAGACTGGTTGGCAGATGCTGGATGCGGCAAGCTGAAGACAGGGTGCTATGGCGCTCATTAGGGGAGGCCTATGTCCAGCTGGACATAGGCCTCTATGGACTGATATTATTATAGGCTGATGATGATGATGATGATATAAAATGGTAGGGAGGCTTCCGTCGATTGGGACCGCTAGGTATTGGGGCCGCGGTCCCATTCGCCGGATTGATTTAATTTTATTATTTTTCTTCTGGCGAATGGGACCACTCTCGAAATTGGTACTAAGTGATTTCGGTCTCAACCGCGAAAAATCAGTTAAACGAATCAGAATTAGGTAAATAAATAAAATTTGTTTCCCTATGACCGTACCTACACAAAATTATATCGAAAATAATCTACACATAAATGATGCTGGGGATAAAATACACAACGTAGGAAAACATACTTAATTGATTCTCTTCGTTGAATATTTTATTTTTGTAAGTGTAAAGAATTTCAAAAGAACCCTCTTCCTAGTTAGAATAGTGATAAAAACAACAATAACATGAACTTTCCCACGATCTAAAACTTCTTTAAAGCAATATACCTACTGAAACTGGTATCAACAAACAGTGGCAACGGGCAAGTTGGATTCAAACGGTACTGAATAACTGTCCCAGAACTTGTAGCTACAAGATTGACCCCGTGTAATAACGAAGCTGAAGGTTTGATCGATACGCTCTATCCATTGATTCGGTTCATTGGTTCGAACTTATGGATCGATACCTAGGTTCGATTTATAGACCTCTGCATCCTATAATGGTCCATTGCTGGACGCAGGCCTCCTCCTGATAATCGCATTATTAGCTTTTATCTCATGGGGGTAGTGCCCATAATCCACACGCTGGGCATGAGGGTTGGGATCCCAGTTCGGTGTTAGATCTATTCTGCAAGAGGCGCTGCTGCCCGCTTCCCCCTGGTGGATATCCCTTAGTCGCCTCTTACGATACCCACGGGATGAGTTGGGGTGGTTCAAATTCTAAGCCGGCACCACACAGATATTATTATAACGACGATTTATACACGCCATGACTTATTTCTTTGCATTTTATGTAGAAAGAAGTATCCCATTTATTGAATTCATGGACGAATAAAGTACAGGTACGTACTTTATTCGTCCATGAATTCAATAAACCTTTATAAAAAATGCAACAACTTGGTACAGAATACAAATGAAACAGTAGAGTTGTCTTCAGACTACTGCAAAATAGGAACCTACCTATAGGAATACGAATCTTATGGTTTGAACTCATAATAGTTGGTCTTGTACAACTTATAAATTGTTCAACCGTTTGTCCTTTTGGACACATTTGTCCATTCGGTATATTATTGATTATGTACTATTATAACCTGTAGATTGTTAGCAACAGTCTACAGTTAGCTCATTATTTGATTGTAATATATTGTATCAAACTATAATGAAGTTTAAAAATAAACTAGTAGTTTTCGAAACACAACTCTTGGTTTGCGTTTCATTCTACCAGAGGTTCTATCTACCCACGTTCACTATCAACCATGCTTGAAGAAGTAACGTGTAGGTAAATTGATCGGTAGCAAATAAAAACATAATAATAAAAGCCTTTCCGAATATTCGTTACGAAATCCAAAATGAATGCATGATATTATAACGTTACGTGGTGTTCGTAATCCAAGGTTGAACAGTGAAAGTATCTGTCGTCCAGCTTTCACCTCGGACTAAACGAGCTGTAGGTATTTATACAACCATCTCTTTCTAACCACACGTTCACAGAAAGAGAAGCCTTTAATTTTCGAATATTTGCTGCAACAAGCATTTTACCTGCTAGACAAACACTGACTTATTATACTGTGTAAAGAAATGTTTTTTTCGGCAAACACAAAGTTAAAATTCTATTGTTTTCAAAAACCATATTTGAGATTGCACTACCAAAAAAGTGTTTTGTATTGTTTTCAAATAATCTTTACTAACAAAGAGAATTACAATCAAATAATTGATTATTTGAAATGAAATGAAAATGAAATGAATTTATTGTTCAAACTGTGTACAAAAAGGTCTTATATGCTAGGTCTAATATGCTATTTACAATTGAAGCAATTGATCTAACTGCAAACAGACATCTTTTTTTTCTATAGATGGGTCAATTGATCCATATCAATACCAGTCGGAAGCGTCCCCGAGACGCTGCTGGCTGCATTGCCATACAGTGGGGTATGGCAATGCTGATGCACTGCGCCTGATACTCAACGATTCTTGTTGAAATAGACTTACTATCTGTTCCCCGATGTTTCACCCGCGTTAAATTTGAATTTCACATTTCTAGGGGGATAAAAATACGTATATTCCCGTAAATCTCCCATATAAAGATGTTTTACCAGGACAAAAAGTAGCCTATGTTTCAGAGACCGGAACAGGCCGGGTTTCGCGGAAGATATGGCACCATAGACCACATTCACACAGTGAGGCAGATTATACAGAAGTCCGAAGAGTATAATCAGCCCCTGTGTCTGGCCTTTGTACTATAAAAAGCCTTTGACTCAGTCGAAACCTGGGCTGTTCTGGAATCCTTACAGCGATGCCAAGTAGATTATCGTTATATGAAGGTGCTGAGATGTCTCTACGAAACCGTCAGCATGAGTGTCCAAGTAAGTACAGGGCAAGCGGTTAATAAAACCCATCCAACTTCGCAGAGGAGTAAACCAAGGGGATGTTATATCACCGAAACTGTTCACAAGTGCGTTAGATGATATGTTTAAGACGCTGAACTGGAAAGGTAAGGGCATGAACATAGACGGCGATTACATCTCACATCTGCAATTTGCTGATGACATAGCCTTAATGGCGGAGTCGCTGGACGAGCTGAACTAGATGCTGGACGGCCTAGCTTCAGCCTCGCGACGCATCGATCTTAGCTTGAACTTGGATAAAATCAAGGTCATGATCAGTGGCCACATTCATTAGGGACCGGTCGTCATACATAGCCACCTTCTCGAAATTGTTTCCGGTGCACTTAGCTTGGGCAGTAACAACAATTTCGAGAAGGAGGCCAAGACGGGGAAACTACGTCGAGTCTTCTCGTCATCCATACCGCAAGGCTTGAAAACTAAAGTTTTAATTTAATGATAACCTTTGTTACTTTACTGTTTTCTGTTATTGTTTACAGTACCTAGTTATTAAATTTTAATTAGTAAATGTATTTGTTGATATTATAGAATATCTCGGATTCTAAATCGAATTACTTATAGGTAAACAGCCAAAAGCCTATTATCATAGCTTCCTAGGGTTTCATGTACTTAATTGACGAAACGTACTATTCAGGTAGGCACTCATTAACACCTTGTGCCCTTTGTACACATTAATTGGGTCGAAGATTTAGGTTTAATGGATGGCTTTGTTTTATAGAGAACAGCCTCAGCCGGCTGCTTCACACGCGCTATTCAAGTAGCTTATATCCGTTTCCGGAATACCGTTTACCGCCCTGCTGAATTTCATTAAGATCAGTTCAGCCGTTTAGGCGTGAAAAGATAACAGATACCTAGATAGAATGAAATTCGCTTTTTATAAATATTAGTATGGATTGTATTTTCAGGCGCATACTAAGGCAAATGAACAAAATTAGGTGGTTTTGATCCTGTTTTCTAGCGAAAATATTGATCGTGGAGCTTTGAAATTTATGTATCCTGTAACACCTATCTTGAAGGGTTTCTTGGAGGTCCCAAATGCTTGCCGTTAATTATAGTGTAGTTGTTATAGTGTTAGTTATAGTGTGTGTGTTGTAGTAGTTACTTCGAACCCACTTTTTATTGGTGTCTCTAATTCGATTAGTAACAAATTCAGTATAGTGATTCACATAGTTCATTCTTATTTCCAGAAGCTCCATTAGAAAAGCGGTCAAAATAAAGATATTAAACGTAAAAAAAACCGGCCTCTTGGAGCTTTGATATAAATAAAACTTCTAAGTGAACGCAATCAAAAGTCGTTTATAATTTTTTTTTTTTTTTTGAGTTTTCCAAGGGAATCAAATGCACACAAAATCTATCGGGTACTTCCTATTGAGCTAGAATCAAAATATTATGCAAGAAACAAGGTCTTATAAAGTTAAAAACAATAGCAAGAAATACATGGATAAGGTTGGCGAGAGATAGAGCAAAGTGGAAGGGGCTGGAGGAGGCCTTTGCCAAAAGAGGGCAAACAGAAGAATTATCGATGTCGTAACAATAGTATAAGTAATAGCATCTAAAAAAACAAATTGTAAATTTTTCTGAATAAAGGCTTGAAATGAAATGAAGGTCTTATATATCTTTTCTTTATCGTCTCTGTATAATTAGTACATAATGTTACAAAGCCCTCGTTGAGCGAGAGTCGCACTTGACGTTTTTATTTATTACCGATGTCAATAAAATTCATTTATCTCGTTGAACACTCTTTATTCTTGACTAATAGAATCCATGATAATTAATTTTTTTTTTTTTTTTTATTTTCAAATTTTAGGAAAACTTACAGCTAGAAAAATTACAAAACTAAGAAACATAAATCTAAGTACATGACAATTACATGCACTTAAGCTGAGGGCTATTTAAAAAGTTTCCACTTATATAATGGAGAAATCACTCTTTTGTTTTCCGTAAAAGTATAAAATAAAAATTCACTAAAAATCTAGGGGCTTATGAAATGTAAATTGGTAAGAAGATCCATTTTAATCCACAAACTTCCCTGACTTAGAAATTCAACTTAAACTTAAGTAATCCTTTTCAAGAATATTAAAATTTAGTTGTAAAAATCGGATTAACTTATAAGCTGTAATGGTAAATATTTACATTTTCATTTGAATTTATATTTTGTTTTTATGGAAATCTCCGTAAGATTTCGTAACTCTCAATCATAGATAATTATTTAGTTATAATAAAATTACTCTTCGTGTTATAAGAACCTATAGTTTCTGTCCGCGGTTTCATACGCATTGTTTCTATGGAAAAGTTCAAAAGTTATGTCTATTCCATGGGAACTGATTGATGGGATAAATAAATAAATAAATAATGAATAATGCTGGACAATTCATACAGCATTATCTAGTCTCAAGCTAAGCAGAGCTTGTGTTATGGGTACTAGATAACTGATATACGTAATACAATACAGTACATAGATAGATATTTTATTAAACATAAAAAAACGACCAGAACACCCTGAACAAATATCTGCAGATCGCACAAACATTTGTCCCGATAAAAAGTATGTTAGCCTATATTTTATTCGAGGCCTAGAACTCTGTACAATCTAAGTACGCAATCAAAGAACTTACAAGTACGTAGGTACTTGTAGGTATTTTTTAAGGCCGATAGGTAGTCCTTCGTTGGAGTACAATCTCACCTGATGGAAAGTGAAGATGTGGCCGACTGTGTATCACAAAGATCTAGGAACGTACTTACCATGACGATGATGATTCTTTGTTAATGGCAATATGTGGTTGGACACAATTCTGCCAGTGTCGAGTAATGGACAATAATTGTTAATAATAGTTGAGTTATCAAATTTAGAAGATTGTTTGATATTTTCACCAGAGCCTAGTTCGATATCTAGCATTGTGTACCATGTGCAGGTTAGATTGGCTTGGGTGGGACATGGTGGAGTCCCCTTTACACCTTCGATAAAAGTAAAAAAGGAAGATACGGTACGTTCTACCAGAGTGCAGCGCTCACTCAAAAACTGTATCGTGTCACAGATGAAATAATGACAAGGTCTCGAATTATCAGAAAATATGAAGTTTGGTGTATCTACTTAAGCGGGAAAATATGTGATGCCTTGGTCTTTGTTTTTTGTTTTGGAGCTATTTGTACACCTGGTGAACGAACGCGAGGGCACTGTAGTGGTGTTTTAGTCAAAATCACACAAAACTGTATAGTTTTGTGTGATGTCGTAGCAAGTACGCGCAACACAAACGCCACCACCCGCGCTGCCCCGGTCCGACTATGACTGAGGCAAGGGAACATAGTTGAACCCAACTTGAGCCATACACTTTCGAGATGGTAATGCCTCATCTCCCTTTTTTTACTTTTATCGAAGCCTTACACCCCTTGTACGCAATTAAATTGTGCACACGCGCGTTTGACGTTGTCAGTTGTCACGTTTAGTAAAACGTTCACGTTTTAGGCTGCCTTCAGAGATAACCAGAAATGTGCTACATTTTTAAGTTTCCAGCCAGTTTCCCACCAATTTGATGAAGGCAACAAAGGCTTTATTAGAAGAAAGATTACCAAACTGAAATGTCCATTTTGTAGAAGCCAGTTACGGGAGCTCGAAATGTTTCACGGTAATTTCAGCATCTTACTGTCGGCGCTGAATTCCGCAAATAAATTTAATATTTTACTGTGCGTCCAAAAACGGAAGAACCAACTGGTCTTTTATGTAACTTTTCCTCGGCTAAGAGATCCTAAAGAAATTCACATAATAAGCAACGTAAGGTTACTATGTCGAATTTGTCATAACGCTCTGTATAACTGGCAAATCTATGAGTACTTTCCTATCTACCCTAGTATTACCATAAACATGTTTTACTACCATGGTTTAATATTTAAAAAAGAAATTATAAACTTATGTGTTTATTTATAAAGAATTTTAAAAGAGATTAATTGGTTTAAAATGCTGATTAAATGGTTCCCAGGTTTAATGGTTCCTATTTGCCAAAATTTTGTTCTGTATTATCGGTCTATTGTGTTTTGTTAATCTATGGTAGTACTAAAGCCAGAGCTGGTCTGCATTTCCATTTTTAATAATTTAATGTTGCAAAAATTCTAAACGTTTTAAATATAACCAGAAAGTTTAGCAGCGTCTTGCTCTGATAACCAAATATCTCATTTTACTGTTGCAAGATATTTTTACATTAGGTAATTTTGTACAAGATTTTAATAATAAAGAAACCACTCTTTAAAATCAGTGCCATCCTCTCTTTCACAAGTGACATCTTTACCAGATGAATTTCTTGGAAAGCGTGGTGACCGCAAGAAAGTTTCACACCACATAGCTGCGTCTAGTCTAGACATAGTAGGGCCTTCCGTCCACAGCAACGAGAGGGAAAGAGATAGATAACGGCAGCTGCATGCGTGTGAGCCCAAATGACCTTGATATATGGAACAGACCCGCTGTGAGGCTGTGACGTGTGTGAGCCGCTTTGTACCAGGCTCTCAGAAAACAGCAAGAGGAATACGGAGATACGACGCGGAACGAAAATCAACTCTGGCCTTGAGCGGTAAATGCGAAAATTGCTTAGCTCTGGCTGGGAAAACTGGAAGCGTGACTGTGTCCACACAAACAACTGAGTGTAGAATGAGTGAGATTGCAGTGTGCGTTGTACGTTGTATTCACCTGTATTTTACGTGTTTTGTGTGCATGTAAGCATGTATTTATGCCATGGGCCAACTCAGTTCAGTTTACGACTCTAGAGAACAATCAAAACCACTGAGAAGTGAGTAAATATTGAAGGGATTCCATACCCGTGTCGCAAACAAACAAACTGCCCGAACACTTCGCTATTTGGTATCTACTTGTATATATTATGTTGAACGTCGTTGAACTTTTTATGTAGATGCGAGAGAAACAACAGGTGCCTACGCGTGTGAGCTTAAATGACCTTGATATTATGGAAATCGACTATTTTTATTACAAAAAAAATATGTTACTGTAGATTGTACAACTAATAGAGTAGCTAGTAGGTAGTTGTTATGTATTTTAAAAAAACACTACTCAATTAGTAGTTAAAGGACAAAAAAAACTTTAGTAAAAATACAAAAAAAACGTTAGTAAAAGTACAAAAAAAACTAGGTATAGTAGTAGTTATTTAGGTATTAAAAAAAACTACTACTTACTATAGTTTTTTTTGTCTTAGGTATTTTATTAAAGGCTGTCCTCATTTTTTCTGAGCTTACGACGTTTAACCAGACTCTACTCTAAAAATACAGATTACTTATAATAGTTGATTGATATTGCGGCTAAGCCGAGCTCAATAGTTTTTCAATTTCCCGCTGAACTTGGAAAAGTTGGCTATCAACAATCCGGCTCATGCCCATCACTATGTGCATAACTTTACGGTACTCCATTTATGTTTTTCTTTAGTTAACTGTAGTTTAAAATCATAATATTTTTTTGGCCTATTCAGATTTTGGGATGGAAAATAATACATGAAACATGCGTACAAATTTAATTTGCAAGTAAAAACGTCCTCAACGGTATAATATTGTAAAATTTATCAATTAAGGCCAGAGTGCAGAATTTTTTCAGTAACATAGTTAATTTTATTGAAAAATCAACGGATCTTAAAAAAAATACCGCCGGACTGTTTGTAACCCAAAAACTTAAAAAAACTTGACTGAAACTGACTGCTATAAAGTTTTATAGTATTTGTAATTTATTAATTTATATTTTATAGTTGATTTTAGGTTAGAATATTTATTTATTAGTGATCTGATCACGCAGCACCCATTTAATGTATTCCGAAGGTAATACATTATTTAACCATTATAACATTTGACAAGATCAAATACGCGTAACATTTACGAGCAAAGGGAATCCAATAGAAGTTAGACGAAATTTATCGAAATTTCAAATAAATTAATTTCCGTTGCTAAACCTATTTAACGGCGTGAGGCAACTGTGCGTTTACGATCTTACTCATTTCAGTGAGAAAAGTACAGGCAAAACTCATAAAATAGATAAATGATAAAGACTCATAAATCCACTAAAGCCCTCAAAAGTGCGGCGATAAAAGTAAAAACAATAACTCCCATTCCCAAATTGTTTCCATCATGAAAAGATACTAGCAAAAGACATTCATAATATTTATGGAGCTAACTCAATTCTATTACCTACATATCCAAAACAAATAAAAAACTACTTCAAAAGAAAAAAGTACGGCAAATAAAACGGCTACAAAGGCCTGGAGCGCGTGCTTAGCCTTTTTATACACCTTGCAAAGAGTCCCATTTGCCGTCTCTATCTAACGCAGCGGGTAGCCTATGTTGGAGCAAAACAGATATAGGGATCATAGAAAATACGTTTCTATTTTCATGTGTGCGTGGAAACGGGAATATGTTTCACACGTGTGGGAAAGTTGCGTTGAACTGAACCTCCTGGTAGGTCATGTTCGCCTAGTAGTTTCTAAGAACGTCTAATGCTCTAAGGAATCTAATTCGCTGGAGATTGCTATATCAGAAGAGGTTTTATGCTAGGAGTTTGTTAGGTTCTCTATTTATTTATTGGTTTTTAAAAAACTTTCATGGCACCACGTTTTTGGCTTGTCTAAGGTACTTAACCTACCATTTTGGTAGGTTAACCTTAGACAAAAATCAATGATGTAAGAAACATACAGGCATTAGGTTCCTACTATAACAAACTTCGATAAAACTACTTAGAACTTATTATTATTGCTTCTAACAGGTAGGTATACCTACTTTATTACTTTTTGATCGTTTTCATAACATTAATAATTGATTAGGAAACTTTGCTTTATTTGCAGAGATTTACCATTATTAATCATCTGATGTTTTAACTTGGGGAATATTGGACTCTATACTTCTACCGAACAAATAACCTTGAAAGACGGTAGAAAAAAGTACTTAACATAATCGAAGATGGAAAACCATTTATGGTTCACCAGGCACTATCCAACTACTGTAAAACTTTGAGAAGCCTTTGCCAAAAATCAAAATGATGAATGAAATTTTTGATCAAAATGATCAAAAATCAAAATGATGATGAAAAATCAAGATGACTTACCAAACGTGATGCATCCTGTAAGTATAATCCAACAAATCGGCAACATTTTAATCACTGCACTGGAGTGTGGTCCCATGGTCTACGGCGCTTCATTTGTGCACACACTTTGTTCGCGATCATCACTTCACATCACTTACACGGCAATTATTATCACTTATGACACTTTTTTTCACCGACTTTACTTCCAACCAGACCTGTAAAAAAAAAAACAAATAAAAAAGATTGTGATTGGCCATTTCGAGTAAATTTTAAGTAAATGGTTTTCTAATATGCTAGGTATTAAAGTTCTGTTGAAATAAAACTTCGTTTTTGCCGAGTAAATTGAATTTAGAACATCGTGCGCACGATGATCTAAATTTAATTTACCTTATCCTCTAGTGGATAAAAACGGCTTTTAAACTCAGATATCGAAGAGCAAAAATACTCTTTCCTCACTGAGGTGGGATGAAAAGTTACGTGTTGCACTCGAACGCAAAGATTTTTTACCTCGTGCTCTTTTGATTCCCTTGATAACGCTCAGTACCTATTCTAATTTTAGTATCCTTCGCTGGGTCGGTCATCAAAATTGAGCACGCGGTTAAAAAGCAACTTTGCACTCTTGTATAACAAATAACTATTATGATAAAGAAACAATGTCTTCATGTTTTTTACTGTCTTTAAAGACATCAGCACTGTCTGGCAAATAGTCGTTATTTTTCCACAATCATTACGTACTAGTCACGTTCTGACTTTATATAGAACGTCTATTATTTAAAACGTAGGTATCTGGGGAGAGATAAAATAAAATTATGAGAAGCATTACTTTTAAGCAATTTTTTTGTATAAATTGTCTGTAATTTTAAAAGGACTTTTGATGCTGATGCTGATTATCTAATAATTAGGAGATTTATTTGCAAAAATAAGCCGAATGTTCCCTTGGTATTCTATTGTTTAATACGGTGACGACAGTACCAAAATCTTGTGATTGATGGCTCAGGAGAAAAACGGTATTAACTAAGAAAACAAATGGTACTTTGCACAATTATTTCTGATAGTTAAATTAGTTGTTTTTCATTTTTGAAACAAAAAGGATCTTCCTTGTATCACATATTTTATTACATCACATAATATGGATTTTTTTCGAAGGTTTTTTGTTAAAGAGAACGGAGAAAAAAGGTTTTAACGTAACCCAATTCACGTCAATTTACATTTATGCTTAAAGGTCATGTCACTCCGTCAATCCTTAAAGCATTGACACTATGGTATTTCTCCAAATTTGCTAGTAGGTATACTTTGCAAAAAATACTTGTCTATGTATTTAATGCCACTGTTCACTTGAACGTAGTGGTTTTAATCTCTTTGACTTGAACAGCGACCCTGACAGTAGATTTACCAATGAGAAAATAAATAAATTAGAATCAATGAAAAAAGAGATCCCCTTCGGTAGAATACTCACGGCATGACTCGTGGCTCGACTGACCATGCAAAGCTTTGTTCCTTTATTATATAATAGGGAATGGAGAAGTCATATGCCATACAGTTTGATTATCTCCTTGGTTTACTTTAAAGTGACGGTACACACGGAGAGATTATCGCCGTCGATGCACTAGCTCGTCCCTGATGATAGAGTAGGTAACAGATACTCTGGGAGAAAGCGCACGTTATGGTTGACACGCTTTGCCGCGCTGACTCGCTGACCAACTAGACCGATGGATTTCAAATACCAACCTACTCGTAGAAGTTTTCAAGATGCATCGCTCAACATACCTTCTTTTGACGATTATCTTTTGTAAAATAAAATTTACAGCGGTTTTATCTGTGAACCTTCAAGTTATTTTGTTATTTTTTAGCAAACCACTAAAACTTTTGCGCAATTTTGAGAGTTCTTAAATTCTGCAAGACCATTCAGCTAGGTAAGCAAGGTACGTTATGTTTGTATGATATATCATCTTACTATAGACGACACATCCTTTGTAAAAAGGCCTACTATAACTACTAACTACTACAAATATCAGATTATCTAGAGGATAAAAAAGCTTGGGACGAGTTTTGCTCCAACTCGAAAACTAACATTCTAACAAGGTATAGGTTTCTTGTTCGCTTCTTTACTTTACCTTAAAAAGATTGAAGTGGACAAAAAATCAAAGTGATCACTTTATTTCCTAGTTTTACTCATGTAATCTGAGTTTTGTGACGTGTCCAAGAGTCCTGTAAGGTCTAAAGGAAATAAAGCATTTTGAATTGTGAATTTGAATTTTGAACGAATCGAATCATTTATTCAGTACATTTTATTATTCTATATTTTGGTTAAAAAGTGGTTGTCCCTCAAAATATCATAAATGTTAATAGCATCCCTTCACTTTATAGGGTTCAAAAAGGACCCAGGTACCGCAAAATTTGAAAAGGGACCCAATTAGGAAGCTTATATCAGTCGTCGTCTGTCGAGTCTTATTAGATCAAAGACTTATTTCTATTTTCAAAAAGGTATTTAATTCTCGTTTTATTGAATGAACTTAACTTTATCCCATTTGAGATGTTCTGAACTTTTTCAATATTTTCATCAGATTGGAAAACTTTTTATCCAACTAAGAAATTCCTTCGGTACTATCTTCCATTCTCCATTGAACAATTAGGTATTAAAAGTTTTGAAGGGAATAAAAAAGTAAATTTACTTTTCACCGATTTAGAAGGGAGAGGTCCCTAAGGACGAAATATAGCAGTCGTCTTTTATAACTAGAGAAAAACCTGAGAAGAATATCGCAAATGTAATTACCTGTTTAGCTTTTATTCCAGCCAATTAAGACAGTGCTTCTTAGAATCCATCAGCCAAACCAACCAGCTTCGGAATGATTTGGCAAAATTTTATATAACAAGGTTATATTCGTCTGGAGGTTAGGGACCGGTTGTCAAATTCAAAATCAAATTGTTTATTTCACGATTTAATAACAGTTAGAGGCTATGAAAAAGAATACCTTATCTCTTATTTGGTAATAACAACTTCAGATAAAGCTGTTGATAATATAAAATTGTACTTGTTTAAATGTTTCCGTTTCGTAAGCCTAAATAAAAAAAGTTATTGAAGACTGAAATCTAAAGGCGTAGCCTTAGTTTCGACGATAGTATATATATTTGTTTCACATGTTTTAGCGAATTCATTACGGATGTAAGCGGGTTAACTACGAACCTTATTTGTGTTGGAAGAACACCAACGTTTCATCCCTCGCTCGCTCGGGTGCTCGGAGGGACGCGGAACGCGCGCGCCTAGAACCGCACTCACCCTGAAGAAATCCCTCGTTAAGGGATGAAACGTTGGTGTTCTTCCAACACAAATAAGGTTCGTAGTTAACCCGCTTACATCCGTTATGTTTTAGCGAATTAAATATTCGTGAGGCTGCATTATTTTTCAGTTTTTAAAGTGGTTCCGTCTCAAATATTAAATTCGACAGCCTTGCTTGAAAAAGCCAAAGCACTTTTTGTGTATTTTATCAAAGCATTGTCGGAAAGCTATTAAGTATTTTTTTATAATAAACCTATGTTTGACCATAATCTCATCTGCTGGGAAATGACAATTGTGGCTGTCGATGTATCACAAAGGTTTAGACTAGAAAACAACGAATTACTCACTATTTACTAAAAGAGACCGGATCAAAACGACAACAATTATTTATAATGATAATGTATCAACTCAATCTATTTATTGCTAGCGAATTAAATAAAACAATGGACAACTCGTGGTTTATGTGTGTATTTTATGAATAAAATGTGACTTGTAAGTGCTTATTTTGTAAGCCTAAAGAGATAAAGTTATTGAATTTTGAATTTTGTGCTGGCTGTTCTACCAAGTAACATTACTTAATCTGTGGTTCTACCCAAGTTGACATCGCGGTTGGGGCAGAATGCGGTATTTTGCGGTTACGTCTGAACTTTCTCGGCATATAACCTCAAAATGAATTGTTACAGACGTCATATTTTCTGCGTAAAATATTATAATAGCAGAACTATTTCTCGAAAAACTAAAATAGGTTTTAATACAAACTGACACAATGCTGACGAAGCAAAATGCAAGTTTTTTTTAAAGGTTTTGCAAATTACATACTGTTCCGCTTCCGGAGTTTTCAATGTAAATAAAAAAATCTATTAATCAAATGCAAAAAGTAGTACCCATAACACAAGTTATGCTTAGCATGGGGCTAGGTGTTGCTGTGTAAAATTATCCAGCATCATTTATTCATTTATAAAAAAACCGTGAATGACATTTTACGACAAAAAAGTGGATTATCCTTTTAATATAATAATAATAAATCATTTATTCTGAAGGTCTTACTAATTGCATTGTTTATTGGTACAATAACAATATTGTGCTTTAGACCTATTTCACCATTTGGTTCAACACCTCGCTCTAACTAAGTTTAGAAAACTTGTGTCATAGACGCGAAGGATCTCTACCTCTTATGTTATCAACCTTATCCTGAACTTTGTTACCTTGTTATCTATACTTTAAATAAACAGTTACAAACAGTGCTCGATTCTGAATAATTAAGTTTCAGTTTGTTATTTGGTAACATGTGCTTGTAGATATACCAAAACCTTCGATGATTGATTGATGTTATGCCTTAAAGTAGTTTTTTTTTGTAGAGTTCCTCTACCTTGTTGTTGTGGTTGTCATCATCATCATCAGCCTATGTTAGTTCATCGCTGGACTAACATAGGCTGATGATGGCCTCCCCTAACGAGCGCCATAGCGCCCTATGCAGTCTTTCGCAGGTCGTCACCCCACCTGGCCGCAGGGCGTCCTACACTACGTTTACCGAGTCTTGGTCTTCACTCAGGAACATGTTTACCCCAACGGTTGTCGGTTCTTCGCGAGCGCTTTGAGCACTGATTGGAATACGCATCGTGCTCTACCATTTAATTACCTATGTAAGAAAGAAGTGTTTCTATTTAATGAATCTTTCCTGCCATTAATTTTAATTAAAAATACTCTATTAATAGAGACGCAGTAAACCGCGAGAGCCGAGACCGCTTTGTTCGCTACCGTATTGCTACTTGTAAGTTGTAACCAATTTACATTGAAAGTTCATCAAAAATTTATTTTCGGTGCTTACATACAAAGTCAACTGAATGTAAACTACACTGTTCACTTTAAAGTCTCTGATTCAATGAACAACATTGTCAAACAGAAACGTTGGTTGAATCTTGGGATGAGTTTTGGCAAGCAACGGGAGCGACTTTGGTATATTTTCAATGAAACAGTTACCCGTAGAACGTGCACAAAACCTTAAGTAAATAAATATCGTCGGCCATCTTTTTTCGCTCAAAAAAAGGGACGGCAATATTTTAAGGCGAGTCGGTTAATGTTTTGTGCCAAAAGAATCACTGTCATAAATAGGTATTATAAAATGTTGTATCCCTTGTAAGCGTCCAAAAACGCTATCGCTTCTGTTCCCGCTGTCCTCCGAAAAAGCAGCCTAGAAATTTAACAACTTTTCGGAACCGGTATTCTGAGATAACAAAGTAACGGAGTTTTTTATTAAAGACACCTATTTCGTCACAACGTAATGATAAAACTTGAAGTTTGTCTCTTTTATTATACCTATGTATAGTATGTATGTTATTTAACGACTTCTTAATGAAAGGTGCAACTGGGCTTTTTATTGGACAAATGATTAGGTACAAATGGACAATTAGGACAAATAGGCAACAGACAAGTCAAGAGGAAATGCCTTTGCCCTGCAATAGAACTCTACAGATAAAGAAAATTAATAATGCTGGTCAAGGATTTTTTATTATAGCGCTTCCCGTACACCCAGAGTACGGGATCTCTAAGAAATGAAATAAGTTCCCCAAATTGTTTAGAGTATTGGTTTTAGAGCACATCCATCCGAGAGAGTGGGGCGCGGGTCCCGCCAAAATAGAATTTTTTTGGGAACTTATTTCAGTGCTGGTCAGATCACAAAGCATCATCTAGCTCTGAGCTAAAAAAGTTGTGTTATTCATAATATACAGTCCACTCGTGGACAGCAAAATTTAAAATGGCTGCCGTTGAGTTCTGGCCTCTTTTTCAATAATAATACTAAAGTCATGAAAATAAACTATAAATCATGAATATTTTTATAGTCTTGGGAATTGCAGTTATTCGGAGGAATACAAATATTTATCCATAAATAAGAAATTTAATAACGTCCCAAACAATAAATCGACTCCTTCGTCACTTGACCTTGCGCATCACGTCAGAGGGTAGCTGGTTCAAGTCCCGTAGAAGTTGATTTATTTTGGGTATAATTGAATTGCTTAGAAATTAGTGTGAGGCTTCCACACTATTAATAGCAAAAACAATAGAATGATGATAACGCCGTTTTCTATGTGCACGTCGGAATATTTTAGCAAAATCACCGTAAAACGGAACATGCAATCTGTTCATTATGTTACTTAAACATAGGTACGTACTTTTAGGTTCTTTTTTGATAATGTTTTTAAAATTATTTACCAGAAAAATATTTTTTTAAACAGTCGAAATGAATTCGTCAAACTAATACATAGCTTATAGTACCTAAAACAGATAATTTTCAAGTTCGAAGTTTTTAATTAAGTAAAAAACTAACCTCTAAAAAAACTAACTTTAGTATCCTTCTTCATATGGATCAGTTAAGCTGTAGATTTTTTGAAATAGTCTGCAGTTAGCTCAATTGTTTCAATTGTAAACACAAGTTCTGATTTGTTTCTATTATTTGATTGCAATTTTATTTGTTGTCCTACTATACACACTACATGACTTTATTGGAAATACTAGTAGATTTATTGTTCTACTTAAAAATTACATTCAGAGACTCTCGAAACCTTAATGCGAACATGAAAGTAGAAAATTACTAGCTTCAAAGGTATGGTAAGTGGAAAACAACATTTTTGTACAAAATCTGTACAACCGAAAGCGGTGTTGCAACGCATGCTAGAGAAAGTACCCAATATTGCTACGTCACTATAATTGAGTACTCAATTTAGAAAGTTTATCGATCTAATGATTTATTGAACCACTGTTCACCTGTATGGTTTATAACAACGAGGTTCAGTGTTTACCCTATGGAACGTGGTTCATTAATAACCGCGGTTCATGTACACTTCATTAGTCTGATATTCGGTTTGTGATTACTTTGATCTGAGGAAAGTTCATACGGATTTAAAGATATTGACACATACTTTGGCAAAAGTCTACCTATTTTATTGTAATTAATAAACAACGTGTAATCTTTTTATACCTGTAGGTACGTAACAAGCGGAACTGGTTTAATTTGTTATGATTTACACACGTCACAGTCAAACTCCTTTAAAAAACCTCAAAAAGTTATATCTTTCCAAAATACGTCAATATAAGCACTAGCCACTTATTTTCACAATTAAAAACAATCCCGAATGGAGCAGAAAGTTTGTAAAAAGAACGACTCGATACGTCGTAGCCTGAGCACACCGGATCTCAACTGAGTGCGCTCACGCAGACTATGACATCAAGCCCCTCTACATGATAGAGTCAGTCGATTTTACAACCTATTTCATTATCAGTAGAATCACGTTTTGAATAAAATATCATTATGTATGCGTGCGTTGAAACTTGCCAATGGAATTTATATCTTATTAAATGTACGATATGGCATAAATTTGGAGTCGCGAGTCTACTGTTTTGGATTGTGAATTAGCAAGTTTGTTGGAAAACACAAGACGCTTGCTTGTTCATGCTCAAATTCGCGAATGTTTGATTTTAAAGACATTCTTGGGAGTCGTTTTGAACTTTGATATTTAACAGCTTGGTAATAAAAAGTGAGTTTGTAATCAAGAATATTTATAAAAAGTTTCTAAACCAACCTTAGGTCTTCAAAAAGCTGTAGCTGTACTTACTGAATTTAAGAACGCTGTTGCTTAAAAAAATATTTCATAAATCATACCTATGTACCTACAGATTTAATGAACAATTGAAATATTATTATGTCCGAACATAATAATATTTTTATTTCTTATTTATTTATATTCGTTCAATAAAAATTTTGATTTTTAATTTTAGCTTCCGATATTGGTAAACGTCAACAGATATCGGTAATTCCTTATAGTGGAATTGGATTTAACAATAAAACTCTTTTTTTTATCTAGTCTAGTTTATACTGTCGTCGCCAGGTTTGACTCACTAAGAAATTAAGGCTTGTACCTAGCCCAAATAATTTGAAATTTAATTTAGCCTGACAGACTGAACCAATCAAAAACCTAAGTTCACCTGTTAGGTATTTGTTTTATGCGGATCGAAGTTTGAATTCTATGGAACGAATTATTTGTTTGAACTCATTTGAACTAATAGGTTATCAAGAACGCGATGAAAACGTAAACGATTAATAGTTAGGTCTTTAGCCGTCTAATAAATCAAACTGACTGAGCTAATTTTGCTGAATCACGGTTTGATGCCCTTTTAGCTTGAATGGTAATGTGATATTCGTTTATTCGTATATTCTCCTAATAATTTGTGATCACGCACTGTAGCAGTAAATCTAGAAACCAAAATGAGGTTATGATTCGAAAAATTATGGGTTTATGACAACGCATTGATGAGCGAATATTGCGACTATTAAATGCTAACAACCAACGTGTCTTAAGCTACTTTGGTCATATAGCTAGAAGAACCCCAGATAACCTGGAGAAACTGGTTGTTGTGGGCAAGGTGGACCCGTGGTGGTGGGAAAAGACCAGGAGGCCGATCACCAAGCCGCTGGTCTGACATTGTGAAAGAGATTACGGGACTCCCAGTGACCACTGCTCTCAGACAAGCCGAAGATAGGGTGGCGTGGAAGAAGCTGGTCAACTTCTCAACTAAGGCTTTCCAAAGTGGGCACGACAGTAACGAAGAACACGATGAAGAAGAAGAAATGCTAACAGCATAGGTATATTGGTTAGGTACCTATAATAATAATAATAATAATCATTTATTTCAGACCATAGAACAGTTACAGATCTTATTTTAACTTATTCTACGGTCCATAGTAATATATACCTTAAAACTAACATACATACAATATTAAAAACTAAAATTAATGACGCGTTATTTGACGGTGAGACGTGACGCAATCAGGGTACCTATATAGCCTAACAACCTATTTTTTTATAATAAAGTTGAAATTAGGTACTGAACATTTTATAAAGAGAGATGGCCAACACGTTACCATTAACAATTTAAAAAAATACCCATTTTTTTTCCTTTGAAGTCTTCTCTGCAAGAAATACAGGCTTATTTTACAAAAATTCAAAATCTTAACAAATTTTACTGTCAAACTTGAGTAAAGAGATGAATCCATCTTCAAGGTTATTTTTTTTATTACCTGCTTCCTCCCAATGTCGAACAAACACTTTATTCTTTATTTAAATAGAAAATAACCATCAAATGAAAAAAACATTAGACTAGTATTTACAATTGCGTTCACTGCAAACAGTCTACTACTATGAATTTGACCTTTTCTAAGTGTAGGTACATTTTTGTATTTATGGAAATAAAGAATTTTTAATTTTGATTTTGATTTTTACCGGTAACTGATCCATATGAATACTAGTCGGAAGCGTCTCCATTTCTACTTGTCTTTGTGTTCTGTTATATATTAATAATTTGGTGTGCAATAAAGTATATTTGTATTGTATTGTATTGTCTCCAAGACGCTGGCTGCATTGCCCCGCTGTATAGCAATGGTGATGCGCCAGATACTTACAGCTCTCGGGTCACCAAGAATGGCTGAGCTTTCATAAAAACGCCACATGCAGAAATTTTTCCTTCTTTTTTAATTCTCATTGGTTTGCAACTTTTTTTACTTTCGCAGTAAACATAAAACTAAAAGCGGGCAGAATTATTAAATGTAGAAAAGGTTTCGGTAAAAGCTTTCTCGCATATTTAGACATAGACATTTATTTATTTGCTGCTATAGTACAAAACATAAGTAGGTTCATGAGAATATAGTTTGAGAAAAAAAAAGTAACAGTTTAACATCGAGAACATAAACAATTTCACAAAACATTTTTCAAAAAGACTGACTGTGCTGTGTTACAGCAGCAAAAAGGTCTCGACTCAGCATAAATGCCTTACCACTCAAGAGTGCTGATATTGGCGCTGATATTCTGCCGAAACCACCATGATCACAAGACCCTGTGAGGCTTAAGATTATCTTTATTTATTTCGTGAAAAAGCAATAAAGACCATCAAAATTAATATGCAAATATGCAGCATTTGATGGATGGGGTGGTATTACAAATATTGTTGTGTGCTCAGATGTTTGAAAACATTTTGTGAGCACTGAATTCTTTGCGCAAAATTCAACAGGTTTTTAGAACCTGGGTACGAAGTACATAGATACTTTTTTAACGGATTTTCTTGTCCGTCAAACTAGATCGTTTAGTCATCCCGTGACCACGGCATTGTGTAAACCTGTCGAAACGTCGGGAAAATAAGGTAATTAAACGCGATAAATACCCGTTAGATAGTATTTATAAATATGTGTTCAGATCGCGTAAGTTTAAAAATATAGATCGTTTAGAACTGATGGGTCCCAGACAAACGTGGCCTGAAGCGGCGGCCAGTGCAAATCACTACAGAGTATAAAACAAAATCGCTACCCGCTGTCTGTCTTTATGTATGCTTAGATCTTTACTACGCAACGGATTTTGATGCGGTTTTAATAGATAGAGTGATTCAAGAGGAAGGTATGTATAATACATGCACCCGTGCGAAGCCGGAGTGGTTCACTAGTAAACAAATAATGCGAAGTCAAATTGTACTACTGGCCGCCACCGCAACCGCGGCGTACGTCTGTCTGGGAGACCTTAAAGCTTGTCGCACTCCTGAAAAGCACGGCTGCAGCGCAACGCAAAAATAAAGCGTTCGAATATAGGCTTTAATTTGTAGTATTTTACAATGAAGGCATCAGATGAACGACAGCTCGCGGACCACTCGTTTGAAGCTTGTGGAAAGCCATTTTGTCACTCTAAAATGTTTCTAATTGTGACCGAGTTTAAAGTCCACATTTATATGCACATTTTTGTGCTGGGAGTAGCTAGTCTGTGTGTTTCTGATCTGACAGAGACTAAAAATACGAGGTAGGTACTTATATTAGGAAGTTTTTTGTGGATGGACAAAAACTTCGCAGTCAAAGTACCCCCCCCCCCCCCCCGCCTGAGCAAATGCACGAAAAGAGTTTGAAATCTGTTTTATCCTTCGATCAAAAATAAGGAGTTCGAGGGGGGCCGGCAAAGCCGGAAATTTTTGATCGAAGGTTTTATCGCATTTCTTTTGATTTTTGAGACAAAAATTGGCTAATCTCGACATTCTTCGACAGAAGAAGGTTCTAGGGATATGCTTGCAAGGTAAATAGCGAGTTGGAACATCGTGCGCACAATGATCTAAATTCAATTTACTTTATCCTCTAGCGGATAAAAACGGCTTTTACACTCAGATATCGAAGAGCAAAAATACTGTTTCCTCGCTGAGGTGGGATGAAAAGTTACCTACGTGTTGCGCTCGAGTGCAAAGATTTTTTACCTCGTGCTCTTTTGATATCCCTCGCTAACGCGCTGGATTCCTTTTTTTAATCACTATCTGCGCTCGTGATTCAATTTTAGAATCCTTCGCTTGCTCGGTCATCAAAATTGAGCACGCGGCTAAAAAGCAACTTTGCACACTTGTATAACAAATAACTATTGCACCTTCATCAATCACTGAGGCTGTAATGTAAAATTTGTTGAAATACTACCTAACATACCAAACCATATCAAAGCTTTTTCACACGCAAGCGGAAAGAAATGCCGTCCAAAAATGGTCACTATCGACTATAGGAGATGGGATACTATGACGCTACCGTTAAAGTCAGTGACCACTTTGCACGTGCCTCGACTAACTACTTAGCATCGATCAAGCTGCGTTTACTTGCTCCAGTGATTGTTTAAAAATTACTCTACCACTAATAACTCGTACTGAGAGCTTTTTAGAGTAAAATAACACATAACAAACTCGTATTTATTGTTACTAAGTATTTAAGGGCAAATATTTAAGCGGCGTGGCAATAATAAGCACTACAAATGTCTGTGAATAGTTATTCTGTGGTGGTACGGCCGTGGTTGTGATCGTCAATTAATTATTTCTGAGTGTACCGGATGTGAGTTAAATTTTCCATGAAAATTACGATGTTGAAGAGATCAGATTATGCTTGCAAATTCTTTTATGTACTGGCGCGTTGTAATCGAGTTACTTTTTTTTGTTTCTTTCTTAACTTACCTACTGTGTGTGAAACATCAAAACAAATTTAGAACTTATAACTATCGGTACTAAACATATTTTTTTTTAAAGATAAATAACTCGCACCTGCATTTTTTGATTCGATGATGAACAGTGTAGTTACTTATACTTCCTCGTATACCTACTTCACTTTTGACACTTGATTACAAAAAAATGTAGGTATAAATTTTTTTTTGGGAAATTGTAATACTAAAGGTGCAAGCGCACTACGCGTCAGCGGAACTGCGCGGCCGCGGCACTGCCCATCAAATTAGAACAAATGACGAAAAAGGCCGCGCGGCTTATTTGGTGATTTTGTTCTAATTTGACATAAAGTGTCGCGGCCGCGCAGTTCCGTGGTAGCGTAGTGCGTTTCCACCATAAAACTAAAAGAAAATAAACTGCGCCGAAACGGTTTTATTTGTATATTCGAATCATTTTAGATTGGAGCATGAATCATGTTATTTTTTATGTTATCATTGCATTTTATCCCGAAATCGTTGCAAGTTTGGCCAACCTTTTCCACTTCGGTTTCTTTTATAAACATTAATATCCTTCAATGCACAGGTACATGTTGCAGGTACTGCATCATCATCATCATCATCAGCCTATATTAGCCCATTGCTGGACATAGGAATACCCTAATGAGCACCATAGCGCCCTGTCTTCAGCTTACCGCATCCAACATCTGCCAGCAGTCTTTCGCAAATCGTCCGGCCACCTGGTCGGAGGGAGTTCAACACTACGTTTGCCGAGTCACGGTCTCCACTCAAGAACACGTTTACCCCAGCGGTTATCGGTTATTCACAAGATATGGCCGGCACACTGCCACTTCAGCTTGCTAATTCTTAGAGCTATGACGATGGCTTTGGTTCTCCGTCGGATGTATTCGTTCGGCAGGTACTTGCCAGTAGTGAACAGGGCAGAATGCCACCTCTATGGAAATGAGACGTTCATTACCTTAACTCGCCGAGAGTATCATCTTCACTGCAAGCAAACGGTGTCAAGGTAGATCTAACGATAATAGCCCTTATGATGTGTGGATTCAAGGATCAAAACTGGTCCTATTCCTGTCACATAGTAGGAAAGGTCTGTATATTGATAAGATCTAGCACAGATAGGTTTGTACGGTATGGCCTTTTATTATAGAAAAAAGATGGATCAAGACGCTCGTCTGGTAACTGTGCTTCCTTCATGAAGGGTAAAAATTGTGTATTCGGTTTTTTTTAATTTTATTTTAGCGACAGGGTATATGTACCATCTACGAAAACTTTTTTAATAATATCCCAAAAGTTTTCGATTTCGGCAGGATTCGAACCCGCGCCTCTCCTTCAGTAAAGGTGCGCTGTAACCAACTAAGCAACGAGATCGACACGTGCAACGAGATCGACACGTGCCTGGTCGAAAATATCTGGGACTTCTTACGACTTAAGCGTCGTAAAAAAAGTTTTCGTAGATTTACCCAGTGTGAGTAACGCACTATAAAGCAAAAAGCTAAGTATATGTACCATTCCCTCAGGACGAGTTTGTCCACTTCCTTTCTTATTAAGTCAAATGAAGTGAGGAGTTCCAATCTGTAATGAATTTTATATCCTGCAACTTTCAAGGTAGAAATGAATTTGTTTTTTTTTGTTCCAAGGTCAAAAACTTGCTCTTGTACAAATATTTTTTTAAGATTAAATTATGTTTGTCATTTAGTCCGGAAAAATTTCGATGTAAATAAAATATTCACTTCCACAAAACAACCAAACGCCGTGAATACAAAATTTTGCCAACAGGCAATAAAATCGATTTCATTCTATTTTTGGCAAATTATTTCGTGTGAAGTTTTGTTTACAAAATAACGGAACAAAGAATTCAAAATTGGAACTCTCCGGACGTTTTCTTTATAAATAGAATTAATTACATCAAAAAACACATGGTGATTCGAGTAACATTACGGCCCATATTATTAATATCCAATTAATTTTAATTATCAATTACCTAAAAACAAGCCAACACATTCCAGAATAACTCATTAATTTCATATTAACCTCGGTGCGTTGAACCTGTTGATCTTAGTGTTGCTGCTTTAGAGGTGTTAAGTTGCCTAGTATATTTTAATGTCAAAGTTCAATTAGACCAACAAAGTATAAAAAATAAGTAATAAGTAAATCTACAAGTAGCTCAAATGATCCATATTAATACCAGTCGGAAGCTTGCCCAAGACGCTAGCTGCGTTGCCCCGCTGTATAGCAATGCTGATGCGCTGCGCCAGATACTCACCAGCTCTCGGGTCACGCGTCGCTTCGACGCTCAGATAATCAGCTGAGCTACTTGTAGATTGTTTGCAACAGTCTGCAGTTAGCTCAATTGTTTCAATTGTAAATACTGGTTTTAATTTAGTTCTATTATTTGATTCTTTGTTAATAATTTTTATTATTATTGTTATAAATTAACAGAAATCACGTTAGGGGCAGACCTTTTCTAAAGAACTCATGACGTAATTGCTACACGCGTGCTCGCTCGAATCTGGCACCCACGCAGCCTTACGCTGTTAAAGTCGTACACGTGGTACACGCGTGCGTAGCTTCGCTACGGTTTAAATTATTTGATATCCTGTTCGTCCTACTAATACGCATCCATGACGATTGGTGGGACGAATGGGACATAATTATAATTCAGCCTATGAAAATCCCATTCGTTCTTCTAGTGTGTCGAAGTTGGTGGGACGAACGTTACATCACGGGGAAATGGGACATCTAAACTGTGCTGCGCTACAGTTGTACATCTTGGGTTAATTTTCATGTGCAGTGTAAGATGCATTGGAAACGTGTAGACCCACGTTGCCAAACAAACGACATACCGACTCGAATCTCAAATAGCGAGACGTTATGAAATCGAGACTTACCCGGATCTAGAGTGCCAGCGAAGAGTCCGGTCAGTAGCGCAATAATGACGTACGACGTAATCGGATATTGTGACGCAACACTCATTTGTGAGAGGTGATTGTTAGTTTATTAGTAAGCGGACTATCAAAATTATCAGATATAAGGTACCTATAGGTATAATTAAAAATTTTGGCTTCCAGTATTATCCACAACGAAGTTATAGGGAATCGAAAATGGCCTGAATTGCTTCGAGAAAAGGATGTTACGGCCGTGCCGCTTTTTTGATTTTGCTCGACTTGGCGGGGGCACTGGCGTGATATGCACAGAATATCTATATCATCATCATCATCATCAGCCTATATCAGTCCACTGCTGGTGAATATCTATATACAGATGACCAAAATATAAGGACGACTTCGAAGGCCTTTTTTGTAGTTAGTCATTTTTGTTCAGAGAAAGAAACTTGACTTTATTATTATTCATTAGCGCCGAGCTCATCACGCCGTCTCATCCTGGCCCGGTACGCTGAAGGCATGGCGCTCAATAGACCTATTGTCCAGCTGTGTACTTTTATACGCTGGTGATGATGAATCGCAAGCTAGCCAAGGCCAAGACTCGGCCTGAAACATTTGATTTCGAAAATACCAATGAATTTTTTTAATTAAAATCATACATTTTCTGTTAGTGACAGTGGAAATCCACATCCATTTTACATTACATTTTATTTTTTCCGATTACAGAATCGGTTTGATGTCTCACGCACGTCCCTTTGATATCGGAGATGAAAAAGTTATGATAATAATTATGAAGGTCGCAAATAAACTCAGACATAGGTATGGTATCTACTTGTAAGAATTTCATTCACGATGTATCAAACAGGATTGATTTTCTTATCTAAAGAGCCTTCTACGTGGCCACGTGCCACGTAGAAGGCCCTTAGATAACACAAGATGTAACTAGACGGATGGCATGATGAGTTGGACGTTTTCGACAAGACGTAGGCTTTTCTGCCAGAAAAGTCAGAGGAGTGAGAGGAGAGGAGGGAAGCCTTTGCGTGCTGTGATTTGCTGTGGGACACTTCAGCCTGAAGTGTCCCACAGCAAATCAATAATAGTCAAGTAGTAAGTTTGATAATATTATATAGGCAAGCCACCGCCGCCGGCCACATTCAACAGTTTTGAGAATGTTTATGGAAGGTGTCCGCTGTCTCCACCGTAGCCCGATTAACCGGTCCATCCACCCATCACAATACCCTGGTTTTTAATTCTTTTCATTTTCCTTTGCAATAGTCTCTATAACCTATCGGTATATCATCATCAGCATCGTCATGATTCTATTGTTGATTGTCATTGTTTCAATGTATTGTTGGTATTCCCTTATAAATAAATCATTCATAGTGACCAACCGAGGATGATACCCGTTATGTGTTGCCCTCGTCTTCAGATTAACTTTCATGAAGGGTCTCTGTGCTGTTGGTTTCGGCCCCACATGTTGTTGTTTATGTATAAAATTTGACTTGTCTAAGTGCTTTTTTGTAAGTCTAAAGAAACAAGGTTATTGATTTTTTTGACTTTTGAAGTGCCTGCCAAAGAACCGGGTCACTATGTGGCTCGAGATCATGAATAATAATGCCACGAAACACATAATAATAATGTCTCAAGGCAAAGCTTTCGGTTTTACGTAAACAACCTCAATAATTTGGTTGGTTACAACATTCTTTTACAAAATAGGTATAGTGAAAATAATCTTTATTAACAAAGAAAACTAGAATCAAATAATATAATTAATTTAAAACTAGTGTTTACAATTGAAACAATTGAGCTAACTGTAGACTGTTGCGTACAATCTACAGGTAGCTCAACTGATCCATCTACACCAATTAGGTATAGTTATTATCATGCTAGTAGGTTTTTTTATGAGCAAAGCTATTATTTTTTAACGATTTCTTAATTGAAACCAATTTTCAGACGAAATGAGTTTACGTGTGTACCTTCGAACGAAATGAAAAGCGCTCGCTTCACACACACTGCAGTCATTATTGTAAACGTCGCATATTAGGGATGCTGTGATAGTGTGATAGTCACACACAAACGCAGTTTTTTTGTCTCGTGTGTTTTTTGAAAAGGTACTATTTTAATTGTTTCTGATTAATAGGTATTACAAAAGTTCTATGTAAGGTTTTTTTATTTTATGTATATACAGGGTTATTGGTAAATATTTCGACTAAATCACCACGACAATGTTTTCCTGTTCCTCCTGTGATTTTGTGGCTTAGTTGGTTAGAGCACACCCGTACTGAGGGTAGGGCGCAAGTTCAAATCCTGCTGAAATTGAAAATTTTTGAGAACTTATTTCATTTTTTATCAGAAAAGTTATAGTAAGTAAGTATTGCATAATTTGGTTCAGATATTTTTTTTAATTTCTATTACAAAAGAAAATAGTTGATCGCTTGTTTAGCCACAGACAGCCTTATCGCATTAAGTAATTATGAGCATGATGATTATTAATTACCCACCGCGGGCCCACTGTAATACAAACTTAGAAATAATGAAGAGCCTACAACGAAATAAAATTATTTTCTCATCTGTCGGGGCGTGCGCGCGGCATTCCCCGCCGTCTGGCATGGCTTGGCCTCCCGCGTAAGGGATGATATGACGCATTTTTTCGCAGATCCCTTGATTATTTTGTAGGAATACCTATGAACATCTTTTTATTTATTTGATTTTTCACAAAATTACCTACTAATTAGCGTGTAATTATGCTGCAGTTGTATAAAAATATTTAAATGAGGAACATGTGAAGTAAAACGAAAAATTGCAATGAAAGTTTGTAAAATGATGAGGTATATTTTTTTAAATATGTACCTAAACCGAGGAAGAGAGGAAGACGAAAAGAAAAATTGCAATGAAAGTTTGTAAAATGATGAGGTATATTTTAAATATGTACAGTGCGCGTCACAATTAAGTATCCCCCTATCTCAATGTATGTGGGTTCAAATCCTGTCAGCGATCGTTGGAGATTGGGTGATCAAAATTACATGTTTTTTATAATTTTCCATTTTCTTTTCATATTCTTGACGTTTCCAACAAAAATTGTATGTTCTGTATCATTAAAATGTAATTTTTGTATAAATTGTTTCATTTTAATTTCATTTAATTTGGTAACCTTACTTAAAATTCGGTGGATTCTATAAGTATCAACTTGGCCTTGCGGTAGTAACCGGCAAATTAATGCAAGACAAGATAAGAGTGACATGGTTCGAATCTCGTGAGCGGTGTTTCGTTTTTTTTTATTAATTGTTATCTATTTTTTTTGCAATATGTAAGATTTTTAATTGATATTATTCTTTATAGGCTTAATTGCAAGTTTATGAAAAAAAAACAAAAATTACAAAAAAGAATATTCTATAATTATGTCTACAATAACTACTACGTATAAATCTATGATATTATAACGAAATAATTGTTTTGATAAACCATAATAACAAATAATATCTGTAAACAGTGAAAGGTTTTTTATAATAGATTGTGATAATTTAATCAAAAAAAATTGTTTACAACGAAAGAACATTGGTAACAATATGATCTCTCGCTAAATATGCACAAAGCAAACCACACGGAATAAGACGAGTGACAATTACTTTGTTCGCTACAAACGACAAAGTCAAACCCTACCCGCATCCATAAAAAAAATGTAAGACTTGGCATTAAAATAGGGACTAATTAGACCGATAGACAAAATTGGACACATTGTTCCAACAGCTAAATAGCTCAGTTGATCTAATGCCGAGAATTCGAGTCTCCATATAAAGGGTGGGTGGTTCGATCCTTGGCGGCTTGATAAGTTTTTGCATTGAAAATTAGTCACAAGCGAATAGAAGTTAGAAAATATTTTGTAGACAAGGGGGATACTTAATTCTGACGCGCACTGTACCTAAACCGAGGAAGAGAGGAAGACGAAAAGAAAAATTGCAATGAAAGTTTGTAAAATGATGAGGTATATTTTTTTAAATATGTACCTAAACCGAGGAAGAGAGGAAGACGAAAAGAAAAATTGCAATGAAAGTTTGTAAAATGATGAGGTATATTTTTTTTAATATGTACCTAAACCGAGGAAGAGAGGAAGACGAAAGGAAAAATTGCAATGAAAGTATGTAAAATGATGAGGTTTATTTTAAATATGTACCTAAACCGAGGAAGAGAGGAAGACGAAAGGAAAAATTGCAATGAAAGTATGTAAAATGATGAGGTTTATTTTAAATATGTACCTGAACCGAGGAAGAGAGGAAGACGAAAGGAAAAATTGCAATCAAAGTTTGTAAAATGATGAGGTATATTTTAAATATGTATCTAAACCGAGGAAGAGAGGAAGACGAAAGGAAAAATTGCAATGAAAGTTTGTAAAATGATGAGGTATATTTTAAATATGTATCTAAACCGAGGAAGAGAGGAAGACGAAAGGAAAAATTGCAATGAAAGTTTGTAAAATGATGAGGTATATTTTAAATAATTATGTACCTAAACCGAGGAAGCGATACCGTGACGAATTGAGCGCCTATGATGAAGATTGGGTCCAGCAAGCTTAGGGCCAAGATGCCTGGAGAGACACACCAAGCTTATTGTAGGTAATTGTAATAAGAACACAATTGTTTTCACAAAATTGGGGTAACAGTAATCCAATACACACTGTATTGGATTACTGTTCAGTTGTGATTGAGCTTTGAGTTTGCAATACATAATTTAAACGGCACTCGCTATTAATTTTTCTAAGTGCTTTAGAAAAGTTTAATACATTATTTGTATGAATTATTAATCAGTTTTCACATGATTGAGAATTCTAGTTTATTGAATGGAATTTAATTTAAAACAAAGGAGGATTAAATATGATTGCAGAGATATTTTATTTTTAACAGTCCGATGAGAAAGCATAAATTGCTTTAAGTCAAACAAAACAGTTTCTTTTTCTCTTCGACCTTCGTCGAATCCCATTCAGCAGTTCCACAATTATTCATCAAGAAAAAAACGTATTGAAAGCAATGTCAAGGTATGTTGTAAAAACGGGACCCCCGTTTTTACCCTTTGGGTACGGAACCCTAAAAATAACACATGTAACATGAAAATGAAAAATGTTTTATCCTGTACATAAAGAGGTTACAATAACATGGGTGAACAGAATACGTTCACATCTTCACAGACTTTAACCCATTACATTATTAAGTTATACACATATTATTACACATATACACACACATATTATTATTATTTTACATATTATTTATTGGAAGAAATCGATGCTAAGCGATAAGGCCGCCCATTGTACGTTACGTATGTTTAATGTTTATATCTGTTTCTTTTAGTTTTATTTTGTGGTGTACAATAAAGAATTTTGTATTGTATTGTATGTTATGTTGGCAATGTATCGTGGAAAAGTTCCTCAATGATCGAAACGACACTAGCCATGTTTTATAGTATCCATCCGTCCATCAATGAGTGGAAATAATCGGAAAAACGAAATTAAATCGAGTTTGACGACTTCTGTGGCGCGGTGGGCGAAGGCCTGCCTGCGACGCAGGAGGTTGCGGTTTCGATTCCCGCTTCGGGACAAATGTGTGTACGATCTGCAGACATTTGTTCAGGGTGTTCTTGTCGTTTTCTATGTATAATAAAAAAATATCTATCTATGTAATGTATAATATTATGTATATCAGTTATCTAGTATCCATACACAAGCTCTGCTTAGCTTGGGGCTAGATAATGCTGTGTGAATTGTCCAGCATTATTTATTTGTGACATAATTGGTTTGACTCGGCTCGGACAAGTGTGCGAGCTTTTATTCGACTCCATCAATCTTATGAGCTTATGATAAAACCAACGTCGATTCACTGGTATTTTTAGAGTATTTGGAAAATTACGAATTTTTTGCTATAATTCAACATTTTTCCAAATGCTCCTAAAATAGAAATGAATTAAAGTTGATTTTTTGAGTTGTTGTTTATAGAAAATGCTTTACGATTTGCGTCAAATTACTTTATCGCTAGTTTTATTGCTTGTGGAACGCCAAAAAAAATTAAAAACCACAAAAAACCACCTTAAACTACATAGATTAAGATTAACTACTTCGGCTCCCTCGGCTTTTTGGTTCGGAAAAGTAGGAAAGCTGTGCAACGTGCGTGTTTAACCGACCAGCAGTCGCTTTTTCGAACTATGGGGCCATCTACCTGCGACAAATAATCTATGTAGTAATAATACGAGCTAAGCAGTGCTCGTGAGCTTGGGGCTATTTGATAATATGTGGGTTTACCAGAATTATTTATTTATTATACCCGAACCCCTAATTGTTAACCAAACCAGAAATGCCTAAAGGCCTGCCTAAAGTGCGCTCAACTTTCAATACAAAGCAAGGTATTTGGAAACTCCTAACACTTATAACAAAGTAGTGTTTACTTAGGTCTAGCTTAATGACTTAGCTAAAACTTATTGTTTGTAAGTTGGTATTTGAACAATAAATAAGTAACTTAGGTACTGCGGTTGTCATTCCAAGAACATGTTTGACCGAGAGACGTTCGTAGAATCATAAGGGTGGGGCGCGGGTTCGAGACCCGCCGAAACCGAAAATTTTATGGAACTTATTTCGTTTCGTAGAGATAGATACCCAAAGTGGGTAAGCACTATAACAAAAAACCTTAAATAACGGGATATTAGCCATGATTTGAGTATTGAGCTATCCGATATTTCGGCACAGTTTCATGTGCCATGATCACCAAAAAATTAAGTCAAGTTACGCGCGCAACTTTAAACTGTAAATTGTAAGTGCATTTTTAGGGCACTTATCCATTAAATACATGTTTGTATTTTTAGTGGCATAAAGAACCTAATTGAGACACTTTCAAAAAATAAGTGAAATACCCTGTTAACAATTATAATAAAAATACTGGTAGATGCGCTTTTTTTTCTGATCCCGGTAATGTATTTAACTCGATTTCTAAAAAAATGTCAGATGCGTCTTTTTTCCTTATGACGGCAGAATACGCCACCACTGTTTATTTTCATTACCATAATAGATCTCAGAAGCAATAAAAGAGAGGTGCGCTGGTAAACATTACCGCAGCTATTTGTACGTGACATACATATTCGAGTTTTATCTAGATTTTACAAGAAATGTGTGAATTAACCCCTACTGACACAGACATGGTGTGAGAAAAACTCACAACTTTTTACCACTATAAGCTAGAGTCACGCGAGAATGATAGGCCGTTATATCCAACGAACAAAGTAGAGCTTGATGTTGACATTAGAATCACCAACCTTTTTGGGTTATAATGTCACACATTAGGTTCTGATTATTATTTAGTACAGATGTGTTACATGGTTTTTATGAGACGTTCGTTAGGTTAGGTGTAGAAAATTTGACGACTTCTGTGGCGCGGTGGGTAAAGGCCTGCCTGTGATGCAGAAGGTTGCGGGTTCGATTCCCGTCTCGGACAAATGTGTTTAGGGTGTACTGGTCGTTTTCTATGTATAATAAAAAAATCTATGTAATGTATAATGTTATAGTATATGATTATCTAGTACCCATAACACAAGCTCTGCTTAGCTTGGGGCTAAATAATGCTGTGTGAATTGTCCAGAATTATTTATTTATTTAATAACTATATAAAAAAACAGATTTTTTTAAAGTTGTGCACACAAATAAATCCTTATCACTTTTTTTAAATGTCATTAGCCGTAATTTTCTTTAAAAATTATAAAATTTTATAAATATAAAAATAAACTAAAAAAATTACGATTTATGCAATAGTTTAGAAACATTAGGTGCGATTGAATACACAAATTGATAAAACACAAGTACCTAACTTCCACGACTTTATTCGCATTTATTAAGCCAATCTCACCCAAAAATAATTACTCTTTGTTTAATTTCATCATGATCCGTTCGTCGCGAAAAGTGAACAAAAAATTGACAGATTAATTTCGCATCCACATTAATTGTGTTTGTATAAGGCTGCTTTTCCACCAGATATATGCTATGCAGCTATGCTGCGAGGATGTGAAAACTAAGTTACGAAACGATGTGACCGTTTCCACTGATGCTAAGCTATGTAGCAAAGAATATCATCCATCCATGTAAAAAACTTAGCATAGTTGAACTCGTTTCAAAGCTATATTGACTATTTTTAGGGTTCCGTACCTACCCAAAGGGTAATAACGGGACCCTACTACTGAGACTTCGCTGTCCGTCTGTCCGTCGGTCCGTCTGTCCGTCGGTCCGTCTGTCACCAGGCTGTATCTCATGAACCGTGTTAGTTAGACAGTTGAAATTTTCACAGATGATGTATTTCTGTTACCGCTAAAAAACAGAATAAAATAAATTTGTGATTTTTTTGCCGTTTTTATAGATAATGGTACGGAACCCTTCGTGCGCGAGTCCGACTCTCACTTGGTCGGTTTTATTTATGATTGTGGGATATCAGACGCATCCATAGCAACGTAGCATAGCCCATCTCTGGTGGAAAAACAGCCTAATACTGGTCGATACGTTGTAAAATCGGTCTCGAGGCTGTCAGCATTTTTCCAAAACCCTGTTAAATCCAGACACATTTTTTTTATCGCCGTAGTCGTTATTTTTCGTCAGGTGCAAATAAAACTTTGCCCAAAAATACTCATCTACAAAACGGGCTTCCATTCAATTTTGTTCTGTTTGCTCATCCGTTTAAAGTAAATAAATTAAGGCCTTGATCGTCCCTTCCTTATTGGTACTGTAAATAATAACGGGTTAGATTGTCTAACTTAAATAACGATCAGAAAATCAGAAGGTTTAATACTTCTTTTATAATATTATAATACTAATCTTTAACAATGAAGTGTCGTAATCCGAACCTTCCACATAATAAAACACTGTTTTTACCGGATTGATCGCGTATAATTATAATATTTAGAATATACTACGTCTTCCACATAAAATAAATAAATAAATAATGCATGTGTTATGGATACTAGATAACAGATATACATAATAGAATACATTACATAAAACATAGAAAACAACCAGAACACCCTTAACAAATATTTGCAGATCGTACAAATATTTATCCCGAGGCGGGAATCGAATCCGAAACCTCCTGCATCGCAGGCAGACCTTCGCCCACCGCGCCAGAGGTCGTCACTGCGTCACACCTTCAATATCCCAGTGGTTTAATTGAAAGGGATATCTGCGAAAATGTTGCTTTTTAGTATTCAGTTTAAAAGTCTGACTCATGTTCTACCTTTGCCGAAAGTGGTTTGAATTTTTTCCACTTTAAAAGCAGTTCAGTTTTTTTTATCTGTATTTAAACACCATAAAATAGTAGACGCAATGTTATTATGTCATACGGCTGTGTCGGCAAACTAAAAAGTATCAATCATCGACATCCGCACATTTGTTTAGGACTTTAGGTACCTACAGCTAAATGACGTCATGAATACAGACTTCGATAAAAGTAAAACTTAAGTTAAGTTTACTTATATCGAAGAATACAGAGCAATTATGGCCTCCACTTTGTCCACCGTTTCGTCAAGTTACGCGCGCAACCTGAAAATGTAACTTTTAAATGCATTTATCGAATGAATAATGATTTTTTTGCATTTTTTTGTAGTTCATTAGCACTAAAGAATCTAATAGTAACACTTTTCAAAAATGGGTGTTGAAACAATTGAGCTACCTGCAGATTGTTGCTCTTGCATTGTTTATTCTTGTCTTATTTTGTTCCTTATACTAATGAAGAAATATTATAATTCGTGCAACGGCATGGTCCACTAAGATTTCCTACATAGGTGCCTATGTCTTCTTAATTTAACGTCCGATTTCCTGATCCCTAGTGGGAAATGAGTGAGCCGTCAGCCGCATCGAAGTGTAGCCACGTGTGACTATGGGTGCTCTTGCCCGGAAAATGGATTCCTGATGTGGGTAGCGGGCATAATTATCATTGCAGTATAAATACATCAATGGTATAATCCGTGTATAATCCAGCTGGTATGTAAGCTATATTCATTTCCATGCCTCTGCGGTTTTAATGTTTTCAACTAAAGAACTTGTGGTGTAGGCGGAAGACAGAAACGCTGGTAGGACTACACTTAAAAGCGAGTTATTCCGAACTCGTCCCACTGGATTCAGCCCAAAGTGGGACGAGTCCAGGAACTCCAATTTTATGCTGAAATCGTTCCAGCTTCGTCCTATTTGCAAATATACATAGTTGTCTTTATGTAAGTAGGTATGTCGGTCGGATTACATGATGCATTTGATATTTTAAATAAATATGGTAAAAACCTTAGTAAAAACAATAACATTTTTTGATAAAACACTGTTTTAACCGGATTGATCGCGTATATTTTATATTTTGGAAACGCAAAACGCAGGAACGAACCGCAGGAACGAACCGGTTTTTTCCGAAACGTCAGGTTATAAACAAAATATTTTATATTTTGTCATACACGATCAATCCGGTTAAAACAGTGTTTTATTATGAGTTCTCGCGAAAATAACCTTAGAATATACTAACATTTATTGAGTTATTTGGCCGGTAGGTAGATAAAGCCTTTGCATTAAGCCCACCTTTCACAATAGTATTTCAATTACCTACTGTTATACTTCAACTAGTGGACAAATATTGAAAATAAGAGAAAAAAAACATTCCTTATAATTTATGTATCATCTTAAGATTTAAGGCATTATTAATTAAAAACATGGAATATATTTGACAATAAACCATATCTATCTATTTATCTGTCTTTTACAAGTTAATTGAGCATATTTATTGAAAAATGCACAAAAATTTATGGCAATAAAATAATAAGCGATTTGACTGGTATAAGTGCATATTTAGTAAGCCTAAAGATATAAAGTTTTTAAATCTGAAATCATCATTGAGGCTATCCAAAGAACATGTGAAAGAAAACATCTCGATTTGCTCACGTAGCAGAATGGCCAAATCGTCAAACTTCCAGAAGGCAATTCATTAAGAGCCGACTCAACGGCTAACTTTCTCCGATAACCGACGGGTAACGAGCCAGCCTTTCACATGATAATTAAACTCGGAGAATGCGTTATTTGTTTAAAACTTTTCGGATTATGGCACGGAATTCTTCATGCTACTGGTAGAACAAGTTTTTTGTTTAATTATTTTACAGCTACTGCCTTTTATAATGTACAATTGTACAGGACTCTTATGTTTGTATTTAGTTTATTCACAGTATAATGATCTATTTTAAAAAGTTTAAATTCTCATAGAAGGATTATGCTTAAAGTTCGAATAGAATCTTACACCAAAGTTGTCAGCCCGCCGACAAGTTGACAAAAGACTGTCGACGTAAAACATTGTAGGCAACCTTTTTGACAACTTATCGGCGGGCGAAGTATATCATCATCATCATCATCAGCCTATATCAGTCCACTGCTGGACATAGGCCTCCCCTAATGAGCGCCATAGCGCCCTGTCTTCAGCTTGCCGCATCCAGCATCTGCCAGCAGTCTTTCGCAAATCGTCATCCCACATGGTCGGAGGGTCGAAGTATATATTATAGCTTCATAAATACTGAAATGTCACATCAACCCGCCGACGGGCTCAGCTAGCAACTTTAGTGTAGGCTCCATATTGTATTAATTTGCGTATAGGTAATAAAATGATAAGTATCTAGTCAAATCAGATGTTTATTTATGTATTTAGTTGTTAAAGTGCCTACATAAAGATCAACAATGTCGAAAAAATTATATGTAATAGTACTCAATTTACACAGCATCCCTAAGCTTAGGGCTAGATCATGAAGAGCTTGTGTTACGGGTACTAGATGACTGATATTCTTTAAATAATACTTAACATAGATAATTGTATTATTGTACCTACTTAGAAAATGCCTAGAACAAATATTTGTCCTTAGGTGGGATTCGAACCCGCAACCTACTGCGTCGCAGGCGGACCTTCGTCCTCCATGCAACATTGGTCGTCTATATTAAAATGATATAAAATGTTTTGGTAATCACATTACTGCCTTAGGGCATGTCTGTCATATTCATCCCTACAAAACCATTCCAGTAACTTATTTTTCTATAATTTGGTAGACAATTATTCTACCAAGCTAGCTAGCATTTTAATAACTTACTACTTACCCATAAAAAGAAACTTCTTTTAAGGATTTTCATTATTGGGAAAATACGGAAGTACTGAAGCAAAGGGCGATCAATACTGAATGGGTGTCATGACCCGAAATAATAGTAGACACGTACACCGCACACAATGTATCAAATACATTATGTATGTATTTATGTTACCTGTCAGTCTTGGTATAAGATTATGGTAATTTGTGCATTCGGGTTTCAAGCTGCCAGGGTCAATAAACACACAAATCTGATCATGTTTGTGTTTAACGATACTGGTGTTATTCCATCACCAATGTGTTTTGGTTAGTAGCTGAAGCGGGCTTTTTACATTATCAAAGAGTTAAGGGCTCTTTTAAATATCTAAACTAAAGAAACTTTCAAGAATTTGAACCTAACCCCAAGGCATGGAGGTCAATACCTTGGGGTGAACTGGCAAACTTTTTTAGCAGTGTAAGTTCAAATTCTTGAAAGTTTCTTTGGTTTAGTTATTTAAAAGAGCCCTAAAATTTTAAAAGTACCTACTCCTACATTCAGATCAAGACGAAACTAAATTAAAAGTGAAAATAAAAATAATGTGATAAACGTTAAAAGTGATAATGTGATGCAGAATGTAATGTAAGGATTTTAACAAACGACAGTAGTTTCTTATAATTTCCATGTGTTTTTTTTTCTATAAGAAAAATAAAAACTTATTTTTTTTCTTTGTTTCTGTCAAAAAATAACTAGGTAGGTACATGTATACAGTAATGCAAAGCCGCACATCGATTTAACTTTGAAAAAACTTTTGTGCTTTGATATCTCAAATTCTGTATTCGTATGAGAATCAAAGTACCTACGTCTTGCTTACATTCAACATTGCAATCTTTATAATGGACAATGAGCCTGCGACTTCAATAGAAAGCTATTTTTTTTCCTCGGGATGTTATTAGAAGTCACGTCCGTCGCGTCGTTGCCAGACACTTTGTATAGTGGCTTTTCCTGTGGCTTTTGATCCTGCCTGCCAGAGAGAGGGTATCAAATATTATTTACTTGAAGAACTACCAAAAGATGTTTGCTTACAAGCCTTGAAAGAATTTTGATAGTTACAGTAACAGTTACAGACACTGCCCATATAGTATTAGATATCACTTCACCTTTTATTACGAAGAAAATATGAAAAATGGAGCTTTATTCTTTAACAAACTTGAGGTGCATTATACAAAAACTTTTCTAGCCGTTATCTGCACAAAGACAAGATGACCCAAACTTCAAAATCGGTTCGTTCCTGCGTGAGGGGGCAAACCCAGAAAATCTCAGCTTTTATTATAAATACCACTAAGATCTGACGCTGGCTCTAAGCCTGTAATTCCACAAGTGACAAACTAAACCTTTGTTTTGTGAACGGAAATCCAATGCTCGCCTTAGAACTTTCATGTCAAAAGGGCCAATCAGAAGCCAGCTCATAACATCTGTAAAATAGGTTCGTACGTTTAGGAAGGGTAGGACAGAGCAATATAAATAAAGTGGGACCAATAAATACAGAAGTTTATTTTTACATGTTCCGCTGTATACTTTTTTTGACGATCGATGTGGCGCGGTGGGCGAAGGTCTGCCTGCAACGCAGGAGCTTGCGGGTTCGATTCCCTTGGGACAAATGTGGGTACGATCCGCAGACATTTGTTTTTGTTTGTTCAGTCTTCAGTTAGCTCAAAGTTTCAATTGTAAATACTAGTTTTAATTTAATTCTAATAATTGATTGTAATTTTCTTTGTTAATAAAGTCGTTTTTGCAAAATCTAAAGGTACTTCACGAGATAAACATAAATGGGTCATTTGCATTAAAATTGTACATTCCTCACTAGTAATGTGTCCCAAAATTTGAAATTTTTTTATGCTTAAAATATCCATAATTGGTACATTTCATTAACAAATTGGCGTAATTTAATCATTGCTTGATCGTATAAATTGCAATTCATCAATAAATAATCATCTTATTCATACTTTTGCGACCCTCAAAAAACAATGAAAAAATATCTCCATACAAATTAATCATGTCCCACAGAGGTCTTTGCATCTAAAAAATGCTTTGGAAGATTTCCCTCTGATATATTCAACTAATGAAAATATTTATTCGTCACTGATTAACCTGAGCAATACTATTTTATCAAATTTATCATTAAAAAATGAATAATTAAAGAGAAAATGATTTTTTAACATTATGTCTCAGTTTTTTCTTCCATTTCGTTATGTTTTGTTCGTTACGCTATTTTCATCAAAAAACCTTTTGAAAATCAACTAGAATTATATATAAAGATTGGCAACACTCGTCAGTTTTCTAAGAACTATAGAGAACTCCACTATTTGGTTTACTTTTTGTTTACGGTGAAAAGGTGCACATCTCATAACGCAAAAAGTTCGGTTTCGTTACGAAATTTAGAACTTAAAAGTAAGAAAACGCCGTTTTATTCAAGTTAATTTTACTGCTTTTCAAATACAGTGTAAAGACATTCAATTACAGTGTGTTTTATCGACTTTTCAAGTTCAGTTTCATAAGTTATTTCAGTTTTTTCTTGTGTTTTCATCCGAGTTAGTTACAATATTCGTTACGTTACGAAACGGCAGGTCGCGTACACACTGGGATCTTAACCGACTTAAAAAAATATGTGCAGTATTGTGTTAGTTATCATCAACCGCAAGATGTTCTCTTTTGCGACATACTTTGGCATAGTGGTTGTTGAATAGGTAATAAAAGCTACTTTAGTCTAAAATCAATCATCAGAATCGATAACAAATAAATACATTTCGTATAGATCTATAATTAATTTGGTAATAACTATGACAAATTGTTTTGAATATGCTAATTTACTTCGATTTATGTAGCGTAATATAAAGCTTAATTTAATCGAGAAGAGGAGAATTTAGATAGGTGGGTACCTATTTATTATGTCATGTTATATTTATAATGTTACTGGTCAAATTTTCATGATTCTTTGATATTTGTATTTTAGGGGTACATCTATATCTATGATTAGGAGTTAAAACAATAATTTTATAAATAAAAATAATAAAAACATTTATTTAAAATAGCAAGTATTTTTAATTAAAACAATCAAAGTTTAGCGTTTCTTTTATATGTGCGAGTTGATAACGTAGAATTCAAGTCCGCCAGTTAACTTCTATCAGATGATGATGATAAGGTAAAAATCCTCTAATTGTGTACAAAGCCTTATGCTTCCAATTAGTAACAAGTTCGTTACGTTCCGTTTCGTTTCCATTTCGTAGCATGTACAATTTTAATGCAAATGACCCAAATAAATCATTATATTCAACAATTCTTCCATTCAAAGGCTGCGTGGAAAAGATTGCATCTAAGCGATAAGGCCGCCCATTGAACTAATCTTATGTTATGTCTCTTTGTAATGTTATTTTCTGGTGTACAATAAAGAATTTTTCAAACCACATGCTCGACAATGCCGAATTATAGGTCATGTAAACCCTACCGAAAGCAAGACATTAAATCCCTTGGTATTAGCCGGGTTATAATGTTGTACTGAATTTCATTATAACCCGCTGGTTAATAATATGATTTCACTTTTCATAATTCTTATTACTATATGCATAAAGTTTAATTTTGCTAAACACAATTTGTCCTAGGCCATGGCCTACTTGATTTGACAAAATAAATGAAGTTTGCCTCCGTGTGAACCCCGGTCCGGAGGAGCGCGGTGTTCGAAATTCGAATTTCGAATCTAGGACCACGGCTTGTGCTTTCGAATTTGGAACGTCGCGCGCCTTCATTTGTTCACGCGTGACGAACAAATCGAGTTCTTGTAGGTGCCTATAGAAGATTTAATTTCAAAAATAATATTGAAAATGTCGAGTGATGAAAGTGTTTTGACTCCTGAGTTTATCAAATTAGATGCCATAGGCATTGTCAACAATCTGCTGCCAGAGAAGTCAAAGGAAAACATTATTTATCTACTGAGCCTGTTTTTTTGTCTCGCATAAGGTGTGAAAAGTAGAGTATACACCTCGGGGATAAGACTGTTTTAGTCTTGGGCGGTTGAACCCCTCACTGCACTCAGGACTCAGTCTTAATTCCCTCGCTTCGCTCAGGAATTAACTTATAACTCCCTCGCTACGCTCAGGAGTTAAATTATGAGTCCTTCGTTACGTTCGGGATTCAATTCGCTCCCGTGACATAAAACAGTGCTTTATCCCCTTAGTGTATAATCTACTATTTGTATTGTATTGTGTATTGTTCTCTTCATAAATGCATATTCATAAATTTAAAACTAGTATAGTATGAATAAAACTATGTACCTATGAGATAAAGCCGCGGGCAGAAAGCTTGTTCTAGTATCTATATAAGGCCTAACAATCTCTCTAACATTTTATGCAGGAAAAACTCAGCAGTCGTACAAAACTTTGTTATTATTAATTGAAAGATTTATACATTTATTTTCATTAAGTATGACCAATGAACCGGATATCAAATAGATTCGACGCGCAGACAAAAATCACTCAAGTGATTTCAAGCATTCGACCTTCAGGAAATCGAGGTTGCGGACCTCGTCGGGTCGCAGTGTTAATATGCATCGCATTTAATTTGGTATGAAGTGTCGATGACGCTAAGGGAGTTCGTTTATGAGAGGTGAGAATTTAAATAATTTGTTACTTTTATGGGTTTATGGAAAGTGATTTATAAAATGCGCATTAATGAAGGACATTATAATAGTAATGTCAAAATTTCTAGAGTTTAAGAGAAGGGAGAATAATAGAATTAAATTAAAACTAGTAATTACTATCTTTTATCCAATATTGTAATAATTTCTATATAATTTGTACAGTTCAATTCCAATTCTTGAGCTGAAAACACGGTAGTTTTAATTTAAATTAAACCGTAATTTTATTTTAAAAGTTTTTAATCTTTATCTGCTTTATGGTGCGGTCTGGCTCTTTTTTGTCTCTTTTTAAAAGAGGCAGCGACCCAACTAATCTGTGATTGGGGCTTAAAACGGGAACCCTTTATCAAATTAGACAAATTATTAGTCAGGTATTTGACTTAGTTTCCTTCATTTATTTTGTTTACTGAGTTTTGAATTTTCGATTCATATTTTGAATAAAAATTAGCCGGGAATTTAAGCCATCTCAGTGAGTTTCTCTTTCTCTGAAAACAAATATGCTTTTGAGTATGTTATACTCGGGTAAGTATTTCTGCCCTCAAAATCGAAAGGTATATTATTGTTTCGCACCAAGCCGACATACTTTTTTGCTTTGGATTGGACAGGACCTATGGTAACATCGAATTTTAAGGTTTTGGAATCGATTTCGTAAATTGCGGTCTGAATAGGTCAGATGTACTTCGTCGGCGTTTGTTTGGTTCATTCCGGAAATCCCCCACGGCCATCTCCCACGTGGGGGATTACCGGATTTTTTTTCCGGAAATACCCCAAATCAAATCGTTCAGTCTCGTGGGGGATTTCATTGGCCGGTGTGTATGCAACATTGGATGCACCATCGAAGACCAACCAGCCAGCAGTAATCCTACGCTGAAAGTTCTTTTGTTTGCGTTTGTTTGGCCGGTGTATACGCAGCATAAAAGCAAGCTAAAAGTATCAACAAAACTAAAAAATACCCTACACCTATTCAAACATCAAACTGCTTTATTTACTTTAGACCTTAGAGGACCCTTGAACACTACTTAATAATAATAATAATGCTGGACAATTCACACAGCATTATCTAGCCCCAAGCTAAGCACAGTTTGTGTTATGGGTACTAGATAACTGATATACATAATATAATACAATACATAGATAGATATTTTTATTATAAATAGAAAAACGAACAGAACACCCTAAACAAATGTCTGCAGATCGTACACACATTTGTCCCGAGGCGGGAATCGAACCCGCAACCTCCTGCGTCGCAGGCAGACCTTCGCCCACCGCACCACAGAGGTTGTCAAATATATAAAATATTGTATCATTGATGGCTGATATTTATAAAAAGTTTAAGTATAAAAACACAATAATAATTACAACTAATATTTACACTTAAATCTATTTTCTAAAAATCTAAGCCGTCACCAGAAGGCAAAGTGCCCAGAATGCTGGCAGCATTGCCACGTTGAATGGCAATGCTAATTCGTTGACCGAAATAAAAGCCAGCATTCCGATCACCTGTGGACTCTATTAGGAGTTTTGCTAGATCTTTGTGTATTCCATGTGCCCCAGGACCCCAAGGACCTAGGGTTTCCACCCCAAACGGCTCGAATAGGTAACCTCGGTCAAGATTAGCGTATTTCCGCCGTTTGAGGGACTCCGCTGATGTTGCTGCGGAGCCGGCCCTTACTGATGTCCCTGCAAGATGAGAAGGTGCTAGGGTATCTACACAAGTGGCATCCCAAACTAAAGGCCGACCCATTTTCCAAGGAATCAGAGTCATACCGTCAGGCCTTTTACCATCATCTCGCATTAGGCCACGTGGTTCGAGAGTAGCTGCCATACTGACGCTGGTAAAAGCCCGACGGATGATGTCATTAATTGAACTATGACGGGACACACGTCCTGCACTAGAGACACATGCCAGTGCATGGTGACCGAACTTATCAACGGTTTCACCGCACTGGCAACGGTGTGCAACTAGACAGGGAGAACCTAAACGCAAAGAGGTGGCCACCCGAAATGTGTTATTGTCTAAAAGGGTACCTAGATTTTTAGAACGCAAAACATATAACCAAAGTCCTGATTCCCACTCGGAAACGGCAAGTAAACGAGCGCGTTCTGATGAGCTGGTAGACGTATTAATAAGGTTTTTCCGTACCAACTCACATAGCGGCTCATCCCATAGTCTCTGAGAAGAAAGAACTTTGGGCATATTAGTGCTAGGACAGGCTATTTTCCAAGACGCTAATGATTCATCGAAACCTGTTATTTGACAATTTTGTGAACATTTATCCAAAATTTTATGAATCAGATCTTTTGTACCATGAACTGAAGACAAAAAAGCTGGGAGTGAAACACTAGAAATTTCGCGGACACTTAGCCCCCCTAATCTGATAGGAAGAGTGCCACGCTCTGTCATCTAAAGGTATATTAAAAATTTTGATTAATGTGTCGCGCATGATGCTGTCCAACTGCTGTGTAAGTTGAGGATATTTCCAGAGTTGGGAGCATCGTAAAAAGTAAGTGAATTTGGGAACAAAAAGGCAAAAACGTAAAATAACAAAAGCCACGTGAACATTGATGTTTTGCAATTTATCGGAAAACGAAAGGAACTTTTGAATTTTTTCATTTATAAAATCAGGCAAAGATTCATCCATGATCGGAGATCCTAAGAGGCAAAGCGAAGATTTATCTATCAACTTCAGGTTTGGGGCTAAACTTTCGAAGCGACTCTTTATATTTAAAAAATTAGGAGAAGTCGTTGCCGTTTCTGGAACATAAAGTTCACATTTTGCAAAGTTCAGCTCCAAGCCTATAAGCTTAAATTCTTCTATCAAAACACGCAAATCTTCCAAAATCGTGTCTTCTTCGCCTCCTAGAGTACCATCATCCAGATACCAAACATTAAATTTTGACTCTAAACGTTTTATAATGGGATGTATCGCGAGACTGAAAATAGCCGGTCCTAAAGGATCGCCCTGCTGACAACCAACCTCAGAGGACAATAACTTATCTTTATATACTAATTTTGAAGGTGTACCGTAACATTGCCAAAGAAAGGGGTAAACATCAGGTAATTTATCTTTTATTTGTGTCAGAAGGGCGCCCCGGTCTACAGAGTTGAAAGCATTTTTAACATCCACCTTCAACAAAAAATCGTTTGTGTGGTAAGACACAAACGATCGAAGTGAGTGTACCGCAGCTTCACAACCACCACGGGATCCAAAGCCCAGCTGGGTCGGTTGAAATTCCGACCTCAAATCTGAGCTTTTGATTCTACAGCAAATTTTGGCTGCAAGCCGGCGGTATGTCGTACCAACTGCGATTGGTCTAATGCCTCCATCTTTTTTTGAAAGTGCACACAGATTTGCACCATATAAAATGTCGATGATGTCTGCACTGACCTGACCGGATAGCATTTTGTTCACTAACGACGTAATCGCTACTATGAGGCCTTCGCCCATTTCACCACAACCAGCACCTGTTAAATCTTTTAGGTGTTGTGGTGAAAGGCCGTCAAGGCCACCAGCAGAGCCACTCTGAAAAGAGTTAATGCTGAAGATTACGTCGTCAGGAAGCACTGACAGAAAAGTGCAGGAATCATCCGGTGGTGCTGGGAGGCATAGATCAGGCGCAGCAGGTGGATGTTTTGATGCTAACGCCGAAAGAGTTTCACTAGAATTTGAGGCTAGCGTGTCGTTAGAAAACAAAAGTCTTGCTGCACCTCTGATATCTCCATCACTGACTCGGTTTTCTACCATACGATAGGTGATATCATTGTTTGTAACTGTTTATGGGTTGTATCATTTATTCATTTATTGCTAAGCGATAAGGCCGCCCATTGTACGTTACGTATGTTTAATGTTTATATCTGTTTCTTTTAGTTTTATTTTGTGGTGTACAATAAAGAATTTTGTATTGTATTGTATTGTATCAAAGCGAAAAGAGGAATAAACTAGTGTCGAGTCTGGTCTCCATTTGCTTTCAGCAATTTGGACTCATTATTCCGCACATGACTGGCGAATACAAAAGGCCAATTACGTAGAAACAATGACACTACGTTTCCTCGCCTTTGCGTGTCAATAAGCGATGTTATTCGAAACGTAACATAACGTTTCATATTTTTACGTTATTGAGGAGTGCTGCTACTTTTGAAACTGAACTCGATTAGTATGTACATAACTGTCTGAAGTAAGTTTGTACGTTGTGAAGGTTTTATTGAAGCGTGTTAATTATATTAATTAAAAATTTTGTTAGTTAATTATTTAAATAAAAATTACATTAGCAGATAATTAAATTATGTTGGTTTTATGATACCACTGGCACCACTGAAAACCAACGCTGCAGTAACACTTGTGTAATTGTCATTTATACCTAAGCGTCAGCTCAGACCAAGAAGTGATGCGACGCTGCGCGCACTTTGTTTCAAAATATAACTTTATTTACTACGCAAAATGGTACAAATTCTTTTGACATTATAAGAAAACTTCCTGCCGCGCCCCGCTGCTCTCTGCTTGTGCCAATCTTTTTCCGTAGTTAATAACGTTATATTTTGAATCAAAATGCGCGCAGCGTCGCGTCGCATCGCGTTCCAGAGTCAACCTGCGTCAGTCTGATGAACTCAGGCTTACGCAGGTTGATCTTAGTGGGACAAACAAAATGTCCAACTATTTTTGTGTATAGAAAGAACTACAGTATCTAGTCATTTGTCGATAGTCTCGAGGCGTGAATATGAGGTCTCATATTTGTATGGCTTACTTCCCTGTCCGCACGATAGAGGCGCTGTACCAAAACATATGGAAAAATGAGACTTCATGATCACGTCCCGATACTATCGGCAAATGGACTCAGGACTCAGCACAGTAAAACGTGACTCAGCACTATTATTAAAATTATTAAAAAAATACCTTAAGGTCTATTTCGCAAAACTTGTCCCGATATATTGAAAAATAATCCTGAAATTATTTTCTTCAAAAGATCTGTCAATCCCATTCTTGGTTAAATTGTCTAAGATCCCATTAGGTATATTGATTAACGATTTGTGATTATCATAAACCTACCTTATTAGGTATCTCAGATTACAGAATCAATGTTTTGCTTTGTGACAAGGCAGTCTCTTTCGTACATGAATCTTTCGTCTCAGTGATATTTAAAACAGATGGCATTCCTGCCCACTCGCGTTTTGGTTTTCGTTACTTAAATGACTCATTGAGGCAGTTCAATGAATTCTGAGTCATGAGCTTTTATAATAAAGCAATACTTATTAATATTTAATTTTCATTTACCAATCACCTTTTCGAGGCCTAGACAGGTGAAGGTGAGCAAGTAAACCGAAAAGAAACAAAAGATCTGGCGAACAAAAACATACCTTATTGCAGTGAATGTATGACCATTAGTCAAACTTTGTATTAATCTTAACAATTTGTAGGTTTGGATAATCATCTTTAGCAAAGCGTCTATCCAAGTCTTTTTCAAGCAAAACTAATTATAACTTTTTGATTTCACATTACCTACTTGGCAAGTTCCGATGACTGAACAGACAATCCTTCACCAGCATCAACACGGAAGTGATTTAAAACTTCTTTTTCAACTTTAGAACTTTTTGTGATCAAACTTTTAAAATTAGAACATCACTTTGTTTTAATGCACTTTCACGGTTGCGGTTCTGCTTCGACTTGTTCTTATTTCAAACCGTTAAAGCCGCTGCAACGGACGCTCGAACTCCCGTGTCACATTACACTGCCTGCGTCTGCGCAGCGCAACCTCCTTTACCCCCTCTACATCAGATCTGATTACCGCCATTGCGTTATAAACCTTATCCGGTTGTACATTTAATTCATTTTCCTTTTTTAAATCAGAAGCTATCTAAGGGCTAGTCGATGAAGTGTGAATTGTCTAGCATTTTTAAAAATTTTCATAGTAGGATTTGACATTTTTGTGTAGCACATAAATCATAAAAATCACTTCAAAAACTCGTTACACAGGCTGTGCTACATTTAATTTAATTCCGTACCACGTGAGCAAAGCTGTGGGACCTGTCTGAATTCAATGCGGCCTTATGTGTGGCCTATCTAGTTTATAGTTTATATATTAATCGTTTATATATATATATAATTAATGCAAATTTGAGGCAAATATGTGTCTGATTAGTGCAAAGATGAAGAGAGCACTTTTATTAATACGGTTACATATACCAATTAAAACACATTGCGTGACCAAAAACAAAGCGATTGGATCTAGAGCTAGACAAAAATGTTGGACGTAGTGATCACCATAGCAGCAGCAAAAAGTGAACTGGGCAGGACACATTACCCGAATGGATGCGTCACGCTGGACCAAGAAAGTTTTGGAATGGAGAACTAATAGCCGACACCCGCCGCATTGTTAGAGGGACCATATCAGACAACGTAGAGAACATGCCTAGATGATGCGGTACCAAGATCGATAGAAGTGGAAAAGAAGGGAAGAGACCTAGTTCCAAGATTGGATCACGACGAGGCCACCATGATGACGATGATGCTAGTTTATTATGTATGTATACTGAATGAGAAGGATAAACTTTCAAAAATATTTGTACCTAGTACCTACAAGTTTTATGTGGCCGCGCGGGATCGCAGGGTCGATGTCTTTGCAAGAGTATTTTTTTGTGGATTTATTTTTTTCTGCGTTCTACATGGAATAAAACTAACGGAAATGTAATTTGCTGCAAACCGTAAACCATTTTCACCATGAAATGATCGACTTTTAACTGTGCAATGCGTACTTTCATTGGTGGCTATAATTATAAATAAATAAACAGAAACCAAGTCAATAAATTGGGTGTTTCAAATTCTCACAAAGAACTACTTAGAGACACTATTTCCTGAAAATGATGTTCCCTCCTTTGACACTTCCTAATTACCCGACTACAGGGGAGGGTTATTTAGATATTTACATTTAGATAACTCTAGCCAAAGTTTCTAAACTAGGTAGACTGAGAGCTCTAGCCTATTGAAAAATCATATATAAAGAAAGTTGAAATGTTTGTTACTTACTGACGCCTTAACCATAGGTTAAATTTCATACGACCTAAACATTGTTCTAGACCGGAAAAAGTCACTAGTCACAAACTAGAGGACAAAACGGTTTTTTTTGTAGAAAGACGATACGCTTAAAGTGAAAACAAGCTACTGTACAACTTTTCATCTAGACAAGCTAGAAACTATTTTTTTATTTTTAATGAAAGAGAATGTAAGAAGAGAAGGTCTAGGAAACACTTATTCACTCTCGTTTTGAAGAGACCCAGTTTGTAGTAAGCCGGGAAATCAGAAGAAGGCAGTTAGTTCCAATCCTTAGTGTACGAATGATAAAGGTGGAGGAAAACCGCTTAGTAATAGTGGATGGAATATTTACAAGATAAGGGACCACCCTTCCCTACAAGAAAACGTACCGGTGCATTATCAAATGCGCCATACGTCTGCTAGTCTTGGAGTGGTGATGGTGGTGGGATTAAGTAGCGAACTTCCTGTGAGCATTCTCCGAAATGTATCTTATAAAATATTGAGAGGCTAGCAACCTTGCGGCGGTGTTCGAGACTTTGAAGATCCAAAGTCTCGAACACCGCCGCTAGATACTGCTCGCCAATAAGTCTGAAAGCTTTTCGTTCTATCGAATCTAGGGCTCCAAGCTGATCTGTTCTCGGCCAAGTATCAACTTGGCCGAGCCATCTCAAACATGGCAGCAATACACCAAACCAGATCGGATCAGTGCTTGATAGAAGGATACAAGCTGTCTTGGTGTGAAGTATCCACTTAACCATGTTTAGGATTCCTAGTATCATGGCTGTTGATGAAGACATCAAACTTCAGAGGACGTGTGAGCGTATGCGCCGGCAACTAGCACATCACAAAGTTAAAAAAAAAATTCAAACTTTACTGAAAATAGGAAATCTCCATCTATTTTGTGACTTGGACCTGTGATTTTTGCAATTTGGCTAGACATGCTTCCTGTCCGAGCTTTAAAATGAAACTAGTTGAAATGGAAACCCAAAATGTCAAATGATGATGAATCTTTTGATATGGACGGTTTCTCGTTGCTCATTGTGAATCTATAGGGGGCCAACGGATACCTTGATCGATGCAACAAAGTCCGTCTCCGACCGAGAGTGGTGAAAAGGTAATTGTCTTTTGTCCAGGAGAAACGCATGCGAAGCCAGGCAAATGCGAATTACAACGAAATTCTAGACTTCATCTCGTGGGATCAACAGACAATGAGTAGTATCCTCTTAACTTTGAAATTGTTATTGTTGTGAAGTCCTACCCAAATCTCTCTAACTAGACTTTAGTTTGTCAATACTCGGTTCTTGAAACATACTATATTTTTTGTAAACAAAGCTGATATGGACGGTTTCGGATACCTTGATCTGTGCAGTAAAGTCACCGTCTCTAAGCGAGAGTGGTGAAAAGGTAGTTGTAATGATTGTATTTGTACAAAGCTGATATTTAAACTAACTAGTGGGTTTTTTCATTTCCTCCACTAGTGGACAAAAAGTTGAAGTTAATAAAATCAATAACACGTTATTTTTTATTTGTTATTTCTATTTGTAAATCTGTTTACAGTATAAAATTTGACTTGTCTAAGTGCCTATTTTGTAAGCCTAAAGAAATAAAGGACTTAATTGACTTTGATTTTTGACTTGAGTTACAAAACCAAATAAATATTGGTGGTACTTATTATGATACTCATAGGATATAGCTATTATTTATTTATGATATCATCGAAGCAAATCGCAGAAAGTCGAAATAGTTATTGTTTTTATGAGCTTTCAATTTTGTGTTTCTCGTCTGTTTTGGAACTTGAATCTTTACCTTATTCGCTGTGTGCAATTAAGCTTGCAGTAAGATGACGGAGGGCAACGGTATACCAGATTCATTATTAAAATACCTAGAAATTCAGTTCAAATGAAAAATTCAACTCAATGGCCCCGAGTCTCCGGCATTCCTTTATTGGAACAGGAGTGCAAAGAATTCCTGGAGAAGCTTATGAGAAAGAAAATAAGATTGCAAGATGGAATGTAAGAGGAATGAAAAAAACCGGGAAAGCTTTCAAATATAATTATGGAGATGGATAGACTAAAACTAGATATTTTGGGACTTAGTGAGACAAAATGGTCCGGCCAAGATAAACTCGAAACAGTAGAAAGCCGACCATCATGGAGTAGGAGTGCTCATGAGCAAGGAGATATCTCATGCAGTTACTAACTTTATACCCCTGTCAAGCCGCGCTATGCTTATCCACCAAACAGCAAAACCTTAAAATTTAAACATCATATTGCTCCAACGGCAGTTTAACTAGCTATAAAAACAGAAGAATTTTATAGGTCCAAGTTGAAACCCTGTTACAATGCACGAAAAAACATGGTCTTAACATTGAAATGAGAGATATGAATGCGAAAGTAGGCTCAACGATAGTTCCTGTTAAAACAGATGAACATGGTCAGGTAAAAAAAATTACAGAACACTCATTTTAATTGGATTTTGCCAGGAAAGAGATCTATCTAGCATAGCAAATACTCTCTTTAAGTTGCCCACGCGACGTTAGTACACCTGGATGTCCCTCCAACATACACGCTTTCGTAATTCAATCAAAAAGCCTTGACGTATGGAGCAGACATAAAATCGGATCATAACTCAAAGCACACGGAAGCGTCTCAAAGCTTTCGAGATGTGGTGCTACCGGAGACTGTTACACATTAGCTGGACGAATGTGCTCCAACGTTGGGAAGACCCGAGAATTATCGCAGACCATCAATCGTAGAATAATTGAGTATCTAGGATGTGCTTAGGCACGGAAAATACAAACTACTCCAGCTTATTATGATGGAGTGACTAGTAAACGACGCGTTGGCAGACGAAAAAGTCATGGTTGCGGAACATTCGAGAGTGGACGGTTATAGTCCGCGTCGAAAACCGTCGAAAACTTCGTTGATCTAAGGCTAACCTTTAGTAATGGAGAGCTATCACAAGAGAAAGAAGAATTAAGCTTGTTGAAGTTTTTGTTATTGTATTGAGTGATTGACTTTTTGTTATCTTGTCGTTTTGTGTTTTTGTTATCAGCAAATATCAGTTTTTGTTTATTTTATGCAAATGTCTTTGTCTACGAAAAATATTTTGGATTCTAGAACAGATTATAGTTAAGGAGTATGTAGCTAGATTAACTAAAATCTCGATGATCCACGCGAGTTGCTTTTGAATTCAACCACATTAGGGCAAATTTGTTTGAAATTTCCCTTTGTTCAGTTTAAAGGGCTTATACTAAATTTACATGACCACAATATCAAATTAAGGCAAATTTAAGGATTATTGGTTTTCTGAGGAAACTTTTGAACAATTTTGACATATTAAAAGTTTTCTATTTAATTGGTTCCAGTAACAGGCTAAATGGCTTAATGGCGCTAGCACCAACCATCTGCTTAGATTTCATGTTTAATTCTTGCAAGGAGCGGTCCACGTTGACTCGACGTAGTTTATACTAGACTCTGAAAAGATTTATCGAACCTATAAAGACTAAATAGGTCTTCCTTTATTGCTTACAGCCTGGGTAATGTCCAGGAATTTTATTTCCAACAATAAACCGAGAGAGTAAGATTGAAATTTTACTTGTGCGACGAGCTACTTAAAATATTTCAAGTATTCACATAATAAAAGAACTCCACAAATTGCTTGCTCAATTTTTAAGCAGACGGTTTGTAGGTTTCTAGTTATATTTTATTGGAAAGAGATTTTGCTTTGAGTAATATTATTGTGGAGTAAAAAGTATTGATTCTTTTGTTTATAGCAATTTCATATTAGAAGCAGTCAATTTAAAAGATTATTTAATTTATTTTTCCAGTTGCCCCCTGTTCCGCATGGGTGAAAATTGGACTCTAGTTATTATATTTAAATAATGTAGAAGCAAAATTAACTACTACATTTTTTCAGGGTTTTATTCTACGACTTTAGCGTATGTATACCTAAATGTATTCAATATGTGTTCCTATACGAAATTACAGCTTTCTAGTAATAAAAGATTCTGGGATAAGCCTCGTACGGACCGACGGACATGGCGAAATCATGAGGGTTTTTAGGGTTCCACTTGTTTACTACGGAACCCTAAAAACCTTTATCAGTAAAGATGAGATAGCTTCAGATAATAAGTGTGCCTGTAGATTATTGTGTAGTTTATTATTAATGTTACTAATTTATCAAACTCATGTTCCTGTTGCCCAAGTTAGAATCCCGAAAATTTGAGAACTTGCGTCTTAGTTGATTGCCAGAGTAGTTTCGCGAAACAAAGCCTTGATACTTCCAAGTTATATAAGACAGCTACATAATAATTATTATATTGAGCTAATCTTCAAGTAACAAAGGTTTCATAAACTTCAAAAGGGCGTTGAGTACTCGATAACCAGGGACTAAACATCTCCCTTGAGAAAAGGGACCTCCTTTTCTCTGTTCTAGGTATATTTTATAGTTAGATACCCACATCGTTTTTCTGGGACCCACACTCTGTAACAATAATATTAAGTCGGAATCAGAGCGAAAATATTACCCACCCTTTGGCTAAATAAGATTTGTTAGTTTTGCCCTTAGAACTGTTTGGAAAGAACGAGACTTTCTTATGGGCAATGGTTATTTTAGATTCAAATAATTTTGTTGCTTAGAATTTACTTCCCAGAAGGCTCTGAAAATGCACAGTGGTTGGCAGTGGCACAATTGTTTCACGAACCTCATTTAATTACTTCTATGTGGAATAAGAACCGTTTTTTTTGAACAGGTTTTAAAGAAAACCTTAAAAATTTTAAATTAAAGGATCGAATTGTTTCACCGTTTTAAGCGCCGAATTCAATTATCAAATTTAATTCTAAAACGGTTTATATTAATTCCTATTTAAAAATTGATGTTTCGATACAATCAAGTGGATAAAGGTGGGTACTGACCATTCATACGAGGTGTAATCCCGTTACCAGAAGTACATTGATCGTATTGAAAGTATTCAGAGGCGGTTCCTGAGTTTTAGAGTAACGGTCCCTTATAAATCTTTTAATTATGATGAACCCTCCATTTCTCGCCTTGCAACAAATAGACGGGATACAGCTGATTATCTTTATATTCTTATGATTAAGAAATGAAATAAGTTCCCAAAACTTTCCGGCTTCGGCGGGACTTGAACCCGCGCCCCACCTTAACCTTGAGTCGGGACTCAAGGTTAGGGTGGGGCGCGGGCTCCCAAAAAAAAAATAAGTTCCCAAAAATTTCCAGTTTCGACAGGCCGAAACCGGAAATTTTTGGGAACTTATTTCATTTCTTAGAGATACCCAAAGTGCGGGTAAGCACTATAACAAAAAACCTTATTCTTATGATTATCAACAACAAGCATATTAGACTTGAATGTACCGCGTAAGCAACTTAGACACATTCCCCTACTATGTAGTAAGAGGTTTTGTCTAAGCTGCTAACGCCAACATGTTGGAACTAATTAAGGCGCTTCGGCGCGGCGATCCAAATAGCGCCGCCACCTACTTTATCTTAATATAAGGCACGTCGAACGAACAACATTTCTGAAATTTCATGGGCCAGTTCATAGTGTGATACCTAATAAAATATTTTTTTAATGCCTTTGATTACAAAGGCATTAATAATAAATTTATTAAGATTTACTATTTTCTTTAGGCAGAGATGCGAAAATAGAGTTTGGTTGCCAAAAAAGAGCAACTTCCTATCTCTTGCCTAAACTATAACCCCTCACCTCAGCATATATAAAATAGGTGACAGCGCTTGTTTGGGTCGGGGTATCGCCCTAAAGACCAAATTCATTTGTAGTGTGAGCGAGTGGAACTGTTAAAGAATTCAGCAGGATGTTGAAAATTTACCCTTTTAATACCAGCATTCACAGGGCAAGGCGATGCATTACTCTCAACTTCTTTTGCACATGATGTAGTTATTTATAGTCTTTTTACATTGCTAATTTCATTTACCTAAGTATTACTTGTGAGGTACATTGTGTTTTCATGCGATGGCCAAGTTAAGACTTGGTATTACATCGATCACACAACTTTTTACTTTTGTTTTAAGTTTTGTGTTTGATGGCATCTCATTTCTTTTTGTAGATAGTCCTACTTTTTCCTTCCGGTACCTTCTACTTCTTGAATACCAACTGCAAATGTAACTTTGTAATCCTATTTATTTATAGCGGATTACAAAGTTCTAGAATCTAGAAAACTGGACCGAAATTACAAAATATTTTAGTTTTTCCTTGATTTAAACAATAAACGAATACAATTAGTGTATTCTTAATTTGAAGTTTTTATGTCTGCTAGAAGTGCATTAGAGTTGATGATGATCGGTCAGTCAGTCAGTGACTACTGGTTCCAATTGAATGAATTTTGAAATATAACGTGATTATACAATGCCTGCTTGGTTACTGAAAATTCTGGCTTCTAGTTTATCCACAACAAAGTTATACGGGGTCGAAAATGGCCCGAACTGCTAGGAAAAAAGGATGGTACGACCGTGCCGTTTTTTGCTCGACTTGGCGGGGGCACTGCCGATCTATTAATTTTTTTGCCCCCAGATGTATTCAATTATTTATTTGGCTCATTGAAATTCATACTGAATTATTTTTTTACTATAAAAACTGTCGTAGTTTGACGAATTCATTACGGATGTAAGCGGGACAAATATACGTGTTAAGGGATGAAACGTTGGGGTTCTTCCAACACAAATAAGGTTCGTAGTTAACCCGCTTACATCTGAATTATTTTGGTTGTGAATTAGGATAACCTAATACAACAGAGTAGTCAACATTAAATAGAAAATACAAATTACGCCCCGTAAGACCAGTCAGTACACGGCTTATGAAATTAAAGGTCAAAATTTAAAAGCCCCGTGTTGGACGTCCAATTTTCAAATTCAAAAATATTTTCTACTTCCCCGTAAAACGGATATCGCAGGACATTAAAATTCATTGCGGATAAACAGTACTTACCCCGCTAAAGGTTCTAAATTGGCACGATTTCCAATTTTATTTTCAATCACAACAGTGGGATTTTCCATTCAAAATATTGTTACCAAAAATATTTCTCGTTTTCATCTGGGATACGAGCGTGACCGAAATTTCGATGGTGACTTAAGCAACGTAGGTAATTGCAGATAACCAAACTGATAGCTTCATTACCTTTCCACAATCTAATTGGGGTCAATAATAGATTTATTAAGTTTTTGGGTCAGAGAGTGATTACATTGATTGTTACATCTCACTAATATTATAAACGTGAAAGTTTAGATGGATGGATGGATAGATAGATGGATGGATGTTTGTTCCTTTATCACACCAGAACGGCAAAACGGATCTGGATGAAATTTGGCACAGAGATAGATTATAGTCTGAAATAGGACATAGGCTACTTTTTATCCCGAAATTCCTACGGGAACGGGAACTACGTGGGTGAAACCGTGAGGCGCTGCTAGTACTACATATATCAGTTATCTAGTACCCACAACACAAGCTCTGCTTAGCTTAGGGCTAGATGGAGCAGTGTAGATTGTCCAGCATTATTATTATTACTAGATGAAAACCCGGCTTCGCTCAGGTAAAATGTAGACTCATAATAATATTCCACATAAATATGATTAAAAATATTTTTTTAGTTTATTCCTACTTTGATTTTTATTTGAGCAGGTAGATACAACTTCATCATCATCATCAGCCTATATCAGTCCACAGCTGGACATAGGCCTCCCCTAATGAGCGCCATAGGGCCCTGTCTTCAGCTTGCCGCATCCAGCATCTGCCAGCAGTCTTTCGCAAATCGTCATCCCACCTGGTCGGAGGGCGTCCTACACTACGTTTGCCGAGTCGCGGTCTCCACTCAAGAACACGTTTACCCCAGCGGTTGTCGGTTCTTCTCGCGATATGGCCAGCCCACTGCCACTTCAGCTTGCTAATCCAACACATACAGATACAACTTAAATGTACTAAACACGAAGCTATTTTACAAGTAGTAGTAGGGCACATGGGAATTCCCGAAACTCGCCTGTCACGTACATCATAAACTTGAACTTTACTGCCTTAGATTAATGCTTACGGTTAATTATAGACTCTGTTTAGTAATCCACAGGCATTCCAGCTATAAACCTTTATATTGTACTAATTGTAAGATTCAATTTGCTTTAGTTGATCTAAATAGTCAAGGTTTCTAAGCTTGATTTACGTGCGTTATGTGAAATGCCAATGAAATTACCTACCTAATCTACCTTTTCAACCCTTGAGCTACTGAGTGATTTGATTCTCGCCTACCTATAGGGTACTTACTTCCCGTTGAGCTAGACTCAAGATATTTGGCAAGAAACAAGGTTTTCTTATAGTAATGTTCAGTTACGGAACCCTCGTTGCGAGAGTCCGACTCGCATTTGACGTTGTTATACTTTTTTGTTATTGTCAGTCAGTTTGTCAACCGATTTCGAAAAAAGGAGGAGGTTCTATGTTGGACTGTATGTATGTTTTTTTATACATATCCGTCGTTTTCTCCACAATCCATAGACCGATTTGGATGATTCTTTTGCAGTTGTATAGAGTATGATTTCGAAGTGGTCCAATAAAAGTCTTATTCCCGATTCATCAATATTTATCCCGTATCGAAGTCGGATGCTTATTTCCAAAAATCTGTTCTGGGTGGGGCTTTATCATAAAAGAAACAGACTTGCAAAATTTCTGCCTATTTTAGGTGCCAGAAAGCATGGGAATACAGGTCATTGACCTATCTCCTTCACGAAATCAAAATGAAACACAACCTAAATAGTTAAAAATAATTCTGGAATTTTAAAAAAATTATAATATGCGAATTCATAGAAAACTTTTTACGTGTAATAATTCGCAATTTCGATATTTTTTATGGGTTGTGTTCATAGTTTTTTGCTTCCCAGTAGGTACCCTTGTTTCCAGAGATTTCGAGATGACTCATCACGAAATCTCTGGATTACTGATCACTAAAGTTACTTATCACTGATGAGTTAGTGAGTGACCAAGTTAGGTCACTAATTTTGACTCCCAACCTTTAGGGTGCGAATTTCAATAAACCCTGAAACACGTGTCTCTTTATTTTGAGTCACGAATCTACGCTACAAATTTTGACAGGCCAACCGTTTACCATTATTTATTTATTTATTAATAGACGAGCAGCCAGTGGCTGATGTGTCTATATCAGACAGTGTCGATATAGACACATTATAAACTTGTTTTCAAAAATATATTTCGGTCCATATTAACTACTTTGGATTACGAATGTCCCAAAATCCGTCTCCTAAATGAACCTACATGCAAAACTTCAGCCACGTAGATTCGTAGATTCCTTAGATGGGAGAAACTCCACATGCTAATTTCACTTTTGACGTGTATCTCCTCAGTCCTCTGTGTAGTTTTTTGTCAAAATAATGGCAATACTGCGATACCATTTTCATCGTGAAGCGATTAGTAAAGCTGAAATGGCCCCTGTTCAAACTTCAAAGTACTTTGTTTTTTACGTTTTCGTTCGGGTGTTTGATCACAAAACGTTTTACTCTGTGACTGAAAAATTCAGTAAAATTCAGTTAAATAGATTAGACAAAAAACATCAAAAGAATTTTTCATCGTTTAACAAATAATAAAATATTAAAGATGTTTTACTGTAGTTGAAATGATTGTGGGTAACCTATCCCCTGCGGTTTATAATATGGTATTTTATTCTGCATGAGAAAAAATCTAAAAACATATTATTGAGATAAATTAGGCAAAAAGCAGCCGGAAATTGTTAGTTTTAATTTACAAAATAAATTTTAAATTTCACTTCAAAGTTTTTAAAATGTGTTATTCATGAAATATTATAATTATGTTATTACGTCATACGGCTGAGTACGTAAATTAAAAAGTATCAGTAGTCGTCAGCAACATCAGCGCGTTTGCTTAGGCACATTCATGTTAATTACCTACAGCCGCGCGCTACGTAAATACACACTGCTCGCCTACAGTATTTTAATTTCATCTAGGTCTACTTGAGTTTCTTTCTAGTTTTGTGATTTTAAATGTTATGTGTTTTATACAAAAAAAACATCTAACTTACGTATACCAAAAGCTAGTAGTGGTACAAGTGGTTTAACAAATTCTCGCGAACGAAACTATCATCGTTTTACTTCACTTCACTCCTCGGAAAACAGACTAAATTAAGTTGTTCACCAGAATGTGAAACTCAAAGATGTTAATTTACCCAAAGAGCTTGTATGGTTTTGTAATCTCTCCAAGTCTCCATCTATATATTTAAGAAACTGTATTATTTTTACACGTTGCCCAGAAAAGAAGTGTGAATGTTAGTTTCTTTTTCCACCATTACATTTAAATACCTGAATGTATTTCAATGTATCGTTAGAATCCGTACATCATTTAAAAAAAAAAGTCAGTACTTCTATGACTTTATCTGAATATTATAAAAAGGAAAGATTTGTTTGTTTGAATTGAATAAGGTCCGAAACTACTGGACCGATTTGAAAGATTCTTTCACTATTAGAATCCTAAATTATCCCTGATGAGCATGAGCTATTGAATATTTTCAAAAAAGTTGGGGATCCGTATTAAAACTTCGATAATGTAACCCAAGGTGTGACAAAAATATCATAAAAAACATTATATCGCGTACGTTGCGGAAACTAAAAAAATTTCGATTTCGACGGGATTCGAACCTGCGTCCTGCGGCCCACCCTCAGTACGAGCGTGCTTTAACCAACCAAGCCACGAAATCGTAGTCGGTTTCGTCAAACATCTTTGGGACCTCTTACGACTCTAACACCGTTGGTGGTTGGTACAGGGGAAACAATTGCAGTTATCTAAACCGGTTCAAAGACTAAAGCTACATTTAGATCGTTTCTTTTTGTTTATACCCAACAGCTAGAAGATAATCTGAACAACAAAAGTACTTAAATCTAATAGTCCTACATAATCTACAACTTACTTGTTGGTAGTTCATTTCAGATGCTTCCAGTCTTGTTCTGGACGTGACTTGAATCTGAAACTTGTCTAAGTATCTGCTCCTGCAATCATGATCGTGATAATGGAATAAAGTCGAAGAAAGGAATACCTGCTTATATATCAGTAACTTAGGAAGTCATTATTGTTTTTGGGGTGTCGATTTTGGAATACTTTATTTTGGCTTGTGAAAACTGTGACAAAGATATAACTTCGCGGTCACGTAGTACGCATTCAACTTCTACTGCCAATTTGTAATTGTAATTAACTTGAAAATTAGAATGGAACAAAGCTTAAACTTAGAACTTAAGTAACTAGAGGTTAAGTTTGAACAAAAGCTTAAGGTTTAAAATCTCAAGAATTCGGGATTTCATAATGCTTAGCTTAGTAAGGCATTTCGAGCTGGTTTTTAGGGTAAAGCAATAAATTAAATTAAATAAACACGGAAGATCTTGCGTGAAAGTATTTACAGGTTTGTTTATTAATGGTTGTCAAGTCATGACAGCAATCGACTGTAGTTCCAATTCCTACATCACAAATATCTTGTGGAAATCTTTACTACGTCATCAAAGGTTGTAAACGACAGATGCCCACAAGCGGAAAGCCTGTGGAAGTAATGAAATACCCAAGTGGGAGTTGAGTTATCGTTTGTGCTTGAAGAATACCCCTGGGGACTCTTTCTTTCCCGTATTATTTTGTCAGTAGCTCGCGGGCTCACACGCGGGGTTATGATAATTTGATTGCTTAAAAATAAAGTAAACTTAAAACCGACTTCTAATCTCTTTATTTTACATTGTTTTACAGTTTTGCGGGCGAAATACGAATCCCTCAGTAATAAATAAATATCTTTAAATTTTAGCACGGATGGGTGTTCCCATAGTAAATTATAAAATCATTTTCTTCATAATAGCGTACAATTTTTTTTAAATCTGTCCGTAATTTACGGAGAAATCGACGAACATACATAAAAAAACATATACACTGCAGAGGATTCCCTCCTTTTTGCGAAGTCTGTAAAATACAAAGCCTGTTTGTGTAGGAATCATGGATAAGGAGTCTTCACACCAAAATCGGTGACACAGTCCAGTGGGTTGGTGCGACATTTCTGTGTATGAATATTGTAGACAGTCGACAGTGTTGTCCCGCCTACTTTGCTGAATTTGTCTAATGAACCCAAAACCATAGTTTTGGGTTGTATCGAACATCATCTATACTATCTATACTAATATTATAAATGCGATAGTGTGTTTGTTTGTTTATTTGTTTGCCCTTCTTTGACGCCGTAACGAAGCAACCAATCGCCTTGATTTTTGGCATGGAGTTAATTGAAAAGATGGAGAGTAACATAGGCTTTTTATCCCATAAATCAGTTCCCATAAATAATTTCTCAAAAAGCCATTATACGAGTGCCTTTATATCAGAAGGCACAACAAGGCACAACAGGCAGAACAATCGAGGGTTCACAATGGCTTGCAGTTTTGCTTGTCTCGTTAGCTGTCAAAATGGATATATTTTATGTACTTAATTAGTTGTAGTTAATTATTATAATTTAAAGTCACATCATGGTCACATTATTTAAAATAAGTAAAGAATATTTTGGTAAAACAAAAATGGGATTAAAATGGCAGCAAAATTGCATTAACGAAGTGACCTGAAAATGTTCATGGCTAGTAAATAAAGTTAAAAACTCGATAATAATAAAATTAAGCACTCAGGAACCATCCATACGTAAGTGATAAACTCAATGAAGTGATGAAACATTATCGAATAGGTAAGTAGTCGAATTACTCGATTTAACTACTAACACTTGCTCTATAGATAAATAGAAAATAGGAAGATAAATGGCAGTGCCCAGTTTATGTAGCTCGCAGAACTGACTACCGCTGGGGAGTAAAGTTATTCGAGTGGCGACCGCGATGCAATGCAAAACGGGGTATTGGGACATCGACTCGATGGACCGACGACATTCCAGCGGTCGCAGGGAGTCAATAGATGGAGGCGGCTCTGGGATTGCTATTTGTGGCGTCGTATGGGGGAGGCCTAGGTAGCAGTGGGTGTTCTTGGGCTGAAATAATGCTTTAGTCGCAGTACTTATCGTAATAGTAATAAAGTACTTATGACGTTGAAAAGAGACAACAGATGGATGAAACGGAGAGACGCACGTCAAGGTTGAAACTACGGAGCAAATACGCACGCACTGTCTAGAATTTTTTTCATGAAAAGATTCTACGTACCTACGTAAAGCGATTGGTAAACAGAATTAGGACCCTGGATTATCCCCGTTTTTTGTTTTATATGGCGATGACTGTACATAAATGGGCAATCAAGTCAAATGGTTTGTTGTGCTTTATTTATGAACATAATTTGAGATATTCGATAACAACCTACGAGAGTCGTTTATTAAAAAAATTGAGTCAATTTCCATGACAAATTGGCGGGTAGCCTTCTAATTTATTAAAGGACTCTATAAACCCCATTGCAGTGCACATAATATGTCCAGTAATAAATGTGTCACCTTGGATTTTTTCAGTATGTAGGTATCCATCCATAGAAAGATAGGTCATTAACTGAGCATGTATCTAGATCACCATACTTTGTGATTTTTGGAACAAGCTTAGGATCGTTGATGTTGATCGCAATTAAAAGTACTCAGAAGAAAACTGCTGCCCTAGACTAATCTTACGACACCCACGCTGAAATGGATCGATATTCGATATTCTACAACGCAGGGCACTGTTTGTTATGTGGACATTATAACAGTCTACAAGTGTGTGCGCAGGTGTAGGTAGATACTGTATATTCCATCACTCTCAAAATTACCAGTATCAAAGCACCTTGATTATACACAGCCTTTGTCGAGCTCCAGTGACGCCAGCGTGTTAATAATGTCAAGTAAATTTATATTCTATAGATCGAAACTTTAGCATGTAATATTTAGTGTGATCATGTTTGTGTGTTAAATATTTTATGGCTACAGCCTCGCTGAAGCCGTAAAATAAGTCTATGAAACAAGTTCATGGGATAACAAAACAACGCAACGGTTTGAATTACACACGCATGGATTTTTAGGGTCTTAAAAGTTCGCCGTAACGAATTATGCTTTGGAATGCAGTTATGGTATTTTAGTGTTAAAGATTTCCGATTTTACACATGGTATGCATCTTACATGAAAAGTGTGTGTTGACAGTACTTTTGCCTGTCTTTAAAAAGTGGGACCGATCAAGAACGTTTTCAACATAAAATTTTAGATTCTTGACTCGTCCTACTTTCGGCCAAATCCAGTGGGATGAGTCGAGAACAACTCCATGATATTCTTGGTTGGTTACATACCTAAAGCACAGAAAAGATGATATTCTAAAATGGTTTTTATTCGTCGTAGAATGGCTTGTTGCCGCTGGTAGCTTAGCGGTTATCGGATCGCTGACAATTCCTATTCATACCATGAGTTTTAAAAATACAACAAACAAATTGGTGTGATCAAAATGTTGCCTTCTACTTTAGCCAACGAATAACAGCTGGGTGCATTATACATAAGTTTGCAAGTCTGACCAACAAAACTTATGAATATAATATCAGTTGAACACTGCCCGCGTTCAACCAAAGAGCTAAGCCGTAGCAGCATTACCTAAAATGCTGCTTTGGTTTAAGGACAGGTATTCCGACCGAGGCCGCGCTTTTGTGATTTTTAAAACCATCTGAGACATAGAATATAGTATTTAGAGAACTGAAAATAAGACATATATTAGTTGTACAACATGAAGCGATACTCATGTCACAAACAACTGGCAACATAAACCTAGAAACCGCTCGCATGTAAATCAAGGGAACCGGAAATGAAATGTGCCATAACATAAATCATGCAAGTGGTAAACATTTCCTCCCCTACAACAGGATTTTCCGACTGCGTAAGATCGTAATAAGGGAAGATCTTATAAAGGCAATGAGGCCTCGTAAACTGAAGGGCTTCTAAACAAAAAGAGAGTGCAACAACAAAAGCTACATAAGGAAAACATGCTACAAGTTTCATTATAAAGCCTCGGGTCTGTTTTGAAGACGGATTTTGCCGTCGTAAAAATGAAAATTGTTTACTTCCTTATCTCTGGCCACGGTTGCACTACAAGCTCCTAATTAGGCAGTCAGGTCACATGAGTAAAGAAAAGGACCGGAGACAATGGCCAGGTCGGCGGGTTGCTTCAATGATGGTAGTTATAGTAGGATAGGAGCCTAAGAGGGTGACTACGAATTTACTCAAACGTCGTGGGGACCCATTGGACTGTGAAGGTTAGATGCAAAAAAGAATTTTTTTATGAAATTGTATACCCTTTCACTGGCGGGTGGAGCTTGTACGTACAGGCTTTCAAAAATGTAAAAAAATAGTCACAAAGAAATACTCGAGCGCTTCAGATATTAATAGTGTATACGCCCAACATGTTTCAGATAACGGAAAAATATTAATCTGCTGTTTGTATGGTGGGGGTGGCCGTACGAAGGGGTAGAAAATAAAACATAAAAAATCAAGCGCGTCAGACATTGAGAACGGATGTTTGATGAACCCTCCTATAGCTCCTATTCAAAAGACTGACGATTTGGACGCGACCAAAAGTCACGGCCGATTTTGAAATTGAATGATTCTAAAAACGTGATGTGGCCATCACATCACCGTTAGCCAAATATTGGCCAGAGCAGTAAGTCAAGTGAACGGATATACGCCATGTAAAAAGATTTAATATTTATAGTGCAAACGTGTGTGAACTCTTCGATGAGATGTCAGACTGACACAACACAGGACCAACGGTAATTTTTATATTTAAATACACATCATCTTAACGTTTAAGCCAACCTTAACTCTAAAATGAGTTTATTGACTCAAAAATGGGAAAAAGCTTTTATCTTTTTTGAGACCTAATCTTAAAGTTTTTGTTTTTGTTTGCTTTTGTTTGAGCAAGCTTTTACCACCGGATTATAAATGTTAACTAACAGGAATAGCCTCAACGGGCGCGTGTCCCGCAGAATTAAGATCTTAATAAGAAAATCAGGCAGCGGCCTGTTTTTGACGATAAAAGTATTTGAACGGACGCTAGGAGTCAGTTTCAAGTTGACAATCGCCGCACAATACTAACCTAAATACTAACTCGTCAGTCGTCAAACCGATGTAACAGAAAACATCGCCTGAAATATTATGGTTTTACCACACCAATCCATCGATCGTCGATCGATTGGTTTTACCACACCAATCCATCGATCGTCGATCGATGGTGAAATGGATTAGTCTTCGACGATCGAAAGTTCCACACCTATCGATCGATGATATCGATCGATGATATCGATCGATGATATCGATCGATAGGTGTGGATTCGATCGATGATGGAATGGGTTAGTCAACCTCGATTGATAGTTTCTACCACACCTCTGGCATCGATCGACGGTCGATCGATTGGTAATTGTACCAGTGTCCGTTGATCAACCGAAGCTACCAAACCAATAGATCAATTCCATAAGCCACACCAGTTCATAAGCTACACAACTTTCACAACGGTCTTTCGTTGGTTGGAAGAAGCCACTACCTATTGAATTCTGTGTTTAATGTGTTCAAAATGATACAGCTACGTTTTCAATGATCCGGATATTTTACAGTTTTCAAAAGAAATCCAGTAGTATTTGCTGTCAAAAATGTGCTTGCTGTTGCATGCTTTTTTTAAATTTCCTTAGCCAATCAAGTCATCGCTTGCTTTCCTCGCTCGAACTATCGAGGGGTCTGTATACTCTTTACCACAACAATGCATCTTAAACATATTTCTCTTCAGGCAGAAAATTACTCCAAACAGGTTTCTCAGTGGTATAACGGTTATTTTATGCAAAGCTGAAGCCAGAGGCTGTTTAAGCAGATAAGCTCAGAAAATGGACTACCCATCTTGAGTAATTTAATTTAGTTAGCTGGCAAAGAAGCTGACGTTCTTGGGTTTTTTAAGGTAACACCATTTTCAAACGAGTTCTGGAAGCTCAATTGTGATTCATGATTCTGTATTGCGATACTTTTGCGATATTTCTATTTATCGAATTATAGAATATAATGTATTTATTTCAATAAATTGTATCTTAATTTTTTTAGGGTTCCGTACCTTAAAAGGAAAAAAGGAACCCATAAAGGATCAATTTGCTGTCCGTCTGTCTGTCAACCCTCTTTTTCAGAAATGCATGGGGAGGTATCGAGTTGAAATTCACATCATACACAAGTTCAAGTTCGTAATTTCTTGAAATCGCAATATAAATCTTACTTCTAAAGTCAACGCAATCAAAAGTTACAGCCGTTTATGTCCAAATTATTTGAATTTTCCAAGGGAATCACATGCACACATAACCTATAGGGTACTTCCCATTGACCTAGAATCATGATATTTAGCAAGAAGCAGGGTTCTATAGCACAAGTAGTAATGAAAAAAATCCGAAATGACCACGACTCAGCAAAGGTAGTGTAGGACGCCCTCCGACCAGGTGGGATGATGATTTGTGAAAGACTGCTGGCAGATGCTTAATGCGTCAAGCTGAAGACAGGGTGCTATGGTGCTCATTAGGGGAGGCCTATGTCCAACAGTGGACTACTGTAGGCTGATGACGATGATGAACATGTTTTACATTTGTGTATAAATCAGGAAAATTATTGTAAGATAATAATCCCACTAATATTACAAATGTGAAAGTTTAGATGGATGGATGTTTGTTACTTAATCACGCCAGAACAGCTGAACGGATCTGGATGAAATTTGGTACAGGGATAGATTATAGTCTAGAATAGAACATAGGCTACTTTTTATGCCGGAATTTCCACGGGAACAGGAACTCCGCGGGTGAAACCGCGAGGCGCTGCTAGTGGTGTATATTTGGAGTACCAGAAATGTCTAGACTGGTAAAGTTGTTTAAACTTTTGACAATCGTTAGTCTTGTTATTGTCTGTCTGTTGCGTAATACCTTGTAATTTCGAGAGTCGTTTTGAAAGTCATCATAATTAAGATTTTAGTATTCAACTTGGTAGTCAAAAAGTTCAAATTAGGAACAATTTTCGTGATATTTTTTATTTAACCTAAAGTTAAGCCGAAGTCTGTACGTGATATCCCTTATTATCACCGAGTACCGGATTATGTTTTGATCACTTCATCTTGACAAAGCATGTGTATTTCAGTTTTTTATTTGTTTGGATTTATTGAGTATTTTTTTATCTATGGGACAATGTGGTTCGTATGAATTGCTCCTATTTCTATAATGAACCACAGATATAAAACCAGCCAAGTGTGAGTCAGACTCACGCACGGAGGGTTCCGTACCATTATCTTTAAAAACGAGCAAAAAATCACGTTTGTTGTATGGGAGACCCCTTAAATATTTATTTTATTCTGTTTTTTATTATTTGTTGTTATAGCGGCAACAGAAATACATCATCTGTGAAAATTTCAACTGTATAACTATCACGGTTCATGAGATACAGCCTAGTGACAGACGGACCGACGGACAGACGGACAGTGGAGTCTTAGTAATAGGGTCCCGTTTTACCCTTTGGGTACGAACCCTAATAAATTACAGCGCGTTCATAAAATGAAACTTTATTAACAAAGAAAATTACAATCAAATAATATAATTAAATTAAAACTAGTATCTACCATTGAAACAATTGAGCTAACTGCAGACTGTTGCAAACAATCTACAGGTAGCCCAACTGATCAATAAATAAAAAAAAATCAAGTCACATCGACGTGGTCGTTTTTCGAGGAGTTCTTTTAAAGGAGTACATTATGTTTATAAGAAGTATATCGACTCTCTATACATCGACTCTCCTCGACTGTACGCGATACCGCCGCAACTACGCCGCGACTTCGCCTCGACGTACCATTGAACGGCTCTTTAGTCGACTGGCCCCGGAAAAAACTGACGCGTCGAGAGATGACACAAGAAATCATACATCAAAAATACATCTACCAAGCTACTTTTGACACCTTACATCAATAAAATATTCACCGTATTCCGTCAATCACTGTCGTATCCAATTGTGATATTTTCGGATTCAATTTCCTTTGATTATTCGGACATTTGACCTTTCATGATCTATATTTAGAGAATAAGCGTTCTAAGGCTTAAACATGTAATCTTGATATCCCAGAATAATCAGATAGATTATTCCTGGGTATCAAGACCCTTTGATACTATCGGATCTCATTTATTTGGAATAAGATCCAGGTCAGACTCTTTTCAGTGGGTTTGGAATAATTTATGAATTCACAAATAATAGTCACATCAGATACGTGGTCATGAATTATCATATCACATTACATTAAATTAACACATCTGACCATTTCTAGCAAATACACATTTAATTCTTACTATAACAAGATAAAGTTAAAAACTACAACCCGACTACGTGAAAGTTATAAAAGTTTGAAACATTTACATTGACAAAATAGAATGACGTATCGGTCATATTTGATAGGCATAGAGTTGAAAATGAAAATAGGTCGTAGGTATTGTAATTTTTCTCTATGGGGCCTGCAGCCTGCGGCTACCTAAACTTTAATACGCGTTTTGAAGGCTTATTCGGGGTCGGAGCCCTAAATCCTATAGCCTATAACCATCGGGGTATTGAGACGAATCAATCGATACATAATTTGTTGAAATCGAACCAGTAGTTTCAGCGCTACGTGGGAACAAAGAAATCGGCCACATACATACAAACATACAAACATAGCGTGCTAACCTCATAACCCTCCCCTGTTGGTAGTCGGGTAAAAACTATCGTAGTTTGTGGAATTTATTTCCCGACTACCAACAGGGGAGGGTTATGAGGTTAGCAGCCTATGTTTGTATGTTTGTATGTTTTTACCCGACTACCAACAGGGGAGGGTCTTTGTTCCCACGTAGCGCTGAAACTACTGGTTCGATTTCAACAAATTATGTATCGATTGATTCGTCTCAATACCCCGATGGTTATAGGCTATAGGATTTAGGGCTCCGACCCCGAATAAGCCTTCAAAACGCGTATTAAAGTTTGGGTAGCCGCAGACTGCAGGCCCCATAGAGAAAAATTACAATACCTACGACCTATTTTCATTTTCAACTCTATGCCTATCAAATATGACCGATACGTCATTCTATTTTGTCAATGTAAATGTTTCAAACTTTTATAACTTTCACGTAGTCGGGTTGTAGTTTTTAACTTTATCTTGTTACGGATTATCTACTAACCATTTGTTGAATAAACATTTAATGAAGAGACAATTTTTTTAAAAATATCGTCTACGTTATAGACAAATGATTTAATATGAAAATTTCTGTCAAACACTCTCCGTTTATGCTCGCGGAGTGGGCTTATGTGAACGATCAGTAACTGTAAACTAACTCTTCTATAAAGACATCATCATCATCATCAGCCTATGTTCATTCCACTTCACTGCACATAGGCCTCTGCTAATGAGCGCCATAGCACCCTGTCTTCAGCTAGAAGCATCCAGCATCTGCCTACAGTCATTCGCAGGTCGTCATCACACCTGACGGGAGGGTGTTCTACACTACGTAATGATATGCCAATCTGGTAAACATGGTATAAAACGCCGGCCTGCGCTGCGTATTGGACCTTTGCCCGCTATGCCACTGAGGTCGTAAAGTTATTAGTGTAATTGGCAATAATTGCAGTGAATCCCGAACAATTAGTTGTGGTCATTGCGTATGGCATCGCGGTCCGCTGCTGATGAGTGTTCTAATGGATCCATTGTTTTGTCTTCATGGTAGAATTTGCTGCAATTTGGTTTTGAATTTTAGCTTTAAAGCTGTAAGTGATTTGGTGCATATTTGATAAGCATAACAGCTAGAGGTCGAGCGGGATTTGACAGTTTTCTTTTTGAAGTTTTGCAGCAACAGAAGTTCTAATCTTTGAAGTTGCCACCGAAAGCGAACACTAAAGCTGTGTGTCCACCGAATCGGAATCGGAGCGAAATGATTAAACTATTTCGCGGTTCTCAAATAGACCCGAATTTCGGGAGTTCCCGGGAAAATCAGAAACGTGGACTACCGGCACCAAACTCTACCGCGCAGGCTGCGGACCCTTCAATTTCGATTCGGTGGACGCACAGCTTTAAAAAGTGTTTCAAATTTAGCTATGTTATCAAAAGTTTAAAAACATTTTCATTTCCTATTTTTAGCAACGTAATATTAACCATTTCCTAATATAAACCATTCCAACATCCCTGGTAATCAAAATAAAAAGAAAGCACAAAAATATTTCAGAGACTTTTTGGCACATTGGAAGAGTGACGCTATCTTTTCAGTTATAATGACTTTGTTGGCGTCAAACATTATAAAAGACATTGTTCCGTTTATCTTAAAGAAAATGTGTCTTTATCTCAGTATTTCTATCTGGCGGAAACAAATAACGTTTTATTTATATTGCCTTGCCACAGAATACCAAATCATATTATACTGAAGATGTCGCATTTGTTACGTTTTCCTTAGAAGGGTCGTATTCATAATTTTTCCGACTAACTGCCATGTTTTTTCCATGACAAAAGCGCTGCTTACTTTGGCGCCTATGTTAAGAATGTCCAAGAAGTGTGTAAAGGTTAAGTGTAATGTGTGATTTAGATAGATAGGTAGGTAACTCATTACTGTAACACAAAAAACAATACAGAAAGAAATGCTGTGAATCAAGGAAGTAAAAAGGGCGGCCGTATCGTTTTGAGCTATCTCTTCCAGGTAACCATGGGATGGACTGGACATAAGAGAGCAATTATAATGGGACTTTGCAAATCTATGATTAAAACTTGGTTGTTTATAATTAATTATAATGTCCTCGACGCACGAGATGCAACAAACGGTTGAGGTACTGTTTTTGACAAGTGGCACGTAACGGGACTTATTTGGGTGATTACTTGAAAATGTCAGAGAAGCCATTAATCCAATGAAAATGGTGGCGTTTGAGTAACTTTTATTATAATTTTACTATACCTACTCAGCGTTTTTTTTTGTTTTTGTGTATTTGTTTTCAATGAACATATAATAAATAAATAATAAATATTGCTGGACAATTCACACAGCATTATCTAAGAATGTGATTGATACCTCCGTAGCAAAGCTACGCGGTTTCGTAGCACCGATTTTAACACCGTAGCAGCGCTACGAATTTTCGTAGTATACGGTAAATCCACTACCGATTAAAAGGTGACACCAATTCTAAGTGAAAAAGCGTATGTCGGAAATTACTGTGACAAGGTTCCATCCCATATAGACAGCGCGTGGATTGCCTTAGAAATATGATATACATATTTGCTTTTCAAAGTTTCCAATCCTTCTGATATCGCGCGGATTATAGACGGAGCTTAAAGACAAAGATAATGCTCTTAATTTATACACCAACTTCCAACAGATAGTAGAATCCAATAACTGGAGCGCCATCCAAAGTTAACCTTTAGTTGAGTGTTTTAGAATTCATTTTACTTTGAAGATTCTATAAGGTTTACGGCGCATTCACACAGCGGATCCGATTTTAAAGGGCCGTTTTTTTACGGCAGCCGCTGCTGGAACCAATAAACGATTGATGGTTTACTGGTTCCGGATTACCGTCGGGTTTGTTATCATGGTTTGTTGGAATCTACCATCAGCCTGAAAGCCGTGTCTTCATGGGAAGTCGGATAGCAGCTTAGAGCCGAGTGTAAGATACTGTTAGTAGTCCTTATGCACCCAAATGATACTAACCCCTGACACACTGATATCTCAGCGAGAAGAGGATGTTTCTTATGTTCGGTATCATCAACAAGCAGCGCGCCAACACAAATAAAGTTAATAGTTACATCTGTAATGAATTTGTGAACTTAGTCCTAAAACTACATACGCTATGCCATCACGAAAAAAAAACAAATCCTGTTAAACGTATGCTGTGTAAATACGCCCTTAGTCTATATAACTTATTTCGCTTGTCTTGTGTACTAATTACAGTTCAACAGCGGGTTTTCAAATTGTATCTTAATTAACTCAAAAGTACTGGCGAATCCGAGCTTCTTATATTTTTCTTATATTTTTGCTCTTTATTATTTTTTATCCAGCTTTTACACTTTTCAACAGGGGAAAATAAGATCTCTCTGGATTAGTTTAGAGCTATTTTTAATTTATGGTCTGAAATAAATAATAGATTCAGGCGTTACTTTGCGGAAATCCATTGCAAAATATAAAGGTGAAAGTATTTAGTAACAATTCCGCGAAAAAACCTTCTCCGATAAGTTCTAACAAAATGAAGTCCGCGTTGTAGAAGAAAAACGACGCCAACTACAATATGAAAAAATACCTATCAAAGCAAGACGTCAACTAGTTTCGCCTCTCCACGAGACATCATCAGGACACCACAATACTCGACTTTAACACTGAGAGCGCCAAGCAACGACGGCAGAGTCCCACCAGAGATGTTGCCACTCCGAGCTCCGCGCGCCAAGCACTAGAACTTATCGGAGAAGGTTTTTTCGCGGAATTGTTACTAAATATTTTCATCCTTATATTTTGTTATGGTCTGAAATTATACAGAAAAATTATTTTGATTCGTTTCTTTCTAGTATTTTGTCCATAAATCGTTTATCTTGTGAAGAGTCCCTTCAAATATAAAGTAAGTAGGTAGTAACAGTAGTCAAAGTAGGAACTTTATAACAATGAGACAAGCAAATTGGATTACATGTTAAAGTTACATGTTACATGCTGAGAATATTAACATAGGAAATTTCGTTTCCTTTATAAACAAAGAAAATATCATTACCTTTCTATCAAAGAAAATTACAACCAAAGAATAGAAACAGATTAGAATAATTATTTACAATTTAAACAGTTGAGCTGACTGCAGACTGTTGTAGACTTAATTTAGAGGTAGATCATAAAGATGCTATTAAATTTCGATTAATTAATAAGTTTAGTTTAGTTAATACTATATTCGTTTATAATTGCGCACGCTTTCAGCGCAGAGTTGGACGAAGTGTAAGAATCATCATGGTTTTCAAAAGTTTTCTTCTTAATATCGGATTAATATGAACTTAGCTCCATCGTCATCAATTCAGGTAAAAGCCGTCCACTACAACAAATTAAAGTACCAATCCACACAAGCAATGAAACAAATTCGCAATTACGTATTTTGGAGAATTAAATAGGCCTCCAGGTGGTTAGTCTAGCTTGTGGGAGACATGCCTACACTGCGCGATAAGCACCAATTAAAAAAAGTCCTGTCAATTTATAAGCTACTAGCAGCGCCTCGCGGTTTCACCCGCGTAGTTTCCGTTCCCGTGGGAATTCCGGGATAAAAAGTAGCCTATGTCCTATTCCAGACTATAATCTATCTCTGTGCCAAATTTCATCCAGATCCGTTCTGCCGTTCTGGCGTGATAAAGGAACAAACATCCATCCATCGAAACTTTCACGTTTATAATATTAGTGAGATAGTGAGATGTATCGGTTACCCATACTCTCCTTATTTCTCTTCGATTGTATTTAGCTTTCAAATTAATTACATTTACACACACATAACGTGTCCTTCCTTTGTTTTGTATTGCTAGTGTTGTAACTACTAGGTAACAACTCAGTCACAAATTATTACCTCGAAAGGCAAATTGTCTCCGAGCTAAATAACAGGCCGTGTTAATGAATCCCGTGTCACGTAGCTCGAGAACCGGGCAACGGAAATTTCCTCGATTTTCACCTGATTTCGAAACTCCGTCTAATCAGGCCTGCTAACTTTCATTTTCACATTCTTGCCAGGTACTGACTAGTGTTACGAGGTGTCATGCCCGTTGGCACAGAAACTATTTGTTACCAGTGATTGTGAAACTTATCATGTGATTATGTTTTACATATATAAGTAGTACGGCGTACATTAAAATTTCTCCAGTTATTAACTTTTATGAGAGCACTTCAAAATCCAACAAGGAAACAATCACCTAAATTTATTATGAATTGGCGAAGATATCACCAAAATTGTTGTATGTAGGTAAATATCGCTCAGAAATAAATTTTCGGAACCATTCTCTATACAATATCGAAACAAATATTAAAATCGGTCCACCTCGGAAGTAGAAATCGAGGAACAAACATTCAAAAATACACATACAACCAAACATAGAACTTCCTCCTGAAGTGGGTTAAACCATAAAGTTTGTTGTATTTCGTTGCCTGTCAGCTATGGCTACTAATAAACAACAATAAAAAATAATATAATTATTATAAAAAGGGGAAAAATACAGCATCGCATATGCCGATTTACGGGTAACCTGAGTTCATATTTTAGAAAAAGCATCTATTGATTTCAGAGAGTAGTAACATAATTAAATAAACACCGTTGCAATATAATATATAATATAAATAAATTTACACTTTGCTGTGTTGTGATTACTCTGTCAACAAAAATAGATATTCAACTGTGTCAACAAACCAATGCAATGCAAATTAATTTAGCCTGATAAACACATTGTTTACAAACTTTCCATATGCAATTTGGTTTAAATTTTACCTGTCATTAGTCCCAAATGGTACTCAAATCTTGCGGTTACGTGTAAAATAGAGTCATAGCTGCGAAGCGTCAGTAGTGGCTCTACCTCCAACGTGGACGGCCGTGTCGCGACGACATTCCGAAATGTTACGATGTTCAGTTTCGAACTTTGTTGTTTGTGATTGTTGTATCGTAAATGAATGTTTGTGAGGATTAAAAGTTGTATCGTCAAAACATCTTGTGGTTTACGTTATTTATTTTTTGGTAAGTTGTTAAAGTTTTACATATAAAAAACCAATATAAAAGTAGAACACACTTCTATTAAATATATTCAAATAGAAGACTAGATTTTGATGTCATAAATAAATAATGTATCGACACATTTTAAGTACGAATAAACATTTATTTGATTATAATTTTCTTAGGAGCTTATTACCTACCCACCTTGTATGTAGTAATAATAACCGAAGGTCAACAATTAAATTTTAATTTTGAAATTTAATATGACGATTAAGCTTTTGATCACCAATTATTTAATTAAAAGACGAAGTCATGATCTAAAACTAAATTGAATTAACCATTTGTAAGTTAAACCAAATCTATGAAAAAAGAAACAGAAATGAAAGCGTTTTCAATCTTCTTAAAATTTGCAAAGAGCAAGATATATTTGGCAATAGTTGAGATCACTGCGGACTAGGTATATGAATAAAAGATTGAAAACGAACCGGTGAAAATAGTCTAGAGAAGTTGAGAAAGCCCAAGGCTACCGGCTCTTTTAGTTATTCCAACTCTTGGCGAGGGATAAATTTTAACAAGAAAGTTCCAGTTTTTTCTTTTTAGAAAACTGAAGTTTAAAAAATAACAACGACGTACAGTGCCAACGGCAGCCTGTCTGTCATGGGCCTTCAACACTTTAACCGAAAATGTAGGTTGTTTTTTTTTAAATCTGTTCAATCTTCGTGAGACTATCCTAGTACTTAGGAAAAATCCGGCTGATGATAATGATAACGATATTATAACTACTTAAGTCCTAACTACGTCTTACTAAGTTTTTAGTGGGTAGATGTTGAACTAAATATAAACTTCTTCTGAGAAGACTGACATACAGGAATTTTTCTACACGGAACTCGTCTCCGCTGGCAAGGACACGTTGAGAGAATGGAAGGAGATCGGGCTGTCAAGAAGGCGTATGAGGGAAAACCATCGGGGCGTAGATAGTCGGCCGCCCTAGGTATCGCTGGATCGACAATAATGTACACCTAAAAAAAGGTCAAATTCTTAAATTAAAACACTGACACGGAAATAAAGTGATATTTTTGATTTCTGTTGCTTCGGTATGTAGACTAAAGTAGAGAAGCGATGAACGAATCGTTAGCCTGTTAGTTTTTATTTTTCGAGTTGGAGCAAAACCCGTCCCAAGCTTTTTTATCTTCTAGATAATCTGATGTTTTGTAGTTAGCCTTTTTGCATAGAAAGGTTTTGACAGGTTGTTTGAATTTATTTACTGATAGATTTTGCAACTCACTTGGAGTTTTGTTGTAGAAACGTATACAATGCTCTTTAAAGGATACATTAATTTTGTGAAGCATGGTTGTGGCAGGAGTAGGTAAGTTATAAGAAATGCGAGGTGGATCATTGTCAACTTACCACGACAAATTCATTGCTCTAACATTACATTAATTTCAACTGTTAATGATTTACAGAGTTTTGGGGATTTTTTTAAACTACCAAGTAGAATACGACTACATTCGCTTTGGATGATTTGGGTACGTTAGTATATATTCTTACTAATTTGGGTCTGCATAAGACACAAATAAATGTTAGCTTACCAAATAATATATGTACTGGGTCTGGTTGTTTTCTTTGTACAAGTTTAAGGTAGGTAGGTATTTCAACAGAAATTCAATATTATCAACATAGCTTAAAGAATTAGCAAACTAAAGTGGGCCGCTCATATCACACGAAGAATCGATAAGCGCTAGGGTAAACGTGTTCTTGAGTAGAGACCGTAACTCGGCAAACGTGCTGTAGGACGCCCTCTGGCCGGGTAGATTAACGATCTGTGAAAGACTGCAGGCAGATGATAGATGCGGCAAGCTGAAGATATGGCGCTATGCCGCTATGGCGGCGGTGCGGTTTATTAGGGGAGGCATATGTCCAGCAGTGGACGTAATCAATAATATATTATTGGAGTTAATTAATATAGATGATTATTATGAGGTATTTCCAACAAGTTATCAATCCAAGCTACCATCACTTTTAGAAATTTAATGATCATTGGGCATATCCTTCTGGTAGGCTAAATCGAAAGGAATTCGATATTTAGAGGATAGTCACCTTATCACAGCTTTTTAGGGAGCTTTTGTACATTATTTTGCGAAGCAGAAAGTCAAAGAATCTTTGTAATCTTCGTTTCGCTGTCAAAAAAAATTCAGAAATCCTCTTTTGTTCCGGAGTTTTGATTTATATGGCAAAGCTTGTTATACTCTTGCCAGGCGGAGATCAAGCCAGGTTTAAACGCACAGTAACTGCCAAATGTGTTGAACACAGAGGAAGCTACTAAATCCCCGTAAACACAAAAAAAAACAGCTAAACTTATAAATTCATTTAAGTTTTGTGCTTGAAATTTTTTCAGTCATATTCCATAAAATTTATTTTTCAAAACAAAGAAGAACAAACAAATGCAGTTTTAATCAACAAATAAACAATAAATAAAAAACGTGGTTCTTTTATTTTATTTCGCTTGCTGGTTTGTCACTTTTAATTACATCGTACCTATTTGTTCAGCGGTGTCTGTTGTCTTGTGTGATTTAAAAATTGTGTGTTTTACCCTTCAGCCACTTTGGTAACTATCTGCGGTTTCTGTAGCTTTGTGTGTAAACTGGCTTAAAGTTTTCCTCTGTTCAAGGCTTTTTGGCGGTGATACTCACGTAAAGCTAAGCAGCTGTGTACTTTCAACTTATGTAAAATAATAGTAGAAAAGATTTTCTGTTTTTGAAATTAAAAGCTTTTCGTGCTTTGAAGTGAACATAGCATGTATATAATTGCCTTGTCTTGTGATTTAAAAATCCTTTTTTGGGCGAAATTAGGAACAATAAACCTTCTATGAAATAAAAATAGACTTGTTTAAATTAAAATAATGTTTGGGGCCTGCGGATTATGAATTACCCATACAAACGTAGAACCAACATGACTTGTAATTCGAGCAAATTTCGAAAATATCATGTTATTTTTTGTATTCGAATAGTATTTATCTAGGTTCCTGGTTATTTATTTTTCATAATAGGAACTCATCTATTTATAATTAAATGTAAGCAAATCGAGTCGAGACCCTAACTAAGGTCTCGACTCGATTTGCTCGAGAGCCTCGGTACCCTGCGGACCTAGGTACCGAGGCTCTCCGGGTTTTAAAAAAATTTTCTGAGCGTGTGGTCGAAGCGACGCGTGACCCGAGAGCTGGTGAGTATCTGGCACAGCGCATCAGCATTGCTATACAGCGGGGCAATGCAGCTAGCGTCTTGGGCACGCTTCCGACTGGTATTGATATGGATCAGTTGAGCTACTTGTAGATTGTTTGCAACATTCTGCAGTTAGCTCAATTGTCTCAATTGTAAATACTAGTTTTAATTGTATTTTATTATTTGATTATAAGCAAATCGCATTTTGCATAATTTTACGTTGAAAATTACATATTTTCGTCCTATCGGATTTGTATTAAAAACATCTATATTTTACGTTTTGTTTGATAAGAAACATAGCTTATATTGTCTGCTCACAAAATAACAAAACTTGGCTTTCAGTCATCATTTTTGGTATTATGGAACATCATATTAATATTACGAATTGAAGTTGCGAGCAGCTGTCGCCTAGCGTCGCCAGGCCTTCCCCGGAAATAACAATTACCCACATAAACGCTGGTTTTCATAAAAACGGAGAGGAGAGGCATAAAAATAACGATTACAATATCGAATACTCAACAGTGTCTTTAAGTTTGTTTTGATATCGGCGCTGCACAAACGTAGAACAAACCCTTTATTGCCGACACGGCACACCATCATAGGGAACCGTAGTTGCTGTGTCCTGTAATGGTGATCGGATGATCGGACACAGTCGCCCGTTGCAACTACTGGTCAATGGTAACCGTAGTTACTATGTCCGGCTCAGTGCAATTGTAAGAAATTTGTGCTTATTGCGTGTGTGTTTAAATGTTGCTTGTATCTTCGACTGACGACTTTTAGTTTCCAGTTACCGACACCGAACGTATTTTGATCGTCAATGAGTATATCTTAAGTGGGAGCAACTGGATACACGTATGCGCAGGGAGTGGATGATTTCATACTGGTTCTGTAGAAATCAAACTGTAGTGTATGTGCATCATAAAATGTATGAGGGTAGGTTGCCTCGACAGTTGATTGTTGGCCATTACAGAGTTCATGTGTTCACTCGTGTTTAATTCAAGATATTCCCTGAAATACGCAATATTTGGCCACGATTGTAATCTACGTGTGATATATTTGTGTTGGCGCGTTGTAACATGTGTTTGTTACGAGGAGTGGACACAAAACAATGAGTTTTGGCGGCAGTCTCTCAAGAATGGAGCATTTTTAAGAGTCGTTTTACACAATACTGTGCGGCGAACGATATAAAAGACGACACCGATAAATGCAGTTTGAAGAGACGAGCTCTGTTGCTCACTGCACTAACGGAAGATACCTACCGCGTTGTAAGAGACTTGGTTTTCCACACAGACTTAGATACCATCGAGTTCGAAGTGCTACTAAAAAAGTGAACGTTCATTTCGAGAAAAGTACGTTTGCAGAACGTTACAAGTTCTACAAGGCTGAACAAAGGCCAGGAGAAGACTTATCTGAATGGGCGGCGCAAGTGCGTAATTTGGCGCAATATTGTGGATTCAAGAGTGAATTAGAAACAAACAATCATCGGTAGCTTGTATCTGACAAGACACAAAAGTGTCTACGTTTGTGCAGCGCCTAAATATCCCAGGAAGGTTGGAGTCAACTTGAAGCAAGAAGACGGACACGCAGAGTCTGACCAACTTTGTAATCAAAATGCGGATACAATAATTACTATTATTGTATCCGCATTTTGATTACAAAGTTAGCCAAACTAAATTACCCCGGCTCTTGCTAGCCACCTCACTTAATTCTTGAAGCAAGACAAACTACCTTCCCCAAAAAACAAGTTGACAGCCCCAGTGTATCAAGTTTATTTCTTTGACCAGCATTAACCCTAACCCTGAAACCGGGATTAAAGGCGAAGCTCACGGTCAAGGTCGGTCCTGAATTGTGAGCTAAAATAAAACCGCAAACCCTCTTAAACCCTTTTGAACTAATAAGATAACATTCTAGAAAGTTAAATTTATACGTGACGCTAACTGGAGCAGTAGGCGAAGGTCCGCCTGTGACGGAGATGGTTGTGGGTTCGATACTTGCCGCGGGACAAAATATTTGTATTCTTTGCCGGTAGACATGCTGATATGGGTGCATAAATGTATTAGCCTCAGCTCAACCTATAATGGGATATTACACTATTCACAGTTAGACAACGGAAGCTTAGGAAATAATAAGGAACCCTAAAGAGGCTCAGATAAAATAAGTACCTATAGCTCACGTCAATGAATTAGCATTGCAAGTTTGATTTCAATATGCAGACAGCATTCTAGGCACTTTGCCTTTCAATAAGTTCACACTTAATATTTTCAAGGGCAGGTCAAATTACCTTATATTTTTCTAATAAATAAAAAGGTAAAAGTTTGAAAGTTTGGATAGCTGATAGATGGATGTTTGTTACTTCTTCACGTCCAAACTACTGAACGGATGGGGCTGAAATTTCGCATAGACGTAAGGAGACCTGGAATAACACAAGCAACTTTTTATCACATCATTCATTTCTCAAAGGATATAAATAATCTTTAAACATTTTAATTAAAAAAAGGCTGGGCAATCCACACAGTAATATAGTCATCATAATAAAACCTTTGTTAACTGGGAATGACGTATCACAGAGAACCAAGGTTATTGACATTTTGAAAATAAAATAAAATAAAAAATAAAATAAGCTCAAAGAATTAGCAAGCTGAAGTGGTAGTGGGTTGGCCATATTTCGAGAAGAACCGACAACTGCTGGGGTAAACTTGTTTTTAAGTGGAGACCGCGACTCGGCAAACGTAGTGTAGGGACGCCCTCCGACCAGGTGGGATAATGATCTGCGAAAGACCGCAAGCGGATACTGGATGCAGCAAGCTGAAGACAGGGCATTAAGTACCTGACATTGTAAAAATGTGTGTTTACTTGTGTACCTACAACTCTGTAAACTTACCTACTAACAAATAAATAAATTGAATTGAATTGAATTGGGCGCCATACATTAGGGGAGGCCTATGTTCAGCTGTAGACTAATATAGGCTGATGATGATGATAGACATATCACAGGAAAAAATCACTACGTAATAACATATCAATAAGCTACAATTAATCCCTGATATAACTCATGCAAAGCCACTGCCAGAAGCGTGTTTGGAATAAATAAAATAGTGTTTAAAACAAATAAGAAAACGTAAAATATAATTGTGACGTTTTGTTTCAGGTAGCATGCGGCCTTTGTATGAGATTTCCAGTGAAAGTGCGTGACTCGAACGAGACTCAAAAGTAATTAAAATCAAACAATAATAAGTGAAGTTTGTGATGAACACGTTCGCAAAACTCATTAAAACAGACCCAATCATACAAAATCATGTTTTCTATTTCTATACAAATAAGTTATGAAATGGGCTGTGACCATGACTATAGTTTATGATGTGATAAACAACAGGATTGAACAGAATAAGTAGAACCAATGGTATAATGAGTAAAACTTTTCTAATCATGGAAATTTTGAACAGATAGGATGGATGTTATGTACAACATTAGTTTGGAGCGGCAGAAGTTCTACGAAAACCACAATTTCAAAAATATCGTCAATGCTGATGGCTTAGAGGTAAGTTCTAAACAGAATTTTTGCTTACATCCCATTTCATCATTCAAAGCAATTTCCATACATTTTGAATAGATAGGATGGATGTGATGTACAACATTAGTTGGGAGAGGCAGAGGTTCTACGAAAACCACAATTTCAAAAATATCGTCAATGCTGATGGCTTAGAGGTAAGTTCTGAACAGAATTTTTGCTTACATCCCATTTCATCATTCGAAGCAATTTCCATACATTTTGCATTACGTATTCACTTCATTTAATTTGCTCCAATTTCATAAATTTTACGATTTCCCATTCCATCATTTTCTCATATCATTATTCGCCCCAGTTCTATATCGGATACCTTACCGGATACCTTAGGGACCTCCTCTACTACCCTTATATATTTCCCTGTTCTGTAGGTTTAGTTGGTCTATTCATTTAGCAAAATACCAAATCGGAAAAGGGTTTCGAGGGCATGACAGTTTACTACCACTTACTTGTGAAAGTTGAAACTTGTATCACCAACCTGCGAAACTAAATGAACTCAACTCACAAATCATAAAACTACGAGTACGTAATAAAACTATTAGATCACCATCATAATTCGTAAATTATGCAAAACTCATCCTTAGGCCTCTAATAAGGCTCTAAGATGAAAGTGAAGACCTTCTCTAGTACCTTTTCAAATTGGCACTTCACGGTGTCTGAACCTCTAAGTTCCCATACAAACGTACTATTCGATTCATTTGCAAACTACGTCCCTGATTATAATGAATTTTTGCATACATAGATAATCGGATAAGAAATAGCGATGTATGTATCGTTTTTGTTTTTCAAAATACGGTGAGATGACGACTGCAGGCAGATGCTGGACGTGGCGAGCTGAAAACAGGGTGCTATGGCGCTCATTAAGTTAGGCCTATGTCCAGCAGTGGACCAATATACACTACGCTGATGATGATGATTAAATGGGAACTCTCGTTATTGGGTTTACTATTCCGTTTTTTCTCTTTTCTTTCTTTCTTTTGTAAGTAATCTATTCTAGAAAAATACTGTTTTCAAATGAACTCTAGTGGCGGTTTGACGTGACACAACAGCTGATGAAGATTGATATTAAATTTAAAACCCCCTTTGAAACCCCACATCATAAAAGTACGTTGACAGATTTGGTTTCACAAAATTACCAGCACATTTCACAAGTACAATCTATTAAATCTAATAAACATGCACATCGGATCAATTTGGATCAAAAATGATGCTTGAAAAAACTTTTGAGACCTCTGCCAGATTGCATAGGTCACTGATATCCTCATTTGCTACGCTCACTTCGATCTTATGGGGATATAGGTACAAGTTACCGAAAAACAAAAAGATTATAGGTACGGAACCCATAATGCATGTCTCTCACTTGGCCGGCTTATCATGTTTAATGCGACCGTTGTACGCGATTTTTTCCATTTTTTTGTTAAACGTGATAAATAACCTAATTCGTTCAGACGTCCGTGATGAGAACATAATACACAAAGCGCGCATGGAAAACAACAACAAAAGATCATGACACAGGTTATTATGGGACGAAAGCGTCCTTGTAGCTTCAGTTGGTATTTTATGATCAAGAATATTTTACTGACCATTGTGTGAGCGAAATATTTACGGTATCTGGTGTATAAAAATATGTATCATGGTATTTTGTGTTTTCCTAATTCAGTTTACATTTGTTTTTTTGTACGTGTCGTGTTCTTCTGAACTTCATCATCATCATCATCAGCCTATATTAGTCGACTGCTGGTTATAGACCTCAATGAGCGCCATAGCGCCCTGTCTTTAGCTTGCCGCATTCAGCATCTGCCAGCAGTCTTTCGCAAATAGTCGTCCCACCTGGTCGGAGGGCTTCTGAACTTCGGAAAAACTGAATTCACTAACAAGTAGGTTATTATTGTCGTTATAATAGGCTATTTGACGACATAAAAAATAAGTTTCAAATTTTTCAGTGGCACATTAGCACTTTAGAACCTAATTGTGATACTTTTCAAAAATGAGTGTAAATACCCTATTCCTGTGGTAATACCTTGCCCGATGGGTATCTCATATAATTTCGTTCGCAGGTGGTATACACATGGAAGATGGACTTCAACCGCAGCATCCTCGGCGCCGCTACTCTTCTGGTGCCGAAGAACCCAACGCCAGCGCCCTCTGCGACCGGCATGCCGCTCTGGGCGCACAACTCTTGGGTCTGTCTGTTTGCGGCCATGCTGGCGATCGCTATCGGAGGGAATGCGATCGTCATTTGGATTGTTATAGGTAAGGGATACACCTGGCCCAGACTATAAGTGCTGGGAGGACCATAATGATAGCAAAAAAACTTTAGTAATTCCTAGTTGTGGGTTGGGATTAGATGATGATGCAAGGTTAGGGAAGCTTGAGGAAAATTTTGTATCGAAAAAAAACCAAATATCCGTTTGGGAAATAGTTAATTGCTTAACAAGAGAGCATAACGATTTTTTGTTGAACGTGCCTAGATCAAACCCCGAGCTAGCGAAGCAATCTATATTACTCGCTTCTAGAACCAAATATTTTTTGTAAGCAATGGTGTTACAAAACCAAGGAAATACGTCTGAATGTGCGTAGAAAATATTTAACGCTTTTATTCATCATTTCATTTCGTCTCTCGTCCTCCTATAAAAAAAATTACGCTGCTTTTTTAGCAAGGTTATTTAATTTTGTTACCTTTCTGTTATTGTTATAAGGTTAGGTTAAGTAGTCATTCATAAATGACTTTGTTGACATAAAGTTTCTTGGATTCTTCTACCGAGTACAGAATAGAGTCACAAGCGTACGTAGCAAATTGCTAAAATGACTGCTGAGCTAGCGAGGGATTACAAAGCCACGAAAAAGAAACAAGAGATTACTTGTAAAGACAAATGTCACCTCAGTCTGCCTGTGACCATGGAAGCTGAAAAGCCTCGGAAACGTCAGGTTATAGTTATAAACAATATATAAAATATACGCGATCAATCCGGTAAAAACAGTGTTTTATTAAGAGATATAAGTTTTATATGTATACAAGTTTAATAGAAAATAATTTTCAAAGTGAAACAGGCAGCCAGTTACTTTCGTTAAGAAATTAAATTAGTTCTCAAAAATTTTCGATTTCGGCAGGACTGGAACCTGCGCTCCACTCTCAGTACGGGTGTGCTTTAACCAACTTAGCCACGAAATCCTAGTTGGCTTCGTCGAAAATCTTTAGGACGTCTTACGGCTCTAGCGCCGTTTGCGCCACCTACAGGGGAAACAATTGCAGTTATCCAAACCTGTTCAAAGACAAGTTACATTTAGTTTCTTTTTGTTTATCTTGCCGTTGCTCAATTCTAAGATCTCTATTTTTTTTGGATTTTTAAACTTTTGAGAACATTTCTCAGAAATAACCCAGAGTGCGAGGGCTTACGCAATAGAATACAAAAACCTTAGAGTTATTTTCTCGTTTATATCAAAGTCTAACGAGTAAATTTCATTAATCAACACTTACCTTCTAGGTAATCTGTACATCATTTTGACTAGATGAGTTAAGTTTAATATAAATGAAATAATAATGGTTCACTAAACTCATTTTTAGGGGTCCGTATCCAAATGGTAAAACAGGACCCTATAACTAAAACTCCCTGTCCGCCCGTCCATCTGTTACCCGGCTGTATCTCATGAACCGTGATACACGTTGACATTTTCACAGATGATGTATTTCTGTTGCCGCTATAGCAACAAATACTAAAAACCAGAATAAAATAAATATTTAAGGGGATACAACAAACAAATAACGTGATTTTTTTGCTCGGTTTTGCTCGATATTTATAACGGAAACAGTTTGACGCTTGGAATATTCACAGAATATTAAGTTATATATCCACTTTAGAAATAAATAATTAAATTAAAATAAAACAAATATTCAAAGGGGGCTCCCATACAACAAATGTGTTTTTTTTGCCGGTTTTATAGTTGGTACGGAACCCTTCGCGCGCGAGTCCGACTTGCACTTGGCTGGTTTTATTTTCTTTACATCAGCGGACTGGCAAGGACGCCCTTGCCATTCCAAAATAATTATTATTTATGATGAAACTTAAATTGGACTTGATGCGTAAAAATTAAGTTAATGACGCTTTATAATTTTTTGTGAGACTGTGTTTTGCCTTTCCACATTTTCGGTCTTGATCATAAGGAGGGTCTTGATCGGAATCTATACTGAGTTTCAAAATCCGAGACATTTTATGTCAACAAGCACAATACGAATTAAAACTTATAACAAAACTCATAAAGTTTATAACAAAAATAGAAAACAACATGATAACTGCAAGGTTATCATTAAAAACCAACTTCAACAACAAATAATTGTATGTACACGCGCATCGAAAAAGTTTATATTCGTGTTCATAAACGGACGAGAGATAAATTAAATAATGCATGACAGCTTTCAAAACCAATGTACTTTATAGAGATTTGAAGATTAACAAGGAAACGTTACGTATATTTATTATAGACAGGTAGCTTACTGCCTTTGGGAATTTCGTTATGTGTCGCATTTTTGCCGCTAAAGTGAATTGCTTTTTCGTTTTACTTTTAAAAGCTAAACGGATAAAACTGTGGGTTTTCGAGAAAACCAATCTCATGTTTGTAGTCAAACGCTTTTGTACATACTTATTGAATTTCTCGTAAACTTGAAAATGGGTTCTACTAAGTAAAGCACGTTTGCCGGTAAAACTGGTTTATTTCATGGCCTTTGGGAACTCTAATAATAGCCTTTTACATACATACAGTAACGATTGCTATAATGTTATACCTACTTGGAGGTCTACTTTGAAAAACGAAGTTGATGGATCGCACAAAACGACCAATCTATGTTTTCGATGGCCTACTAAAATAAATCACAATAATAAAAAAATTAACTTAGTAGTAGTCAACCTAGGTTTAAAATTATTATTTCTGTGCAATAAGGAATTAATAAGGTACCTACTATAATTGTGATAATAAATTAAGTGTTAAGCTAAGCTACCTCTCAAATTGCACTGCGCCCTAACGGGGCTCCTAATTCACTTATGCTAGGTCATAAGTGAATTTTATAAGATCTCTTACATTGTATTAGGTTTGCAAAATAAAATACTTGAATACTTGAAATCCGATACTAAAAAAAGGCCTATAAATAGTTTTGTAATTTATTTCCTAGAGATCCGAAACGAAAGGGGTCAGATAGTAACGAGTCCGTAGCAACTTGATGATAAGGTTGTTCGTTTCGTACAATGTGTGACCCGAAACTTCGTATTTTGTGTTTATAAGTAGACCTTACTCAATGTCACCTTGGAGCTGCTACCGAATGGCACAGATTTTTTAAAGTAATTTGCTGAAAGAAGTTACTGCGAGCATTGATTCACGTAGTCTGGTATTTTATTAAAATGTGATAGATGAAGAAATTATTATACTTTATTGCAATGATTTCTTCATCGGAAAAGTCAGATTAATAAATCTTGTTGATGAAACTTGTGAAAATTTATCATACTTTGTAACTCCAAACGACTCCCTTTGTTTCCGTTCAAGTTTAGTATGCGTAAAGCCACGGCAGCGCAACAGCCGGCTTGGTTTGCTGGTTGCTTTTATGGGTAGTGGATTACTAACGCCACGGGGATTAAAGCTCTTTATCCATAATTCGACGTGCTTATAAAAACCATAAGCAGACTTCAAATTCCTTCATAATTAATATGGGTTTTGAAGTAGTTTTAAGCCCGGAACATTTCGATAGCGTTATTAAATTTTTCAAGTGGCGACATCTAGTTAAAATTCTATTCTAAAGTTCATTTACGCCCGTTGCCACCTTAGCAAACGGTGATTGTGAAAATTACCATGTGATGATTGTTTTCGATATGTTTTACGGTGCAATTATAAATTCATCGAGGATTTAACTTCTAGGAGATGACCTCAAAAAAAACCTTTATACTTTAATATAGAATCATCAAAATCTGTTAAGAATTGACAAAGATATCACCAAAATTGTTGTACCTAGTCGTGACTTTTAAAAGTATTATGTTGTTTTTTAAACTTGACGAGATAAATACTAATCCCACGCGAACAATTTTTTTATGGGACCATTTCAAGATTGTTCTCTATACAAAAGCGATTACGACGGAATAAATACTAACCCAACGCGAACAATTTTTTATGGGACCATTTCAGAATTTTTCTTTATACAAAACCGATTACGACGGAATAAATACTAATCCCACGCAAACAATTTTTTATGGGACCATTTCAGGATTGTTCTTTATACAAAAGCGATTACAACGGAATAAATACTAACCCCACGGGAACAATTTTTTTATGGGACCTTTTCAGGATTTTTCTTTATACAAAAGCAATTACGACGGAATAAATACTAATCCCACGCGAACAATTTTTTATGGGACCATTTCAGGTATATTACTAATTTATTAAATACGTTGACATTAAACTTTTTTTGTACAAATTGTATTGTATACATTTTAAAAGAGACGAATACATTGACAGGACTTGTTTATTGATCATTTTAGTTGTTTATTTTTTTCCAGCTCATCGAAGAATGAGAACAGTAACCAACTACTTCTTGGTGAACCTCTCGTTTGCTGACCTGATGATGGCCTCTCTCAACTGCCTCTTCAACTTCATCTATATGCTTCACAGGTAAGAAAATGACTTATTTAATTTTTTTTAAATTATAATATTTTTTACCCTTGTGTTAAAAGTCGGTTGACATTTTTTAACGCGATCTTTTTAGTAATTTTTCATTGTGTATTTAATCCTAGCGCGTGAATAGCGTACCTATGTTAGGTGAGATAGCATACGATTAGGCCTCGCCTACCGACGAATTGGCGCCGTTTTGACTAGTTTACCCTAATATAATAAGTACAAGCTTAACTCATTTTTCATACGTTTACACCTCTATCATTATAAAACTGTTTTGTTCTAGTGACTGGGTGTTCGGGGTGTGGTACTGTCAACTCAGCAACTTTATGGCGAACGTGACGGTCGCGGCGAGTGTGTTTACTCTCACAGGCATTTCATTCGACAGGTAAGTAGTTTAGAACTTTATAACAAGCATAAGACGTTCCTAGAATTCTAGCTTATTAAGATCGTCTGTGGGGAAAAAGTTGTATGAAAAACAGCATCTTTTACTTAAAACCGGATACTGACCGGATACGGAACCATCCATTCGCAGCAAGCGTGAAACGTTACGCCGTGTGCTAAAATCGTATCGTTGCTCGTTGCGAGCGCTTTCTTTCCCTGTAAGTACTGACTGCACGGACGATCACTTTGTAAGACGTTTTAATAATATAATTTAAAACACGTAAAAAATAAAAAATAAATTGACTGCGATTTGAAAATAAAAATTGGTATAAGTTATTTGGAAATGCGGCACTTATTTCACTATCCATATGTCCCAATTTCCCATTCATATTAAATATTTAATGTTTTGTTCTTATCCCCTATTTAAATATTACCATCACGGGAATATTCTCTGTAAAATAACCAAAGAATTATCAAAACCGGTTCATATTTGAGAAATGAAGAAGAAGAAATCAACGAACTTATGTATGTACATAAAAAATATATATAAACTCAAGTACATACTCTTCCTTTTTTCGAAATCGATTAAAATATGGGGTTCACCATCTCCCCACGGTCGGCAATTGTAGCAATAAGAAAAACAAATAGGGTGATAAAGTATTTTAAGGACACTGAATTTAATTACGTGAATTAATTAGTTTTCCTTTTAGTGGCCCATTCCAGGATAGGTCTCATTGACTTTCTCTGCCAAATAGGTTTTAGTAAGTTCGTTTGTATTGAGTTATTTAAGGAACAACAGAGGCCTTCATGATAGTATTGAACCGGTCTATCCAGGTGTGTAGACGTCTATTTTAGTGTCTATGTACGTATGTATAGGTGATATATAAACTAACTAGTGGGTTTTTATGATTTCGTCCACTAGTGGACAAAAGTTGAAGTGAATAAAACCAATAACACCTTATTTCTTATTTGATAATAATTAAAATTTACAAAACTGTTTATAGTATAAAACTTGACATGTCTAAGTGCTTATTTTGTAAGCCTATAGAAATAAAGTTATTGACTTTGACTTCAGAAAACCCATACAAAATTGAAACGTCTAGACGACGACGTCTCGATTCTATCACACCACACCCAGGAGCTCTGAACCCTAACTATGGTTCGAGAAGTGATCGTGACATATTCTTTTTGTATGCGATTTAGTACAGAGCCTCTATCCTGCAGATAGGGAACTACGCAAATCCCATACAAAAATGAGACGTCACGATATCTCGATACAATCGTAAACCGGGCTCAGGGCTCTGTAGGCTTAGTACCAGTAAACACAATAAGATTACGATTTATGTAATCGAGATTGGCATCTTATACGAATAAGGCTTAGAATGTTATGGTAGTAGACACAAACGTGGTGTAGCCAAAAGAGAGACCCAAGAAGTTGAAGTGAACATTTATCTACAATTGAAATGTTGGCGCCCAAACTATTGAATTTACCAATGATATTGTTTTTGTCTACACTGTCTGAAATTAACAGCTCGCATTTTGAATTTTTTTATGTCAAACCAATTTTTTGACATTCATCTGTGATGGTTTTAAGTACTATTTACCTCTATGGTTTTAAGACTACTTTTAAGATCATCAAAAACTGACCTCTCCACCCAGAGTTCCTTCATCCAAATACCAAATATTGAGACGTTGAATTATTGGTTGGATGACAGGGCTAAATATGACCGGACCAAGAGGGTCGCCCTACTGACAGCTAACAGCGGATGAAATCACATTATGCCTGTAAATTAATTTTGACGGTGAACATTGCATTTTGGCATTGCCAGAGAAAAGGGTAAATTTCTGGAATTTTCTTTGATTTCATTTAGCAAGGCATTTATCTACGGAATTGAAGGCATTATTGACGTCTACTTAAGAATTACCTCCCCATGATTTTGTGAAAGCTCTAATGGATATAATGTAAAATGAGCTAATACAAAGAACAAATAGGTACTAAGTTCATCAATAATAAAAAAGCTTTCAAAGTCTATTTTAGTCCTTTCTTTGAGCAAATCATAACTTTTTTACGCTTAAAATATTTACTTTCTTTTCACAAAGTGAAATATAAAGAAAATTAAATCGAAGTAGTAATGCGTGTGCCGTAGTTTGCAAAAAAAGATATGAACCTGTTGGTTGAATAAGTATCTATAAATAGACATATATTTATGCACACTTTGTATAGGTACTTAGGTATATTTTTTTTTAGTGAAGGTTAAACTTTTAGTCATCAGCTAGTCTAGCCAAGTTGCAAATCTATGATTGCTAACGCTATAGAAAACTAAGACAATGTATGGGAATCACTGTCCCTCTCATACGGACGCAAAATCCTATGTCTATCTTTTCACGAAATGGCGTGTATGCGCTTTCTAAAGCGATGCGTGATCTGCTGGTTTCGTCTATTTCGTAGCATTAACTTATTTGATGTTATTTTACAAGCATTAAAAAGTCCTCGAAATCACTATGTTTAGTTGAAACGGCAAACACACAAAAACGGCAGATCTTATATAATTTTTTATCGGACCGCCTTAGTATCATTTTAAGTAAACGAATTTCTATATTATTTTCAGTCTGTATTATCCCCCTGCAGAGTAAAGACCTTCCTCCCTATCTTCTAGCTTTTCCTGTCTCCAGATGCCGAATTTAATCGAGAACCTCTGCGTGTCTAACAGTCGTCGGTTGAAAAAGCAATAAACGCATTAATGTTCAAAACGCAAATTTCACTGTACACTATTTTTCAGGTATCAAGCTATCGTCAGGCCAATGCGGCCGCGAATGTCCAAGACCTGTTCCCTCGTCATGATCGCTGTAATCTGGCTAAGCGGAATGCTGCTGGCAATACCGTGCCTGCTTTACTCCACCACAAAGGAATACAGGTAAAAACGCTTTCATCATCTACAACGTGAACTGGTCCACTGCTGAACAAAGGCCACCCGCTGGTAAGGTTGCATTATATTCTGGGGGTATGACCCTATGGGTAATTCCCGTTACGCCGACGCGACGCTGGCCATGCGGGTGTGGATAACAGTTTGGTATTAAAATTGATCTGCAGGAGGCGCTACTGCCTGCCTCCTGGTGGTTATTCCTCAATCGCCGCTCACCACATCAGCGAGAAGAGTTAGGGTGGTGCAAATTCAATGGCGGCACCACATGGTCAATATGCTTTACTTACAATGACATTGACCGTCGTTGGAGGAAAAGGGCTTTTATATTCGTATAGATGTCAATTAGTTTTCTGTTCCATGGTATTTGGGCTTTTAGAGACTGTGAGTTCTGTTATTACAAACTATTTTACGTTTAGACGCATATTGCAGTCACCAGTCATCTACAAAAGACAGTCAACTACAAAACATTTTTTATATTTTTATTTATTTTTGATTCATAATTAAGTTTTATTAGAATGTAAGATTTAACTCCACTCGTGTACCATTTTATTTGGACCTCGCACGCATCTTCCTCTTTTTTCGCTTTAGCCTACGTAGACGCTTCTTACGCCACTTAGCTCATTAGATACTTCGGAAATAGTCAATTAGCCAAAGCTCGTATGACTACTCAAATATTTCACGTTATCTACACCTTGCATACAAGGTCGTGTGTTTACTGACCGATAGTGATTCTCCTAGTAAAATCATGAAACATAAATCTTCCATTGAAGGTAGCTTAGAATACGGGTTTTCAATCATTTTAGTACTAGGCTGGTTGCACTGAATACTAAAAGGCTCTGAATATTCTTTGCGGGCTTACAGTGGATTATCCCTGACGTTTAGCAATAGCTTAATGAGCTTCAACGGTTAAAAAAATACCTCTAGGAACTTGTCTCTTAGATAGGATTCGTATTCTCTGCTTTTTAATTACTTTCTACATTTTACTTTTTAGCTTTCAATTTAAAAGATAGTTTGAAAGGTTTTTTTCATTAAACCGTTTCTTACCTCCTTATTCATAAGGGTCTTGGTCTGTTAACTTAAAACAGTCGCTAAGCTGTTATTTCTCGCTCTGACTTATGTCAATAGAAGAAGACAGGGTGAGAAATGGCAATGCTTTAAGTTACCAGACTATTATAAATCCATATTCATAATACTTTTTTTTTAATAAAACCGTTTCTACCTCCATATGCTTAGTAGTGACAAAAAGAAATAGAAAATTGAAATAATTTCATCGATATTTCGATCGACGCCATATTAAACTTTTTAACTGGAGGTGCACTGAAAGTCAAACATGTAGCAAGGTAGCCCAGAACTATTGCACCTATTTCCAATTTCGCGATAGTCGACCCTTTCATTATTGGAAAAATGGCTTGACAGGGGTCTTTCGTTGGCCGATTGAAAGTTCTCGAACACTTTTGGAAACATTAATCTACGTAATAAAAAAAGGTACGAATGTAGGTCACATTAAAAAAACCGGATAGTTAAGTAGTGACAGGTACAAAAACCTAACTATAAAAAATCGCATTCAAGTATTGATAGGTTAAATATTCAGCTTCATTTTCAGGGTACAAATTTAGCTTATCAAAATTATCAGGCATCTACCCTATATGAAGGCAAATATTTTCTGTGGAATGTTGGAGTTTCTAAAAAATATTGTTAAAGATATTTTTTTGAACTATATGTAAAGAGTGTGGAACTATATTCAGTAAGCAACAACGTCATTTATTTACAACGAAACAAAGTTAAAATTAGAAAGATTAAAAATGGACAAAATTTACTTAGACTTTCGCGATCTTTTAACATAGTTAACGATCGCTGTGACGCGAGATACGAGGGAAAGACTAATATAAGGTACGCGGTTAATGTCCGATAAATTATCACTTATTTATTTTAATGGATTAGATTCATAAACATTTAATATTTTCCATAAAATATTGTTATAACAAAATTGTGATCAAGTCTTTTGGAGATGTCTGTAGGCAGAACCCGTGTCTCTTTATCCTGAAAAAGGTTCGGCATTGTGTGTATCTTACAATAAACACGAAACATTTTTTCACTATTACGTCCCTAACACAGTTGACGCTATGAAAGAAGAAAACTTACGAACTGGAAAAGAGCGGGAGAGACGTAGCGATCAAAAGAATTATTATTATTGTTTTAGCTCATGGAAAAAGGCCAAGCGCCAGAGTTCTGGACTGTGCAAATACTTTTTTGTATAGGACTGTTATTGCAAATATTTTAATCCCTAAGACAATTTATTATATATTAATATTATTTATAACTTTACCGTGCCTAAGACTACTTATGAAAATGATAGATGCGAGGAAAGTACAAATTCAAAAATCTAACCGGAACTACGGACGAAAGACCTGAGAATCCATAACGGCTTAGTTTATGGATTCTAGTTTCCATATTGTCTTCCGGCAAGTCCTCAAGAAATGCTTACCTAGGTAAGGATAGTGTTCCACTTAGACAGTTATCCATAAAACGGATTTTCAATACGATTCTTTTGAATTTCGATTTCGATCGAATTTCGATTTAAAAATTCTATCTGAGCATTTATCAGACCAAAACGATGCATGACCAGAGTGCTGGTAAGTAGCATGTATTGCATGCATTGCATTGCCATCGGTGCCATCACCCAGCATCTTGGGCATGCATGCGATTGGTATTTGGATGTTGCAGTTGCGCTGTTTCTTGGTTGTTTGCAATAGTCGGCAGAGAGCTCAACCGTTTCGTGTGTATTTTATAAACACTTGTACCTAATCTATAAGTTTTACAAAGAGATCCAGCCTTTTACTAACTTTCTTATGTGACAAAGCGAGCCTAGACAGCGTTCATGTCCTCCACGGTGGGTGAACTTCTCCGAGTTGAAATCTGTTTCTAAGGGAGGCAAACTCTAAGTTTGCTCTACCATTACTCTGTTACCTATCAAATCGAATGCGTATTATTACTACCAGTTTTATATACTTATATATCGATAAATAGAAAAACTGGTCAGGTCAAAGTTGTCATTACGATTTTTATTGCAAGAAATATTGACAGTAACATACTCACACTCATTTATTCGCCGTAGGAGCACAAGTCACACTCAAAATCGGCAATCGTGCTTAGATTATCAAGCTATGAAACACACGAGTTAGAAAACAATCAAAGAACTTTGGAATAAATAAAAATAGGTAAATTAATGTATAAATCTGCTCTTAAATGGGCATCGTTAAAGTAATGTAAGTAATAACAATAATAATTAGATAGATAGATATTATTAGATTCAGCGACCATCGTCCCGATAGTTGTTTCAGAATTTGATAGGCCACACCTGTCGATACCTTCCTTTTGAATTCTGGCCACGATTCATTCGCCCAATTCTTTTACAAATCAAATTGACATCCAATAATAAACGCAGATTGTCACAATTTTATTTATTTTATTTTATTTTATTCGGAGAATAAACAGTTGTACATACTATTTATGTAAACTTACGACTAAACTTTTAACTATTAATATATCCTCGCATATAGTGACTAAAAAAACTGCTTGCTAGCGGAAAAAAATTAAGCATAGCTCTCCCTTGTTAACAAATGTAGGTAATAACAATGATTAAGTACCTAAGCTAAGAGTAAACCACTACTAACACTTAACAAAATTTATACAATTACTTACTAAAATTACTACATTACAATAATTAACAAGAAATTCACAAGAAAAGAACTGAAAAGAAAAAAAAACAACAAAAAAAAAGAAATATATAATATTCACTGAAACAATAGACTTGTGTTAGGAGGCTAACGCATCAAACCAGCGCCTTGTCAGGAGTTTCTTAACACCTTGCACTTTCGACTTTTTTCACAATGCCAACTGTTTGTGGTAAAACTGATGACAGATTCAGAACAAGTGGGCAAAACGACTTTTGTTGCACTAGCTAGCGAAGCAGTCTAGAGTAGAGTCACGAGCGTAGCGAGCGGCTCTTAAGTGATTAGTGAAGTGTAAAGTGAGCTTTAAATTAATAATAGTATAAGTATAAAGGTTTACTTATAAAAACTTTTACTTTTACTTATAAAAGTGAGCTTTAAATTAATAATAGTATAAGTAAACCTTTAGCTCTTTAGTTAAACATACAACTTTTCACCTCGACTAGCGAGAAAATATTTTGTTATTGCGGTCAAATGTCAGAAACTCATTTTGGTCAATAACCATGGAAGGTAAGAAAGCTTGAAACCTCTTTTATACTGCTAGTGAACGAAATTAATTATTTTCTATGAAGGTTGAATGCGGTCTAACCTCCTTCCCTTCTAACCTAAAATGAGAAAGATGCAACTCCCATATAAAGTCCATGTACCTGTTGTTCGGGAAATTATATAAAGAGCTGATATAATTCTATGATTTCGAACACTAAGTAGACCAGGACATCCTTGGGTTTCGATCGAAAAAATGAGAGCAGAGCCCTAATTCCACTAAATAAATTCACACGCTTCACAAAATTGGTATATCTAGGATCGTATCAGAATGACTCATTTTGGCATTTTACCTTTGAAAAAGAAACAACAGATGGCAGAGACGTGCGTGTGTCAAAAGTTTGAAGGTTGAAACCATTCTAATCAATCTCTCCGTGCAAATAGCACCGCACGCACTATCTAAAGTTTCCTTCATCTATGGAGATAGAGAAAAAATATCATTCTCAATGGAGGCGTGATGCCAAACAAAATGTAGTACATAATTGACATTCTGTAGGCGTAATCAATAGTAATTGATGTAGTGATTAGTCTCGCTTACAAAGTGACATCGACATTGATGAAAAATGGTGGTCAATCAGTACTTATAAATGTTATGCTAAATAAATCCGTATAGCTTTTCCATTGGACTCGAGGTTTTTTTCATCTATGAACGATTCTTGGTCGATACGTCAAGTAAAGTGATTTTTTAGTAGAATTCAGCCTTTATATCTATGCTAAGTGTAGCAAAGCTTTGTTTAGGGTCGTTATCTTCAAGCTATATCACAGAATAACTATTATAGTACTAATGTAGCCTAAGGTTATAGAAAATTCTTTTTGTATAAACCTAAACAGAAGATAGCAGTCCGATGAATTTGTCATACCTACAATGCCAAATTTGTCTAGATTTTTTCTATGAATATGTATGTAGGTGTAACTACAGCTGAATTAAAAAACGAAGGATATAAAAGCTCTTCCTTAAGGGGCCTGCGGATAATGATTTGCCCATACAAACGTACTACCAAAATGATTTGTAATTCGAGCATATTTCCAGCATATGATGTGGTTTTTTTGTATTCGAATAGTATATATCTAGGTCCCTGGTTGTTTTTTCTTAATAATACACACCTATAATTGAATGTAATCAAAAATATGCAAAATCGAATTTTGCATATTTTTACGTCGAAAATGACATGTTTTCGTCCTATTTGTTTTGAATTAAAAACAACAATACCGTACGTTTTAATTGTTAAGGAACATAGCTTATATTGTCTAGTTACAGAATAACAACACAATGTCGAAGATACAACAAGTTTTCAGTCATCATTTTTGGTATTACGGAACATAATAATTCACGAATTGAAGTTGCGAGCAGCTGTCGCCGGATTTTTAATATTAGAAACGAGGTTATTTATCAATTTCAGAAATTCAAAATATGTTTATGAAAACCTCAAGAAGCTTATATCTTGTCATAACAAAATATAAGCTTCTTGGAAAACCTACCTCAAAATTCTTCAAAGATTCTATTTCTATCACATCCTAATAATAAGCGGTTACATGAAATGAAGGTGTGTTGGTTGGTTTCAGTCAATTGTTATGAAATACATATTCGGATTTGAGGCGAATTTGATGAGGGTTAGGCCAAAGATTCGGGACTCAAAAGGCCTTGACAATGGATTCAGTTTAATCCAGTGGTTGCCTGAGAACGATTAAACTCGCAGTTCTCGATGATCGCATTTATACAAGCGCGCATTATCTATATTCGGATGTGACACCGCTGCTGTGTTTGTGTGCGTAACTGTCTAGCTTACCGTGTTTACAAAATATTTTTATTGCTATTTTTAGAGAACCCTAGTGTCTAGTTAAACTTATCTTAGGATTTAAGATACTATGAACGAAAAATATGTAATCTTTTTTTCAATAAATAATATCTATCTATCTATCTATGTAGTTGCGAAATTCCTGTTATATCGACCAGCGATTAGCTACTCGTTTTTTTAATCACAAGATGTCACCACTTGTTCAGTCCTGGTGGACAGAATCTCGCATCTTGGCAGCTTATAGAATTTTTTTTGAATATCATCACTGCTGGGTCGATAGGCATCCCAAAGTTTGTTGCATTCCCCACGATCAATATTTTTTGTACTTTATGATATTTGACCCCATAACTACCGTATACTAAAAATATTCTATTTTTTTTTCTTTTATGGCGCACGAAATTTATTATTATTTTCAATTTCAAGTAAATAGCTGTAGGTATTTACTTGAAATTGAAAATAAGTTGTTGCAGGTAGTGGCTGAAATATTTAAGAGGGAAAGAGGGTGGCCAGAGCGAGTGTCAAGGGTTTCGAAACCGATCCCGAAACCCTAAAAACAGTTAACAAATCGTCTCAAAAAACAAACCAAACTGTTTCTGATAATATTTTTGGAAAATTAACCCTGTTTAGTCATTTTCGTTTAAGTACGTCACGCTAGGAAATTTCAGTACAATAGATGATGGCCCTGCTTAGAACTAAAAGACCTGTCCCTACAGATAACGAGGAAAACTAAGTTGATTTACTTTGTTTTGCATACTTCATTTATAAACGGGATAGTTTATATTTAACTTTTCAATAAGGTTCCATTTCCTGGAACGTTCAAAGGATAACCAATTCTATGGTCTTGCATTAATGAATCAAATTATCTTTGTCCTCAGATCAAAAGGAACTTTGAAAACAGCGTGCCTTCTTCTCTGGCCAGACGGATTACCTGATGTCTCGTACATGGATTTCGTGTGAGTAAAGTTTTCCAATTTGCTAACTCACCGCTGTGGCTTTACAGTTCATGTTGGAATAAAAAAGGGTAAGGGAAAAGTTGTTAAAATGGAATGCTCTATAGCTCTACACTGTTCCTAATGAAGTTTTTTGTTCCGTGAAATTGAATAACCCGGTAACTTCGTTTTAGCAGTTTATGCATCATGTGTGTATATGTAAGTGTGTGAACGAATGCTGAATAAATCTACATTAAAAAATTATCTACTTTTAGGGTTCCGTACCTCAAAAGGAAAAAAAAGGAACCCATATAGGATCACTTTGTTGTCCGTCTGTCCGTCTGTCAACCCTCTTCTCAGGAACGTGTAGAGTTGTTGAGTTTAAATTAACATCATTACTCCGGTCCGTAACCTCTTGGAGCCGTGATATAAATAAAACTTCTAAGGTCAACGCAATCAACAGTTACAGGCGTGTATGCCCGATTTTTTTAGAATTTCAAGATAATCACATGCACACAAAACTTATATGGTACTTCCCGTGGCCCTAGAATTTTAAAATTTGGCAAGAAGCAATAGCACAAATTAAGGCAAAAATCGGAAAACCGTAAATTTCAAGTTTATTCACAAAAAAAAATTTATTCTCGCCATGGACCAAAACCTATAGGCCAAGAAACAAGGACTTATACTACGAATAGACTGAGCTAGGTGCATTTTAAGGACATGGCCCTTCAGAGGCCGAGTAAAGATTTATAACTTTAAATTAATTACCTGCTCTGCATTTTCTATCACCCATGTAATTAGCAGCACTATGAGTAAATGCAAATTAGGCGACCACGGACCCACTGTGCATGTTGAACATTTGGTTTAATTTAATAAAGCCTGTCTGAATTTATTTGGGCAGCTCGTGATGTTTTTTTTATTGAAATGCCAAAAGTTTTTTCAATGTTGTTAATGCAACAGTATGTGGCGTGTCTGCGAATAAGGGCTTTTCCACCAGAGATGTGCTATGTTGCGATGTTTCCAGCTGACCAATAGGATCGCTCCATTATTTATTTGTTTGTTTATCTTAGGGAAACAAAACGCTTTAGAACTAGAAAATTAAACACTCAACATAAGAGAAAATTAAGTGGCAAGTGAAAAAACGGCTAATAATCATAAATCCGGCACAAATTTGACCGAAACAATTAAGCTCCTCTGATACAAATCCAGCATGTGCACGATATATATGCTTACATTTTGGAAACTTTAAAACTGTGCACTTACGATACTAAAAGATAGAACCAACATTTTTTTATGCCAAACGGTCAGAAGCTAATAGATCTGACATAGTCATTGTTCGATTTATGTGTTCGTAACAAAATTAATAAATAACTTACTTAATTTGTGATTTCACGGTTGTAGCATAAACATCCCTCTCTCCTAGTCAACTTTCAATTAAACTTTTGCGGATTATAATAAAAACAGAGGGTGAGAGAATAATTTGTACATAACAAGTAGTTATTATTAGTTAAATCAAATGAACGAACGTTGTCCGTTTGTATCACAATTGTCTTAAGTAGGGTATTGGTAATCCAGGTCAGAAAAATCAGCTTAAAATCTATTTGGGACCGTTTTAATTAGTAGACGTCCGGATGCAGCGGCGCTTTCATTTCCGTTCTGCTCACAGATTTGTTTCACCTTTAGCCATTAAATAACATTTTAAACACCGATTTAAAGTGTTTAAGGTTTAATGTGTGTATTTATCAGCAGATATTTGTTCCGGGTGTTCTGGTCGTTTTCTATGTATAATTAAAAACTATCCATGCATTGTATTGTATTATGTAGGTAGGTAAATCATTTATCTAGTACCCATAACACAAGCTCTGCTTAGCTTGGGGCTAGATAATGCTGTGTCAATTGTTCAGCATTGTTTATTTATTGTGTATCTACGTATCTGTGTGTCAAAGTCTTCGGCATTGTACCTACCAAACGGATGCTCGGTTATCGGATTCGTTGTTTTATTGCCAGGTGACTCCATCGACAGTGCACTTTAAAACTATGTTTATTGCTTTATTTAACGTTACATTATTACCTTTTGTATAGTAGACGCCCAGGGTTCCAATTCTGCTAACCAATCGCTTTAATTTTAAAATATTCGTCTCAGAATGGTCATGTCCTGTAGAATCTCCAGAAAGAAAGAAACTCCAGATATTTTGTTCCGTTGCTATTTGCACGAAGAGATTGTTAATGGTTTTAAACTCGACGTGTCCCTCCATGTGTACCTTGTTACTTTTAAAAGGTAGAAGATCAATACCATTGTCATAGTGAAGTGATTTGCTTAGCAGAATAGGCCCCTTGAGTATTTACTGTTATAGTAAATTCGTAATGGAATTCAAGTTACCTACCTTCTACTAAGTCAACAATGCCCAAAATTACGCCGTGAAAATCGTTTATAAGGGTTACCTTACCGGAAGTTCCCATCCTATGCTAATTCATTCGCACTTCCTGTCATCACGTTATGTAATTTGCTCTTACAGTGTTCAAAGTCAGTTGTTATTATACATATTTAAATACCACCTTTCAGGAAGTTAATGAAGCTTTTGACAAATAATTATTGAGAGAAAGAGAAAACATTTCCACAAACCACCTCCGTGAACTCCTGTCTAGTCTTTCTGATTTTTATAAATAAAACCTGAAGGCTTACAAATTTATACGCAGAAAACTTTAAAAATACTGAATATATCAGACTGAAATTTAGCATAAATTAATGTGCCTATAATACACCGATTATAAGGCCATTTTGGAACGAAAACTTAGTAAAAACTGATAACAATAACAGAAAACAAAAAGGTTAAACAGCGAGACTATCACTATTAAATAGTACATTACGTCCGAGGTCTGTAATGCGTGGGTAGCGGGCCACGGTTGAAGATGGCTGAAAGCGAAGCGTAGCTCAAGTCCAGGCTATCACAGCGCGGTCAGCATTGCAGCTCTTGATGGCCGCAATGCTGTATTGAGAATGACATCGAAGTGGACCCGTAAAAAAATAGTCGAGGGATAAGTATTTCTAACCGAAAAACTTAAAAAACAATCAAATTATTGTTTTCTATGTCTTCTATTGTGTAAACTTGACTTTCAGTAGATACAATACATTGCGGTGAAGTAATGTTGTTTTTATAAAAACAAACTTATCTATCTTAGTAAATTCAAGTAGTAATTGACAAATATATTGTTTGCGATCTCAGCTTTCTAATGCAGATCAGATGCTGAAATTCCTTTGTTTCTTTGTTATTTATTTGTTTTTGTTCATTCAACTGTAGCAATTTGATTCATAAAAGTTATGCTAATGGCAAATACTATTGATTTTATATATTGTGGATTCAACTTGTTTGGAATTAATATTTTATTTGATTTCTTTTGATCCAATCAAATCATGGTAAGTAAAGGTGACGTCATCGTGATCGAGAAACACATTAAATATTAACAAGATAAAGTTAAAAACTACAACCCGACTACGTGAAAGTTATAAAAGTTTGAAACATTTACATTGACAAAATAGAATGACGTATCGGTCATATTTGATAGGCATAGAGTTGAAAATGAAAATAGGTCGTAGGTATTGTAATTTTTCTCTATGGGGCCTGCAGCCTGCGGCTACCTAAACTTTAATACGCGTTTTGAAGGCTTATTCGGGGTCGGAGCCCTAAATCCTATAGCCTATAACCATCGGGGTATTGAGACGAATCAATCGATACATAATTTGTTGAAATCGAACCAGTAGTTTCAGCGCTACGTGGGAACAAAGAAATCGGCCACATACATACAAACATACAAATATACAAACATACAAACATAGGGTGCTAACCTCATAACCCGCCCCTGTTGGTAGTCGGGTAAAAATAGAGTACAGTCAGCGTCAAATTGATATGACCGTCCAGAGTAGGTAGTCAAACGATCTGAAAAACATAAAAGCAATTTGATATACGCAGTTCGAATCATCATATTATTGTAGCACCCAAGGTGTTCAAAATATCTTACTACTCATTGTTTCATATTTATATGAACAGGTTGTTCAAAATTATCTTCGCAAACAAAGCTCTCAAAGCTGGTATGCAAACACTTTTGGGTGAATACTTGAAATGTCATAGATAAGTACATAATCTCACTAATATTATAAACGTGAAAGTTTAGATGGATGGATAGATAGATGGATGTTTGTTCCTTTATCACGCCAGAACGGCAAAGCGGATCTGGATGAAATTTGGCATAGAGATAGATTATAGTCTGGAATAGGACATAGGCTACTTTTTATCCCGAAATTCTTACGGGAACGGGAACTACGCGGGTGAAACCGCGAGGCGCTGCTAGTAACAAAGAAAATTACAATCAAATAATAAAAGTAAGTTAAAACTAGTATTGACAATTGAAACGATTGAGCTAACTGATGTTGCAAAACAAATAGATACTTGAAATATCATAGTCACTGTAGGTAAACCGTGTTGGCGTGAATCTGGAGATGTAATACGCCACGTTACAATTGGCCGTCCTCGAAAATCTGACTTACGTCAAGACAATGCTCTGATCGAAAAGGTGCGAGAAGATCGCTTCATAAATACACCCCAATTGGCTACTGTTAATAATCTGCTTCAGAGTGCTTTTATGTTTTTCAGATCATTTTGACTACTCTAGATGCTCATATGAAGCTGACTGTACCTAGTTGCCTGCCACTTCATTAAATTAGCCTGTACCTAAGGTGACTCACATCACCTTCTTCAAAAATACACTGGCGCAACTTGTACTTGAAATGGTTGCCATAAATCGTGTCTATGTAAAGAGTTACTACTTAAGATGCTATAAAGTGTTTGTAATAGGCTTTTAAAATGTTTTATAGTTTGGTAAACCACGATGTTAAAACTGAAAAAGCTCTCAAGTGAAGTATCAACCTGAAATAAATGTTCTCCCTCATGGCCCACCAAAAATGTTGACGGCTGATGATTTGTAAATGAAAAGTTTGAAAATGGACTTTGTCCTATTTTTTTTATACAGGGTTATTGGTAAATTAGTGACAATACGTGAACTTTCAAATTAAACCTCTCTAACGAACGATTATTGAATTGTGGGGGGTACCCATTACCAATACCAAAATTAAGAATTAAGACCTGGGTTCTTCACAAACGTGTTTGTGATGATGGGTTGAACCTGCAGTTCACGTAGCAGCGCTATTTTGGTTATTGAGTTACGTCCTTGTCCTCCACCAAGGGTAGGCTTGGTGGTAGGTCAAACGCAGCCTTGGGTATAAAAGGATTAAGTACAATTTGTATATTATTGTAATTCTGCAGAGTATCAGACAAATAAATACGAACAATGCAATGTTATAATCAACTAGTACGTCATAACTTCCAGCTTTATAGATACCGAATTGCTTCACTACTAAAGTTTTATGGTCGACTGATTCCATCAAGACCTTATTTTGGCATCGTTTCAACTCGGAACTTGGTTGTTTCAACATAAGGGCGGCTACATATTTAGGACATCCGTTTCGCAATATCAATTCGAGATTCCGTAAAAATATTCATACATATTTGGGTAGCGCGGGATTGTTATTTTTATTGCAGATAATTAAAACGTCTCGACTATAGATGCGAAAAAAAAAGTTTTTTTAATTTTGACATTTTTATTGTATCAGCCTCTAATGAGTATGTTTTAAAAAGTTCGTATATATATAGCTTTTACTTTTAGTCTGGCTTCGGTTTCCGACGGTTGTAAAGCGGGGAATTATTAATTAGTGCGATATCTGATACCTAGAAAACCATAGCAAGGAACTCCACGAACAATAATTACTTTTAACGTCGATATAAGCATTGGATCTCCTGAATGATATTGATATTAACCTCAAGATATTTTTCCTTTTAGGAGAGCTCAAGGTACTTAATATACCTAGATGAGCTAATAATAAATTGCAGTACTACTACAATTACATACTAAATTATTATTAATAATACAAAATTAGGCTTGGTTTAAATTAAGTAACCAAGCTAAATTTAGTATACTGAGCTCTAATTTATTTGACAAACTCCAGGACTCTAATGACAAAAAAAAATAGAATTCGTTGAAAATTTCATTACTTAAGCAACGTTTCTCAGGAATTTTGGGTCTCTCGTAAAATTACAAAATGTTCGCTGAAACATAACATCAGTAAATTACCTCAGACGACCTTAGTGGCTCAGGGGGTGAAGGTCCACCTGTGACGCAAGAGGTTCGATTCCAGCCTCGAAATAAACATTGAAATTTGTTCCGGATGTTCTGGGTGTATTCTAATTATCTACCTGTATGTATGAGTATAAATATAATTTATTTTGTTTAGATTTGATGAACTAGATTTAGATTTATTAATTATAAACACTACAATAACAAAATAAAACCATTACAACTGTATATACTTATATCTATTGCCTAAAAATCTAAGCCATCACCAGAAGGCAGTGTGCCCAGAATGCTGGCAGCATTGCCACGGATGGCAATACTTATTCGTTGACCGAAATAAAAGCCAGCATTCCGATCTCCTGTGAACTCTATGAGAAGTTTTGTGAGGTTTTTGTATACTTCGTGTACCCCAGGACCCGGGTTTCCACCCCAAACGGCTCAAATAGGTAACCTCGATCAAGATTTAATTATTTTCGCCGTTTGAGGGACTCTGCTGATGTTGCTTCGGAGTCCTTACTGATGTCCCTGCAAGATGAGAAGGTACTAGGGTATCTACACAACAAACTAAAGGCCGACCCATCTTTCAAGATATGAGGGTCATACTCATACCGTCAGGCCTTTTACCATCATCTTGCATAAGGCCACATATGGTTCGAGAGTAGCTGCCACTCTGACGCTTGTAAAAGCCCGACGGATGATGTCATTAATTGTATTGTAATGAGACACACGACCTACACTAGAAACACATGCCAGTGCATGATGACCGAACTTATCAACGGTTTTACCACACTGGCAACGGTGTGCAACTAAGCAAGGAGAACCTAAACGCAGAGAGGTGGCCATTCGAAACGTGTTATTATCTAAAAGGGTACCTAGATTTTTGGAAGGCAGAACATGTAACCAAAGCCCTGATTCCCACTTGGAAACGGCGAACAAACGAGCACGTTCTGATGAGCTGGTAGACGTATTTATAAGTTTTTTCCGTACCAACTCACAAAAGCGGCTCATCCCACAGTCTCTGAGAAGAAAGGACTTTGGGCAGATTAGTGTCAGGACAGTGTCAGGGCTATTTTCCACGACGCTAAGCTTCATTGAAACCTATTATTTGTATGTCTAAAATATTTTATTCATTTAGTACCCATAACACAAACTCTGCTTGGGGGTTTGATCACGCTGGCAATATATATTTTTAAATTGAGACAAAAAAGATGAACCGACTTTGATTGAGTTTTTTTTCCAGATATCAAGTGTTATTCTTTGTGGTAACGTACGCAGTGCCAATGCTGGGCATGACATTCTTCTACTCGGCGATGGGCCGCGTCCTTTGGGGCTCCCGGTCAATTGGAGAGCTGACACAGAGGCAGGTGGACTCGATACGGTCCAAGCGAAAGGTGAGCTTGTTCTTCCAGCAGTAGAGTCTAAAGTTACTTTCATTCTACACAAGTAACGATTTTATTTGGCTTACGTTCCGCGGAAGGTTCTCAAAAGACTCATCAGATGAAATGAAATTTTATGTGTAATCTTTTAGTTTATTTTAGAAGTTATTATTATTACTACACAGGCTAGATAAGAATTTTAATCTTACCCTTAAGTTTAAGTGTGGGTAGGAATTAATTATTAGTCGTTACCCACACATAAACTAAAGATTTCAAGTTCCATCTATATGCCATAAATTTTAGCCATAGATTTTCTTAGAATTTACGATAGCGCCATAAACCACCGTATCGATCTTTGTATGAAGCATAAAGTTAAGTTGGGTACAAACCAAGCGGCAACCGCTAGTTAGTTTATATTTAGAGGCATCAGCTTTATCCATTAGCTTCGTCCATTGGACTTGGTTTTAAACGGGCTGTGACTGAAAGTGGAAATTAATGAATCATCCTGTATTACAGTAGAGATCTTCCATTGATGGATGAGGAAAGCTTGGTGCTTGATAGGTAAACAATGAAATTGGTTACTTTGATATGTTTACCTACGGGCAATATTTGAAGGCTTAAGGAGTATGTACATTATCCAGTACCGCTACCACCCAACACAAATGCATTCAAATTATGTTATCTCAAGATAGTTTGAACAGTGACAAAATAGCTTCCCACAAGTTTCAAACGACGACCTCTGTGGCGCGGTGGGCCAAGGTCTGCCTGCAACGCAACGGTTGCGGGTTCTATTCCCGCCTCGTGACAAATGTGTGTACGATCTGCAGACATTTGTTCCGGGTGTTCTGGTAGTTTTTTATGTATGATAAAAATATGTATCTATATTATTATATTACATTATGTACATCAGTTATCAAGGACCCGTAACACAAGCTTTGCTTAGCTTGGGGCTAAATAATGCTGTATAAATTGTCCAGGATTATAAAATATTTATTTATTTAAACGAGTGGCCCGCGATCTTTCTGCCGTCAATATGAATCGTCTAAATATTACGAGTAAAGGGCCAGATTCCACCAAGTTAGGTGAGATGAACGGCGAAGATATGTGTTTTAAACAATCAATAGAACGTCATTATTCACGCATCTTCTCTTCAGCTCAGCGTAGAGACCACTATGCGGAGATGTATCATATTTGTATACGAAGAAACATAGAAAGATTGCAGCGGAGATGTGAGCTGTGCCTTGCATATCTGGCGTTGTTTGAGTTCCGTTCCTACGGTACTTTTTTTGCTATAGTGCTTACCACTTTGGGTATCTCTAACAAATGAAATAAGTGCCACCGGCGCTATAGTCCGTAAGAGGTCCCAAAGATTTTCGGTTGGACCGACTAAGGGTTTCGTGGCTTAGGTGGTTAGAGCACACCCGTACTGAGGGTGGGGCGCGGGTTCGAGTCCCGCCGAAACCGAAAATTCTTGGGAACTTATTTCATGTCTTAGACTTAGACACCTACGGTACGACAGTGTTTTTTTGGAATTTTGCATCTGTGTCGTGGAGGACATATACTTAATATAAATGTTTGTATAAGAGACGCGTGAACACCAAAAATTTGTAGCAGTAGATGTTGCTGGAAAAATTCTATTGTTTTCAGGGATACTTAGTCCCGTTATTTGCAGCTGTTGAGCACAACAACCAAGAAATTCAATAAAGTCAACATCATGTGCCGCCTCAGAATTTCAAATTACATTATTTTCTGTAGCATAGTTATTTTGACCAGATGGTGTTATTAATTTGCTTTAAATCCCATATTTTGGCTTAAAGTTTGGCGTTTAAGTTTTAAGTTGAAATTGCTTTGAATCCCATCCAACAATGTGTAACAGTGAAGAAACTGGCAATTGACGTGAGCCCACAAGCTCTTAAACGCATGAACCTTATCTAAACTCTACCAGCCTGTTAATCCCGCTGACTGATCGGTAAAATATTTCATTCAATGGATCTCCATCCGGGGAGCCTGGGTGTAAGCTATTTCGGTTTCTATCCTTGAGTTACATAAAAAAATACATACAATTTTGACAAGTTGACGACGAAGCTGTCAACGTCAAAATATCCCAATGTCAAACTAGTTCTAGTGTTTTTATTTTTATTTTAAAGTTACTGAACGTTAAACCTCTTGAGTATTAATGATACTCACACTTGACTTTGTTTTGCTCGACTCCATTTAATTACTGCAATGTATCCTGTTATATCTGTTTGTAAATTTGAATTAGAATTGCTTAGAAATCATTTAGAACGGGATATTTACCATGATTCGTCAGTGTTGTGTGTCGTGATCGAGTTGCGTTCGAAAGTGAAACCGGTGGTAGTGGTAATGTTCGTAGCAAAAGACAAAGAATGAGGGTAGATCGGTATGTCTGCCAACAAAAACCAACTCGCAGTGACTTTAGTCTTGCTTTAGTTCTTCCGTGATCATGGCGCATGAAACTGTGCCGAAATATTGGAAAACTCAAAAATTTAATTTTATTAGAATTGCTTAAATCGAGCGAAAAATGGGCAAGTGTGAGTAATCTAACCACTGACTTTTACTTCGGTTATACGAGCGTTGACGCAAAAAATTCCCTCATCGACTGGCTCCATTCCGCCAGAAAGTTGCATGTATTTTTGAGAACCATATTGGCAACCGAAATCGTTTATGACCATTCTCCCCAGATGGCCCATTCAATGGGAATTGGTTATTTTACTGTAATCGCACTGCTGGATTGGCATCAACTTCGGCTTCGGCCCACATCCGTTTCTTCGGTATGAAGTAACATTTATGTTATTCTACTATATCTGAAGAACTATACGCATGTTGTAAGTTCCCAAAAATTTTCGGTTTCAGCGGGACTCGAACCTGCGTCCCACCCTCAGTACGGGTGTGCTCTAACCAATTAAGCCACGAAGGGTTTCGTGGCAGTCGGTTCAACCGAAAATCTTTGGGACCTCTTACGGACTATAGCGCCGGTGGTTTTTGGGAACTCATTTCATTTCTTAGAGATACCCAAAGTGCGTACCCAAACCTTATACACATGTTGTTAATAAAAAAAATATCTATTTTCAAAGGTAGTGAAGATGTTCATCCTGGTGATTGTGATATTCGGTATCTGCTGGCTGCCGTACCACTCGTATTTCATCTACACTCACTTCGAGCCTTCGATACTCTACATGAAGTACGTTCAGCACATGTACCTGGGGTTCTACTGGCTCGCCATGGCAAATTCCATGGTCAACCCTATCATCTACTACTGGATGAATGCCAAGTAAGTCATTTAAAAATACATAGTACTTAATAAAAGTTTATCACAAGCATCATATCCACGGTGCATAGCTCAAAGGATTAGCAAGCTGAAGTGGCAGTGGGCTGACCATATCGCGAGAAGAACCGACAACTGCTGGGGTAAACGTGTTCTTGAGTGGAGACCGCGACTTTTCGGTATTCCGTGCTTTCGGTGTTCCGTTATGCGGCCTGACGTACTTTCGGTATTTCGTTATGCGGTTTCCTGATCTTTCGAGATACCGTTCTCCGGTATTTCGAGCTTCGGTATTCCGTAGGACAGTCATTTACTTGTACAGGGAACTCTACCTTAGCAATAGCTTACCTGTGGTTGACTAGACTCTAAAGTTATCCATACAACAGCATTTTAAATGCATTATTATGATGTATTTCTGTTGCTGCTATACTAACAAATATTAAAAAACACAATAAAATAAAAATTTAAGGGGGCTCCCAAAAAAACGGCAAAAAAATCACGTTTGTTGTAACAAACGTGATTTTTTTGTCGTTTTTATAGATAATGGTACGGAACCCTTTGTGCGCAAGTCCGACTCGCACTTGGCCGGTTTTATAATTAATATAGGTAACATAATATTTTATACGAAATTTTTGAATATTTTTTGTGAACAAGCAAAGTCGCCTGTCACTAACATGTTCAGTGTTTACACATTTACCTTGTTTCCTTTTCAACTGAAGACTACAAACGTGTATATTGAATACCCTCAAAAAGCAAATTGCTTGTTTTTATTGCAGCAGTATTTTACAGTATACTGTTTTTATTCTGCAGAACGACCATGCATGTTCACTGACAAGAATTTATTTTGCAAAAAGTTCAAGGATTATTTATGCTAAACTACATAAGTTTCTACACTGTACCTACCTACTGCGACTAGACTAATTTCGAAAACTATGCGAAAATTAATCTCGAAGTGATATTTACCCTAAGCTTTACAAATTCGTGTAAAGTGAAACTCAAACTATGCTAAGCTAATATATTTGACATAGGTTCTCCTAAAACGTTACGTTATTTACGAGTTAAAGTTGATTATCTTTAGCACCTAGGTTCATAAGTAATGTGAATTAAGTTTACGAAGCGAATATTTCATGGCATTGGTTTGAGTAGTTATAATAATTCTAGTTTATAACCAATTAGTAGAATAAAATTAAAACTAGTATTACCAATTGAAACAATTGAGCTAACTGCTGACTGTTGCAAACAATCTACAAGTAGCTCAACAACCGAAATGAAACACGAATTTACGTATTAGAGAATTCAATAGGCCAGGTAAAAAACTTTGTTTTGGATAGTAACGAATATAACTCGCTGGTTCTAAATCTAATCAGTACCGAGTTAGCCAAGTTGATTGGTTGTTGTTGTCAACTCCAATTAAGACGAAATAATCAATTTAAATTTTTCGAGTTTCGCCCGAGTCTAAATGCCTACGTGATTTCTTTATCACTGCCCGCCCCGGCGGCTTCGCTTGTGTATAAGAGCAATCAGGCATGCACTTTTTTAATTATTCTCTATTGGTTTACGCGGTGCCAGCAAAGCTTCTAGTCAGCATTCTTCCGACTACTTCAACTTTTCTTATAATAACAGCGTATTTGTGATGCAGAAGAGGCTGTTCGTTCAAATTTATAATATGGGTCCCAGAGAATCCCAACGTGATAAATTCAAAGACATAAACATGATGAAAATCCGCTGCCAAAATGCTTATGAAAACTTGTTGTACACCCATAGAACTATCAATCGGTTCCCTAAAAATAGCGACATACACAATAAAAAAAAAAGAAATAAGAATAAAGTTGCTGTGCCCACAACTAAGCTACACAAGATTAATGTATCTTTTAATGGGCAATGTATACGCTTCTGTAACAAAACTCCAAGTGAGTTGCAAAAATTATCAATAAATAAATTCAAACAAATCGTCAATCATATCCTTTGCAAAAAGGCTTACTATAAAATATAAGATTATCTAGACGATAAAAAAACTTGAGACGACTTTTTCGAAAACTAACATTCTTGTTTCTTGTTCGCTTCTTTACTTTACTTTATAAAAAGTTGAAGTGATCAAAACATCAAAGTTATCACTTTATTTTACTTATGTAATTTGAATTTTTGTGACGTGTCCATGAGTCTTTTAGGGCCTAAATGAAATTTAAAAAAGCACTTTGATGTTTGATGTTTATGGTCATATTTCATTTAGTTAAACCGCGTTACGCTTGTGGAGAAAGAAAACCGTATGGAAGTACGTTGTGTGATTTATGAGGAGTTAAACACATAGGAAGTCGCGCGAAAATAAGTTTTCTACTGTGTAAAGATAGATCAATGATCGATCTACCTCTTAGACAATTTAACCCGCTCTTCTACCTATATACATGGAAATACATACTTTAATTTATTATACAGCGGTCGTTACTGGCCAATCATAGAGAGGAATGAAAACTTGAATGGCCATTGTTCTGCAGTGGGATACTACAGGTTCTAATAATAATAATAAAACAATAATTATAGAGAACAAAAATTAATCTACCTTCGAGTTATACTTAATACAAATAATTCTGCACAAACAGCCTTAATTCTTCGAAACAAGTTTTGAGGTGTAAATTTGACTTTGTGCTAATAACGTGGTAAGTCAAATATTATATAAGAAAGGTGAAGAAGTTCAAATGAGGCTTCACACATACTTACGTAAGTAATGTTCTTTGTTTTAGAAACACAAATGTTTTGTGATGTTATGTTGTTATCAAAAATTGGTCAATATGCGGACTATGAAGATTGGTCAATATGCAAATTAGAGATAGGTCGATTAGTGTATAGGCTATTTTGCTTATTGGTCATTACGCGTTTTGATCCTTTTGCGTTATTTTTTCAAAATGTATTGGTTATTATGCGTCTAAACCAATCTTATGTCAGTCCCTACCCTATCGTACATTTTTCAAAACAATTTCAGTGCCCAATTTCAAATGCCTATAAAAATCGTAGCTACGAAGTAGTAGTTTACGGAGCTACTTAAACGGGATAACTAGTTCCAGCATTTTTACTATGTAGGTGAAATCTATTCATGCACCTTTTCACTGCGTAAGAAGGCATAATATACACTTTTGACATGTGCCGAACAGCTAGTCCATAATAATTATTTTTGTACGTTTTGGGTATTCTCAAGTATTTTTTTTCCGAGCTACATTCCTGTGACCTTATTCAGGCTCTACCTGAATAAAGCCGCGTTCACAACCTGGTTTAACATACATATTGTAACATTTGTGTAGATTTTACGTGAAACTAGAACTTCTGACGCTGAGGTCGTAAATTCCATAGCTCCTGTTCGAGAAAATACTCTGTTGTTCAGAATTATACAGAAACGGTACCTATTTCCAAATTTATGAACGTTTTGCTCTCCTTGATACCTTACCCGCTCTCTAGGTAAATTATAAGCAAGATCATTCATATACCCGTATCTCTCTGGTTTTGTGAAAGGAACACATCCAATACCTATCTGTTTCTGCCCAAGTCAACATAACTGCTAGATATGTAAGTTAGCACGATAAATGTATCAAAAAACCAAACAAAAATACCGCCCACGCCTTTGTGAAAGTCAGGAATCGTTTCGTGAGCAACCGGAAATTCGTATATTTTCCAGATTTTATTACAAAGTTTCTGGATTCTGCTACTAAAACATTTACTTTTACGTAAGTAAGTAGTTTTGCAATTAACGTTAACAAACATTTGTTAACGCAAAACTACTTATTTTGTAGGTGTTACAAAAGTAGCATGCAAAAACCAAAAAAAATAGTAAAAAAATCCCCTTTAATGGTTTTTGTAACGTAAAAGACGAAGATCCACGATCTAATCTTTAACTTAATAACATTATCTTATGTACTACGTCGTGGTTCAAACTTTGTTTAATAATTAATTAAAAACACTTTAAAATATCACGTCAAATTTGACTTCATTGTTGGTTTGAACAAGAATACTTTAAGTTTTGTTTTATTCTATATAACTTTGGAGGACAGGGATCATTAAATACAGATAAAAATAGAAATTATAATAAGTTCGAAACAGTGTATAATTTTTTTTAAAATAAGGTAGGAACCACAGTTTGTTCATTAATTATGTACATACAATAGGTAAGTATTTTACTTAATATGAAATTGATTAAATCCCACTAATATTATAAATGTGAAAGTTTGGATGGATGGATGTTTGTTACTCAATCACGCCAGAACAGCTGAACGAATCTGGATGATATTTGACACAGAGATAGATTATAGTCTAGAATAGAACATAGGGTACTTTTTATCCCGGAATTCCCACGGGAACGGGAACTACGCGGGTAAAACCGCGAGGCGCTGCTAGTATTAAATAATTCTTTGATTACATTAAAACATTTCTCCATGAGCCACATGTATGATACAGAACTCCGTATATTGTCTTAAATATTCTATTATATCACTAGGAAGAACAAATCCATGACAAATCACTTTAATACCTAATAATATCAGTAACTATAATTAAGGTTCTTCAAAGAAAATTACAATAATAGAATTAAATTAAAACTAGTGTTAACAATTGAAAAAATTGAGCTAACTGCAGACTGTTGCAATGATACTTAATTGATCACATCAAACTAATATTGCGAAAGTTCACACATGCGAAAGTTTAGACGGATGAATGTTTGTTACTTTTCTTAAGAGATCGGGCTGATTTTTTTAAGAAAAATGCATGTTGTGCCTAGTCAACTCAGTGTAAGATAAGGTTCGGAAGAAATAAATAAATGCAAAGAAATGAAGACTATTAAGTAGGCTTAGGCTTACTTCTTCTTCTAATACATACGCTAATTTTCTTCCCATATTTATAGAAACTTTGAAAGGTTATTTCCAGTCCATGGGAACTGAAATCAGTTTCCATGGACTGGAACTTTCCAAGTTTCTATAGAAACAACACGTGCCAAGCCGCGGGCAGAAATGAAAATTATCTGATACCTATCTTATGCCCATTCAATTCTACCACGATTTAAGAGGCGAACCTAGCGTTAAACTAGAACTAGATCTCAGTACTCACGGGATTCCCGTGGTTTAAAACTCGATTTTCATAAAATTCTAAATTTTTTCATTGGTCCCTTCGTGAAAACACGATTAACAAAAATTACGATAGAAAAAATCATGAAATTGCACTGTTTTGCACATAATTTGGTCGAGAACTAGAAGCCCTGCGGTCTATTGACATGAATTATGTTTTGATTTATAGGTACGTATTACTAATTACTTGGTTCCTTCAGACAGTTTTTTTATAAGCTATGTAGTTTTCTTCTCAATAAGAAAAAAACTCCATTTTTGCACTTGCACCGTTCCAAAAACGCATGCTCTATCCCGCTCCTATGAACGAGAGATTTGATGCCTATCCTTTTCATAAAATGGCGCGCATTGCGCCCTCTTAACACGCTCTGAAGGCCTAAAACCATTATTTGCATCTGGCAATATTCATACTGTGTTTCTGCTTAGCTCGAGGTCTCCAATGATATGAAAAAGTAACCATAAGGGACTTTATTGAGCAAAAACGAGAGTGAAGAAGACCCTATTCGGTTTCTGACATAAAATTTATTGAGGTTGGCCGCGTTGCTACGAGACGGTGTAAATTTCCTAACTGATATCCTTTCCTTTGGGACTTATTTACCAATCTGATGATTTTCCAACTAAACCTTTAGGTGACGGCAAGGCGTGTTATTCTCGCAAATTGGGTAAGGTTTGCCATTTATTTGTTTTAGTTGAGCAAGGTGCTAAGGTTTGTGGATGATTTTATTTTTTCACTGTTCATACGAGTTATTCCGTGATCATGGAGTGCTGCGACTCAGCTGAAATGTTGCGATACTGAAAATAATGCAAATAATGGTTAATTATAGTGTAGGTAAAGAATGGGATTGAGGCTTTTTGTTTCTCTAAGTTATATTTGATATTATTTATGTATCTTGATCGAGTGACACACTCGAATTAAAAATAAACTACTTAAATCAGAATCGGGTTATGCTTTCGGAAACTATATCGGGACTAAAAAACTATAAGTTAGTCTTCAGAATTCCGGTCTGGTACGGTTCCCTTTGGAAAGGGGATGATAGTCAAAATGTGTGCTTAGTTGTAATTGAACAACACGTTGTTCAATTTCATACATTCTATTTTTATTAAAATAAGTGTTGCAAGGTCGTGAAAATCAGTTAACATCATCATGATCAAAAAAAAATGCAAAAAAAAACACCTCTGATACTAAATGAAAAAACATCTTTGTCTGGAACCCAACGAGTTACTTAAGACCGATCTTTCACTCTCATAATATATTCTGTTAATTCAGGGCAGAGCTGTTTTTAAGTTGAGTTTCAAATCCTAACCGTCCTAAACGTCTTGCTTTGATAGGTATTTTTTCATTTTGTAGTTGGCGTCGTTTTTCTTCTACAACGCGGACTACATTTTGTAAGAACTTATCGGAGAAGGTTTTTTTCGCGGAATTGTTACTTAATATTTTCATCCTTATATTTTTCAATAATAAGTATTTTTTGCCATTACTGAGTCACTCAAGTCAAACCAAAACCCATCTTCTTCCCCAGGTTCAGGACCTACTTCCGCACGGCGATCCTGTGCCGGTGGCCGCTATGCTGCAGACGTAAGCGCCCGCCTCCAGAATCACCCCCCGACAACAGCCACTCGGGCAGTCGATCCCGATCAGGTTTTTACTCGTTAACGTAATTATATAAAGAATTTGATATCATTTGAGCACCATTATGTTAAGATTTGGTGTGTGGTGTAGGTTTATGTCTTCCTAGCCAAATGTTGCCAGTTATATCAGCTACGGACCTTCCAATCTTAATAGAGACTAGCCTTGTGAGTAGGACATTATTCTCTGCCGTGCACTAGTATTATGAATATACTTGTGTTGACACACAGCCAACACAGTCGCATATTCTATTCCCTCACTTTCATAATCGTATGGGGTGGCAGACAGTCACTTCCAGGGAGAGGTCAGACGCAGGACGCACAAGGGTGTAACTGCCAGCTTCCTGCGCTTCTTGACTCCGGACTGCAAAGTTAGTTTAGCGGTCGTGTGTTCAACTGTTGATATTGAGGTCCCGGGTCGGGCAACATATTGTTATTGAAGTTTTCCTAGCATGAAAAATTCATAGTAGCAGGAAGTAACGTTACCTAATATGTGGTAACAGCCCGGGGTAGGTTATACTATAGATCAAAGGGATTACCAGCAAAATCGAAACGGTAAAATGGGTACTAGCTAAAATTAATACTATACCGTTTCGTCCATCAATGGGCGGGAATAAAAAATACGACTGTTAACTGCCTCCCAAAGTAGTCCTGCTTCACGGAAGGTTATGTGTTTATATTTTTTTGTTTTGTTTTTTTTTTCATCCTTAGTTCCGTTATGGCGTAATAGAGTCGAAATGCGTTTTGATTTTGATGATTTTAAAGTCAATTGATTCGTCCTAATCAAGCAATTAACTATCACTAAAGACAGACCAAAAAACAATATGACGACAACCAAACGCCATACTGTGCAAAAGATATAATTTGGCGTGTTTTAAAAACTATAAACTGGCCTCGAATTCCTGAATCCTGATAAAATACAGCCTGCTGACAGACGGACGGAATACTACGGACTCTGTATAGTACCTACCTACACAAAGACAAAAACAATAACCGAGAATAGCGAAAACCACCCTTTGGGCGGCCTTATTGCTATGAGCATGTCGTCTAGGTAACCTTGGGATGGAACATTTGCGGGCTTGTAAAAGAGGTGGCCTATATCCCACTGATGGTGCCAGGGCAGCGGCTGACAAGATGATAAATCACTAGCAATCTAAACATTTGTACTTAAAAAAAACCTGAGTGAATAATTCTAATAATCCCCGTGAAGTATTCGTCTGCACAGGTATCGAGGAACTCAGAGACTCCGCAAGAAATGCGCGGGGCGAATGGCACCGCTCGTCGTGTCGGACGCGGGGCGACCTGCGCGCGCAGAAACAGCCTTCACTTGCTAGCTGCCCGAAGTGCCCGCATAAGACTTATTGTGATGGTAAATATAATTCAAAGTAAAATTATAAATAAATTTAATATATTCAAAGAAATTCATGTGAATATACAAAATATAAGTGCCAAGGTTGTCGACATAGCTCAAGTAAGTAGCTCTTCAAGCTGAAGTGGCAGTGGCGCGAGAAGAACCGACAACCGCTGGGGTAAACGTGTTCTTGAGTGGAGACCGCGACTCGGCAAACGTAGTGTAATCGTCATCCCACCTGGTCGGAGGGCGTCTCCGACCAGGTGGGATGACGATTTGCGAAAGACTGCTGGCCGATTCTGGATACGGCAAGCTGAAGACAAGGCCCTATGGCGCTCATTAGGGGAGGATGTCCAGCAGTGGACTGATATAGGCTGATGATGATGATGATGATGAAGTGCACTCACCTCAAATCACGCTCGTCAATCACCATTAAAAAAAACGTCAACAGCTTATAATAGTCATAATAACCTTAAACAACGCGTGCGAAGCTGCGAGCCAAACCTAAGAAAATTTTTATGGTTTGCTATATTCATTTTCTTAGTCAGCGCCTCTTACAGAATAGATCTAGCACCGCACTGCGATCCCCAACCCGCATACCCAGCGTGGGGGTAATGGGCATTATCCCCCATGAGATAAAAGCCAATATGGCGATATCAGGGGGAAGCCTGCGTCCAGCTGTGGACTAGCTTATGCAGGATGGTAATGAGATCTTCCAAAACTATTTACTCACATGTTGATTTTGTTACAGCCTTCATTCACGGGAGGAAAGTATAGGATAATTGAGAAAATAAAGAGTGCTCGGATACAAATATAATACTCGTGAATATTTCGCAAAAGACAGTGGTGAACCTAATAAAAATGTTATCATAAATTATTTAAGGAAATGAAAATCTTACCTAAAAAATATTTTGGTAAAGTTGGACTCGTAAAATAGCTTTTCAACTGGAATAAAGAGGAGAATATAACTTTGTGAAATATGGTTGTCAAGTCATTGTTTATTATTTCTGGATTGTAATAAATAAGATAATAAGTACACCGAAGAAATTAATGAATAGATAAATCATCTTATAGACACGTTTTAGGGGTTTAATGGCGTTAAAAGTTTATGTAAAATTAAAAACACTCATAAACTTTTGTCTATACAAAATCTATGACATGTCAATAAATGAATAAATAATAGTACTTTCAGAAATTAACTCCAAGGACGACTGTCTCGCAAAGAATTGATAGACTATCGCTGCCCTGAAGGGACACGCTCATAGAGTTGTTGCCTTGAAGAATTAGTGGCGCGACAAAACTAACGCCAGCGATAACACTCGCCCATGGAGAAGAAACTATGTTAAGTCAATTATTGAAGTCAATGTTATTTTTTGATGATGATGATCGTGCACTAATTTGGAACATCTTGTATATTATTATTAATATGTATTTTCGAAAATAATGTTTTTTGTAAAGTAGATAGGTAGGTAAGTATGTAAATATTTTAAATCCCGAATTTAGTGCAATGATTGGATATTAAAGGCCTAACCTATTTTAAAAAATATATGTTATTCTCATTGTCATTGAGCTGATTGCCAATGAACTCGTTGAGGATGACAGCGGGAAATATTGCAAAAAATTCTATGACAAGTGGCGGACTTTCCGTCAATTTAATGATATTATAAAGAATATTAGATATTTAAAGAAGGAAAATGAAAAAACTGAATCACGTTTATGAGATTTCATAACTTATTATCTAATATAGTTTTCTACGAAAATTTAATAATGTTCTGAAAATTTTTGATATTGGCAGGATTCGATTTTATTAAATTTTCTTAGAAAATTGACCCAAAGCGTGTTACGTACTATAACAGCAAAAACCTAATAATAACAGTTTCCGTGGTCATACATAGACGCTGTTGAACTAGTAAAATGGTTCAACGTCGGTCCATTACCAATGATCTTTAACCTACCATTGAAATAGAAATAAAAACCTATAAATAGAAATAAAAACCTATAAATATGAATAAAAACCTACTTTATTAATCTATCTTATAAAAACCATGTATACTTAAAACTAATATAAGGTTACATATATTTCTATTTATACAGTAAAAAACAGTAAAGTAAAATTAATTACCATAGTTGAAAGTACGAGTATGGTGACTGTTTTCCATCGTTGTAGTTATTTCAATATAGGTGGTAACAGCCTGTAAATTTATAAAATTAATTAATATAACACCTTCTTGAGAAAAAAATGTGTAATATACTATGTCAAAATGTTTACGTATTATAAAGTCGATAAGTCTAATGTGAGATAGGTAAGCTATAATTATCAAAAGTCAAGGACCATTTTAAATCATCTGAATTCTTGTTAGATAGGTTAAATTATATTATTTATAATTTAGTATTTGTTAGAGCTTAAAATTATATTTATTGTTAACTAAAATGTTGCAAATATTTTTTGAATAAATAAATCTAAATTGGATTTTTCTTATGCATGGTATTTTCCTTTCTTCCCCTAAGAACTTGTATGTAGCATGTATTTTTTGCAAGTATACTGGTTACCTTGAGCGAAAATAGTATTAAATGACAGAGTAGATCAGCTGACCAAACGAAGTACTTATTCCCTCGAGTCTTCAAGTATTTGGAGTTTGTTATCATCATCATTGTTATTAAGGATCCTTATTAGCGGTCTTGACAGAGTATGGTATATTGACGACTTCTGTGGCGCGGTGGGCGAAAGTCCACCCGCTAAACAGGAGTTTGCGGGTTCGATTCCCGCTTTGAGACAAATATTTGCACGATCTACATGTATTTGTTCCGGATGTTCTGGTTAAGCCGTTCTGTCGCGAAATCACACTTGTCGCAGCGGCTCGTATTGTTCTTTTTATTTATTTTTTGTTACTGACAACACAATTTTATCAGATCACAGAATATAGCAATAAATCACGGTGTCACAACAAACTTCAGGTCACGTAGAAAGGAAAACACTATGCCATATCAATAGGGAGGGACTGAAACAACAATAGAACTGAATAATACAGTAATATCGAACACACAGCGATCGTCCGGCAACCTATCAAAACAACATTGAAATACCAAACAAGTTTGGCTATATGGCCGGGACATTACTGCAATATTGCATTGTCTGGCTGGTACTACTGGCGTTGTTGCCGGCCACTCTATTGCAGCTACATATTGCAGAAAAATATTGCCCGTTTAGAAGCCAACTACTACTCAAGCAGTCTTCTTAGGGAGCAGCTTGATAAAAACAAATCCAAACCTACTTCGTCCACTATCTTATTTTCTGTTTGGTACATGTACGACTGAATGACAGCATACATTGTTTCACAGAGACAGTCACTTTTGATAAATAGAGATGTGAATCTGTCCACTCGAAAAATATCAGGACTTACAAAAGTATCGATTTTTATCGAACCGACAATGTATCTATGTAACGAAGATTATTTTTGATCATTTTCCGTTTAAAGTATTGAAAATAGTATGAAAATAATAGTATAAGGCAGTAAATCAGAATGACTTACTTTTTATCCCGAAAAAATGTTAAGGCAAGTAGCAAATAATACAACAAAAATAAGAAATTAATAAAACCCAAAAATTTACGATCTCGACGGGATTCGAACCCGCACCTTCCCCTAAACGAAAAGAGCAACCCTGCGCTGAAGGGGAAGGTGCGGGTTCGAATCCCGTCGAGATCGTAAATTTTTGGGTTTTATTAATTTCTTAGAAATTACCCAGAGTACTATAATAAAAAATAAAAACCTTAGAATCAAGCAACGGCAAAACCTCTCGTCAAAGAACTAAATGTAAATTTGGTCTTTGAGCAGAATTGGATAACTTCATTGTTTCCTCTGTAGGTGGCGCTGACGGCGTAAGTGCCGAAAGAACTCCCAAAGATTTACGGATCGACTAGATAAGATCACGTAGCTTAGTTGGAAAAAGAGCAACCCTGCGCTGAAGGGGAAGGTGCGGGTTCGAATCCCGTCGAGATCGTAAATTTTTGGGTTTTATTAATTTCTTAGAAATTACCCAGAGTACTATAATAAAAAATAAAAACCTTAGAGACAACAAAAATAATTCTGTTTTATATCAAATAAATAATAATAATAAAGTAATTTGGTAATAAAGTTGTAAAGTGTTGAGCAAAAAATCAAAATCGATAAGATACAACTTCTTCGTAAAAGAATCGATTCACTTTAACATTAGGACATGACTATTTTATAGTCAGTCAAACTACCAAACAGAAAATAAGAGCGAGGAATGAGTTTAGTTCGTAATCAATCAAGTACCTAATCAAAAATTCTACTAAAACGACGAGGTTTTTGACGATTGAGAGACTGTGTAATTGGCTAACCATAAACAAGATTTTATTTGGAGTTGAAATGTGTCAAACATCGTTGACACTAACGTAGTGGTTTTATTCTCTTTGGTTGACACATTTCAAAAATGAAGTATGTGACATATTGAAAATATTTTCTCACAAAAAAAGTATGAAACTTTGAAAAAATCCCAAAAATTCTTGTGAAATGCCCAACTCTCGGAGACGCAGATTTTCAGTTCACAATGGAATTTCTGGGAGGGACAGAGACCATTGCAAAATTCAAAACAATGGCATTCAATCCGGGTATTGTACAAACGATCTTTGAACCCAGAAAAAAACATGTTATGTTTACATTTCATAAGCATTGTAAACTTACTACCTACTTAATGCTCAACTTAGCTTTAAATATCCTTTAGCGATTTCAATAAATTAAATATATCGAGGATCCTCAGGTTTATCCCATATTTTATTTTCAGCGCACTGGCATGTGAAATTGAAACAAAAGCAAATAACGTAGTCTCCACAAAATCGTCAAAGTCAAAAAATAAAATTATAGCCAGTAGTTCAAGAAACACCAACAACATGAAAATAGTAGCACATTGCGAAAGCTCTTCGTCGGTGCAAACCACGCAAAACTTCAATTTAAAAACCGACAAGGATGTGACAGCCAGTTCTAGTGCCATCGATTTATTCAACATACTTAACGCCTCGTTTGATACGACCGACCAACCGATTGAATCTCTTGAGAAAAAAGAAGGAAAACGTGCACCAAGCGCACACGAAGGAGCATTCCAAAGAGAAAAACACCGCGAGCACCGCATCAAAGTCCGAAGTCCCAAAAGACGAACAACCCCGTCGTCTCAAAATTCATCAAAACAAAACACTTCGAAGACTGACGATGGCAATGCTGTCAGGGATGAAATTGAAGAGGAGACATCACCGGTTATATTCACGCAGTCGACCGGCACGGAAGCTATCGATTGGAGCAAGGAAGTGCAGATTTGCATCGATAACTCTGCGAATATAGTGGAAACGACTGAAGATGAGGAGAGGCAGAGCAATCATTCTTTAGACGATATGTGCCGTATCTGTCACGGCGGGGACTGCCTGTCAAACGAGCTAGGGCCATTGATATCCGCCTGTGCTTGTAGAGGCACTGTTGGTCGTGTCCATGTGAAGTGCTTGGAGCGATGGCTCACCGAGTCTGGCAAGTCGAGGTGTGAGCTGTGCGGTATGAGGTATGCGACGAGGCGAGTGCATAGATATGGAGTGGCGAGAGCGCTGGTTATGTGGATTCTGAGCCAGAACGCTAAACAGGTAATGGTTCTTATACTCTTTGTCATTATTTTTAGGTTATAAGTAAGTCGTATGCTCGAGGGATTCAATTTAGTTTGACTTCCGTATATTTCATGTTATACATATGTAATTCTAATCATTTCGATTTCAATAATTCATAATAAAATATTACAAAAAACCTTTTAACTAGCTTGTTAGGTAGGTACGTACTAAATTTTTGATGTTTTGTCTTGTCAACTACTTAGGTACCTACATTTTGGTCTAAGTGTTAGATCGCTACCATAAATCACGTTTTGATAATCAAAGGACGCCCCGTAACGAAAGTTTCGTTTTTCACAATATCGAATTCAGTTATACTTTCAAAAAGTGACTCACTTCATCTCAATTTTACGCTTGGTTTGTAAATTTAGTAGGCTCTCTACTTAAGACCCAATTAGGTATTAGTGATTGAAGTATTCATGGTTTTGAGTGAGAGACGTAAGGTATTTCTGATTACCCGACTACCAACGGAGGAGGGTTATGCAGTTGGTATCCTATGTATGTACATATTTGTTGCCGATTCTTATGTTCCCATGTAGCGGAAACTAGTCCGATAGAAAAGTCAAATGAGGTGTTGTACAATTTGTCTCAATACAACGATGGTTATAAGCTATGTGACGTCAAATAAAATGGGGTTCTAACGAGATAGCGGGGCCAATTTTATTAAGCTCATGTTTGCATCGTTGCAATGGCCTTTGTTTTTAATTTCTCAAACTATTTCTCAAACTTGAATAACGTTATTATTGTATTATCAATCAACCAGCATAAATTTGAAAAAAACACATAGTTGAAAACTAAAACCCGGCAACGTAAAAGTTTTAAAACAAGTGTTCACCGATCGTCCTTATAATTTTCTTTAGATAGGTACTTAGGTTGTCGGAAGAAACACTGTCACTTACCCTCAAGTACATAGAGTAGGTACAAGTAGGATAGAATACGGAGTAGTTAGTCATTAGAACAAAAGGTTCTAAGTAGAAAATCGTTCGCAACGCGATTCGTCATGGGAGCGAAACGTCCTTAATTAGTGCTGTCATTACAAAGCGAAATGAATTTTCTGTCAAACGACCGTTGTCTAAAATGGTCACCAATTTTCTTTCTTATCTCCAAAACAGATGAACTGTTAATGATCTGGTTTATATTGTCAGAGAGCTTTTTTTCTGGGAGTGTTCTTTGCTATGTTTGCTGAAAATCAGTGCAGCCATTTAAATAGTTATGTTTAAAAAATTAAAAACGTCAGGGTATTGATTTTATTTGTGAAACTTACTTGTATCTACAGCTTATGGTGGACAGTCTCGGCATAATGCTGATGTCTCCGCTAGCAGTGCTGGCCGCGTGGCTTTCCGGACGAACCCTGGCTGGTCTGATGACCCAAGACAGCCACACCACGCCCTGGCCCCTGGCTTCTACCTTCGTACTCGCTTGTATGACCCTTGTAAGTTGCACCGCGATGTTTCTCTTTAGTACTCTAGTCCTTTGGTCACCACTAGCAGTGCTGGCCACGTGGCCTAAACCAAAATGGCTACAGTACGCTCTGGCCTTTGACTTCCATCTTCGTACTCGTTTGCAGGATGCAAATGCTTGTAAGCCACTTTAATAACTCAGTAGGATGCCGATGTCCAAGTGGGCTTGAATTTTGTGTTTACTAACTATACGCACTGCAATTTTCGTTTAAAGGATTGGTTTTCGAAGGCCAGTCTTAACAATTTGTATTGTTCCTTTCAGAACAAGAACAGAGAAATCAGAATGGATATTTTTGTATCTAGTATAATCTTTGTTATTTTTCCCCAGGTCTGCTACTACTGTTGGATAGTTTCAGCGGCTACCCGACACGCTCTTGGCTGGTGGATTTGGTACAAATCCCAGTACGAAGTCCGATTGACGCTTGACAATGAGGAAATATAATTAATTTATAAAATTACACAAGAGATTTTGTTACGTCTTAAGCGGCATGCTTTCCATAGAACAAATCTTCATCTAAAATATATCTCCTAAATCATGTCACACAATAACTATTTTAGATTATGGGTTTTCAAAGTTTTTTTCATAAGATAGGTAAGCGCTAAATACTTTTTTAGATATCTACACGAGAACACAGGAAATCTTCAGGGAAATACTATAAATACCTACTAGTAATTATAAGTCACTCCATTTCTTTAACCTACGTCACGTCTTTAATCACCGTTAACCCTTCTATTTCATCTCAATCAGGAAGATAACTGGAGGCATCATTCTTTCTCTCTTACTGCATACATAAATTGAGTTACAAGAGTAACATTAAACGCCCCACTCTCTCATTTCACTTAAAAGTGTATGTATGGAACACCATTCATAAAAATTTCATCTATTCTGCCGCCATAAGAAAAAAAGACGTTTATACCTAAAATCCGAATTTAAGTTTGATATTTTGAAATATAGACGATAATAAAATAAAACACATTTATTGTTAAATAAATTACATTATCGTTTAGTAAAAAAAACTAGAAAAACTGCACCGAAACGACGTTTCAACACGTTTCAAACGTATAACAGTATGAGATCTTCATGTTGAGTGGGGCTAATCATAACTAAGAACTATTTAATTGTGTATTTGCACCTAGTCATCTTCACAACGTAGAATACTATATATTTTTTTTCAAACTGCATCATACATTTTCGTTTTATAAATAAACTACGTTATAAAAATAAACTACTAAACAGATTTATGACAAAGGTTTTTATTTTCCTTCATAAAAAATGGAAGCGGCGGAGGAAAGAAGCCGTTGCGACGATCTGTGCACTTCTGGCCAGATCCCAGAAGTGGGTTTTGGCCTCAAACACATTAAATACGCCAGGATAGTGTTAATTGTGTGGAGGATTAGAATAGGTAACGATAATTTCCTTCGCGACCCACCTTCACACTTAGCCTTGTCCCGTCATTCACACTGAGTTCCCTCCTTAACACTAGTATGAAGGCCGGTTTTTTTTTAACACCAGTGTTAAGGCGGGGAATTTAATTTCCCTACCTTAACACTGGTGTGAAGGCTCAGTGTGAAGGGGGGTCGCGAACCTTAAGAGGCCTGCGGATGATGATTTGCCCATACAAACGTACTACCAAAATGATTTGTAATTCGAGCATATTTCCACCATATCATGTTGTTTTTTGTATTAGAATAGTATTTATCTAGGTCCCTGGTTGGTTTTTTCTTAATAATACACACCTATAATGAAATGTAAGCAAAAAATATGCAAAATCGAATTTTGTATATTTTTACGTCTAAAGTGATATGTTTTCGTCCTATTTGTTTTGTATTAAAAACAACAATATTGTACGTTTTGTTTGTTAAGGAACATAGCTTATATTGTCTTGATACAGAATAACAACACGATGTCGAAGATTTAACAACTTTTCAGTCATCATTTTTGGTATTACAAAACATAATAGTTCACGAATTGAAGTTGCGAGCAGCTGTCGCCGGATTCTTAAATAATAACCGATTTATCGTGTTATAATAGAGACACGATCATCACACACGACATTAAATTATTCTTGAATTCATTTGTTTCTTCTTTATCTGGAACCCAGGCATAGTGTAAGTTTGTGTGTAAGAATGTTAGCGGCTGTATACCTCTCAAACTGGAAACTAAGGTACAATTAGTACATATGTCACCGTAGGATAGTAAAACCCGTAAAATTATAAAAATCCTAGGCACTTTATAATTTTCCGGAAAATAATCAATTGGGCCGCGTCACTTACAATGTAACGCATTAACGTTACACGTCAAATTATGATTTTACGAAATCTTACCGTAAAATAATAAGCTATTAAGTGATGGAACGCAAGACGCCCGCTGATTGGCTGATGGGCGCTAGCCCGCACCGCCATCTTTTGCTGTCATTCATTAGACGCCCGAATAACAAAGTTTTCATGGTGTGTTTTTCAACATTTAAGTGTTTTAAAATAGTTTATTCATTACTAAAATTGGAGTTGCTTAGTTGTAAATTTAGTGGAACAGTGGTTAATAGTTTTCAAACTGTTCGTAAACGAACACAAACATGAGCATCGGCCACATCGACCAATCAGAGGGCAGTTTATTATTTTACGAGTGACGTGATCGCCATAGATTTCGTAAAATAGTAAAACAAGGCTGTGATTGGTTCACAGGTTTGTTTGTTTATTATCTTACGGATAAGCTTAGGAAAATTATAAATTTACGTATTATTCAATGCGTTAAATTGTAAGTGCTTCAGTCCTGTTGATTATTTTCCGGAAAATTATAAAGTGACTAGGATTTTTATAATTTTACGGGGCTTACTATTTGACGGTGACACATATATATCAAAACAAAGTTTTGTATTATTAAAAAAACTTTTATTATTCTCAATTAGGGCCAGAGTAATTGTCAAGAAGAATCAAACGAGCCAAATCTCGATGGGGTGGATGTACTTTATTTTATTAGAGTTTTCAATGCCACCTTCCGGCCCCATCATCAGATCAACTGCTTGTCAACATAATATTGCATCGCCATTCAAAACTGAAAAGTGGTTCTAATTTAACTTGCAAGATAACGGACTGACACCGGACAGGTGCTTGTAAAAGGGAAGGAAAGGCAATGACGTAGAAGATCTCAAATAACCATCTCTTCTTTTCATTTTCGTTTAAGTGTGATTTAAAATAAATAAAATATGCTGAATGCACACAGCATCATCTAGCCCCAAGCTTAACAAGCTTGTGTTAAGCTTGGGACTAGATAGGTAGGTAACAAACATACAAACATAGGGTGCTAACCTCATAACCCTCCCCTGTCGGTAGTCGGGTAAAAATTTACTGACATGTACACGTTTACTAAATGCGCTGCAGTTGCGCTCTTTGATTTTCTAGGTACCTACCAACGATGCTGGAATAAATGATTTTTATACATCTAAATTATTATTAGCACCTTTAAAATAAAAAATAAATAAAAAATGCTGTACAATTCACACAGCTTCATCTAGTCCCAAGTTAAGCAGAGCTTGTGTTATGGGTACCTACTAGATAACTGATATACATCCATAATACAATACAATACATAGGCATTCTACCTGTTAATGACGGCTTATTTTTAAAAAATAGATTAGTGTAAATATTAGTTGTTTATAGTTATTTTATTCTGTTGTACATAGATAGATACTTTTTATCAAATATAGAAAACGACCAGAACACCCGGAACAATATCTGCAGATCGTACAAACATCGAATCGAACCCGCAACCAGCTGCGTCGCAGGCGGATCTTCGCCCGCCGCGCCACAGAGGTCGTCAAAATAAATCGATTTGTGCATAAATACCTACCGTGATGCTGCGCAATAGTTTAGAGTGCAGAACTACCTGAGTAAGTAATGCCGAAGCAAAGTAGTAAAAGAACAATACACTTTATTGCGCACCAAGAAAAAAGAAAATAGGAAAAGATAGATAACAGAGTTGCACGATCACGGCCTTATCACTTAGAGCGATCTCTTCCAGACAACCTTGAGATGGAAAAAAAGCAGTTGTATACGTATAGACGGTGGAGTATTATTTAAATAATATACAATACATACATACTTCGTATAATACTAATATACATATTAATAATATAAGCCAACTATAAAAAAGTAAAACTTTCTTAGTACCGGCACTGCTATGTGAAAGCAACAGCTGATTAGGATCTAGGCGTTTGTATCGGCTCAATATCGATTCTAAGCATAAATAAGAAATGCAATGCCGGTTTCTACAAAGCAGTCTTATGCACTCTGAGCGGACTTTGAAAAGCGGATGATTACGAGGACGTCCCTTCGAGGAAGTGTTTTAACCATGAAAAACTACCTTCGAGGAAAGTAGTTTTTCATCATTTCATCATGAAAAACTACCTTCGAGGAAAGTCGTTTTTCATCTCAGCGTATCTAAGGATAATAGCATTTCTACCAAGTTGATTGGTTGGACTATTTAGAATTGTATTTTTTCACGATTTTTTTTTGACGACAAATTATTGTCATCTTTTCAGGGTTTATGTGTGCGGGTTCTTTTATCCCACCATAATTTTTTGCCTAAACAGATAAGAATTTTATATGAAAACTTGTACTCGTAAGTCATCAAACTTTTTTTTGTAAATTAGCAACAAATTTACGGTTTTTAGCCTTTAACCTTTACTTACTATAAGACCTTGCTTCTCGCCGAATTTCATGATTCTAGGTCAACCGGAAGGTTTGGTTTTTTCCCCAAAGGTTTTGTGTGCATGTGATTCCGATGAGAGATTAAAAAAAAGGGCATAAACGGCTGTAACTTTTCATTGCGTTGACTTAGAAGTTTGATTTATATTGCGGCTCCAAGAAGTTACAAACCTCAATATATGATGTGAATTTCAACTCGATACTACATACCCATTACTGAGAAAAGTGGGTTGACAGACGGACAACAAAGTGATCCTTTAAGGGTTACTTTTGCCTTTTGAGGTACCCTAAAAAAAATCATGTTCTTATTTTGTGCCATCGAGCCTTTTCCTTATTTTATGTTAGGATCAGCTCACACTAAGACGCAACGTGTGAGGCATCAAGAAGTAACGCGGCGCAGTGCGACACAGTGTGATGCAGCGCGGCGCTGCTGCGGGGAGTTTTCATACTATGTCAATAAAATTTCTTTTTATTGACATAATATAAAAAAGACAAAATCTTTTTGTGTAGTAAATAAAGTTGTATTTTGAATCACTGTCATCAAAAGTGCACGCTGCGTCGTCGCGGGGAGTTTTCTTATTAGGTATGTCAATAAAATTTCTATCGTTTTGCGGATTACGCAGCCAGTCGTCAAATACTTGTTTGTCCATATCCTTTATAAGTCATAAGCTTAATTTGTCAATTTCGCAATTCGTCAAATCCTATAATTATCATATCCTAGTCAAGTCAAAAGCTTAATTTATCATTTTCGCGATTCGTCAATTCAATTATTCGTCAAAACTTATACACGTCAAATACGTAATTTATCTAGTCATTGTGAGATCGAACACTAAAGTGAACACTCAATTTAAAAAATACTTTACCAACCAGTGCTTTTCTACAATAAAAGCGGATGTGTGGTGCTGTGTAAATGAAAGACATCGAACAACTAATGCCGTAGAAGGATGGCATAAACGGCTTAATAGTAAAATTGAAAACAATAAGTTTTTATTCCAATTCGTATATGTACTTAAAAAAGAACCATCTCGGTATGATCGTTTGGTAAAACAAATACAAGTGCGGAACACGCAATGTAAAAAAACGAAAGACTAAAGACATGATCAAGGACACTAAAGTTGAAATGATAATTAACAACCTTTTACGGGGCAAAATGTCAACAATATTGTATTGTTGACATTTTGCCCTGTAAAAATTATAAAGATGACCAATATCTCTTTGCAATAACATTTTATAAAGTTTTGAGTTCTTCAAAAGCGACATGTTACTTTTTGTGTTAAAAAGTATTTTTGAATGAAATGAAATGATTTTTTCAATATAATATGTTAATGTTATTTTCTATGATTTTATTTTCATCTTGACTGTCCTAGGCGTGCTTGACTAATAGCTCATTTGACGAACCAAGAATTAGTATATTTAAGAACTTAACGAATCATGTATTTGACAAATTTCGGTTTGGATCAGTCTCTAGTTTGATAAGTAAAGGATTTGACGAATTGCGAAATTGACAAATTAAGCTTATGACTTGTTAAGGATATGGACAAACAAGTATTTGACGACTGTCTGCGTAATCGTTTTGCGTAGTAGGTATATAGAGATATTTTGAATCTCTGTCAACAAAAGTGCACACTGTGTCGCGGGGAATTTTTAAAATATGGCAATAAAATTTGTATCTTTTTGCGTAGTAAATAGAGTTGTATGTTTAATCTTAATAAATGCGCGCAGCGTCGCATAACGTCGCGTCTCGGTGTGCATAAAATAGAGAAATAATAACGGCTCGAAACTTATGACAGAAACAGGTTTGGTTAGGTTTTGTATAATGCAATAAGCAAACCGCTAAATATGAGTACCTACATTATCAGTATTGATAGCCCAGGTCAATGTTAATGTGCGGTCTGTCTGAAACAAACATAAAATTTTATTTTGATTTAATTTCTATAGACAACAGATAATTTTTGATGGCAGATGAAATTTTTTAGAAAATATTTATCTTTGTTTATGAGAGGTATTAATGGACCACCCCAAAACACGAAGTGAGATGATATGGTCCATGACATACAACGTAATTTCAGATTAAGCTCAGTTTTGTGAAGTGCATTTTATGGTGAAAAGAAGACCCTTTAAGGGTTAATACGAGTTGTTAAAAAAAATTTTTTTTTTTGCATTGCAGCATGTCAATGCAGCCTGCGTCTTGGGGACGCATCTGATTGGTATTGATATCGATCAGTTATGCTACCTGTAGATTGTTTGCAACAGTCTGCAGTTAGCTCAATTCTATTGTTATGTTATGATACTAGTTCCAATTATTTTTAAAAAAAATTTTGTTTGTAATTTTCTTTGTCAATAAAGATAATCCTTTTTATTAGGTACTTAGCTCTACTTGAAATCCCATACTGTGATTGAGGCTAGTTCAACTTATTATTTCAATACTTTAGAAAGCTTTAGTTGTTTTGGCAGCTTCATTAAGATCTGTTCAGACCTTGCTACCCAGAGTGGTAGCGAAATCCAGTTGGGTATGCGGTATTCATTCTATAGGTACCTACTCGACGGAATACCGCGGGAACCCCTGAGCGACATTCAACCAATATTTACCGATGCCAATGTGGGTAGGTTCTATTGTTTAGTTGCTGGGTAGCGAATACCGCGTATGTCTGAACAGGCCATATTACAACTAATGTATTTGTTTTTTACAGTATTGGAAGTACAGCATAAAAATCTACCACTGACAGTTTTTGAAACACCATTGGTCAATGGTAAATTAATACCTAACAGCGTCTAATGGTTCTAGTTTTTTTTATCAAAGTTATGCAAAGAAATTTTTTGACAAAAGTTCTTTGACATGGGTCAAAATAACAATGTATGAATAAACACTATACTCATAAAATTAAAATAAAATACCTAGGTAGTCTTTTTGCTAAAAAGCAACACACGGATAAAATCCCATATTTTTGCGTCGAGGTTAAAAAATTGGTCAACATACGTAATGGTAATTTTGCGTATTGGTCATTTGGTGTGTTGATCATTTCACGTATTGGTTATTTTACGATTGGTCATTTTGCGTATTCATGATGTCATTTTCATTGGTTATTTCGCGTAGTGGTCATTTTGCGTATTCATGATGTTATTTTCATTGGTCATTATGCGTATTGGTCAATGTGTGTCTAAACGAGGGATATGAGCAAGGGGTCTGTAACCGTTACAAAGATTAAATTGAAAAGCATTCGCTGGAGTGAGACACCGCACTAAGCAATAATAAAGTAGGTACCCTAGTTTGTATTGCATTGGTAACCTAGTGTCTTATCGAACATCGCGCTTTCAATGTTTCCTTCGATCTCAAGTGTATAATATCGACGACAAATGTAAAAAAAACATTATTCACGTTAAGTGAGGTAAAAGTTTCATAGGTTTTTCGAGGGTCCATTTAACCTTCTTTCTGAATTGGCATTGCATCATCGGCATAGAAAAGTAGGTAATGCGGCTTGTTTAGTTTTATGTATTCATCTTTTAAGTAGGTGTTTTATCATTATATTGGTGTCAATTCTGATGTTACCAAAATTAAACTTAAATAATATGACAGCACGAATAATTCAAGACAGTTTTTTTGTGCTATCAAATTAGTTTATTTTAGTTTTGGCGACATCATAATTGACACCTAACTAATTTTATGAAAGAAAATGTTATATCCTAAGAGCGTTTTCCCACGACGCACGATACCACACGACAAAATGCGGTGACAACTCCGGGCATCATACATTTCTATGAACCTGTCGTGCTGTGCGGTGTCGTTGCGTGTGTTCATGGTTCATAGAAATGTATGACTTGAAAACAAAAGTTTTCAATCAGTGCATCCTACCCGTCATTACCTACGGAGCTGAGACGTGGACAATCACGAAAGAGCTGGTCCAACAGTTCAAAGTTGCTGAGCAAGCTATGGAAAGAGCTATGGTCGGAATTTCTCTGAAGAAATAAATATTTTTCTCAAGAAATAGAAGGATTCGGGAAGAATACATCCGACAGAGAACCAAAGTTATCGACATAGCAAGCTGATGTGGCAGTGAGCCTGCTTTATCTCGCGAAAAACCGACAACCGCTTAGATAAACATGTTCTTGAGTGGGGACCACGACTCGTCAAACGTAGTGTTGCACACCCTCCGACCAGGTGCGATAACGATTTGCGAAAGACTGCTGGCAGATGCTAGATACGCCAAGCTGAAGACAGGGCGCTATGGCGCTCATTTGGGGAGGCCTATGTCTATCTGTGGATTAACATAGGCTGATGATGATGTGTTTAATGATCCAGACGCAGGATTCAGACAAGTTGGCTACGTCTTGATAGGTAAAAAATAACGACTGGCGCCAATATTTGTTATCGAAATACATAGGTACCTACTATGGCAATCCATTGATAAGAACAGATCAGGAAACAGTGTGATTATAGGTGTTATTATACTGTTCAGATAAAATACGCAATGTTTTTATCTATGAAAAATAATATGTTGACCTTGAAATAGTTATCTGGGAAAACCAAATTAAATGGTACCTTCTACCTATTAATGATTTCAACCATGTGTGTGCCCATAGCTTAACAAAGTCCTCTGACTGGTACCCTACGCTTATCTTTTTTGAATACCTATAAAAAAAATAGAATACCTAGGTATGCTTGTTTTTAAATAACTAATCTTATTCTAATGAAATATTTCAAGCCAGAAAGGTGATAGATTATGTATTTTTAGTTATTAAAATATACGTTCGGCTAACACTATGAAATAACAAAAAAAACTTACCATAAAAATTGAAACTAAAGTGCCTGCCCATCAAATTAGTTTTAAAATTGATATAAATTATTCAAATATTTATCTTTCTCTGCGAGCTTCTTAACTGCGAGCACTCTGAAAAAATTATATAATTGAAAGAATTAATTTTAAAATTGTCTTAAGTAAATTTTCTTAGTTGTGTAAAACCTTATGCCATTTGAAAAGATACAGTTCCTAGGTAGGTACATACTTAAACTAAGTGAGGAGATAATTCTCACATTCATGAACAAATTAGAGTTTATGCGAAAAGCTTTATCTAAGCCTAAGAATTACAAGAGGCCTACTATAATAAATTTTATACATAAATCCTACGACATTATCCAACCTGTTTTGCAACCCTGACTTACTCGCTAGAAATGAGAAATATGTAGTCACTTGAAAATCGTGGATAATGTATATTTCAAAGAAAATAGTTGAATGTAGTGTAAAATTAAAAGTTGAGCGGATTATTTTATTTCCGTCGTGAATTCGTGATTAACATTGACAGATAACAAACAAACATACTGAATCAAATAATTTTATGGCGATAAAACTAAATCGCCATGCCAAAATAATGATAAAATTCGCCAGTTTATCTAATCTGCATTCGACAAGACATTGAAGCCAATTTGTTTTCGGGCAGAATATAATCCAGTCGTTGCTGGTAAAAATCTTATGAAAATGGAAAATAGGATTATCAAACTAGCTCCAAAACTATTGGGTGTGCATCAGAAGAAAACTGCTACTGACGGTAAGTTTTTTTTTAGAGTATAATAGTATCTACCTTTTTTTTTGCAATTACAGTACGACATTAAGAAAATTACAATAACAAAAAAAAACAATTATTACTAGAATTTACACTTAAATCTATTTTCTAAAAATCTAAGCCGTCACCAGAAGGCAGAGTGCCCAGAATGCTGGCAGCATTGCCACGTTGAATGGCAATGCTAATTCGTTTACCGAAATAAAATCCAGCATTACGAGCACCTGTGGACTCTTAGGAGTTTTGTAAGATCTTTGGATATTACATGTGCACCAGGCCCCCAAGGACCTAGGATCGTAGCGTTTTTAATTTTTCGTTCTTTAATAATTAAGTTCCTAAGTAATTTGTCTCAGATGTTGGTAGGTAACTTATGAGCTCCAACAAAATAAAACAGATAAGCCTCTCTCCCTTAGGGTGATGTTCTCCTTAAATTTAATGAAACATTTTATTATAAATGTTTGAAAGAGCTCTTACTTTGGTGTCCAATCGGTTGGAATCAAAGATCTAGACTACCCAGGGACATGGTAAGTACGTACGTACAACTCTTTGTGACTATCAAAGGGTTCTTTTTTCACTAATTGGCACACACAAATTTGACAGCACTACTATCAAAGGGTACTTTTTTTCACTAATTGGCACACACAAATTTGACAGCACTAATAATGGCATTGTCCTTTTAAATTCAAAGGGACGTCCATGTTTTTTCTGTTAAAGTTAAGTAAGTGTTATTGCCAAACACCTCGGCGGCGTTTCCTCTATATCTATTGTGTAAATATAACCTCTGTGGCGCGGTAGGCGAAGGTCTGCCTTCGACGCAGGAGGTTGCGGGTTCGATTCCCGCCTTGGGACAAATATTCGTACGATCTGCAGGTATGTTCCGCGTTTTCTGGTAGTATTCTATGTTTAATAAAAAATATATATTATGTAGTGTATTGTATTATGTATAACAGTTATCTAGTACCCACAACACAAGCTCTGCTTAGCTTAGGGCTGGATAATGCTGTGTGAATTGTCCTAACCTACTACCTATTGAAGACTTTCTGAGCGTTCCACGTACGTGTGGGGACAAATCTTGTTTACTTTATCCTCGAGATAAATCTAAGTAGAATGCAAACATTTTATTACCGGGAAAATATTTTTATTTTGCGCTTATGTGAAACGTACCACCTGATTATTGTATGTGTTACCTGGGACTGTAAACGTGATACACACATAAACTATCACCTTTTAGCTTTATTAGATTTCATACTTTCTAAAAAAATGCTTTGGCTTTGTTTGCTAAGCCCAGCTGAACAAACTGAAACATTTTTCATATACCTATTATTAAAACTGTAGTTTTTTTATTGAAAACTACATATTTTCGTGATATCTCTCTGAACAATTTTAAACCCTACAAAAGAATTAATCTGAAAACTGTGATAATAGACTAAAAAAAGTAATTGAATATTTATGAAATCTCACAGATTTCTTATTTATTTTTTGTTTACTTAGTCCTAAATTTTCACACTAAGGACCGCCTACATATAGTCGGAATCTCGTTTCGGGATTTCGATTCGAAATATCGATTCGGGATTCCGTACATCTTTCACACACTCAAGTTTATTTTTATTTTGAATGCACAGGCTACCATGTCGAATTTCGGATCGGAGAAACTACGAACGGAAAACTACTGTATGTTTGTGATAGGTCCATAGATTTGTATGGAGTGACTGCGTTCGGAATCCCGAATCGATATTTCGAATTAAAATCCCGAAACGGAATTCCAACTGTATGTGGCCGCTCTACATAACTCACGCTGTCCATAGACTAGTCCCGGAAAATAACTATAGTATTTATTCCTAAAAACAAACAAAACCTGGAAGTTTATTTGCTGTTTTTGGCTTTTTGCGTCTTTCGTTATTTAACCTAAGATTTGTAGGTTATAATAATAGAATACCATTTATTTCGACACATATGTGTACATAAAAAAAATTAAACTAAACAAAGAACAAGGAGGTTTATAACTAAATTTCACAGATAGTGGGAGAGATCAATGAAAAAAGGGATCCCCTTTAGACTTAAGATCAATGGGAGAGATCAAGTATTGACAGAAGTAGAGACATGTCGAGTATTACTCCCAGGACCCTGTGCTGAAATAGGTGTTAACTCAGCAAAAAGGCGTAATAGTAAATACACAATAACACAAAATACCATAGTATTCGAAGAAAAACATTAATGTAAAATTTTATGTAAGATATCGTATTGCAATACTTCAGCCGTAAGAAGACGATTATATCGAGAAGTACCAAGTCCGCCAGTTAATTACCTTCCCTATTATGTTGGCAAATTACCTGTGTAAGAGTGCATGCTGTTTATTTTGAAGGTCTAATATAATAAAAATAAAAATCTTAAGCATTTTAGATTAGAATTATGTACATACTAATCTAAATTTCATATGATTGATAATTTACTTTATTAGAAATTCAAAATCAATTTTTTTTTCGGCCAAGATCTGTAGGTCTGGATATTGCGGGTTCGCTTTCGGCTTTGGGTCAAATGTTTGTAAAAGTATATCTATGTAATGTATTAGGAATATCAGATAACTAGAATAGAATAGAATAGCATTTATTTTGACACCTACACATAAAACACATAAAACACACACTCACACATAAAACTAAAAATAGAACAAAGAGGTTTATAAACTAAATTACTCAAACGTCAGATCTATAGTTTGACCTCTGTGACCCTGTGCCGAAATAGCTGTTGGCTCAGCCTGTGCTGAGCAATTGACGCTCAACGCTGTTTTTCAGCTAAAAACCTTTATCTAGTGATCATAACACAAGCTCTGCTTAGCTTGGCGCTAGATGACACTGGTGGATTGTCCATCATTGTTTATTTATGATAAATGTAGTTACCCAGTAAGAACTCATAGTTCCTGTATTACACAAACAAAAACATGAACTGTGTACACTTAAGTGGCAATTATACTTTCGCTAGTTTCCAGTAAATTGTTCTGAAACAGAGCAATTTCAGAACATTTCATTCGCTTGCTCGTTAATACTGGTTATTTAGAATGCAAATATAAATGAACAGGGAACTTGATTACTACTTCATGCATTGTAAATGTACCCTACAGGAGTGAGCTGGTGTTTTGCAGCGCACACGTAGAGTACGCAGAAAATAAGACCGTCCACATACAAGACAAAAATAGAAGAATCATATTTGAAAATAGTAATATAAATAGAATATTTTCAAAAAGTTGCGTTGGTGGTAAACTAAGCTGGCACCACAAAGCAGATTAGCTTTACAGGCAGGCTACTTATGTCCCTTAAAAATTAATGTGGGTAGAATCTAGTAATTTATTAATACCTGTTACAGCGGAACACATATCAAAATTGCGGGCGTCGCAGTCTCCAATTGCCATCTCAGTGAGTCGGTGCCCCACGTGGTCATCGCTGGACACACTGCGCTTTTCAGGATATTGGGATAATCAGGCTAATGGGATTCTACTCAACAATGGCTCTACTGGTAAGACCTGGCTGTAGGTACAGTCAGCTGCTCAGATATGTATACACTCTCAAGTTTTCACTTTTATTTTACTCAGAACTTTTCAAATAAAAGTCGATGCACACTTTTTACGTGCAAAGTAGTCACCGCACTTGTCAAAATGCGGTATAATAAATTATCAAAATTACCATGCACATAATATTCAGTCAAATTTAAAACATGACAGTGTATACATATTTTCGCAGCTGACGGTATGTAGACGGTCCCGGAATAACATTTTGTGATCATGGTGCATGAAATATCCCGTTTTAAATGACTTTTTTTGTTAATAACCATGATAGTTTCAAAAGTTTTAACAAAGTGAACCTATAAGAGTTCCCTTTTTCCTTTTCATGTACCGATCCCTAAAAATTATAAACCCATACAGACGAACATACAATCTCCTCCTTTGTTCGAAGTCGGATAAAAATGGCATTGAATGCGTATACATTTGAAGTTCTACAATAGTCTAGCTAGGGGCAAAACGCTGAGGCCAGGCCCCTAAAAATTATAAACACATACAGACGAACATACAATCTCCTCCTTTGTTCGAAGTCAGATAAAAACGGCATTGAATGCGTATAACATTTGAAGCTCTACAATAGTCTAGCTAGGGGCAAAACGCTGAGGCCTGGTCCTAGTAAAAGACCATTTTTATACCCATAGGACTGTACCAGGTTTTGATCCTACTTCATATTCATTTGGTTTTTATGAAAATAATACTTCAGAAAATTACAATCAAATAAAAGAAACAAACTAGCACTAGTTACAGTTGAAACACTGAAGCTAACTGCAGACTGTTGGGAGCAATGTACGAGTATGTGGATATTTACCATTTTTTATTTCTGTCTTTTGTGTGCATGCAAAAATAAATTCTTATAAAATAAGAATTTATTTTCTTCAATTCACAAACAAGCGTTGCTTGTCAGTTTGGTTTACTTGAAAGGTGTGAGCAAGTAACTCAACCTGAAAGATACAGGTGTCTAGAAAATTTATATAAGGCGTTCTCAGAAAGACGGCTGAATAAAATACTCGAGTTACGGGTAAATGGTGCATTAAACTGAATTTCTGTTTATTTATGATTTAGTTTGTAGAACTGGATAAGTGCGGGTCAGCTCGACCCTACGAGCACTATAAGTGCTCGTAGGCTCGACCTCTTAGGGTTCCGTACCACACCATCATTGTTTAGTACACATGAAAACATATTTTTTTGTAATTTATTACTAAAATCAACGTTATATGCATAGACTACTATTAGGCTCAACTGTTCAATAGATGTAGATTGTTTGCAACAGTCTGCAGTTAGCTCAATTGTTTCAATTGTAAATACTAGTTTTAATTTAATTCTAGATAGATAGATAGATATTTTATCCATTATTTGAGTGATAATGATTCTTCATGATAATAAAATATTGTCATTTTAAAAAAATACTACAAAACTAAAATTGATTCAATATTTTAAGATTTGAAATGGCTTACAATGTGCGCAAAATTTCTTATCTGCTATCATTATTACTCGTAGAACCTAGAAAATTGTAAAAACCTGTTTTTTCACGCATGGCCTAGCCGAGCTCCTTTGGTTTAGATGCCTTTTTAAACTTATGTAGGTACAACCAATATTACCTACATAGTTATTTAGTACTCTACTTAAAATAGACCAATCAAAATACGTACGTATTTCAATAGCACATGTACTTAAACATATTCTGCGATAGTTTATCACTAAATCCTTACTCTTGAAATTTTTTCTGACGCGTCATAAAAATCAAATTCTCAAGATAAGATATTTCAACACGAAATTTCTTATCTTTGTTATCGATATCGATCACTGGTTATGCAATGTCGTTTGTAAATATAGGTTTTAAAACAACCAGGAAGTATAAAGGTAGCCAAAAGTAGGTTCATAGTAAGCGTCATCGATAGGTTGCCCCACCATCTAGTCTTTATCAAATCCTTAGCGTATCTAAGGTTCCCTAAAAGAATGACAATAGGCTATTTGACTAGGTACATTAAAAATAAATTTAAATTGTTTTCATCCTAATCAGTGACAACGTAACAAAGCGTAATCAGGTGATTGTTATTTAAAATATGCATTTTGTATGTAAAAAAGTTAAAATTACAAATTTTTTGTTACATGATCACGTGACCGAAAACGCTATATGTTTGGTTGGATCGCAAGTGAAGTCTCACATCCTCAGATTACAGTGTCAATGAGTTCTTCTTGTTAGGTGTTGTGGTGTGGCGGGGTGACGTCATAGCTTGGAACACGGTAGCCATGACAGAGATATCGTTTTGGCGCGGCATTATTTTATTCAAACTTTAAAATTAGTTTTCATAACTAATACGACTGGCCTTGAAGAAATATTACATACACTGCATTATTTTTATCTGACAATATGTTAGAATTATTTCCTAGTAGTAGTCAAGGAGCCTATTGGGCCATTGACTTAGCCAACGACTTTGTTCATCTGAACAGATGTTCATTGTTGCCCTAAGATGCTGTGAACGCTATTGCTATTAGATTATTAGTTCGAAAAAAATGTGTTTAGCCTTGTAATGATGATTTATAAAAATTTTCATCGGGATTTATGAGTTTTCTTTTTTCCCATTTGCTTTAAATATATTTTTTATGATTAGGAAACTTAGGGAGTTTCACAAAAGTGTTTGTCTTGAATCATCATCCATGCTTCTTCAAATCCAGTGATGGATATACGCCGACTCCACAAATAGCGGTCCTCATCCGGCTCCATCCATCGGCTCCCTCTGACCACTACAATGTCGTTGGTCTATCGAGTGGGAGGTCTTCCCTCACAGCGGCATCTTATATTACTAACAGCTAATTACAAGTTTTCGCTTTCATTCCAGCATATTTCGCATTCGAGACCCCAGTCCGGCCCACACTGCGGGGAGGGCCGCTTATCGGAGAGTACATATTTGAACAAATGCACTTCCACTGGTCAGTCGATGAGTTCACGGGATGCGAACACGTTTTGGATGGACATGGGTATGTCATTTATGTACCTATAGAAAGCGCCATCGATAGTATATAGGTACGTAGATAAGAAATTGAATGAGTTGCCAAAAATGTTCGATTTCGGCAGGACTCGAACCCGGTTAAAAAAAGGGTCCTATCCTATAAATCAGTTCCTAAAGGATGGAATTAACCTTTGAAGGTTTCCCTAGAAACGAACGAGAAACCTCCGAGGTATTTATATTCTAATTTTCCCATGGTGCTTCTTGCTAAATTTGTCCCGATACCTAACATTTTGGTTCTTCGCTGGGCCCCGCACGATATTGTTTGATTTGTTCACTCGCGGCGTGTACCTATATTTCACTGTGGCTTATTTAATTTTGCTCAATTTTAATGATTAACGCGTGTCGCTCGACCTGTCTGTTTTTTACCAAGATCCGTCCCAAATCACCATCTTTTCTTTCTTAATTTTTTTTCTTTACGTTCTGTGCTTCCGGTTCAATTTTCGAGAGCTGTCATGTTGGCCGACAAATCTCCGGTGAAGGATGTGTGAAAAGGAACGGTAATTAGGTTGGACGCACAAAGTAGCAATCGGCGTAAACACGCGTGCAAAGCCGAAGCCAGAATATAGTAGAGTAAAAACGTTTATTAAAAACTTTAATAAACGTTTTTACTCATTAATTTCGAAGAGAAACGGAATTGATTAATGTATTTACCAAAAAAGTATTAAATTGATGAAAAGCCCAAAATTTCGTCCTTGACTGGAGCCAACATCAATCAAGACCCAGAATGCGACGAGAATTTCGATATAAATAGGTACCTACTAGAATAAATCGAAATCCCGGGTCACCGGTTCGCATTTCGTGTCGCGTTCTTATTTCACTCAGGATTTCTACGACACCAAACTTATTGAACCTATCGGGTAAAATCACGTTATATATGCCAATTATTATGTAATACAGGGTTACTGAAAACGATAAGAGAAAATGTGTCTGAACGTGTATTTGGGGTGAGGCTGATATTGAGAAAGATGTGTACTAAGAATAATCATTTTAAGAAATGAAATAAGTTCCCAAAAATTATCGGTATCGGCGGGACTCGAACCCGCGCCCCACCCTAAGTACAGGTGTGCTCTAACCAACCAAACCACGAAACCCTTAGTCGGTTCAACCGAAAATCTTTAGACCTATTACGGACTATAGGTTAGGTGGTTCGAGTCCCACCGAAACCGATAATTTTTGGGAACTTATTTCATTTCTTAGAGATACCCAAAGTGAGGGTATTTTAGCAAAAAATGATTTATTTTAGCGGCGGACCCGTGGTCACACTGTATTGCTACACCAGTGTGACTATACGAGCAATTTCTTGTGCTCGTGGTTGCACTACTCTGGAAAGAATCGCACTTGACTGAATAGTAGGAATGTCTGCCCGATAGATAAAATAGTCAACACAGAACTTTTGGACCCCTGATCCCACTGTAGGCTTCCCAACCCCGCGAAGTAGGAGGGGTGAACATTAACTTACACCTAACGGGGGGCGGTTTCGTGACGACTCTGTGACTGAAAGGGTGTGTATGTATATGTATAATTGCACCCAGAGTCACGTGTTAATACTCCACACATACCAGGGTGGGATATGTATAAACGTAGTTCTACCATTCAAAAAGTCAAAAGTCAATAACTTTATTTCTTTAGGCTTATAAAAAAGCACTTAGACAAGTCAAATTTTATACATAAACAGCTTTATAAATAGTAGGTAGTTATCAAACAAGAAACAAAATGTTATTGATTTTGTTCGCTCCAAGTTTTTGTCCACTTGTGGAAGAAGCGAAAAATTCAATTAAAAAAAATCGTCTGCAAGACTTTTTCCCCACAAGCAGTGTCTTAAGTTTTAATAATTAGTGCTGATTTCACCGTACAGTGTTACCATTAGTAAAAGAAATTACTCGTAGCGTGGTGTAGCAAAACAGTGTGAACACGAATCTGCCCTGTTAATTTTATGCATTTGTTTCATTTTATGATTGAAAATAAAGTAAGCCTTCATGACTCACTAATACCTAGGCTAAGTAAAAATTAATTTTAGTGTTGTTTTAATAAAAACATCAACTGTAATACCTTTTTGGACAGCTTATTAAACTGTCATAGTGTTATAACATATTCGGCATTAATCGTAACAAAAAAAAACATAATTAATATTAGACATTTTGTGCTAAAAATCATTAATCAACATTTTCAATGTTGTTGGCTGTTGGATAATAAATTGGCGGTGTTTCTAATGAATCCTTCAAAGAAACCGCCGATTACACCTTAATTAACAAGGTACCTACAACAATACAATCAAACTGAGCAGTAATTTGAATCAAATACACCAGAAATAAATAACAATAAAACGTCAAAAACGAGTCAGACTCGCGCAACGAGGGTTCCGTAACTAAATATTAAATTAATCATACAATTATTAGACCTTGTTTCTTGCCAAATAGTCTAGCTCAACAGGAAGTACCCTATAGGTTTCCTTAGCAAGAATCAAATAAATGTTTTTTTTGTGCTTAGACAACAACATTACGGATTTCGGATTTTTTCCTTCACTTTTGATATAAGACCTTACTTCTTGCCAAATATCATGATTCTAGGTCAACAGGAAGTACCCTATAGGTTTTGTGTGCATGTGATTCCCTTGGAAAATTCAAAAAAATTGGGCATAAACGACTGTAACTTTTGATTACGTTAACTTGATATATATTGCGACTCCAAGGATTTTGAACCTGAGTGATATGATGTGAATTTCAACGTGTTTCTGAGAAAAGAGGGTTGACAGACGGACAGACGGACCACAAAGTGAGACATTTTGAGGTACGAAACCCTAAAAATGAAGGAATCGGGAATAGATAGATAGATGGATAATACTTTATTGTACCACACAAATACAGAAAACAGTACCTACTGAAGTTAATGGTACGAGTAAACGAAACACAAAGGCGGCCTTATCGCTATCGCCGATCTCTTCCAGGCAACCTTGGGATGGACTGGACATGTAAGAACAACAAAGATATCGGAATAGATAGACATCGTTTTTTGTCAAAAAGATATGCTTTCGGTTTAGTGCCTCAAATCCTAATTTAGGTTTACCTAGACTCTAGGGTTCATAAATAGTAATAAGCAAAGATAAATATGAATAATCATTAGTGAACGACTCAACAGTTTTTGTCACGTAAAAGTTTGAGGTTGACAGACGGACAGACGGACAACAAAGTGATCCTATAAGGGATCTTTTCTTCCTTTTGAGGTACGAAACTCTAAAATTAAATTTGTAAAAGTTGTTTGGAAAATTATAAAATTGGGGACAAATAAAACGTTACTCTTATTAACCCTAAATTAAAACATTAAAAAACATAGATAACATTTTATGTTCCAGCTATGCAGCAGAATGTCATTTCGTCCACTACAACAGCAAGTACGAGTCTATAGAAGCGGCAATGGGCCACCCAGATGGACTAGCCGTTGTTGGATTCTTGTTTGAGACTGTGGACGCACCCAACCCAAGATTTGATAGACTTGTCGAGGGGTTGGAGGGTATTAAGAAGAAGGATTCATCGGTGCATGTCACTTCAGGTTTGTAAATTTTGTTAGAAATATTTTTTGGTTTGGTTGGTTTTGATTGTTTTGAAAAACTAACCAACTGCGACTTCCTTAATTTAACACTGTTTTCAGTTTTGCGGGATAGATACTAATCCCTCGGGATTCCTTTTTAAGGGACCACCTCGAGATCATTTTCTGTATAATAACGGTTTCCCGGTCGAGCGGTTCATAATTGACGGAGAAAACGACGAACATACATAAAAAATCAAGAGTTCCCTTTTGCGCAACTGAGGTTGCTCAGCTGCGAATAGTTGCGCAAAAGGGAAATGTTAACTGCAGTAGGTATAATAAGTTTTAATTAAAATAGATGAGAACCCAGTGCTTAAACAAACCTATCATAGGCTTTAAGGCACAGCTAACTAAGCTATGTAACGAATTATTAATGAATAAATGATCTATCTATATATCTGATGAAAAAAATTCATGATTTTTCGGACAGAATTCGGTCTGTGTCCGAAAACTCAAAACAAAGTTTTTAACTCGTCGTTGTGATCTAGACACGTACCTAAATAGTGTTCAAATAATTGAATATTTTATTTCAGACCCAGATCTAAGATCAAATAATATCACAACTGAATTTACGTTTGGTATTCACATTATATTGCATACATATATTACATTTAGGAGGTTTATGTTAGTACCTACATCATAAATTAATTCTAAGGTTCGCGTACGTAAGCATCATCAACAAAATAAATGAGACATGTCAAGTTCAAACAAAATGAACCATTTTCAAAGGTCTAAAACGAAATTAGTTGAACATTTTATGGAACCTAAATATTAAGATAATTTACTCTCTTAAGTAACCTAGGTATTAACATTATTATGGTTGGATTTTATTTGCTGCGTGAAACTCGCAAAATAAACAAGATGAATCTCGGATTTAGAAAGTTTAAGAAGATGCATGTGTCGGATTTATCCCACTTTTGATAAATCGTAATTTTTTTCGCTATTTGACTTCGCTTTAAGATAGCATTCATCATGATCATTCTCAGCCTATATTAGTCCACTGTTGGACATCGGCCTCCCTTAATACATCTCATGTGGTACTGCCTATAATCCCCACGCTAAGATAGCATTACCTATTTATAATTCTATGATATTTTAATGAAGTATAGGTTAATTATTAATATAAAAGAACCGGTGACTATAAAGCATTGCTTGTAGCTTTTTTAGGAACTGTAAAACCCGTTTTCATCCCAACGGAACCCTATTACTAGGCCGCCCCTGTCTGTCTGTCCGTCTGTCAGCGGGCTGTATTTCATGAAACGTAGAAGGTCGAAACTGCGGTCACCAATCCTGCAAATGTGGTAATTATGGCAAAATATTACCTTGTTTTTTGGGCATGTTTAGCAGGTGGACGCTGGTGTGATGACGAGAAGGTTCCAATTTGTCGTCACATGTCTATCAGCTGATAGTAGATATTACCTTTATTGTTTGATTTTTATCAAGCCACATGAAATTAATCGTGCGAACGACCACCTGCATGGCTTATATTCATTTCAAAGTAATTCCGAATTTTTATGACCCGCTCTGTAATAGCCTCATAAAAATGGGGTGTCATAAAAATCCCTGCTGAAATCCCTTGAGATTTGAAATATTATCAATAATTTGATGTCGTCAGTAGAAACCGTATTTTTTTTTACGGAAATTAATATGATACCAAACAACGACCGAAAACCTATTTCTCTTATAGGTTCGACGATAATTGGTTGGATCGTTTGGCACCCGCGCGGGCACAAAATCTTTATTTCATAATCCACACATATTATATTATAATGAGGAAAGATTTGTATTTTTGTATGTAATAACGGATTTCAAAAATTCTTTTGCCGTTACCAAGCTACATTATCACTGAGTAACATAGGCTATATAATATATAGAAACCGTGCAAAGCCAGGGTGGACCGCTAGTTTATAAATAAAATCTTAATTCTAAGTCAAACGGTATAACGTCCAACGCCTAAAAGGCCACCTACAGTCTACCGAAGGATTCCTGTGGTGTTGACAGAAATCTGCCCGAGAAACAAAAGTTTGACTGATACACATAAAGTATTCCTGCCAGAGCGTCGAATTTTATATTGTTCTGCCAACAGACTCGAAAATTTCAACTCTAATAGTGCTAACAGCAAAGCTTTCAATAAATATTTAGCTAACAGACGATCGAACGACACGGAGCGTGCCACTCGCACCGCGACCTTGGTTAGGCCGGACAATATTTTATAGTGTAGAGAACGGTCCGCCGGACATTATTGTTGCCTCGGTTATCTGGAAGAAATCACTTTAAGCGATAAGACCGCCAAATTCACTGCTCTATAAATGTAATAATCTGTTTTATATGGTAGTGAATAAAAGTATTATCTTTCTACTATTATTATTATTAAAATATGGTTCGATGAAACGAAACGAGACTGGGTAGTTCGATGTGCGGTTGGGTCGTCTGTTGTATAGAACGCACCGTATCTAACCTACAGTGCGGTAGTACGGTCGCACATTTTCAATCGTCTGTTTACTGTTTGCACTTGTAGGTTACTTGACCTCGTGCTGCAATGGGTAGCGCATTCCCGTACTGATACTTGGACCGATACTCGGCGGGGCTTGAACTTGATTCCTGCCCGGTTGCAGATTCAAGTCCTGACGAGGTCGAAATTTCATGGAATGTTGTTATTATCTATATATTATCATATTATATCAGTTTAAAGTCAGTGAGTCAGTGAGATACGGAGAGACCTATGCTCAGAGTTTCTCTTAAGGATAGGATTCGCAACGAATACATCCGACAGAGAACCAAGGTTATCGACATAGCTCAAAGGATTATGTAAACGGGGTAAACGTGCGTTCTTGAGTGAAGACCGCGATTCGGAAAACGTAGTGTAGGACGTTCTCCGACCAGGTGGGATGACGATTCGCGAAAGACTGCTGGCAGATGCTGGATGCGGCAAGCTGAATATAGGGCGCTATGGCGCTCATTACGGGAGGCCTATGTCCAAAATTGGACTACTAATAGAATAATGATGATTATTATTATATCTAAAATTCTTTATTATCAAAGAAAATTACAATCAAATAAAAGAATTAAATTAAAACTAGTATTTACAATTGAAACAATTGACCTAACTGCTATTTATCTTGATATTATATTTTAATTTGAAAAATAACCAACGAGTTTCCCTTAGAATCCTTGTCCTGGATGAACACCGCTAATCTGCAAGACGGCAACTACTTGACATACAAGGGATCACTCACGACACCACCTTACACGGAATGCGTCACATGGATTATCTACGAGAAACCTGTTGAGATCGGATTTGAACAGGTATGTATTAACCCGTTCACTGCCCAGCCTGTGCGGTTTGAACCAAAGTGTCGCACCACAGGTGGACCAGTTGCTAGACTTTTATGTCAATCAATATAATAGAAATCTTTGATATTAAGCATGTGTTCAATGTTCATGGGCAATAAATTTTAAAAACACAAGTTTGGATAAATATTTTTAAGCTTACGCGATCTGAACACACGTTCGCGTTTATTTACCTTTTTTTCTATTTTGGTAAATAAACGCGATAAATACCCGTTAAAGTACAAACTTGGATATTTTTTTAAAACCTAGAGTTATTGCATCATATTACGTAAAAATCAAATTATTTATCGCAATAATTTAACAAGGTTAGTTGCATCTACGTGCTTACCTTCATCATAACAAGCTCAGGTTTAATTTGATCATATTTTCAGCTAGCTTCATATTTTGTTTACTACGAAGTTCTTAAAACTGCTTAGGTATATTATTTTGTTTACAAAACTCATAACACCAAATATTCCTATAAGCCTTAAAATAAGCGCGTTTTTCTACAGAACGTTTGAGGGTCATTTTTATACCACGAGACCTGTGTTCTGAGATAAAAAGTAACCTATGTTTTCTTCCAGGTCTAGAGCTACATCTATGCATAATTTCAGCCAATTCTGTTCATTATTTTTAGTGTGAAGTAGTAACAAATATTGATATATAATACTAAGTATTATATATCCTATCCATTTTATATAATTTTTACATTTATAATACGAGTGTGATTAATGTAATGGGAATTGGAAAACCACTGAATTTACACATCTCCATACTCAACTTTGGTGTAACCGGTTCAAAAAAAGGCGATGTTTTTGTTCACAGTTGGGACTTCTAAGAGAGCTGGAAGGTCCAGAAGACGTGCCAATTGAGAGAAACGTCAGGCCAACCCAAAGGCATCCTCCGGGACACTCCGTCATCTATGTGAAACAAGTGCAAGGGAAATCAAAGTTATAGAGAAAATAATTTGGAACTGAAGCTGGCCTTAAACCTAATTTACTCGCCGACAGGCCCGCATCGGACGCTCCGCACTGACCGCATTAAACGGATTTTAGTATTCTGTTCTCTTCTGTATGGTTTGCCACAGAAGTGCGTCCACTGATCTGCACAGCACTGAGCGGACGCATCGAAATGTCGGCAAATCCTGCGATCCGTTTAGTGCGGATGACATCATTATTCGTTTGCATCGGTAATCGGTTGCTGCGATTACCACGGACGCTCCACCCGGTATTACGCTACTCTAAAAATCTGTCTAATGCGGCCTGTCGACGCTAGCCTTAAAACAGTGTCCGATATAAGGGTACGTTTCCACTGATACGGAGCTGGGCGAAGTCGAGAGGAGAGGACCGTAAACTAGCCAGTCACACGTGCTCGAAATCTCCACTTTGAATCAGTGGAAACAGTGTAAGTGCCCCTCCACTTACACTGTTTCCACTGATGCAAAGTTGAGCTGACCGGACTTTCAAATAAAATATATGATCACGCCGCCCCGAGCCGGAGAAAACGGACTTGAGCAGGCTGTGGTGCTGAGCGGAGGGCGCGAAGCGGAGGAAAGTGGGACCGTGGATAAATTGACATCCTGCAATTTGTGTTCTTCTGTAAATATGGTCTAAGAAGAAAGTGTAATTATTCTTAAAATAAAATCTTGATACTCTATCAGAATTTTCTTAATTCTGTAGATATCTCATCATCACATGTTTGAAGGAGCGTGAAAAAATCCTCGTATTCAGAATGGTATTTTAAATGGTCTCGAATCCAGAATCTGTTTTTTTTTGTACAAAAATATTATGCGGCAGTCAGTTCTACTTCTTCTGCATCCGAATCTTCATCTTGTCTTATAGAAAAATGTAGAAGCGCTGCTCTTTTCTTTACTGATAACATGACGTAATAACTCTCCAAGAGATTTAATTTGACTGATTGGAATACGGTGCAATGCAGCTCAGTTCCGCTCCACCCCGTTCCGCTTCAATGGAAACACTTTCCTCTACTCTTCTCCGCTCTACTCCGCCCAGCCCAGCGAGTTTAAACGCACCCTTAAACGATAGGTATTTTAAGTATTTCTATGATTGTATTAACAGTAACCAGGCCTCGAGTCTATTTCATAATAGTATCAAGATGTCATCGTGACGTCTCATTTTCTCATACGTTTTGGTACAGCGCCGCTATCGTGCGGACAGGGAACTACGCAAATCCCATACAAATTTGAGACGTCACGATCACAACTCGTTACTTTTGTCAAACGAACTCTGGTGTCAGGGCTGAGATAGTTGCTGTTCGATTTAAGTTCCTCTAATGACATGGTGTCTGAATAAAGAAATCAATCAATATTTGAAAATTTGATTTCATTATTTTCATCATAAATTTTTGGTGCCATTCCATTAAGCTATGCTGTTTTAGCACTAGACGTACATACATATCCTATACATTAGCCATAGAATTTTTTAAATCGGCCCTTTGTTGACGGAAACGTCCACGAATATACATAAAAAATACATACAGCCGAACATAGAACCTCCTCCTGAAGTCGGTAAAAATGAATGCTTGTCTCAAATGAGAATAAATGAAAATGAGCAACATAAAAAAGTCATGCACCTAATCGATACTAAATCACTAATAAAAATCATAAACCAAAGTTTGAATGATGGATCTTTACCTCTTCACGCCAGAACAACTGAACGGAACTACTTTAAATCCATAAATCAGCTTCCATTGGATATAATTTTATAACCAACATAGGGCAGAAACTCAGATAACAATGTGCGAAATTATGTTGCTGTTCTGTTGTTTCTTGGGATTGAAATTATGTGAGGGGTTTATCAGTGTTCTCTAAACAATGACATATTCAAAACGTTAGCGACAACCTCGACTGGTGTGCATATCGCTGGTGATACTCGTCGCACTTATTCCTTAACTGCTTATGCTTCTCAATCAAATATCTTAGATACTCCTGTCTGCTCAACCCAAAGTGAATCTATGGCCTCTGACATAAGGCTTCTCGGTGAGACGGCCGACTGGTCTACACCCTGATGGTTTTTCCGTAAACGCCTGCATCACAGATCGATCCTTCTCTGTTCTGTCTACTTCCATCAACATGGACATGACACGAAAAGTAAGGACCAAACATTCATAAGGGGGTTTCAGCTCCAATCACTTAGGCGGGGAAATTTTTTTTTAAAAAACTTCGAAAAAAAAAATTGTTTTAAGTAGGTATGCCTCGATCATATTTTTTCTCTAGAATTATTTATTCGGTTGTTTTATGTTGTAACAAGGTCTTTATGTTAATAAATTATAGTACCAAACATGAATATGAACTCCGTTGGGGTTATACCTGGCAGTTTTTTTTTATTAAACCTACCTACAATGATAGAGTTAGAAAAATTATAGACACGCGCCCGTATAGATGGAACTTTATTTTGCTTCATGAAACTTGATGTTACTTCGTGAATAAAGGACTTGTGAAATCTCTTCCAATCCGTTGAGTTTTCAATAAACCTACCATAATCAAGTACGTGTTTGATAAGAATATTGTAAAGCGTATTGTAAAGCAAATACAATGTTTCAATAGATATTCACTTCAGGAGGCTTTTGAAACTAGGCCAGTAGGTACTTTGTTTTGATAGATATGTCTGTACCTAATACCTTTTGTAAAGACCAACACAACTATCATATTCACTTTTAACCATTTTAATTTAAAATTAGTTGTCCCATTTATTTTAAAATTGAATTAGGTACCTATGTATTAATTTGAAATTAAACAGGATTTTAGTAGCATTGTGTATTTTCTGTTTTCTGCAGGCAAAGTGATAAATTAGTAAGGTTTAAGTGCGTAATCCCACGCACTCTATGTAATCTCTAAAAAAATTAATATGTTCCCAAAAAATTTCGATTTCGGCAGGACTCGAACCTGCGCCTCACCCTAAGCACGGGTGTGCTCTTACCAACAAAGCCAGGAAATCCCATGTAGTCGGATCATCGGAATCTTTGGGACCTCTTACGGCTCTAGTGCCGTTATCATCATCATCCTGACTACAGCCGCGGGTGGGCCTTGGTCTGGTCGAGTAAATTTCGCCATCCGATCTTATTCTTGGCTTTTTCCTGCCAGCCGGTCACTCCAATTGCCTTTAAGTCTTGCTGGATACCATCGAGCCATCTGAGTTTCGGTCTTCCAGGGGGTCTCCAGCCATCAGGTTTGCCACGAAAAAGACGTTTTGGTGCTCTGTCGTCTTGTATTCGTTCTACGTGACCAGCCCATCGGAGACGGCCTACTTTAATAAACTTTACGACATTTGGCTCTTGGTACATGTTGTAAAGCTTATGGTTGTATCTTGTTCGCCAGCGGTCACCATCCACTACAGCGCCAAAGATTCTTCTTAATATTTTTCTTTCAAACACGAGTAGGCTGTTTTCTGTTTTCTTACTTAGCACCCAGCATTCCGATCCGTACGTTAGGACTGGTCGTAGCAGCGTTTTGTATAGGAGGATTTTTGAGTAGGCCGAAGTAGCACCTGTCTAGTGCCGTTAACGCCATATTATTTAATTTCTTAGAGATTACCCAGAGTGCGTGACATATACTACAAAACCTTAGAATTGAGCAACGGCAACACCTCTCGTCAAACGAACTATAAAAATGTAACTTTAGTCTTTAACAGGTTTGGATAACTGTTATGTTTCCCCTGTAGGTGGCGCAAACGACGCTAAAGCCGTAAGAGATCCCAAAGATTTTCGATGAACCGAATAACGATTTCGTGGCTTAGTTGGTTAGAGCACACCCGTACTGAGGATGGTGCGCAGGTTCAAGCCTGTCGAAACTGAAAATTATTGGGAACCTATTTATTTCTTAGTGACTAATTAGTACCTTCTACAAAAATCAAAATCAATCCATCTGTTCAAATCCAAGCTGCTTATAACACCGGCACACAGCTCGACGGTAGACGCCACAATATCAGACACATGAATGTAAAACACATTGTGAATATACTGTTGAATCGTAGGGCTTAGTTCATCCATAGGCAAACGATAAACTTCGTCGCTTTCTTCCGATTCTAGTTCTGGATTATAAATATCTACAATTCTATCATACTCTTTGTCAAATCCGTCAGCCATTTGAGCAAGGATTAAGTTCACCGCGCGGTATTTCTGTTTCAGTAAACTTTCGCCTTCGAACCATGGTTTTAACAAGTCGCTGTGCGATTTCTTCAAAAGCTCGTAGTACTTCATTCGGTCGTCGTAGTCTTTATTCATCATGGCTTCTCTCCAACTGGCTATTGAGAGGTTCCAGGTTGTATTCGGGCACATCTCCGTATATAACCTCGACATTTCAGCCACTTCTGTTTGATGATAATAACAAACTGGATTCTTCATCAAAAATATATCTCTTTCTATAAACAGCGACTTGTAATTATACGTTTCAGGTCGTATGGTAGTTGCTTTATCAAAGGCATCGTTTAAAAGATCACTAGCGATGTTTGTTGCGGCTTTCTTGTCTATTCTTGCTTTCAAGATGCTACTTTTTTTAGTGATTTTGTCAACATTCTCGATAGAGTCACCGGCCAAGTAGACACAGATTCTGGTTGCCATTGACTGAAAAAACAAGATATTGGGAAAACTCATTTCCCAATACTCGCAGTATATGTTTGGTGTGTCAGAAAGGAAGGTGAACCATATTTCTTTTGATTGGCCTGGAGACAGCACATCTTCATTCTTGTTGAAAAAGAACACTTGATCGTATCTGGTTTCTGGAATAAAATTAATAGTCTTTCTAATCTTTTTCCAACAGTATCTCAATGCAACTGTTCCGAGGTTTTCAATACGCATCTTGGCTCTCCCAGCCCTTTTCACTGGAGTATTGAAGTAATATGACCATATATTACAATCTTCATGCCACGGTTCTTTAGTCATCTTCAGCAAATAATCCAAGTTTTGCCCAGGAATTGATTTGCAGATTATTGTATTATTGACTCTTAAGGCGCACACGTTAGCGAGAATAGGTTCAATGGAGTTCACCGGTTCTTTTATTATTATCATTGGCAATGGTGGTAATTTGGGTGAAGGCGTTCGTGGCCTATTGCCTTTGATCATAAGGTCGGCAGCATCGGGCCTGCGATATTAAGTAAAAAAGTAATTTAATAATTTCTGTTTTTTTATGTAACGAAGGAATAAATAGGGCAAATGCCCTTGCTCTATTTGAGATATCAGAAAATATATGAATAGCACTTACTTGAAAGGATTAAGTTTCTGTATTTTCTTACTCAATTGTTCTTCACGTTTGCGTTTATACTCTAAAAAATCTGTTTCCAGCCCCACATAGTCGTCTCTGTAGTGGGATGGTATTTCGGACTCACCGGTCATTCCCTTTTCATTTACTTGAATGTACTTTGGTACACTGATTTGCTCAATAACACGTGGCTTACCCATTTCGGCTCTAGTTCTCTTAGCCTCATAAACGGGTTTACATGGACACAATTGTTTGATTCTAGCTGGCTGATCCCAAGGCTGCCCTCGACAAGTCGGCTTAGATGTTATTTGAGCGTGTTCTAGAACCGTTTTCCACTCTTTCTTTTCGCGGACTTTCTCACACACGTTCATGGTCAGGTCTATTGGAGGGCGTTGCATAGCCAACCCGAGTTGTGTTGTTTCGCATTGTCTGATTCTGATCCATTTTTCCCATAGTAACAGTTCCTCGTCGGCTTCCTGATCTTTTATTGTTGAGTCGAATGCTCTTTTTCTTTGCATTTTTTTTGTTTAAATTCTATGAAAATCTGGAATAAAAGCACTTGGCTTTTATTCTTTGTGATCGCCAAAGAGTACCTTTAGTACTATACTTACAAATCTGTGGAGTATACAATAACTAGTGATCATAGATGAATACTAATAAACGGGCTAGTGATCTCGACAATCTTGACAAAATTTCAACAGTATTTAAAAAAATATTTTGTTATTTACTTTTTGATTTTAATACGACCTTTATACGTATTACTTTAATATTTGATTGCGATCATAGACATTTTTTTATTAAATCTATGGTAGGTAACTATTAAGATTACATACAAGCTTCGATCAAAAATAAGGAGTTCGCGGCCTCCCCCGTAGATACCTAGAGCCTTACAAAAATGTCACTCAAAATTGGGTTCGTTTTGTTTTGACGCAGACAGTTTGCGCAGAGCCTGACAAGTTTTTTCCATACGGAACAAGAGATTGGTGGAGTCGAATTCATTTTATTTTATTTTGTAAGTAGGTAGGTACCTACCTGAGAATTATATACCTACCTACTCAGTTTATTTTCTATAATGATTAATTAACAGAATTCAGGTAAAGATAACGAATCATTTATTGATGAAACTATAAATTGGTGTCTCAACAGTAGGTATTTATACAAAAGGGTCATTTCAGACATACAATAATTTAAACTTACAATACAATTTCAGGCAGGCACTCTAGATTAAAAAGAACTGGTTCCTGTCTGCGGCTTTGCACGAGTTTTTTTTACGGGAAAAAAATAAACGTTTTATAAATTCATACTTCTGGTAGGTAGGTAAGAACCTAGTCTTTCTTTTATTAGAGAGTCTACGCAAATGAAAATTTAGGGCGGGCCAACTAATTATTTTAAAAATCATCAACTAGTAATATTAAACTTATTTTTATGAAAAATATATTAATACATACTATAAATGAAAAAAAAAATTTAGAAGAAATAGCCTCTCCATTTATCAATTTAGAACAAAATTAATATTTTAACATAGGCAAACCAAACAACAATATTTTATGCTGATTTCACAAGTATATGACTCACATCTCAATATACGGGTAAAAAGTATATATAAACTTACTGAAAATAAGAAATTCCATCCTTTTTCAGCACTTTGGACGAGTGATTCTTGCATTTTTTGTACCCATGCTTTTTGTCTGAACGCTAAAATGACACTAGTTGAAAAGCTTCCCTAACATGTCAAATGGTCTCTCTTTTGCTACTGAAGGTTGTGGCGTGCGCATTGTGAATCTAAGGGGGGCCGGCAAAGCCGGACATTTTTGATCGATGCATACAAGGCAAAGTTGTACCGAAGGGGATCTCTTTTTTCATTGAGCAAAATAGTTGTAAACCTTAGACCAGAGGAAATCACCCCGTAGTTGTATACCTACAGATGCCTCAATAAAATAACTAAAATTTGACACTGATTTGACTTCTTTCTCTTACCCTTCGTTTTAAAGAACATGTTTAATTCATAATTCATAATTCATAATTCATAATTCATTTATTGTTTGTGAATCAGGTTAGTTTACAGTCAGTACATAGGACTTATATTAGATCGCTGGATTCTGCCGCTTAGGCGTACAAACATTTCGTTATACATTGTTAAATAAAATAGTAATTAACAATCAAAATACTTTTCTTTTATTTATAGGCATGCATTAATATTTTTGTTTATATTTAATAGGTACTTATCATTTTAAATCTTAAACATGTCAAATTATGAAATAGGTACAATTTAAAATTATAAACTTAATAAATTAATTTCAGCAGAAGATGAATATGTCAAAAAAAATAAAATTATTAAATTGTTCCATTTGAATGAACAATGTCTAATTAAGAATACGGTAATATTGTATAATTTGGATCTAAAAAATCGTTTTAATAAAAATAAATAAAGTAGATTACATTTACAACTATAGTTGAATACAAAATTGCCAAATACTTGTCTCAAACCCTCTTTCGTCCACACTTTGTAGCCAACAAGTATTACACCATTGATCTAAAGTCTAAATGGGTTCTCTTTTTTCATTGTATTACACAAATACAAAACACTACTGCGTTCACACCTAAGTTATGCATGCATGACGTCAGTCAAAAAATTTAATGATACTTTTTGCACCACCCCCCCTAAAAAACCACCATGGGATCTCTTTTTTCATTGATAACCACTGTTTAAAATTATTTTTGTACTGTGGGTCGAGCAGTAATATTTGTCTGTGGCCAAAGCAGCCAAAACAAATCAAGAAATAATATAATGTAAACAATATGTGACGAACTTTGGAAAGGCTTTTTTTGTAAATAAATACTAAATTCCTGTGTAAAAAAAAACATGGTCGTAGGTCAAAGCACTCAAACAGGTAATCATGCATTATAATGTTAGGTTCTCTTCAGAAATTCTATTTATTTAGAAAGCTTATGCCTTGCTCTGATCGAAGTCAAAGAGAATAAAACCACTACGTTATAATCGAAATCTTCAACTTACACTTGCGAGCAGCTTAATCGACTCATAGTGCACCTAAAAAGTTATATCTCAAAATTGGATCAGCTTTACAACAAAGTTTTATTATCAATCAATAAATAAAACCAACAAACTGAGTGCAAAAAAATTATTGGACATTTACTTATTTTGATGGTCGAGCATTCGCTCTTTTAACATTTATTCGAACCACACCTTAAACATAGCGATCGATGTTTTGTTAAAGCTTGATTTTAAAAACCAAGGTTTTGGTGTAAAATTTCATCGAGCAAAGCCTCGAGTTTTGGTGAGGAAAAATGTACACAAGGTAAAAAAAAAGTTACATGACGTAACGCTCACAAAGTGTGACGTCACTTGCGATCCAACCAAACACGCGTTTTCGATCACGTGATCATGTATCAAAAAATGTGTAATTTTCATCCTTAAAAAGGCATATTTAAAAAAATAATCACCTGATACGATGTCACTGACTAGGATTAAAGCAATTTGGAACTTATTTTTAATATAGTCAAATAGCCTATTCTTAGGCCCCGACTGCCACGGCCTTCAGAATATAGCTCTTCAGTATATTTTTTGAAAAATTTCCAGTAGTAGACGAAGAGGTAACTCCACCGCCACCTCCAGAGAAAACGATACCGCCAGAGGGCTCTCTGGAATGGATATTGCATTGGGGCGAGCTGGAGGGGCACCTTCCTTCACCGATAGATGTGTCCATCACAGGTAAACGGATATAAATAAATAATTAATAGGCAGATACGTTATTGTCAAGCAGGGCTATCTACAAAGAAAACATCCAGAACTGCAGATACTTCGTTGCCTGAGGACAAATGTTTGCACGAACATTAGTCCGCGGTCATCGAATCTGCAACCACGGACTTTTGTCCGCTGGTATCTGAAGTTCATTTCTTATTGCAGGTTCTATTTTTTACAAATGCCCTGTGCTAAAATGGTTCAACTTCGATGTCTTTCCTCATAAAGTGAAGCTATCGAACACAGGATATACGTGTACGTACCTAATTCTCTACAATTTTTACTAACATTAATTTGTTATAAAGGGTTTTAGATTTACATTGCGCGAAAGATTCAAATTTTGAACGTTATTTTATTATTTCTTCGTTTTACTAGTTCGTAGATAAATGTTCAAGTTTTGCAGCAGAATACTTATATCATAAACAGTTAACCTACCTACTAAAATTTTCTAATTTCTATCCATCGAAAGGTTGCCTGGAAGAAATCGCTTTAAGGCGATATGGCCACCCATTGTACTTTTACGTTTTTATGTCCATGTTTCTTTTAATCTATTTTGTGGTGTACAATAAAGAATTTTGTATTGTATTGTATTGTACTTATATTATTATACACATTGTATGTACAACGTAGTACTTTACATTGCGCAAAAGATACAATATCTTTTGCGCAATGTAAATCGATAACTACACCCTAAGATTTAATTTTAGTAAAAGCTCAATAATCAAATTGGCCTTTTTTCATAAAACGTAGGAGTTTCGTAGCAGCGTAGCACTTTTTATTGATTATGCTATAATATTCTACGCTTTGCTACGAAGTGCTACGGTATGCTACGAATTGCTACACTCTGCTAAGATGGACGTGCTACGGTGTGCTACGAATTGTTAAGCTGTGCTACTAAGAGCTACGTTCTGCTACGATGAGTTGCATTCTACGAATTGCTGCTACGAAAAGCGATGTTAATCTTCTATGCTTAGTAGTTTTTAGCCCTAGGTCGCTGCAGTAGCAGAAGATGTCTAATAGCATATCATAAGTTCGTAGAAGCTGTATTATTACGTCTACTCGTATGTTATTGTAAATAGGTAATTATTTTGAAGCTATAGATATATAATATTATATACTATAGATTTGTATTATGGCCATAAGAAGATTAGAATGTGATTATTTTATTGTTATTCTATTGTTTGTCCTCTATGACATTGTATTTAAATTTTAGCTTATTATTTCATTGAATTTATTTGGCTCTATGACCATTTGTATTTCAACTATTTTACTAAATTAACTATTCTTGATGACTACGCTGCGCTATTGTATTAGGTCTAACCTGTAATGATAGACGTAATGTTTAAAATAAATACAAAAATCATAACATGTGCAAAAAATATGGCGCATTCATCTCAAGCTCAACTGCGGTTCACGAAGTTATGTTAAACAAGATGCTTGTTTCCTGCACCTTCCCACGCGTTTTCCCGGACTAAAAAAAACTATGTTATTCAGACCCGCCATGCACTTATAACTTATTCAAACTCCTTATATAATGTGTAAACAAACAGGCCATACGTAGCCTAAAATGCACTCTGTTGCTGCGTCCTTTTATACGTTATTTACATTACTTGTCGAATTGAGATCCTTCCTTCAGTAAATATTGCTTACAAATATATCTGAAACGCGACGCCAAGCAAGTGATTTTTAGTTATATGTGTTGTGGTTTATTTACAAACATTCTACAAGGAGTTTGGCTAAGGTACATGAAAGTAAAATGTGACCCCTTCGGTAGTTTTGGCGTGGAGAGTTTACAAACATCCAAAAATAACAAATAAAAACAACATTCTAACAAGGTAAAGGTTTCTTGTTCGCTTCTTTACTTTACCTTAAAAAGATTGAAGTGAACAAAAAATCAAAGTGATCACTTTATTTCCTAGTTTTACGTATGTAATTTGTATTTTGTGACGTGTCCAAGAGTCCTGTAAGGTCTAAAGGAAATAAAGCACTTTGATATTTGATCCATCCGTCCATAGTCTTTCGCCTTTATGATAATAAGTGTGATCATGCCTGTAGTGGTTGCTGGTGCTAAATGGAAGGCTGAACGTCCGTACCTCGAGGGTGGTCCCCTTATAGGCCAGTTCATATTCTCCCAGATACATTTCCACTGGGGGCCCAATCTGTTGAATGGCAGTGACCATTCCGTGGACAAGAGGAAATACCCAGGTGAAATGCAGGTTACTTAACTTATTTTATTTACGCTTTGAAACTAAGAGTACCTACCGGCAGGCACCTACAACATAATGCAAAACTCATTATAGCACACCAGCAAATGAAATACAGAAAAGTAATAGACAACTACGGCAACAGTTAAATAAATAAATAATGCTGGACACCTAGCCCCAAGCAAAGCAGAGCTTGTGTTATGGTTACCTACTTGTTAACTGTTATACATAATTCTACAATATATTACATAGAAAGATATTTTTTTATTATACCCAGAACACCCGGAACACATATTTATAGATCGTACAAACATTTGTTCCAAGGCGAGAATCGAAACCGCAACCTCCTGCGTCGCAGGCGGACCTTCGCCCGCCGCGCCACATCGGTCGTCAAATTGAAAACTGGCCGACTTTTGGTAAATGATCTCATTGAGGACGACCTCTGTGGCGCGGTGGGCGAAGGTCCACCTGCGACGCAGGAGGTTGCGGGTTCGATTCCCGCTTTGGGACAAATTTTTGTACGATTTGCAGGTATTTGTTCTGAGTATTCTGGTCGTTTTCTATGTATAATAAAAATATCTATATATGTAATGTATTGTATTATGTATATCAGTTATCCCATAACACAAGCTCTGCTTAGCTTGGGGCTAGATGATGCTGTTTGAATTGTCCAGCATTATTTATTATTATTTATTTATTGCTGCATTAGATTGAAACGAAGCTACTTAGGTAAGTGGGCAAAGTCGGTAGCGTATCTATGACAGACTAACGTTTTGGTTCTATATACAAAACATACCTACGCGATTAGGTACCTAAGTAACGTAAATAGCATATTTTAATACCTATCTACAGATACCTACCTATGTATGTAGCCTAATCTTTCATCCCCGCAACGCAAAAGTCCGCCGCGATATCGTCTTCCGTCCGCCGTTTTGGGTCCATAGGGTTTAGGGTGATTGATGACCTATGATATTTTTTTTATAAAGGGCAGGCCATGGCCTAAAATGGCTCTTGCTCAGAATGCTCTACGATGGCCCGTCAAAGACACAAGACCTGTAAATGGTTCTGTGAGAGGATACTGTAGGTATTAAATTTCATAATTTTTAGGTGACGTTCTTCAAGAGTGATTACATGAACCAAGAAGAAGCTCTTAAACATCACGATGGAGTAGTTATGGTGTGCTACATAATCAAGGTAGGATTTAAGATGTGATTTTTAATATAATAAATAATTTTGAATATTCTGATTAACATAGAACACTCAGTTTTGTACGTAAAGGAAACGACAAGTAATTTTTAAATTTCTGAGAATGCATTATCACATAAAGGAATCTTTTACTTGCCTTCCATGTCTTATGGCCGTGGGACAATTATTGGATTGATGAGCGCGGAGTTTTACGCCGCTGTCGTCGACTACCAGTCAACATGTTTGCTCCACAGACTGATGAGTTGTTTGCTCATAGAATGTTTGAGCGAGATGATGTTTCCCTAATATTACCAGTTCCTGCAATTCGATCGCATTGCACATCTTTTAATTTCATTTAAATGTGTTTAAAGTCATTGATTGCTCTGCTTTTTCCTGCATAGTAAACATGGCAAACCTTTTCATTTTTAGCACGGAGTCCTCCCTGACGAACGTCTCAAATGGGTGATCGAAGGTTTCCCACGGATCATAGAGGCGCAGACATCGACCCGAATCGGACCTCAACCAATGTCCCAGCTCTTGCCAATGTTCTATGAAGACTACTTCGTATACTGGGGCGCTCTTAGCACTGTCAGAGGAGACAACTTTGCCATCAGGTGGCTGGTGCCGAGGACAACTCTGTTTGCGACGATGGAACAGGTAGCTATATCTAACCCAAATCTATTGCATGGGACGGTACAGGTCGCATTGTTGTAGGTATTGCACATAATTTTATTAGAAACAGTATTTTAAATTCAAAAACACATCATTCACGTTGACTCGCGGTTCAGAATCAGCTCCTATCGCTATAAGAATGTTACGTGGCACCCGATTACGGTGATTCATTTGGTTTGGTTTTCAAAACTAAAAAATAAATAACGAAAAAACAAATTTATTGGGTTTCCTACCTTTATTATCACACAAAAGAACTATTTTTCACATTCAACATTCGTAACTGCAGTAAGTTAGTAAGGTCCGTTCTGCAGTTCAATTTTTCGATAAAGCGTCCGAACTATCAATGACGACCGTTATCTATCATGCCATGAATAACGGACTATTTTTAACTTAAATTAAAGCCCGCGATCTCCAGGATATTTAGTACCAGCAAGACGGCGGCGCCACATGCCACACACCACGTGAAAACATGGTTCTATTGCTTGTTGGCTGTCCAGATCCTGTTACATCACACCCCTTTGGGACAATGTACCTACCTACAGTCCAAAGTCTATATGGATAAATTGAGAAATCAAATTCCACGTGGACGAAATCGCGGGTAACAGCTAGTATAATATAACTATAGCTGCAGATCGTACTAATATTTGTACTAAGGAGGGAATTGAACCCGCAACCTCCTGTTATCGTCAAATATCGGTGTATCGATAGGCAAGTTCTTACCTAAGACAACCTACTAAGATCTTCCTACCTAATAAAGAACATGTACCTATCTAGGTACATAACTACAGAATAAAATGATTCTAATGATTTTGATTTACCTACCTACCTAGCGAACCTTATTCTTACTTCATTTTGTGTTATTGCTTCAGATGAATGAGTTTCGCAAGTTAGGAGACCCTTGGGATGAGCCAAACTTGCAAAACTATAGGCCACTTCAAGAAAGACTTGATAGACACCTATTTTTCTGCAGTCCTCACTGGGCAACATATAACACCTTACTGCCGATCCCACGACTTGCCGAAGAATCAATCTCAGTCCTATCACCTGCTTACACAAATCATCTCTGGTTGCTTCCACCTCAAAATGCTTACATGCTACCTCAAGAAGAAACTCAAGCAGAAGTTGAACCCGTGAAGCCTGAAACAGAATATTAGGTTATTTTATTCGAACAAAAAGCGAAGCAAATAGCAATCGTCAGTTAGTCAGTTCAGTGGTGCAGGGTGCAATATATATAATGTACTCTGTGGGTGCAATGAACAAAACGCCGATCACACCGAAACGCTAGCGAACCAATAACGTCACTGTCAAACCAAACGAAAATCTGTCAACGTCAGGTTAAATACGAATGTCATGGCAACTTTGTCAACAAAAATATAACCTCAAAAGTAAAAATCTAATGAAAACAAATATACTTTTGTAGTTTCCACAAAATGTCTCGGATTATTCTCCGTACCAGTCGCTGGCTGGCTCAGAGAAGGATCAATAATTTCATGCCCATAGCACTGCGGTATTTACCACCACTAGAATCAGTGCAAGCCTATGTTTTTCCGCGACTTGGATTTGCTACTTCATCAAATCAACAGCTGGATGTTGTAGATTCTAACGTCTTTGAAAGTATCTGCAACGAGACTTTGAACTCATTAACTGATTATTTCGAGGAGGTGGTTGACGATTCACCTAGTTTGAAAGGTGCTGATGTAACATACAGTGTAAGTTTGTAAATTATTACCTTCCATCTTCGAGAGGTTTTCCCCACAGACATCTGTGGTTTCATAAAAGTTAAATCCAGGTGGGCACCTACCTATCTTATCCCGATAAGGTCAAGTAATTGAACAAGTAATTAAAAAGTAGGTGCCTACTTACATTATTATGTGCCTATTAAATTATTTTCTCAGTCGCTTGCAAGATTTATAACAAGGTGAATTGTCACCTTGTAATAGAGCTTTTTATGAGTTAAAAAAAACTTTTAGGCTACATAACAATCAAAAAGTAACATGTTGTTTTATTTCTTAGGTAACATGTACAAAATTCTGTTTTGGTGAATAAAATGATTTACCTTACAGGATGGAGTACTGACTGTGAACTTCGGTGGAAACGGAACTTATGTAATAAATAGACAAACTCCTAATAAGCAAATATGGCTTAGCTCTCCTTGTTCAGGACCCAAAAGATATGACCTAGTTCTAAAAAATGGTGGCTATTGGATTTACAAACATGACGGAGTAACATTACACCAACTTCTTCAACAAGAAATATCAAAAATAGTGCTTGATGTAGATTTTTCAAAGTGTGCTCATAGTTTTATGCCTATCAAAGTTGTATAGTTTTTGTAAGTTAGTAAATAGGTTTTATTTATTTCATATTGAGTTTTTTTTAAATCAAAATGGAGGTCATTGAAGATGGAAATATTATGGACAGGATTCCAATCCTTTTGCAAAGGGATTTGGAGTATTATCAGGTACAATACCCTATTATTTATTAGTCCAACTTTCATCTTATTGTAGAAGAGAAGAGAAGAATATAAATCAATAAATGTGAAGGTGGTTCCTGAGTTATGTAATGCTCTAGTTGTATTCACCTTCATAATATGTTTTACTTTTTAAATGCTTTGTTTGAATGGATTTTGTTGGCAGTAATAACTTATTAAGCATATTCCAGAAAAATCAAACTGTTCTTTCTGAGACAATTTGCCGTGGAGTGGTCGGTGGTAGACTGGACTTCCCAAGGAATGCTTCATTTGCTTCCGTTAAAATTGTACTTTGGCTTGAAGAGGAATTTTCTATTGCTTTCAAGTAAGTAATATATGAGTAAGTATATATGAGTAAGTATAATGTCTGGCCTTTGTGCCCTGTGCTCTGTCGAAACCTGGTCTGTTCTGGAATCGTAAGGATTCCGAGACACCAAGTAGAGTATCGTTATAATGAGGTGCTGAGATGTCTTTATGTTTGCCATGAGTGTCCAAGTACAAGGCCAGCAGTCTAAATCTTTCCAACTGCGCAGAGGAGTGAGACAGAGACTGAGACGTGGACACTCACGGTAGGGCTTCCTTTAAAGTCTTTTAAGGCTTTAAAGTCGCCCAGCGAGCTATGGAGAGAGCTATGCTCGGAGTTTCTCTGAAGAATAGGATTCGCAACGAATACATCCGACAGAGAACCAAGGTTGTAGACATAGCTCAAAGGATTAGCAAGCTGAAGTGACAGTGGGCTGGCCTTATCTCGAGAAGAACCGACCACCGCTGGGGTAAACGTAGTGTAGGACGCCCTCTGACCAGGTGGGATGACGATTTGCGAAAGACTGCTGGCAGATGCTGGATGCGGCAAGCTGAAGACAGGGCGCTTATTAGGGAAGGCCTATGTTCAGCTGTGGACTAATATAGGCTGATGATGATGATGATTTAGGTATTTAGGTAAATACCGTAACCGAGTATCAGATGCGTACCCACCCTGAAGAAATCCCTCGTTAAGGTGTGAAACGTTGATGCTCTTCCAAAACAAATAAGGTTCGTAATTAACCCATATTCGTAATGAATTTGTAGTGACACAGATTAGTAAACAGTAGGTACTCATACCAAATTTTGTGGGTTGGTTTGGAATAAAAGAAATTGTTCACTTTACTAAGTCTATTCAATACCAGAAACACGAGTAGGTACCTACCTACAATAGTAACCTGGGTTCTGCGTCGGATGTATTCGTTGCGAATCCTATCCTTCAGAGAAACTCCGAGCATACCTATAGCTCGCTCCATAGCTCGCTGAGCGACATTAAACTGGTGGACAAGCCCTATCTTGAGTGTTCACGTCTCAGCTCCGTAGGTCATGACGGGTAGGACGCACTCATTGAAAACTTTCGTTTTGAAGCATTGCGGTATGGCTGACGAGAAGACTCGACGTAGTTTCCCAAACGCTGCCCAACCTAGCTGGCCTCTTGGCTTCCTTCTCGAAATTGTTTTTACCCAACTGCAGAATCTGCCCAAGGTAAGTGTACTCGGAAACAATTTCGAGAAGGTGGCATGTACGACGACCGATCCTGGATGAATGTGGCCATTGATCATGACCTCAATAAATATTTTTATTGAATTAAGCACCCACCTAAGTAATTGTTCTTTTCACAGGCAAGGATCAGGCATGTTTGTGATGATAACTGAAGATGATGACGTTAGTGATGCTGGAGTGGCGAAGACTTCAGATCCTGATAAGTTTGTTCAGTTGGCTATCAAATCGAGTGACTTGTTGTTAGGTTGGTATACAGTTGAACACAAAATAGTTTAATATAAGTTGTGTAGCATAAATATATGGATTGAAAATGTCATGCAAGTAGAAGTGACAGAAAAACACTATGATTTGGCCATAGGAATAAGTGTCTCAGCCCCTGATGATGATGTTTGGGGTAAACACAGGGGCCCTACATTTTAAAAGGACCTTGTAGTTTTAAAATTATTAATTTGTCGTGAATAATCTATGGAATTAAACTAGAATCTATGAGGGTAGATACCTAGTTTAATATTTTATCTCGCATTACTGTTTTTATTGACATAAAAATTACATTAGAGGCAGGAATTGAGTTTTTTTAGGGATAGATATATACCTACCTATATGGTTTGCCCCACTATGAAAATGCTAAGGAGGATTGATGTCCATAGTTGGAATAAGCTATGTAGAGTATGAATTCTCGTGGAAGTCCTAGAATTTTAGTAAAATTCTCTTGTTATTCCTATTTCAGAACACCTCCACATGTTGGCTCAAGAAGCTCTCGACCACGCTGATTTGCCGGTACTCACAGCTACATTGGGAGCGGCCGCGCTTCTAAAGAACAGCCTCTACTGCTATGTGCACCATATTGAAGACATGGGGAATGCTGAGCGGCATTCCTTGCTGCAGGTGGGATGACGATTTGCGAAAGACTGTTGGCAGATGTTGGATGCAGCAAGCTGAAGACAGGGCGCTATGGCGCTCATTAGGGGAGGCCTCTGTCCAGCTGTGGACTAATATAGGCTGATGATAATGATGATGATTCCTTGCTGCAGGTAAACTTTGGGTTGCTGGTAGTTACATCGAGGGTCGCTCACGTGTAGGTACCTACTTAGTATCAATTTAATAACCCTTCACGCGATGTTAATCGAACGTCCTTATACAAAAGTTATATACGTATGTTGATAGATTTTAATTATTAAAATTCATTCTTAAAGACAGGTTCAACCAGATTAATACTTTGAAACATTTTACAGTCTTGCTACAAACGCTACACCACTATGTCTGAAGCGGTCGGCGAGAGGGTCCTTGACCTCCACAATCGTATCCTGTCCCTGTACATACTACAGGACTCTGGTGGCAGGCCTATCAACGAACCTCGGGCAGCCCATGAGTCTACGCCTTCGGTGCATGGCTGGTGGCTTTATATGAACGGTGAGCTAGTTTTACTATGAGTGTGTTGTTCTTAGTTGCAAGGCAGGTTGCTCACGAGTAAAACCTCTATAGGGTTCCGTAAGTCAGCATATAAAATAAAAACTAGAGGATCGGATCTCTCGTATGTTTGTGTGCCTTTCACAGCCAATTTACCTCATTTCTATTGATCGGATGAATTTAATCTGACTACCTCGTTCTGCTATTGCGGAAAGAACACCATGGGCTTCCAATTATGACATCATCAAGAATAGTTACCTATATAAAAAAAAAATGCATCAGAAACAGCGCCATCTCTTATCAACACTGGAAGTTTAAATTTAATGACTCACACTGGCGGGCCCGTACAAAACGACTAATTTTGTGTTTGTGAGTAATGGATGATATGTTATTAATTTTGTATGTTCCTGTGAAGTGGTAGTTCATTTATTTATTTAACTAATGTTTACGAAATGTTTCTAGGTAGCAGAAAGGACCTATGGGACACAGTGCCTCCACGAATGGCCCAAAGAATCTTTGCTGGAATGCTCAACGAGACGCTTACGATCTTGACTGTTCGGTATTGTCAGGTAAGTGATCTAATCTGAATAGAATCCCTATTGGGATCCCATGTGGGGTAACTGGCCTTGCTTCCTTCCATACTTCTACTACATACCAAATCGTTTTTACAGAACAATGCCATACCATGATTATAAATTACGCCATCTGTGTTGTTATGGAGGAACTAAATAATTCTGCCATATCCTTATTTAAAACTGTCTGGCTTGTGGGTCATGGCAATATTACTATCATCAAGGTTATGCAAGTCCACAGCAGGCAATAGACGGCCCCTAATAATAAGCACTTTCGCGCAAAGCTACTGCGAAAAAATAGCTTGGTTCACTTCTGAACAATGCCATACCCTGATTATGAATAACGCTATCTGTGTTGTTATGGCGGAACTAAATTCCTCTACAATATCCCTATGTAAAACTTTGCTTTCGGGTCATGCCAGTAGTATTACCATCATCAAACCTATGCTTTTCTAGAGACATAGGCCTCCCTTAATGAGCGCTTTCGTGCAAAGCTACTGCGAAAAACACTTGTAGCTTTAAAGATTATGGGAACACCTTCCAAGTGCATATTTGTTCTACCTATAAGGCAAATTTTTGATATAACTGACACTGAAATACCACACTTGTTATTTACAGACAAAAACAACGGAAGCCACAACACCCATCCTCCTAAACGACATACTAAACATACTAATCTGCGTATCGGAGCTACTGCCGTGTGTAGCGACGTCAGGCGCGGAGCTGGCTGGCGTGCGTGTGCGACGTGCGACGCGCGACGTGCGCGACGTGCACTGCAAGTGCAACCAGCTGTTCCAGTGCCTGGTGTATAGAGCTGCTGAGCCGCATACTATTGTGCAAGTGAGTCAAGGCTGAGGTCAGACAAAGTACGGCAACACTTGCTACATGCCAAGTCCTACCCCGCTACCTCAAAGGTTTGCTATTACCTGTCATGATCATCATCATCTATAGTAGTCGTCTGTTGGTCCTTAAAATCGACGTCATCATTCACAAATCTTGTGAACATTGTAACCTCTAAACTCATTGACACAAGGTTCAATTTCCAGGCATTCAACGAGAACGAGGAACCGTCCCCCGCAGTGATAGACTCCCCCCAGCCCTGGTTTACTTTTGTCAGTCCGAAGCTGTTCCCAGGCGTTGATGACGTCATCGTTAAAAGCACTCAGGACTTGGAGTTGCAGACTGCCCTGGGGTTGGAGCTAAAAGTGTTCTTGGCGCAGCCACAGCCGTCTTGGCCTTTGTTGGTGAAGGTGATATTGAACTTTGTGATATTCAGTTTTTGTTGCAATTTTTTTTAAGAGTCGATTTTCTCCAATGACTACCTCGGACCTTTGCCCGCTGCGCTACAGATAGCGCAGCGGGCAAAGGTCCGAGGCAGAAGGATGCGGATTTGATTCCCGGGCGAAATGTATGTACGATTTGCAGATCTGTTTTCTGGGTCTGGGTTGGGTGTTTCCTTTTTAAAAATATCGATCTATAGTTTTAAGTACCTATATTAGTTATTATACTTTAGGAATGCTTTATTAAAAATGCTTTATTAAGCCAACTTATAAAAACCATTGTATACTTAAAACTATTATAAGGTACCTACTTATACAGTAAAAAACAGATACTTTACAAAAAAATTTAACTAATTATATTAGTACTTATTCTGTTGTAGTGTAGTGTTCTGTACTAGTTCTCTAGTAGTGAAAACCGATGGAAGAGGAATGTGCTAAAGCTAACTTTGTGTTAACCGGCCATTCCAAAATGTAATCAAATTGCAACACAACCTTTCACTCTGTTGGGCTCGACACGCTTTTGAAGAAATAAAGAAGAAAAATAAAAATATTTATTTGGACAATACCTACTTAGGTGCTTACCTTCCTACGCACTTACAGAAAAAGAGACTAAAGTAAATAAAAATGAACTATTTTATCTGTTTTATTAATTATGTTCCAGGTGCTAATGATGCGCAACTGCCACCTCTCGCGAATGCTCCTGGTTCGGGCGATTCGTAACATGTCCGTCGACAATTCAAAATGGCCGGCGAACGGACTGTGGTACTCTGTCGAAAAGGACAGAAAGTGCAGCGGGTTTATGTGCACCGCTGACGGGTACTGCAAGTTTAAAGGCGATAAAGAACGTAAGGTTTCATTCACTCAGTGTTAATCATTCACTCACTCAATCAGTTTAGTTCATTGGTTCGAATATAGGTAACAACGTTATAATGCGTCGGGGCTAAAAGACCTGTTGTAAGCAACACGAAGTTTAGATAGACTCCGTACGTATACCTATCTATGCGGTGCAACGTAGCTACCGACCCATCCGTACACACCTTTCTCGAATGCTTCTGATCCGAGCAATTCGCTACATGTCCATAGACAATTCAAAATTGGCGGCGAACGGACTGTGGTACTCTGTCCAGAAGAACAGAAACCGCAGCGGGTTTATGTGCATCGCTGATGGTTTGGTACTGCAAGTTTAAGGTGATAAAGAACGTAAGGTTTCATTCACTCGTTGTGTTCATTACTTCATTCATTGACTTAAATCATTGAATTAGTTCAATATTTTGAATGTCACTTAACTCATATGGCTTAGCGATGCGAAGTGTGTCGTATGGCGGAATCACACACTCGTCGCGTAACCACGAGACAGGCCAAGCACGAGAGTGTGAATGGTGCGATCGGTTTCTTGTTCGTTCGTTCGAAAATACTAGCGAAATGGTTTTATTGTCCTTGGACGAGACGTCTCGACGACTAGCGACTGTGTGATTCCACCAAGCCTCCGATAAGAGATGTCACCATTTTAGTCTGTCCTTTGGAGTTCCCCCGCCAGTCCACCGCTTGTAGCTCAAATATCAGTGAATTATATACATATATTATTGTGATTTTAGTCTAAATCTAGGTCAGTAAGTTCATCTGTATGCCCAAATTTTTGGTCGTGACTACAATCGCTTTGACGTGATTCAAAGGCCTGGAAAAAACAAAATTTAATCTTAGGTAGGTACATGTTTAATCTTCGATAATGTTTAATACTCGTTGCACCGTTAATTAAGGTGGCCCGATCCACGTTGCGCGAGAGATCAGAACTGGTACTTTTTATTTTATTTCTACAATGTATAGAACTAGTGGAAAACTATGTGCCGCAAATCGTCAACCATTTTTTATGAACCCATTTTTTAATGGTAATTTTAGAGCATTGGAAAGAGATTTTGGACAATAATTGAACATAATCTTTCAGCGGGTGAAGAATACGCCAGAGCGGCAGGGGCGCTAACCTACCTTCTCGCTACAATCGGCAGTCGAGCGGAACTGAAGTCAACTCTATGCTACGCGCTTGAGATAAGCGGCAGGGATTGGGCATCGTGCTTGGACAAAAGACAGGTAACCGTTTAAAATATTTGACGTTTCTAACTTCAATAGCTTTACTCATAACCATAACCACAGAATAAGTAATGTTACTTCGTAACAGATACCTCACGTACTCGTTTTTATCAATCAACTTTACAGGTAGATTAGCCTTATACATATACAGGTAGAAATAATGTTCCTAACTCTCTGCTTACTGTTAGTGAGGCAACGAGATTTGAAAAACTTCCAAACTCTCTCATATAGACTAATAAGTACGTACCTACATTGAAGTAACATTATTTCATCTGTACCTACATACTTAATTCAGTGAAATAACAAAATGCAGACGAAATTACATTTAATTTCTTAGAAATCATTGTAGGCTAGCTACTGACCTACCTACCTATGCAATTCCATAAATAAATAATGTAGGTAGGTACATTAAGAACAGTTTCTTGTCTGACATCATAAAAAGTATATATTTGAAATAGTATTAGAATTGGCCTCAAAAGAACGGACACGTTCGCAGAAACTTCCCTATGGTAATTATTATTCTAAACTTCTTTCAGTTATTTGAAACTCTACAAAACCCTAGATCATTTTTGCGATGGGGATTAAGAAAACTGTAGGTTACAGGGTGTTTGGTCCACTGTAACCTACAGTTACAAAAAACAGGATTTAAAAAAACCGAGTTTGTCTAACCTTCCAAGGTTAGACAAAATCAATGACATTTTGTTTCTTATTTGATAATCTATAAAACTGTTTATGTATAAAATTTGACTTGTCTAAGTGCTTATTTTGTAAGCCTAAAGAAATAAAGTTATTGAATTTTGAACTTTTGTTAGTTATGTGTATCTAGTTGTTTCTTTAGTTTTTCCCTTTGATTCCAGATTTGGTGCGACCGCCGGCCGTCGTGGCTCGCTGGAATGCTGGCCATGGTGAACACAGCCTTACAATTCATACCGCCGATGTTGGTCCACGCTGTACAGACTGGAGCGTCTATGTATCAGGTAAGATCGTAAGCTTATAATGTTTATCAGAGCATTTCCGTAGGTACGGTACTGAGGGAAGGTCGCGGGTTGAAGTCCCGCCGAAATAGATTTTTTTGAGTTATTATTTAATTTATTAGGTTTGTACGAGGCCTTTTATAATAATTGAGAGTTTTTGTTTCAGACCATGTCCCTCTGCCTAACCTGTATCTCCCGATCTCTGGACTGCATTCCACGTTCGTTCACCAACGCATGCACGATCATAGAGAAGACGTTGCCCTCTCGCATCAGACCCGTTGGCGGCTCTATACTGTTGCAGTGTTTGACGACGGTTGCCTATGAGGAGATACAGAAATGGGCAAAGAAGGAAGCTCTGAAGGAGAAAGCAGGTAAGATAAACACTCATCTTTAGCCCTCGACTCCTACTCTACTCGAATTCTGCTGCGGATATAAAGGGTCTTTCAACAAGGACGGGTCGATGTTAAAATTGAATAAAACAAGATGTGTGTGAGATATTAACGAAATTTATTTTTTATTTAAAAGGCCCATTTATGCCATTATGGATGGAGTATCACATCGTTCAAATGTCCGCCGCGGCTTCGTATGGTGGCACGAATCCGAGAGGTCCAATTTTTAATGACTCTGCTGCATAGATCCGGCTGAATCCGAGCGATGGCCTGCGTTATGTTGTCTTTCAGGGCAACGGTCGAAAGTGGTTTATTGGCATATTCAATTTTAACATCGACCCGTCCTTGTTGAAAGACCCTTTATCCAGAACTTACTCAAGACAGTTGATTCCTTCACTCGTACGAGGAAATTTTCTGAGTAAGATTTGAGTGTAGTTGATGTTATTTTCACGGAATCAAATAAAACATCCATGCTTGGAGTCCACGGATGCAAGAGTCGAGGTAAGTAGAGTAAGGAGGCTTAAGAGAGAAACCCTCTCTAGACCATCTCTCGACAGACTCCCTCTCTCTTACTCATATACCTCTTTACCTCTTAATCTCGTCATCATAAACTATGGTTTTTTTAGTAGCAGCGTTGAATGGAGAAGCTCACACTATGGACTCGAGAGGAAACAGACAACAGAAAAAGCAAGTCAGGATCGTCAGTATGGGACAAACTAGTAAGTCAAGTTATTATTTAGACTAGTTTCTGTTGCTGGCTTCTTATACCTGGATAACTAGCCTGTAGGCATAACCTTTCTAGCTCAGGGTTATTGTAGTTTTTAATAGTGTGCGCGTTTTTAAATCGAACCAGATTTGCAAAAATTTGCCCTTGCTCACAAACTCAAAAACTTTTACTTACGAATATTTAAACGCGACTTTGATTTAAGCACGTCTCAAGTGAATATTTTCATTAAAAATATAAACCACAAATCGCGATATAGGATTTGCTTATATGTAAGTTGCGTTTGAGCAACGCTTAAGCCCATATCGTGATTCGCAGGTGAGATAAACTTTACCTGTTTCTTATAGATATATTTATCAAGCAAACTGCACCAAAAAATCGTGTTATGTAATCGTATTAGATAGTAATTTATTTTTCAACTTATCATACCATTTGAATGTTTGAGCCAATGTTCATAACACGCAGCTATAAAACCTCTATACCTTTCAAACAAAAAGCTATAACTAAATTATTTCCATCTGTTTAGAAGTAAGGATGCCATAGACACACAGATACACGTCGAATTCAAAACTATTCTTCGTTTAATACCTAATACATTTGTTACAGCAACATCAGCTTCCCTAAGTTTCGACAGCACATTAAGCTCACCATCCTCGATAGCTCTAGCCATAGCCGAAGCGCTGTGTTCTATAGACGAAGATGACAAACACACGCAACAGATCGAGAAAATCGTAGCGCAGTCGAAGATAACCTTTAAAGTGTCTAGTAAATTCGGATTGGAAGATTTTCCGGAGTTTGCTGATATGTTTGAAGAGGTAATTAAATCAAATAATTTAAAAAAAAAGCTGACCATCTATACAGCATTATCTAGCCTCAAGCCAAGCAGAGCTTGTGTTATTTGAAGTTGAACCTTATTGCTGATAGATAACTTATAGAGAGAATTTTAGTAGTGTTTGTCATTTATTTGGGCCGTTACTTACCTAGCATACCTCTTAATAATGTTTACGAAATTGGTTTGTAAGAAAACGCAAATCTTTCTAAGCAATCAATGAACTGTTTTAAATTAAACCCTATGTTCAAAGTTTTAGTGTTGAATTTAATATTTTTTACAGGGTGATATCCCTGGGTCTAACGCGGAAAGAGCTAGCGACGCAGCAGTGTACACGAGCCAAATACTGATGACGTCAGCAGGACGGGATAGCTTGAGAGTAAGAAGGCATTCAAGTTTGTTATGCGATATTCAGGCTTGCCGGGTGGTGCCAGCTTAGATTTTGCATCACCCTAACTCTAACCGCGGTGACGTAAGAAGCGACTAAAGCCGGTTACAGTGCTCCACCGACCGTCGGTGCGTACGATCTGTCTTGGCGCTACGCATTATGAGCGTTTACGCCTAGCGCGCAATGTCAAGTTTAGGTAATTCAAACTCACACAGAAGCGAGCGTGACTGTGTGAGTAGCGCTGGCGCGTTCTTTTGTGCTATAGTCAAACTAACCCACTTTGATCCATTCGAGTGAAATTGTTATAGCAATTATTTAATTTAAATTTGAACTTAAACAGATGACTAATTTACGTGTTAAAATAAATTCAAAATCTGAAATTCTTTATTTCCATAAATACAAAAATGTACACTTAGAAATGGTCAAATTCTTAACATAAAACACTGACACGGAAATAAAGTGGTTCTTTTGATTTCTGTCGCTTCGGTATGTAGACTAAAGTAAAGAAGCGACTAAGAAACCTTTAGCCTCTTACGAGTAGGTACAAATTACGATTAGTTGAAGGGTTATCAACCGGAGGACGCGGACGGTGCTGCCCGTCCGCGTCCTCCGGTTGATCCCTCCAACTTCTTTTTTACCTACGACTTCTTGACCTACGTCTCTGAAATCGTATTTTCTGATGCTCAAATTGTTAACAAATGATCATAACAATAAAGCTCTAGTTGTCTAGTTGAACTCTAATTCAATGTATAAGAAACTACCGACCAGAAAACGCACCTTTCGCTCAATAAAACTATCTTTATATTCTAGGTAATGTGCGAGCACCTAAAGCTACATTCGGAGTACATATACAAGGAGCTGTCAATAAGCGAGCCTTCTGAAGCTGAGTTCCCACTGGACAAGGCTCCGCTTCTTTACACCATGTTCCATATCGGAAGACGACCTTTTGATCAGGTCAGTTCCTAAGCTTTAGTTTGCTGTAGGCACTCTTTACTGTGTAACGTAATGTAAGCTTCAGTTCATTTATGGTTCCAACACGAAATCTCTCTTTGTTGTGTGTCAATTTATTGTGTGAGGAGATATGACCGAGGCCGTGGCCGAGGAGTGTCAAGTTCCGACGGTTCACTGACCGTCTGCAAGGGGACACCATGATTGCGGCTCACACACGTCCCCGTCGCAATTATAACGTGTACAATTTTATTTAGTCAAATGATTTCATATTTTTTGTATGTTAGATTTAAGGTAGGTTTAAATTAGTATGAACCATAGAATAAGTGAAATAAGATATGAGATATTTGTTCTAATGTTATCTAAAATGTATTAACTACGAAACTTAGCTAGTAGTGTTTAAAGAAGCAGTCATAGATAATAAAATTTCCCTTCAAATGACGTATCAAACAACGAAATTGATGCGATAGAACACGAGAAATGAACAAAAACTTTTGTCGGCCATCTTTGTGACGTCACAGCTATGCGCGTCCCCGCTTCCTTTTCTTAAAACCGGCAGTTTCATGTTTTATAGAGGAACACAATTTACATACTAGGTACCAGGTTTTAAGGTACATAGAAAGAGATTGCTACTAAAATCGAGATGAATAAGACTATTTTAAATGTTATACCTCCTAGCTATACGGAATTGGTTTCAACTTGTTTATTATTCAACCACTATGATGTTTATATTTTTGGTAAGGCAAATGAAACGTACTGTATAACTTTTGTTTTGAACTTATATATCTCTTTATTTCGTTGAAGTTCACTATGCAGTCGCAGCTTAAAGCAGTCGATCCTGTCTGCTTTAAGTTCGGTATCTGATAATTTATTTATTTATTGTCTGTAGTATCTCCGCAACGAATGGGTGACGTCTTGGAGCGCGCTGGCGCGGCGCTGCGGGACGTGGTGGGGGCGGGGGGGCGCGCGCGCGCACTCAATAAACCGCGAGACGCTGCAGTCGCTGTTCGACAAGCAGAAACACACCTTATTGTGAACTCCGTAAGCTGTATTATTCATCTACGCAACGAATGGGTGACGTCATGAAGGGCGCTGCGGGACGTGGTGAGGGCGGGGAAAAATGCGCGCACACGCCTTACAGTGCGAGACGCTGTAGTCGCTATTCGGCAAGCAGAAACATACCTTATCCTGAACCGTATAAGATTTATTTTTAAATCCACTATGCCAAGAGTGAGTGATGATGTCTGTATTTTGAATCATAGCAGGCCCTCTTCGTTTAGTAGGAACAACATGACAAGCAGAAACACACTTATTGTAATCTACTTAAGATGCATATTTGAACCACATCATGGATGGAAGCTCAAGAAACTTCCTCTTCAGTTGCTGCTAGACAAGTAGAAAATAAACACATGATGCGTGACTATAATAATATATACACTATAATAATATAATGTAAATTGCATATGAAAAGACGCGGCAACAGCGTGAATTTTAGAATGTATGAGCTGTTCGTTTACAGACATTCCACATCGAGTTTAGCTTGTAAGATGTTCACGACTTATACAATGGAAAAATAAAAGGCTTGCGTAGGTACCTAAGGACTATTAAATGTTTCTAGACACTAATAACTCACTGCACTGACACTGTTTTACCCCGCTTGCCTGATTGTTGTATTAAATTATCTGTGCCCAAATATATTGATGTCGAGCAATCCTTTTGATCTATACTAAAGTTTATGACTCTTTAGACAAGGACACTGGCTGAGTTGTGGCAACACAGAACAGTCAGCCATGAAATAAGAAGTTGAAGCGGGGCTAAATCACCTAACCATGTAGTTAATTGATTGATTGATTGCGTACTTAAGTAGGTACTATTTAAAATATAATCTGTCTACTAAGTTAATGAAATGAAATAATTTAAAAATTGCAAATAAAGTCACTTTAATAGAAGCGAGATTTCAATTCATAGAAATACGCCCTTTAAACACAAACAGAAACTTTCTTAAAAGTGACTCCCTTAAAACCATAATAAATTCCGCCATCTTTTATACTAGAAACTTTCAGATGAAATCTAAAGAGTTAAACTACCGTCGAAATGTCAATGTCCATAACTTGGAAGTTCATAAATTCTGTTAAGAAACTTGTGACACCAGCTCCTACAAAGTTCTAAGGCTGCGGGAAAAATGTAACGGGATTTCGTGGACGTTAGTTGAATATTTATTGAATACTGTCTTATGAAATACTTGTCTGAAACACTTTTAGAGGACGTGTATGTTTCACGAAGTTTTATGTGAAAGTTCCCTGTGTATGGAGTTTCGTTTGAAACGGACTTGACTGAAAATATATTTCAAGTAGTGTGGCGGTGTGGTACGAGCTGATATCGTGTTGGTAAACTTATATGCCCCGTGTGGTGCCGGCTTAGAATTTACAGCAACCCAAATCTTCCCGTGGGATGTCGTAAGAGTGGTAGTGGTGAATAACCTTTAGTCGCGCTAAGGGATATCCACGGGGGGCGGGCAGCAGCGGCTACCGTATAAATCCTATATTTGCCTTTGCCCATCACGTGCCGTTTAGTTGCATAGCCACTATTAGTTGACCTCCCCACCAGACTCGCGTGAAACTGATAGGATACGAACCAAAATGCTCGAACTTACGAACAAGGCATAGAGCTGATTGAATACCATATCATAAAAATACGACTTAGGTACTTACCTACTGCACTTATTTCTACCAAAATAGTAACTATCATAAACTACCGAAACTACGAACCGATATCCATACTATCACGAGGTACAGTCAGCTGCGAAAATATGTATACACTCCAATGTTTTGAAATTTGAATAAATAGTAATTGTATAGTCATTGTGATAATTTATGGATCGTATTCTGACAAGAACGATGACTGCTTAGTATGAAAAATGTGTGCGTAGACTTTTATATGATAAGTTCCGAGTAAAATAAAAGTGAAAACTTGGAAGTGTATACATATCTGAGCAGCTGACTGTACATAGTATAAAACAAAGTCGGTTCCCGCTGTCTGTCCCTATATATTTATGGTTAGATCTTTAAAACTACGCAACGGATTATGATGGCGTTTTTTTAATAGATAAAGTGATTTAAGAAACCTCTTGTTTTATACATTTAAACCGGTAGGTTTAAATGTATAGTATGAATTAGGCGTTCCTCCGTGTAAGATCGGCGGCTTACTATACGTTCAAAGTTGCGCTAGCCTTATACAAGTACCTGTCTCGTCTTGAACCTGGTAATTATACCTAAACCCAGAGTAAAAAACATAGGTACTCCCCGAACTCACCCAAAACCATAGATATCGAATTCAATTTGAAATTTTCATGGACCTTCCAACTCCAAATACAATTCAGTTACGTTCCGTTTCAAAATCTAAATACACATCGTACGGGACAACGTAGAATTGACCGGGCTTCAAACCGGGGTCTTCCGGACTGTCAATCGAAGTCGCTGCTGGACGTTTTAGACGCAAATTGAGAACAACGAATTACTTAGGTTACGTATCTCACTTGTTAGTCGATTTTGCCGGAACCCCGTTCGAAAATGACAATCGGGACCTTTCAAACCGTTCAACGTTTGCCTTGATTAGAATTCAGACCCTTGAGTTATCATCAGAAAGTGAGTTTAGACAGGTAATATCATCGCATCGTCATACAATGCGTTATTATTGAAGTTGAAGGAATTTAATCAAAAACGTAAATGTTAAAACTAACCAAGTAGCTTCATCAATATTAGAGCTCCTTAAGTAAATAGAGACAATAAGAAAAGTGCCAATGGACATGTTCTTATTATAAAGTTTATATAAAAATAAGTTACAACAAAATTACCCATTAGCCAATTCTGTGGCTAGATTGTAATTATACGCTAGTGTATATACCTAACATTAATCTAAAATGTGTAGGTATATACTAGTTACATCGATCAAAAATGTCCGGCTTTGCCGGCCCCCCTTAGATTCACAATGCGCACGCCACAACCTTCAGTAGCAAAAGAGATACATTTTGACATGTTAGGAAAGCTTTTCAACTAGTGTCATTTTAGCGTTCAGACAAAAAGCATGGGTAAGTGCTTGTACAAAAAATGCAAGAATCACTCGTCCAAAGTGCTGAAAAAGGATGGAATTTCTTATTTTCAGTAAGTTTATATATATTTTTTACCCGTATATTGAGATGTGAGTCATATACTTGTGAAATCAGCATAAAATATTGTTGTTTGGTTTGCCTATGTTAAAATATTAATTTTGTTCTAAATTGATAAATGGAGAGGCTATTTCTTCTAAATTTTTTTTTCATTTATAGTATGTATTAATATATTTTTCATAAAAATAAGTTTAATATTACTAGTTGATGATTTTTAAAATAATTAGTTGGCCCGCCCTAAAATTTCATTTGCGTAAACTCTCTAATAAAAGAAAGACTAGGTTCTTACCTACCTACCAGAAGTATGAATTTATAAAACGTTTATTTTTTTCCCGTAAAAAAAACTCGTGCAAAGCCGCAGACAGGAACCAGTTCTTTTTAATCTAGAGTGCCTGCCTGAAATTGTATTGTAAGTTTAAATTATTGTATGTCTGAAATGACCCTTTTGTATAAATACCTACTGTTGAGACACCAATTTATAGTTTCATCAATAAATGATTCGTTATCTTTACCTGAATTCTGTTAATTAATCCTTATAGAAAATAAACTGAGTAGGTAGGTATATAATTCTCAGGTAGGTACCTACCTACTTACAAAATAAAATAAAATGAATTCGACTCCACCAATCTCTTGTTCCGTATGGAAAAAACTTGTCAGGCTCTGCGCAAACTGTCTGCGTCAAAACAAAACGAACCCAATTTTGAGTGACATTTTTGTAAGGCTAGATACCTAGATCTACGGGGGAGGCCGCGAACTCCTTATTTTTGATCGAAGACTAGTTACGAAGAAAAAATATTAGAGCTGAGATCGTATAGGGATAAACACTTACAGGGTGTCCCGAAACTCAAAGTCAAGCTGAAAACGGAAGACAAGGTTTCATGACGACTCAGAAAAACCGATACTTTGATGAAGGTAGAGAGAATTTATTTCGATACTTCACCCTAGTAGGGGCGGGATCACCAAACTTTGTCCTGTGATTGTTTATTCAAAGCGCGGCTGGTACGTGATGCGATTGTTACGTACTCGGCCGATTCCAATCAAAATTTGATTTATTTCTGTTCGATTTCGGATTCAGCCGCGTAATGTTGGGTTGATTCGATTGTCCCTTCTCAGGGTTCGGGATTAGTAAGCTAAATTGTTGTAAAGGTTCAAAGATCCTTCTCTATCAAAGAGCCAGGAAGTCTGTGTGGTGTGGAAGAAATAGGTAAGTATCAGCTATCCTATTAGGTAAGTAACTAGGTATGGGTTGCCTTCGTCCAATATAAAAATCGAGAGATCGACCGGGTTCTAAATATTCTAATAAAAAAACATAATTTTGCAGTTCCAGCCTGTCACAAGGTGAAAAAGAACTACTTAGTCACTGAAAAACCTGTTACATTTATTTTTATTCGGGGGTTTTAAAAAAAAATCTTTGTTATTTGCTAGGTAAATCTCGTGGGCCAGACTAGCAAAGTGCTTCTACTCTACATTTATCTTTTATATTTAAGTGCTTTTCAATATAGCCCACTTTTTATTGTTCAATATTTTATAACAGTAACGAACTTATATATAAACTGGAGTGTTGTAGCGAAAGTGTACATATTAACTGGCACATGATCAGCTGCCAGGATCACCACCGGCCTCTGAGCTACTAAGAGCATAATATAAACCATCCGTTGTTCTCTCAAATCAAAATTCTCCCATCCACAATTGTAAACTGCCGATTCAAAGTTCTCCGCAGCGTTTGTCATGCGCTGGCATAGAAAGCAGTACATGAAAAAGGATAAAAAACAATACACAAGTAGGGCTATAAACCTAAACAGCACCTCAGATGATACGAAGAATAAGAGACAAATGCATACAGCATTTGCACCGAAGTCCACACCAGTAGGGAAGCTGTAAAGATTTTTAAGATTTCCGACCACCTGTAACGTTAGAGCGTGTCGTTTGACCAAGCTCGGCAGGTGTTTCCTCGCGTAGTATTTATGCTCTACTAAATTTATATAGTTGTCGAGATCCCTCATCTCCTGTGTTAGCATATGGAACATGCTAGCGGTGTGAGCTATGAGAAATATCAGCATTATCTGGTAGTTAAGTGCGGTTATTATGAGAGAGAACTCTTGAGCGATGATGATTATCATGCAAATCTCTTTGTTGGGCGTAGACGTTACGGGTTCCAGACCTGTAAAATAGACTGTTTACTTAGATAGCTATCTTGAACATATTAATGAGCATAGCAATTAATGATATGTAAAACGGTTTAATAACAGTAGGCTTTTAATGTGCGTCATTCCCCCTGATATAGTGATATAGACCAAGAACGACCGATTTAACTTAGTGCTTAGTGTAGTGTGTAATACTTATGTATTACACAAAATTAACCTAGCAGTTAATATATAGTAGTTAATTTTGTTTAATACATAAGTATTACATAAAATTAACATAGCACTAAGTTAAATCGGTCGTTTTTGGTCTATATCACGTCAAGTAACGTCGACCCCGAGGAAATTGTAGAAGAAGTTAACTTCGACTCCATACTATGAAGGTTGATCTACGAAAGACTGTAGGCAGATACTGGAAACAGCATGCGGAAGACAGGGGGTGCAGTCATTAAGGGGTGGCCCAAGCCCTGCCTTATCTGTAAACCGTTTCATTGGTTAGTTATACTTACCGACACAAGACACCATTCCCATAGAGAAACTGTTCTCCACGTCCACCCTGTGAGGTATGTATAAAAAGAACGCTTCAAGTAGCTGAGGCACGGTGAACGCTATGATGATGTTCTTAATTTTGCGAAGATGCCTGGAGTGTTTCTTCTTCAAATGTTCGGAAGCTGCAGTTCTGGCTATGCGGTCGCTCTCTTCCATCCCTTTTAAAACAGCTCTTAGCAGCGATCTGTGATCAGAAAACGGATATAAATAGGTAAATTTATAATTGAATTACCTTATGAGGTGGTTAAAATCATGTCAGTACCTTTTTGTGATCCACCACCAACTGATATTAAAAATGAGTATCATCAAATCTACGTTGACGCTGCTCTTAAAGAAATCCTCTGATTTCACAGCGTGTTTCATCTGGTACGTCGCCGATCCGATTCCGTAGATGTAGAACAGCAGAGGTAAGTGTACGTACCAAAATGGACCTACGTGTAAAAGGACGAAGTAATTATATAAAAAAGTTAAATGTACCTTCTGTACATTTAATTTATTTATTACCACTTCGGTATTGTATATGTTATTGCAAAATGTGGTCCATAAGAGGCTCTGCGGGGCTAAAATCTCTGTGTTAAATAGAGATAATATAATAAGATAATCAGTTTATACGAACCAGCAACATCGTCATTTCGTGCAAATCCTATTAAATTCGGTATTATATTGATTAACCACACCAAGTTATCAAAATTAGTTTCTACCATACGACGTTTTACTCCTACCATGGATTTTTTGGCCCAAAAAAACATTTTCGGTAGTCGATTTCAAAAACGGCTATCGGAGTGACGATACAAATTAAGAATGAAGATTTTTTAACACACTGTGCACCTACATGTTAATTAAAAATATGGAAAAAAAGGAGATTTAATGTCCGTACCTACGAATTATCTTGGGAAAATTATTTCTTCAGAACTGTCATTAACACTGTCCGTTGATTCTCTACAATTATAGGTACTTGGAGCTGCAGACATGCACCACTATCATTAATAATAGACATATATACATTAGAAATGTAGGTATATAGATCAGGGGAGGGGAGTCATTCCATATTCAGAATTATCTTGTGTTAGTTATGTATATCGTGACCGTAAGGGAGAGTTGAATACCGCGCGTAGGGCAATTCCGCGCCCCCGCATTACCCGCACTTTGGGTATCTCTAAGAAATGAAATAAGTTCCCAAAAAAAAAACGATTTCGGCAGGACAGGGTGGGGCGCGGGTTCGAGTCCCACCGAAATAGAAAATTTTTGATCAACCTAGAGAACGGTATTATTGTACCAGTTCGATAATACAGCGTTTTCCCTTTTTTTGGTATTTTCTTTGTTTTTTTTTTCTATACTTATTCGATTTTAACGGTTTTGCAATAAATTTCTTATCAGTACGTGCCAGTACATTAAAAAAAATCAGCTAACCTTATTCCACGCTAAGTTATAGGCATTCTCGCTTAGGAGCGCGATAATATCCGACTCTTCCCACATGATCACTCCTTTCCACGTCACTTGCAATAAGTCCACTATCCACTAATATTGTTGATCCGAAAGTCATAATTTCGAATTTCATGATTTTAACAGGATTAAGACATCACTGTAACAAAAATGGCGAACAGCACTTGAAGACGTCGTATTGTCATAATTATCATAATTTATGGTACCAACATGCCGTTCAAGATACAGTAGAGAGGAAGATAATGAGATGAACCGACCAGAGGCGAACGCAAATCACCAACAGAACATGACTGTAGTAGAAACCAGAACTTAATGAAGAGAAAATGGGAGGCCAGTCACAGCAACCCAGCAATTTCTTGCTGGGTTCTTGATTGGTTCTTGTTGACCACGTCCGCAATAGGCGCAACTGCGCAAGAGTGTTGCAAAGATCTTTCAGATTGCGTTGCTGTTGGTTAGTCCATTATTTTTATAGTGTCTCTATTAGTTGGAACATAGATGTGGACGAGGCCTAACCATGAATGTCGATAATAGAATTTTCACAAATATCGTAAGTTAGCTGATAAAATCTCTATTTTAATATGCAATACCCAAATCTCATTTCAAAGGTAGACGTCTACCTTATTAGCTGGAGTTTAGAAGCAGTTGCGGTATCCGAAACACATAAACAATGAGTCCCAATTTCCTCCACCGTCTAAGGTCCCAGCACAATCTTTGGTTAGGGATGTAACTTATTCAGCTTTTGTAGTCAAGAATCGTATCGGGGATCAGATCTTTCTGTAGTACTTCCTTACGTGCGGGATGATGTGATTGTTTTCCTTAATTTTTCCCTAAACAATGGGTACTACTTGTTTAGGCTTTCCTTAGGGGAAAGTGGGTAGTAAAGCTTTAGTTTTAGAAAATATATCTTTTAAAGATGGTAATATATGGGCATTATGGCATTATTCCATCGTATGTACCTTTATGTTGCTTGTAAAAATTTAATTATCTGCCGTTGAACGCCTTTTATTAAATTGGTAAATAATACTATTTTATACTAGATTACCAAAATTACAAGGAAAAACTTTTACTCCGTTAGAAAATTTAAGTGCTAAGCCATTATCGTTTAGACGCACATTGACTAATACGCAAAATGACAAATCGCAAAATAACCAATACGTGAAATGACCAATGGAAATACCTAAATAGGCCTAGCACCTCGTTCCACCTACTTGGGTTTTAACTGATGTATGAACTTTGTTCTGGTAAGGTATAATGTCTTATTAAGCTAGTCTTAAGCGTGCAAGTCCAACCCTATTGGTAAACTATTGACGAAGTTGTGGAGTGAGCATAAATTGTGTCCTCCGCCAATAGTTGGCGAACTAATGTCCGCTTTTGTGAGCTATCTTGCAGTGAAGCGCAGTTGGTTTCGTGTTTACTGAGCAAATTGGAGCCGTCTTTAGTTCTTGCTGTTTAGTTCGGAATTAATAGGTGCGCAAACTGGTGACAATGCCTGAGGAAAAGAGCTGGGTTAGTCTTAGAATTTCATCTTAGTCCTGTCTTTGTTCTGTCGGTCATCTGGTAGGCCGTAGGCCAAGCAGAACGTTTGTTTTTAAAGGTTTATTAGGCAAAATGATGTAAATTAATATAAAACAAAACAGTAAGATCTTTATTAACAAAGAAAATTACAATAAAATAATGGAATTAAATTAAAACTAGTATTTACAATTAAAACGATTGAGCTGAATGCAGACTGTTGCAAAACTACAGGTAGCTCAACTGATCCATATCAATACTAGTCGGAAGCGTGCCCATGACGCTGGCTGCATTGCCCCGCTGTATGGCAATGCTGATGCGCTGTGCCAGATACTCATCAGCTCTCGGGTCACGCGTCGCTTCGACCAGACGCTCAGATAATTTTTTGAAAATCCGCAGAGCCTCGGTACCCCACGGACCGAGGGTCTCGACTCCAAGGGGAGCAAATGCGTAGGCTCTGTCGAGACTTGCATATTTGCGCCTCTTGAGATCTTCGGCCGGATGATGTCGTTAATACTGGCATGGCGAGATATCCGACAGTTCATTATTATTTAAGGTTATTATAGGCAGGTACCTAGTACCTACCCATGGAAAATTTTTTGTGATAAACTTCCATTAAAAATTAAATAGGACAAATTGTTGGGTTTCGGAGTCGCCAAACGACCCGGCAACCGAAGAAAATCTTTCATTGTGTATTCAGCACGGCAAGTATGGGCTTGTAACAGTTGCAACGATGAATCTCTCTGCACTCGCCATACGAGTAATTCTCACATATTTTCCACTGAACTTCTCGGATAAAAATGACGGTGATTTAATAAAACAAGTAATTTGAATTACTTGTAAAGACAAATGTCACCTCAGTCTGCCTGTGACCATGGAAGCTGAAAAGCCTCCGAAACGTCAGGTTATAAACAAAATATAAAATATACGCGATCAATCCGGTTAAAACAGTGTTTTATTATGAGTTCTCGCGAAAATAACCTTAGAATATACTACGGTGATTTAAGCTTAGAGTTTGGGTAGAGCTCGAAAGTATTCGTCTGGGAAATACTAATTATACCGAAAAGTAAGACAATCCTTTTTCATTATTAATTAAAAAATGTCTTTGCTAAAACAAACTACGTATGAATCAATAAAATTGTAGTTTTGAAGTCTATAGACATAATCTTGATTTTAGTAATGAATTGTAAATTAATTGCTGTTATTGCACTCGCTGTCCCTTTTCGGCGAAAGGAAAAAGAAAAGGCTAGTGTTGTGAATTTCCCTTTTTTTCCAGTCGATATCGATTTAAATGTTGGATTACGTGGATATGTGGGACTCTCGGAATATTTGTACGAAAAATACTAAAACATTGTATTAATCTTATTGAAGGATACCAAAAAAATGCTGTTGAAAAATCAAAATGGAAATGCATGACATGGATTAAACGATGACTAACACAAAATACACTAGGTGACAAACACAAAATAATAAATGTCATGTACAAGGTGGTTATTTTAAGGAGTTTATTAGGGTTCCGTACCCAAAGGGTAAAACGGGACCCTTACTGAGACTCCGCTGTCCGTCTGTCACCAGGCTGTATCTCATGAACCGTGATAGTTAGACGGTTAAAATTTTCACAGATGATGTAATTCTGTTGCTGCTATAACAAAAAATTCTAAAAAATAGAATAAAATAAATATTTAAGGGGGCTCCCATACAACAAACATAATTGTTTTGCTCGTTTTTGCTCGATATTGATAACGGTAATATTGTTACGGTATGGTATTGGGGGTAATCTGTGGGTGTGCCCCTTCGGGTCGCACACGTAACTGAAAGCTGGTGGTTCAATGTCCAGCCTAACGCTTTGAACCACCGCCAGCTGGATGGATTTTTCTCCAGTTCGATAAATATAAAGTGATCTAGCGATTTTACAAAAGCTAGGATCATCCTTTAGCAGCATCTTTAATGAGTGGGAGCCATGCTGGTAGCAATTGCATTTGGTTAAGAATTATTGGGAGACTTGGCGCGAAATAAGTACTGGATGGTGTTGGCTTAGCGAGTTTTGGCTCATCGAAAGTAAGGTTCATTTAGTGAAAAAATTTAGTGGAAATTTAAGATTCTCAGTTGTTCGCGAACTTTTCATTTTGTCGTGGTATCTGGTTCTTATGATTTATTTATTTTTTCCGCATTATCTCGCTGCAAGGCGAAGGCGTCCCTTTTTAGGGTTCCGTACCCAAAGGGTAAAAACGGGACCCTATTACTGAGACTTCGCTGTCCGTCTCTCCGTCTGTCACCAGGCTGTATCTCATGAACCGTGATAGTTAGACAGTTGAAATTTTCACAGATGATGTATTTCTGTTGCCGCTATAACAACAAATACTAAAAAACAGAATAAAATAAATATTTAAGAAGGCTCCCATACAAAAAACGTGATTTTTGCCGTTTTTATAGATAATGGTACGGAACCCTTCGTGTGCGAGTCCGACTTGCACTTGGCCGGTTTTATTATAGATAATGGTTCGGAACCCTTAGTGCGCGAGTTTGACTCGCACTTGGCCGGTTTTTTTTAGTTTTGTCTGTCCCTAGAGATTATTTAATGTTTGTAAAGTCTGTCGTTCTAGCTCGTTCTGCTTCTACTGTAGATTGTATCTACCTGATGACAAAAAATCTGACTACATCTCTATCTAGAGATACTCAGCTGAATTCTTCATATTTTTAACAGACTCGATTGTAAATCACCTGTCCAATTTTGATTTCATGCCGAACATTCACCGCCGAAATCCAAACTGCAAATCTCCGCTGGTATGCCATTGAAGATTCCGGCTTCCATTGTCGCTTCACAAAAGTTACTAGTCATTGCAGACTGCAATCTCTAGGTTCATATTGCACGTAGGTACCTACACAATAGGGGCAAGTTTCACAATTTGCGGTCCCGACGGAAGAAAATCGATGGCCATGTCCGAACTATTGGCCGGGGAGAGAATTTATTGCAGGCACAACTTGGACAATGGGTTAGTTATTCGGTGTCGATCTTGATTTGAGTGTCGCGATTCCAACTTGAACTTTGATTCGTTATTGGTGTCTTGAAATGTTCAAATTGCGAGCTTTGATCTTTTGATCACGAAACCGCTGGATTGAGGGCAGACACTGATTGAAGATGCTACTTTAAACTTCGACTTTCGTATTAATTGACTTTCAAAGTGTTTTATCTTAGAGGGGGCTTGTATCCAATGTATTTGATTAAGAATTAACAACTTTAATAGCGTTTGTTCACAAAGGCTTAAACATCATTTCAAATTTTTTATTCCCATTGGTATCTACCGCTCAAGTTAGTTGCCTTTATATCACATCACATCACACTAATCCCACTATAATCTAAATGTCAAAGTTTGATTGGATGGATAGATAGATGGATGTTTGTTACTCAATCACGACAGAACGGCTGAACAGATCTGGAGGAAATTTGGCACAAAGATAGATTATAGTCCGGAATAGAACATAGGCTACTTTTTAACCCGGCATTCCCACGGGAACGGGAACTACGCGGGTGAAACCGCGAGGCGCTGCTAGTAAAATTATAAATGCGAAAGTTTGGATGTTTGTTACCAACTTCAACTTCTTTCTTAATGGCGCCGCTTGTTTGTTACCTCTCGTCACGTCAAAACTACTGCGGGGATTGGGCAGAAATTTTACATACAAGTAATTCTAAGCCTGGAATACAACAAAGGTTTTTTATCCCATGAATCAGTTCCCATGGGATAGAAATAACCTTAAACAAGCCACGGGCAGAGACAACTAGGTAATAATATACAAATTGTAGCCCACACCACCTGCAAGAGACTTTCATTCACGATCTATTAAATCTACGGTGTATAAAAATCTGAAATAATCGAGATAATTAATGGTTCTTCGACTTTCGTATTTACCTACGTTGAATATCAATTTTTTTTATAGTGTAATGCACAATTGAATTTTAACATGGATTGTTTTATTAATAAAGGAGAGAGACGCTGAGGTATTTTCTCGAACTCCATTTTTAAAAAGTATAAGTAACTACCTACCTTAGTAGCCTATGTTTATTCTGTCCGAGTTTATATTAAAAGCCAATGAATGAATACCCACCATGATAGGTAGGTATTCATTCATTGATAACATCCTTTGATAACTATTATATAGAAGCTAATACCTATATATGTAGTTATTTTGTGCAAGTAAATTTAAAAGCCAATGATTTGATAACTGTACAGAAGCTAATAGGTACCTCTATGTAGGTAGTTATTTTGTGCAAGTTTATTTGAAAGCCAATGATTTGATAACTTTATCGAAGTTAATAGCTCTATGTAGTTACTTGCTGCAAGTTTATTTAAAAGCCAATGAATGAATACCTTCCTATTATGGTTACGTCCTTTGATAACTAAATAGAAGCTAATACCTCTCTGTAGTTATTTTGTGCAAGTTTAAATAAAAGCCAATGAATGAATACTTATTATGGTAACATCCTTTGATAACTAAGCTAAAACATCGATGTAGTTATTTTGTGCAAGTTTATTTTAAAGCCAATGAATGAATACTTACCTACCATTTATGGTAACATCTTTTGATAACTATAAAGAAGCTAATACCTACCTGTACCATAATACCTAACAAAAGATCCAAGCAGACTACGGTCATTGCTCCTAGTAAATAAACTCAAGACATTTAAGATTAGTATGAATCATGACGTAAATACCTATCCACATATCAAAGATGCATGCACCAATTATGTGAACAAGTGGGTATCTTAGTCAATTATACCCACCCAGGCCCGTCCAATGATGCACCTACGTCTAGAAATGTAATATAGGAAGAAAGTGGGAAAAAATATACATGCAGTGTAGGTACAATCAGGGCTCGTTGGAACAAAGCCAGCTTGTGTCTATGAAATTGCTGAATTCATTGGTGTACGTAGATCGCAAACCAGGAATTTTATGCGACAGTATAAGTCTCCTAAATCAACCGGTGAAATGAAATCTTTGAGTTTTATCTTCGAATAAAAGTGCAGAAGAGAAGTTTATTTTATGGTAGTGGCAGATTTCAGTTATCTAGGTATCTACTCAAAACCTAAGTTAACCGTTTTGAAATGTTTTCGAGCCCCGACAAAACGGCTGCTTAAAATCAAAACATAGTAACTCGTTCCAACAAAAATGTTCAGGAGAGCCAAAAAACGTGTTGGCCACTTTGATTTGTTCGCCCGAAGAAACCAGAAGATGTCGCGATTTGGATGTTTGGCGAAAAGTTGTGCTATATTGTTGACATTTTAATTTGCAATATAATTGTAAGTACTCAGAACAAATGCCTACCTAGTGCTCTCTCAAATATTTGGGGAAGCAGGCAGGTACCTATTTGCTATCTAGAAAAAAATTATTTCAATAATATTTTCTATTTGTTTTAAAAACCTCTGCAATGGCTGTGACGTGAATGATGATGCTGATATATCTACGAGTAGATAGGTAGATACCTTAATTTACTTGGCGAAGGTCGACGCACTTTAATAAAATCATGCGATTTGTCTTCATTTTGGAGAAAAGAACACGAGAACCGAGAGCTCACAATACATTTTAATTTGCTATTTTATTTGAGCTGAGAAACGTTTTGTTTCAACACCAGGGGATAGAAAATAGTAGACAATTTGGCAACGGTTGAAGAAATAAAACTACGAAAATATTTATAAAGCTTGTACTTAAAATTGGAGCTTGATAATGCTGTCTGAATTATATTGTCCAGCATTATTACTATTTATTAATAGTAATAATGTAATAGTACTTAAAATAACTCTCTTTGGGACGACCTTTGCAGAGCAGTGGTTTAATTTAGGTTCCAAAAATCTTTACTGGTATGCATGAAATGAATTGTGAATTCTTTTCAAAATGCTGTCTTACTATTTTTAATGTGATTTTTGGTGGTACCTATAGTGTTTAAATAGGTTATGATTTTAACGATATTTAAAGAAAAAACGTCACTACTTTAAATTTCTCTTAAGCATTGTCAAGTAAATAATTTAGGTAACGTGTTTTTTTTCAATTCTTTCCATTCAGAAGACCTTTGTACAGCAGTAGTATTGTATAGATTACAAAAAATCTGTATAGGTATGAAGTATCCTAGGTAAAGCCAAGTGCTGTTCCTATAGACGCTTGTACCTGTGGACACAATCGATTCTGACGAAACTGGCAACCCTAAAATTATAATTTGAACGCGATTTTAAAGCTTTGTCTATGGCTAACAGTTCTGACGTGTCGCCATTTTTGTTTTCTGTTTTTTTTTTATGTTGGCTATGAAAGTTTTTTGAACCAAAAAGTAAATTATTTTACTTAATTTATATGAGATTTACCGTGAAAGTACTTACAATATACTATGTAAAACTTAACTGAATCTGAAATAAAAAATGTTTTGTTCCAAATTTTGGAAAGTGTCCACATGTTCCTTACTTGCCCGTAGAGTTCTACCAAAGTAGGTACCTATAAAACAAAAATAATGTGTTAGAGAGCCAAGTCACAGGAATTTAATATACCTTAACTCTGTAGAGAAAACATCCGTCAAGCTGTCTGGGCAGGAGATCTCAATTCACCGACTTTATTGGTTTATCCAGGGTTAGGTATCCGTCAATATCACAGAGCTCCGAAGTCAATATATTGCTTAAACATGTGTATGAATATACAAACAATAAAGTATAATTAACTAGCTTCTGCTTGCGGCTTCGCACGCATTTTTTGGTAAAAAAAGTAGGCTCTACGTTATTCCAGGTCCAGATTTTTATGTTTTCAAAAAGTAATCCTGGTCCATTCAGTAGTTTTGGCAAACGTCTTCACAACGCAACGGCTCAAACTTTCTCCTTTATTATAATAGTAAGAAGACCTCTGTGGCGCGTTGGGCGAAGGTCCGCCTGCGACGCAGGAGGTTGCGGTCTCGATTCCCGCCTCGGGACAAATGTTTGTACGATATGCAGATATTTGTTCCGGGTGTTCTGATCGTTTTCTATGTATGATAAAAAAACAATCTATGCATTGTATTGTTATTAAGTAGGTACATATCAGTTATCTAGTACCCATAACAAAAGCTCTGCTTAGCTCGGGGCTAGATGATGCTGTGTTAATTGTCCAGCATTATTTATTTATTTTAGGCTGGAAGGTTTATAACAAAAACAAAGCGATGTTTTCGTCTATACCTAAACAAAAACAATCCAAACAAAACATGATTAGATTCGATGTACAATATTTTCCGGGCTTCTGTCTCGTGGAAACCGACGAAAACATTCCTTAATTAAATATACCAGGTGGAGACCATTTCAAGGAATCTAATATACTAGATAGGAATTCCTTTGTTTACAGGATGTTGTATAAATAGCCTTGACCCGTCTAAAATTCTACAACGCCACAATCATGTTTCGTGATAACTTAGTAATTCAGTTCGTAGAGGTATTTACCATCAACTCGAAATGGGTACAGTGTAGGTACACGGCCCTCTTTATCAAATAACACAGCTTTCTAATAAAATTAAACGACAAACCTAGCGTGTTTGCTTGTCAAACTAGGACTAGATCTTAGTACTCACGGGATTCCCGTGGTTAAAAACTCGAATAACATAAAATTCTAAATTTTTTCTTCCTTCAACGTGAAAAAACGATTAATAAAAAAATTACGATAGAAAAAATCATGAAATTGCACATAATTTGGTCGACGCCTAAGAACCCTGTGGTCTATTAAAATGACCTATGTTTTGATTCGTCATTTTAGAAACTTTTTCATAAGTTGTCTAGTTATCTTGCAAATAAGCAAAAAACTCCCTTTTTGCTCTTGCGCCGTTCCAAAAACGCATGCTCTGTCCCGTTCCTATGAACGCGAAAACCTATGCCTATCCTTTTCACAAAATGGCGCGCATTGCGCCCTTTTAAGGTCGGTGATATTGTAGATAGATAAAAACGTATGATCATCATCGTTATTATACCAGTAGTTTTTATAAGTACCAATAGGTTTCGGATTGTGATACCTTAATTATATAAAAATAGAACCTCGGAATCATCCTCTATAATTGCAAAAGAATAATCCAAATTGGTCCATAAATGATGGAAAAATGTGCGTCGAGACACGAAGGGATCCGTTCAAAACTATTTCGTAAAAAAACCCTAAAAAAGTGCGATTCGGACTCGCGCATGAAGGGTTCCGTACCATTATCTATAAAAACGGCAAAAAGTCACATTTATTGTAAGGGGGGATCAATCTAGTTTTATGTTATATACTTGTACCTAAAATTCTTGTAACAACTGAATAAATGAATCTAAATGATTCTAATGCCGGGTACAGACCACGCGAGCGAGAGCGAGCGATTGGGATTTGACAATCGGTACGTTCGTTCCATATTGCTTTGATGTAGCGACAGCCGCCGGAGCACGGCCGAAGACGAACGAAGGCCCTTGTTTGGACTCGCTTGCTTTCGCAATGACGTCCACACTGGTACTTTTGCGTTCGTTCGTTAGCCTTCGCTCGCCCTCGCTCACTCGGGCCTTCGTTCGTCTTCGGCCGTGCTCCGGCGGCTGTCGCTACATCAAAGCAATATGGAACGAACGTACCGATTGTCAAATCCCAATCGCTCGCTCTCGCTCGCGTGGTCTGTACCCGGCATAAGACGCTGGCTGCGTTGTCCATTTTTATTTTAAGTACATTTTCATACCGCCTAGTAGCAGCTGTATACCTTCATTGAGATCCATCCTGTATATAATTCCTATGTCTAATTGAAAAATGCCTCCATCAGGCTGAATGACGGCCAAGGACGAATCAGTCCTGGCAACTTCAAAGACAAAGATAATTTGCTATGGAGAGTTTTTGTTTTAGCCCGATTATAATCGGTTCCTTTGTTAGAGCCTGGACGGCCTAGTTTTTAAAAGTTACTTCTTTTGTTGTTTGGGTTTTTGATTAATTACCGGATTGATTGGTGTTCCGCTTAGGGACCCGCTTTAAGACCGCAATGTGATCAATGAAACGAGTAGGTAAATGTTTTTTTCGGGGTCATTAACAACGGGGTTTTTACGGGGTCATGAAAAACATTTGATAAATCGAACAAACAGATGGATTGGGGCCCACCGAGAGGCCAAACACAGTGACTAGTTTATGGTAGAATACAGAAAAATTTTATCACAGCGTCATCGAATGCGTAAAACATTTGAAATAATTACTTTAGTTTCAATAATTTACGAAGCCGCCGTCATGTTTATGTCGTCATGGTTATGACGACCTCTGCGACTTTCCACGGTGGGCGAAGGCCTGCCCGCGACGCAGGAGGTTGCGGGTTTGATTCCCGCGTCGGGACAAATGTGTGTACGATCTGCAGACATTTGTTGAGGGTGTTCTGGTCGTTTTCTATGTATAATAAAAAATATCTATCTATGTATTGTATTATAATCTGTAATATCAGTTATCTAGTACCCATAACACAAGCTCTGCATAGCTTGGGGCTAGATAATGCTGTGTGAATTGTCCAGCATTATTTATTATTTATGTTTGAGTTTTGTTTTTTCTATCCTTGACAACAATAGCCGTGCTGGGACAACTTGGGGATGTTAAGTGTGGTAAGTATAACCTCTACCGACCAGTGCAAAACCTAGCAAGGCACATGCTAGGAATGCACTCTATACGATGTACTTTCGAACTGAGAACCTGGAGTCCAATTCTGCTAACCAATCGCTTTACATGACAATGATAAAGAATCGTCACGTGAAATCCTTAGATGAAAGGAAATAAAAAGAAAATGCGAAAAAAGAGTTTGGTGGCCACCAAGAGCAAATTCGTATACATGCCAAAACTATTTTAGGGCTGTGGTATGGGTCAAACTAGCGCCGCCTCCTATTTAATATTATTATTACGTTGAACAAAAGAAATTTCAAAAATCCATAGCACAGTTTGTGATACCTATTATGAGCTTTTTTAAATGCGTCTGTAATGGTTTACTCTAGCTTAGCCAGAAAATCTAAAATAGATACCTATTGATAAAAGTTAAATATTTTTGTATTGATAAAGTTGCCCTTGGTGGCCCCAAGGGCAACTTCGATATTCTGCCTAAACCTAATAGAATAAAACTATTACACAGGCATTGAAAAAAGAGCTTATAACAGGTATCACAAACTGTGCTATGGATTTTTGAAATTTTCTTCGTCCTACGTAATAATAAGATTAAATAGGTGGTGGCGCTAGTTCGACCCATACCACAGCCTTAAATAAAACGATAAAAAGCTTTAAAAAAGCTTATCTGCTCCATGGATTTTTGAAAATGTCTCTGTTTAATGTAATAATAAGATAAAATAGTTAGCGGCGCTAGTGTAAGTCGGTGTAGCGCCTTTAATCGGCCGTTAAAATAGTAAGAGGTACCTGCCTAATATAACTAGGTAGCACATCCCATTATATTTAGTGAAAACCAACACCTACCTTCTCATGAATTCCGTTTTGTCTGGTTTCTGTCTTCATTGCAAAGCTAAAGGTCATCGCTCACTTATCGATTCTAGTATGCTAATCGATGGGTCTTGTGCGCTCAACGTGTAGGTACTAAAATTATATGCAATACTCTTAATCTCAGATACAGACAATTTTTGAACTAAAGCGCTATTAAATATAGCTAACTACAGCATTCTTTATCTTTAAAAAATCTGAAATGGATCCGCATCATCTAGTGTCAGAGACACAGAACAAGATCTGTGGTCAGAGCCATGGTACAAGTGACAATATAGGTACAACTGAGGCAACGTGAGGCTGTTACGATGCTGTGCTAATATCCTATGAAAAAAAAAGTTACAGGAACCTACTGAATGGCTCCAGGTGAAGGGGAGATGATCCATTTTCTAGTCAAGTCTGCGATAACCTTTAGACACAATACAATTCCGTGAGTATTCGCTTCAATAGCGTAATTTACTGCAATGACTTGCCATCCTTCAACATTGTGTTGTAAACTTTTTCAGCGCATCAGCAAAACGAATTCCGTGCCAGACGCCTACGAGGCATGAAAGCGAACGAAATGAATTCAATAAAATGGACCTATAGGGTGAAGGGTATCATGTTTTCGGATAAATGTTTATTCTTCTTTTGTTTACAGAATTCCTGGGGCTGAACCCTACTATCTAATCATTTTACTATGACAGTGGTATCGTTCCCAAATCGTCCTTATATGAATGAAACCCTAGATAGTGCGTGCAGTGCTATTTGAACGAAAGATAGAATGGTTTTGATCCCACTTTTGACACGCGTCCCTCCATCTGTAGTTTTTTTTATCATAATCATCATCATCAGCCTATATTATTCCACTGCTGGACATAGGCCTACCTTAGTGAGCGCCATAGCGCCCTGTCTTCAGCATGCCGCATCCAGCATCTGCCAGCAGTCTCCGCAAATCGTCATCCCACCTGGTTGGAGTGTGTCCTACACTACGTTTGCTGTTAGTTTTTTTATAATTTGCTGCTGGTTTTTTCCCCCAAATAAACAGGTAGAAGCCGTCGGCAGATGCCTAGTCACGTGTAAAGTACAAATTTCCTCAGCAATTGTGTTGTTCAATAAATATATTCCCCCGACCAATCCAATTGTCGAGTCGAGTGGTTCAAAATTCTTTAATTCATTCCCTCCATTTTCTGAATTGAGGGGGCAAAGTCACGCGAGATTCTTCGCGATAAAATATCTGTTCTTAGCAACGAATTCCTTTTTTCGTGTTAATGCTGAAATCTGAAGGATTTGTTGGATTGTATTGTTACGGAAATAATGATGATTGTTCGGAACAAGAGGGCTGAGTTTTGTGATCGAATCTTGCTTCTTTCAGGACTACCTACTGGAATGTACTTGCCCGGAGGCAAATAGAAGCACCTACCTAGCCGTATCTACCAACTCGAAAGAAAAATAATCGAAAACAGAGGTCTGCGGGGTAAAGCTCTGCACTCGCTTATCGAATACCGCTACCACACAGCATAAAAGTGTACATTTGAATATGGGCCTATAGGTAGGTACTCGTTATCTTTGGATACATTTAATGTATAACGATTATGACATTGACATTTGACGTACCTAGTAAAATTACAGTGACAAAATGGCTTCCCACACAAGGCAAGCTTCAAACGCGTGAGCCGCGAGCCACATTTCTCATCGCAGCTGTCTGTTATTTGATACTGTCAATAAAAAATGAAATGAAAATGGGTTTGAAAGAAGTTTTTAGCCCAGAGCACTTACGATAGCACAACATCTAGTAAAAATTCAAGTCTAATTTAGTTTGATCTACTTAATATGTGATGAGATGAATGACACATTTGCGCTCGTTGCCATGGAACTATTTCTAATTGTGAAAATTATCATATTTAAGAAACGTTTTACGGCGCACATATAAATTCCGCGAGGGTTAAACTTTTATGAAACCACCTCAAATTCAATCTTTATACAATAGTGAAAGAATCATCAAAATCGGTTAACCATTGACAAAGATAATATCAAGTAACATACACACATAAAAAATATAACCGGATTGAGAAACTCCTTTTACTACTCCACTTCGGTTAAAAGTCATCTAAATAAGTAAATAAATAATGCTGGACAATTCACACAAGATTATCTAGTAAGTATCTTTATCAACCAAACTAAATTAATCCTCGAAGATCGATCTTGCGAATCTCATCAACAAACCAATTATTATCTCCAGATCAAACATTTCTCTGATCCGAGAGCCACAAAGCGCTGAGTTATCCTCCTAAGTTTAGAAATAAAGGTACTTGTGCAGGACAACATCTTGTTAATAGATAGATTTCATAAAATTAGGTATTAAGAATAGGGTTTAAAATCGAACATTACTTGAGGTAAACAGAATAGATAATAGTTACCCTTTTCTTTTCCGACAACAAAAGGCCATAGATTACGATATAGTTATCGCGGCCGACTCGCATGTATCTATCTACTTATGTAAGTATCTATAGATTGTTATCTCGAAGGCATCGAAAAACGAAAGTTCTAGAAAGGAAAGAGATAGATAGTTCTTTAGTTTTTTCTAGAAAGTTTTCAAGGCTACAACTGAGGTATAAATACTAAACTTGTACGCCGGTTTATTCATTCTGTTTTCGGATACGAACGAGTGAACACTAAATAGTGAACCTATAGTAATATTAATCCAGTACTGCAGCAAGGAAATAAAGAAGCTCTTCTCACAGAACAGTCTTTCAATTCCACGCCGTCTTCATCTTCAACGGATTTCTCCAATCCAGCAATAGCAAGTGTGCACCCGCTCAATCGTGATAAGCCCTTCTAGTGGGATCGCACAGTACTTGTGTAGTGTAGGTACTGAACCGGGTCAAATCGTTTTACAGTTCGTTTTCCTACACAAACGACTTTTGGCGTTTGTACTGTTCAGCTTTTTTGACCATTAAATAAGTGAGTACCTACTGGATACTTAGAAGAGGAACCAGAAAGGACGTTGACAAAATATATTAGTACACCATTGGTACCACATATTATTATTATTTTTGGGTTATGATCTAATGTTCTCGGTTTAAAACCGGTTAAATCCAAAGCGCACGGGCCTCAGTTCAAGTGCACTACAGAGGTAGAAACTCAATTTTTTAGGGTTCCGTACCCAAAGGGTAAAAACGGGACCCTATTACTAAGACTTCGCTGTCCGTCTGTCCGTCGTCTGTCCGTCTGTCACCAGGCTGTATCTCATGAACCGTGATAGTAAGACAGTTGAAATTTTCACAGATGATGTATTTCTGTTGCCGCTACTAAAAAACAGAATAAAATAAATATTTAAAGGGGCTCCCATACAACAAACGTGATTTTTTCGCCGTTTTTATAGATAATGGTACGGAACCCTTTTTTCGTACCATTACCTACATCTCACTAATATTATAAACGTGAAAGTTTAGATGGATGGATAGATAGATGGATGTTTGTTCCTTTATCACGCCAGAACGGCTGAACGAATCTGGATGAAATTTGGCACAGAGATAGATTATAGTCTGGAATAGAACATAGGCTACTTTTTATCCCGGAATTCTCACGGGAACGGGAACTACGCGGGTGAAACCGCAAGGCGCTGCTAGTTATCTATAAAAACAGCGAAAAAATCACGTTTGACTCGCACTTGGCAGGTTTTATTTATTAATATTAAGTAGGTAATACAATTAACTCTAGCTGTCTAGAAAAAGTAATCTAGACAGATAGAGATAATTGTTTTGTATGAACTTATTAACTCGAGTCATCTATCGGAAATAGCTGTTGAAAATTTGAACCGAGTTTAAAGTCTATTCTGATTAAGTCTCACAGACTGACGCGGCCTGCGGTGGCGGTCAGTACTATTTGACAATACCTTCTCGTCAAATTGTACCTATTGACCACCACCGCAGGCCGCGTCAGTCTGTGAGACTGTTAAAATCAATTGAAAACCCGGAAAATTTCATCGTGATTCATAAAAATATCGAAAATTTAAACTCTTCAACAACGGTCCGTATTGTGAAAGATTGCTCAGTCTTTTCTCGGCTTGAGTGACGTTTATGTCATAGAAAAACGTAACTCAAGCATAATAAATATGCTTGAGTTAGGTACCTTTTTAATATTTGATGACTGAGCTTTCATAATACTGGCTTTAGTACTGTCAAATTATTTTAATTAAGTCTTTTCCAACAAAATCGAAAACATTTTGTACCAGTAAATAACCTTCCTCGGAGTTTCCTCTATGCAGTAGGTAAGCTGCCTCTACGTTAGTTTCAAAGGAAAAGCTCACAAACCCCAGTCCACTATAATGAAAATAAATGGCACCCTCTGTGAAGAACTTCACAAATGCATTGTCGCAAAAATGTGAAACTTCGCAACAGAAACCACACTCGGGCACTTAGGTCGCGGAGGAAACTAAAAACGTTTGAGAGCCTCCGTGGCGCATTGGACGAAGGTCCGTGTGAGATGCGGAAGGTAACAAGTTCAATGGGTGATAAATATAATACAGGACGTTCACCTCCAAGAAACCGCAAAACGCATAGAAATTTATCGCTATTCTAACGCTTTCCAAACAAACCTAAAACGATACCAGCATTAGTGTCGTAGAGCAAGCGTACTAGGAAGGAAAAGACAAACAACACCACCCAAAAAATTCCAAATCGGGAATAATTACTGACTTTGTATATTACGTTTTCAATGAATTCACGTATTTTAATGTTCTTTGATACCTTAATAATACGTTAGGTACCAAGAAAGCCCTAATGTAAATACTCGGGGTCAGATGGCACCGAGTATAAATTTTTCATTAAGACTAGATCCAAAAATTGCCTGGATGGAAGACATCGCTGTCAACAATACAGCCGCCATTGTACCTAAATATTCCCTCATGGCGTAGCGCCGCCGCGCAAGCTCAATTTATTGTGCAAATAATATGCGTCATGCATGACTCATGCGGCCGACTGTACATTTATTTCTTGTTTTCTTAATTTTTGGTTTATAGTTGGCAAAGTAGCTACATACCTACTTTTTTATCAATTTAAAATGACCGATGTAGCGCGGCGGGCAAAGACACGCCTGCGACGCAGGAGGTTGCGGGTTCGATTCTCGCTTACGGACAAATGTTTGTACGATCTACAAATAATTAATCCTGGTGTATTTTCTATGTATGATAAAAAAAAATATTTTTATGTATTGTATTCTATTAAGTTTATCAGTCATCTAGTCCTGGTACCCATAACCTTTATTTATATCATTATAATACTCAAAAACTGCCGACTGTCAAATTTGTGGGATTATTAATCCCAGTGATTTTTGTCATCAACTAAACTTAGGTTATTCTTTGACCTCGATGCTGAAGTAAACGTAGCTTGATCATGAATACCTTTGTTTCTACGTACTAGGTTAGTAAGCCAATAAACCTAAATTTTGTGAGTTGGCTATTTGTGCCCAACGGAGCCCAAACTAAGTGGGTTTAGGGTTTCAACAAGATTTCGGGTCTAAGATCTAAATATTAGATGTTCAAGTATGTAGTACCTTACCTAGTACTTACTATAATCTCGGTGCGGCCTTCGGTTTTGGTTAGCTCAGACATTTCGAGAATCTTACTAATCTCTTGACCTTGTCTGCAATACGCTTAGGTTAGATGATATAGCCCCAGCCAAAACTACACCTTATGTGCTTACGACTAGAACACACAATACCTCAAACTCAATGGACGAGCTGTTAATTGTACTCAGATTACACAACGTTCTAACAATCCCTTCTACATCGTTATAACGAGCATTGAGCTCAACCCTTATATTTTTCTTAAATTCAAGGAGCGAAGGTTCAAAATAGCGTAGCATTTCATAACAACAGAAAGTGCGGCAATAAGTGCCAAGTTTCACTTTGATCATTTTCAGGATGGTAGTGTTGGGAAAACTTTGTAGATGGGTAGTGTTTCGATTTAATATACATATAGGGGTTAACAAAAAGTAAGAATCAGACTTTCAAGGGGGATCCAGCTACGATCACAGAACATTGGAAAATATAAAAAAACCGGCCAAATGCGAGTCGGACTCGCGCACGAAGGGTTCCGTACCATTACCTATAAAAACGGTAAAAAAATCACGTTTGTTGTATGGGAGCCCCCTTAAATATTTATTTTATTCTGTTTTTTAGTATTTGTTGTTATAGCGGCAACAGAAATACATCATTTGTGAAAATTTCAACTGTCTAACTATCACGGTTCATGAGATACAGCCTGGTGACAGACGGACAGACGGACAGCGAAGTCTTAGTAATAGGGTCCCGTTTTTACCCTTTGGGTACGGAACCCTAAAAAGACGACTTAATTTACGAAAACATCCTAACGATGATTAGTCACCATGCTTGATGTCATAGAACCGAGGAAAAATGCATTTGTACATTTCACATAGGAACTTATTCCAGATAGAGCGAAATAATTGATGATGAGAATAATGATTGATTAAACAAAATGTACATTATAGAATACAGAAACAATTATTGTTTCTGTATTCTATAATGTACATTTTGTTATTTTTTAAGTTAATTGACTATGGACGAATACCCATACGTGTAGTGACGACCTCAGTGGCGTGGTGAGCGAAGGTCCGCCTGCGACGCAGGAGGTTGCGGGTTCGATTCCCGCCTTGGGACAAATATTTATACGATCTGCAGGTATTTGTTCCGGGTGTTCTGGTCGTGGTAATGTATTGTTTTATTTACTTATATCAGTTATCTAGTAGGTACCCATAACACAAGCTCTGCTTAGCTTGGGGCTAGTTGATGCTGTGTAAATTGTCCAGCATTATTTATTAGTACCTACCGTTGGATTACTTTGTTACCTGTGCTATTCGTAGGTACTAAGTATATGTGACTTACCTACCTCTAAGCAATGTAGGTCTTACAAAGCCTCATTTCGCTATTTCTCCAAAACATTTGTCAAAGACGTCGATACCAAAACTATTGCTTTCAAATCCCATCGTATATTACAAGAGAATTGTTCCGCAAGTGTAATTAATTGTACAGTCCCGGACTTGAATATGGGGCCCGTATTGTTTTTATTTAGCTTGTGAAGTTTTCTGATGAGAATGTGCTGAAAAGAGTTAAGGAGAAAAGGTTTTTGAGGAACGCCATTCAAAACAGACATGTCACGTCATGACAACTTCATAACACCATTGACAGAAAAGTAGAAGGAGGACGAGGAAGAAGAATACCAAGAATTAAATATATTTAAAGCTGAACGCGCATCTATCGGCGCTACCGACAGTCATCGCATTTCCTCATGGCATTTACTGAAATGCCGCGCGCTCGGTGATAGGTGCGCGATTCTGCATACTATCTCATATAAAGATTTAGAAAATTCAAAGACTACCAGGGAATACCGCGACAGTTTTTTTGGATAAATAATGTTTGTCTACTATCATTCTAAGCCTACTTCTAAAACGAAGGTAAACCTAACTACATTATACATAGATGCTTAAAAACTCGTAATAAGTGCGGGTACATAAATTTAGTTTGACCATTTAACAAGGTGTTGTCTAGTTACAAAGGTCTAAGGGTTGGTACGATATTTAACCCTAAAATGGGCCTCAAATCATAGTTCTCGACTGTACCTATGTCGTGCCACGTGTGTAGGGTCACCAATTTTCTTATTTATCGGCTCCTATTGCCCTCAATTAGCTGGGCCCTGTAATTAGATCTGTACACGACTGGGAGAAATGGTCCCTTGAAGTGTTTGCTTGTTTTTTTGGTGGACAGGCGGAGCTATTTGTTCGGCTAAGTTTGAGCTGCCTGCTTTTGATTCATTGTTTTTGATGATTAAGTTTTTTTTGTATTCTCATTTACTTGTAAGGATTTTTGTTATAAATTTAACATGTCAGTCTATATACACAACATACACAACATATAACGTGTATACACAACATACTTTTAAAAAATAATAACAAAGTGAATAAAACAGGCTAAGTGCGAGTTGTAAGCATACCATGAAAGTGTTAATAGAAAAAATAAATCTTTGATTACAAAATACACACCATCACATTATTAAAAAAGCCGTAGTCTTACTTTCTTAACAAAATATAAAGCAGGGATTAATTTATTTTGCTTAGGTACATTGATAACTAACCCTGAATCCAAAATAAACTTTACACGCATTGAAATAGAGATGCATAAAATCCTCAACACTCAAGATCGTAAATATAAATCCCTCCACACTTCCTTACAGAGTCTGTAATCCCGTGATCGATGCGCCAATACAAATTAATGAGTCCTCTAAGGTCAGCCTTCGATACAAATAGCGGCCATACATCTTCTCCATTTTCTCCATTCAACATCGTAGGTATGTGTTACTTAATCAGTCTTTCGGCAAGTGTTTGTTGCTTATGAGTAAGTACAGTCAACGTTAAGTGGATATACATTAAACAGGGTATAATTATAATCTTTCAAACGCGTTTGAAGGAGGTTTTACCACTGAAGGGAACAGGCTAATTTTTGCATAGATATACCCAACTAAAATTCAGGAGATATGGAAAGTTCTCCCTGCGCTTACTAAACAAATAAATACAGGCCATTTGTGACAAATGGCCTGTATCCATCATCTAATCAAAGCACAAATTAAGAAACGATCGAAAATCAAATGCAAAGACACGCTATTTCCAGTGTTGTGCACTATACCTAATTACCTACTTTGGCACAAAATGTATTTCAAAAAAGCAGTTGCACCGGATCAATGATTCATCGGTAACTTTTTGTTTGATCAGATGCAACAAGACCGAAGTGCGACCGACACAACAATACCGCTACCCATGCACGGCGACTCGGCTACAAGACGTGTATTGCCTTCGCTTTTTATGCACCAATGTATCGTATATTTCTATCCCTGTCTGCAAATGGCGAAAGAACACAGTAGTAGGTAGAATACCTAATTAAAGAAAATTAGTTATGTTGTACTTACGAGTGAAAAGTGATGCTTTAGGCTCTGTTTTTTTGTACTGGAGCTATTTTTACACCTAGTGAACGAACACGAGGGCTTTGCTTAGTCAATAATTCACTCAAAGTAAGTCGTAGCAAGCACGCGAAATACAACGCCGCCGGCCGAACTATGACTGAGTTTGGTGGACCGGATTGGACCTTATTTGAAACTTCCACTTTCGAGAAGCTAGTACTTAATCTCTCATTTTTATTTTGCACCTAAGATTTTAAGATTTTTGTCATTTCTTCTAATAAATTTTATAAACGTAAGTATTTATATAAGCAATCCACGAGATTTAATCAGATAATAATAATAATAATAATAAAACATTTATTTCAGGCAACGTTAGTCTAGTACAGGATGTAAAATACTTAAAAACTACGGCCCATATAAAATATATACCTTATTCTAACATACATAAAATATATACCTATTTACTACCACGTAGAGTCGGCGACGTGTGACACGCGATATGTGCTGCGACCGGTAATCGTCCGCGAAAACGCCGGAACAGCACATTCTTCGGCCAGAATTCTTCCTTAGATAATGAGAGTGACGATCTCTTGACGACCTCTTAGCCACTTCTGTAGGACCATTTGTTTCTGGTTGTAACTATTGACTGGATACATTTACAAATTCGAGACTCTACCTCTGTTACGAATTAACATTACCTTTTCGGAGACTGTAGGTACTAACAATATTTGACGACCTCTGTGGCGCGGTGGGCGAAGGCCTGCCTGCGACGTAGGAGGTTGCGGGTTCGATTCCCGCCTCGGGACAAATGTGTGTACGATCTGCAGATATTTGTTCAGGGCGTTCTAGTCGTTTTCTATGTATAATAAAAAAATATCTATCTATGTATTGTATTATATTACCTATGTATATCAGTTATCTAGTACCCATAACACAAGCTCTGCTTAGCTTGGGGTTAGATAATGCTGTGTGAATTGTCCAGCATTATTTATTTATTTATTTAATATGTTTCAGAATATTCAAAACAGCGATTACAGTATTTTGAATCTCCAATGTGGTCCCTCAGTCGCAACGGACTCTGTTCTATACCTTTAGAGGTACCTAAGCATTCTAATACCTGCCTAAACCAAGCCAGTAAAACCTTATAAATGATCCTTCTCTGTATTACTAATAGGCTGAACTATTTGGGCTAATGGACTAACCTGATATCAGGACAGCCTATTCAGATTTATGGTTAATTAAAATTAATCGTGTTCCCTATTCGAGGCAAGCTAGCTCTAGATCTATTCTTAACAAACTTAGGCCCGTATTATGAAAGCATGCTCAGTCATCGAGCTCTGCTTGAGTGATGCTTATGTCTAGTTTTGAGTGAATACTAATTTTCAAACAATGCTTGGGAGCTCATGTCAAAATCTACACTCACTCAAGTAGCCGTCAAGAGCGGATTTCCTCCGTCCACGCCTTCGAGTAACTGCTTAGACATATTATTGAACGGTTACCAAGCATTACTTGAGTAATTAACGCTTGAGTAGAGATCACGTAATGACTGCTTAAGTAATGCTTGGGGAAGCTTTCATAATACGGGCCTTAGATTGATTTTATATAAGAAATTTATATTAAGGTAAGTTAAGTGAGTTAAGTAAATAATTTGATTGTTTGAAAAAAACTAAAAACCTAATTCAAACTCCTTATTTACACAGTTTATTAAGTTTTTACTTAAACTACAGAAATAAAAAATTATATGACCACATCGCGGTCATTCTCCATACAGTGGCGAAGATTTTCCAAACCGATCCACAAATTGACGGTGAAATCAACGAACATCCATAAAGAATACATACCTATAGCCGAACATAGAAGAACTCCTCCTTAATTCGGTATAAAGTGGGTTCAATCGGTCCTTGCCCGTGGTCCACCTACATAATACACCTGGCTGTACCAGTATGCTTACCTAGTCAGGGTGAGGACATAAAGAGGCGGGTTCCCTGTGCAGACAAACCGGGGTACGGGTAGTACCGATTCAAAAGTTAATTTTTATTTCTCTAGGCTTACAAAATAAGCAGTTGGACAACTCAAATTTTAAACATAAACAGCTTAATAAATAGTAATTATTATCAAATAAGAAACAGTGTTATTGATTTTGTTCGCTTCAAGTTTTTGTCCACTAGTGGAAGAAGCGAAAAATAAACCACTAGTGAGTTTGTATAATACTTCAAATGTAATAAAATATTATTTGCCTAAGTCTAAATATAATGTGATTCGTACAGGTAATATATTCTAATGTTATCTTATGCGCTCACGCATAAAGAAACAGGTTGGGACTTATCGGTACCGACTACTTGGACAGGGTCATCCAGGCTAGAACGTTTGTTCGCGTAGGGTCAATTCATGATCAATACAGACAAATTTACCTGTTTCTGTATGTAGCGTATCCTGTACTGATCCGTACCGACCCGCACCGACAAGTCCGTAGCGGAATACCTGCTTCTTTATATTCTCACCCTTACCTACTATAGCCCCCCTAGCACGGGGATTGTTGTCTAGGGTAGAATAGAGAAAAACTACGTCACTTCGTCATCCAATGCGTAACTTATTTGAATTGCATTCCATCAACTTCAATAATGTACGCAATGTATGGCGATGCAATGTCATTATTGTCTATTCTACCCTAGACAACAATTCCCGTGCTAGGGGGGCTGGATCGATTACTAAAGCTGGTTTGTTATAAATCTACTTAGTTTAAGTTTGAATTATTAAACCTGGATAAAACTTGAATGAAGGAAACATTTAATCAAGATCTTCTTAAGAAGTAAAATGAGTAATTGCACCATCAAAACCAGCTCAACAATGATTCATCCTTGAATTTATTCCGATTAAACTAAAAGCCTCCAAGTGCTACGCCTACAAGCTTAGAGTGCCGCTAATTGGTCTTTACAAGACTTAAACATCCTCAGAGCAAGGCTGTCTATTTAACAGCGATGAGCGAACTGCGAGTAGGAAACAAAATAAATAATAAATAGGTAATGCTGGACAAATTCACACAGCTTTATCTAACCCCAAGCTAAGCAGAACTTGTGTTATGGGTACTAGATAACAGCTGATAATTATACACAATACATAGAGAGATATTTTTTACTATACATAGAAAACCAGAACACCCGGAACAAATACCTGTTGATCGTACAAATATTTGTCCCAAGGCGGGAATCGAACCCACAACCTCCTGCGTCGTAGGCGGACCATCGCCCACCGCGCCACAGAGGTCGTCAAAAATGATCTTCTTGTAGACTATGTAGGTGACAAAAAAAAAGTTTTTGAAAAAATAATTGTTCATAAAACACTGGGCGTCTTCCGGTACACCAAATTACGTACCTACATATGTAATACCTACCCACATAATAAAGCTACATATAATGATTGAAAACATCAAAACTTTCAAACAAATCCTTTAGATTTGAAGTAAAGATTTATATCAGGCTGTTTCAGTTAGTTACGTAAAACAAAGCAGGATAAATGTATTTACCACTGTGTTTTTTTGAATACCTACGACCGTTACGTTTACGGTATGTAAGCCACTATTTTAAAAATATCATTAATTCGGAGAATAGCTAAAAATTATATCTATACAACCAACTTTTCAAACTTCAAACCTAACCTATGCAGAGATACCAAGAAATATGAATCACATAAAGTATTCAGCCCGCATACTCAGTTGGCAGCTGATTTCTGATTAGCTACATCGTCCAATCGTCCGGTCGTGTCGACGACGACGCTGACCAATTTCCGTAGCTCGCTTCGCCTGGACCGGCTAATACTATACCGAGGAGCTAAGAAAGCAGGAATGTTTGAAGGTAGAACGTCCAGTCTTCATGTAAACATTTTGTTTGTTAAAGTTCGTTTTTACAGTTTTGCATCTAAAGGCTTTAATTAGGTCTAGGACAGGCTTTAGGCAAAGTGACTTTTTCGCGCACAATCACAAGCCTAACGGCTTGTGATTGTGCGCGAAAATGTCACTTTTGAATAACTTTGGATAAAAATTGTGAGATTGGGATGTTCAGCAAGTGAAGGACATAATTTCGTTTATCGTTTAACTTATAGATGTGGACACTGATGATGATGATATGCTAAACATGGAGTTTGGATCAAAAGTTAAAAGTCAATAACTTTATTTTTTTAGACTTACAAAAAAGCACTTAGACAAGTCAAATCGGCGGAAGAGACAGAAGATGACGGGAGACGGAATTACTTCAAGACCCAAAGACAATTTAAGCTCTATCTAAGAACCCAAACATTCTCCATGCCTCGCAATTTTCATACGAACGGCCGTTTATGAAACGTGCCGATCAAAATAATTATCTGGTTTTAATCTTAACAGATTTAATTTATCTTGTGAAACTGTGCCCCATTCAACACCAAAGCACAGATGAAAATAATGTTACTGCCAAAGAACCATTGTGTTAACTGATTACTGCAGATAATATATGGGTATAAGACCTCAGTACGATGGCACCAAGTAAGTACCTACTTAGTCTCAATCCCCCCTCAAAATCTCAAACGACATGAATAATCTTAATGCTTATCTCTGGTTTTAAGTATAAAGCAACAAATAATGTGGAACAGGACATCATAAAGATCGAAAATTGTTAAATCTAGCTAGACACAACTCAGCCCACGTATTTAACCCATAATAACTTAGTTATGTCGAAGAACCAATAGACCGTTCTACCTTCCTCATACCTTGCAAATCTCATAGCAGTAGCCATTTTTGAAATGGGCCGAACCAGATCATTGTCCGTAGACTTTACGGGTTGAATTTATCTTGTGAATCTGTTCCCCATTCAACGTCAAAGGGCTATTGTGTCTAACTGATTACTGCAGGTAATAGATGGGAGATCGGAGTGTTCATTGTGATCGGTTGAGCGTGAGTATACGGATCAAATGTGTGTGAAATATCACGAAAAGTAATTTGACACCGATGATATTAAGTAGGAAGCAATATATTATATTATAAGCGACAGGTTTTTTGCATCATTTACTACCACAAATACTTTGTTGGGGTAAATGATCTACTCCGCTGTCTGTATGTCAATCTGCTTTTCGGTCTGTTAGGTTTTTACGGATTTAAATTAAATTTGGCAAAGAGATAGATGGTATCCCGAAGAAGGACATGGGTTACATCTATCTCTCTCATCAATCGTCTTTTTTGTTCGTACATGTCCAGTCCATCCCAAGGTCGCCTGGAAGAGATCGCTCATAGCGATAAGGCCGCCTTTGTACTTCTTCTCGTAGCTTTCATTTCTGTACTGTTTTCTGTGTTTGTGTGGTACAATAAAGAATTATCTATCATCTATCTATCAATATCTCTGTGCTGGAAAATCGCGTGCAAAAATGCAAGCAGAAGCTAGTTTGAAAGAAAAAATATCAATAAAATTAAATGCTTTTTTTATGATTGACTTTACTTTTATCGCTTCGATCATAACATGTTTCATTAAAGGATTCCAATTTGAATGATTTTCTCGCTCGTTCTGGACAAAAACCATTCCAAGAATAATTTAATAAAATATACCTTGTTGATATCTAAATATGTAATACTAGCTGCTACCAATTATAATATTATATGCTGCTATAATATTATTATTATTATATTACAATTAGTATTAATTAAGTCAATATAACTTTTATATTGCTTACCCTTTTGGACCTGTAACTTAAAGTTATCAATAAATGATTTGTATTTGTACCCGCGGCTTCGTCCGCACTTTTCATGTATCCCATTTTGCGGGTTAATATATAGCCTATAAAATCACAAATAACGTGGCTTTCTATTGGTAAAAGAACTTAAAAATTGGTTCAGCAGATCCAGAGGTTACCCGCTACAACCTCACAAACTCACAAACTTTACCTCGTCATAATTAGTATAGATTATTATGTAAAGAAAGACCGTAGAAGACTTTTCTCTGCATAAAAGTAGCATGAAAGTCACGTGAACAACTTTTCCGTATGTAGCTTTCACCCTTTGGTGTAGTAGTCCCGGATAGCGTGGTTCAGATAGAGCCGATTCAATTTTCCTCTGAGATACTGGATGTGCCGATATAGCCTACGTTAACCCACATTTAAGCAATGTAAATTATAAACCAGTAAAGCAACACTAAACTTTGACTTTTTTTTGCCAAGTAGAGTTCGATGTTTCGCTTTGTGGCTTCTGTCAAAAGGCGATGTTTCGTGTGCAAACTTAAACCTTAAATCTTTTGTTTAAGTTTATATGTGCAAACAATACAAAGTTACTTAAAATGGCGCAGCTGGTATTATTAAGCTATAGTGACGTCACACAAATAAATCTGCTCGCGCATTACTAGATGTCGCTAGTGAAAGTGACTGAGTGAGGTCTACATTGAACTGATGATAACGCACGGCTCGGAGTAACTTCCCCTCTGTAGCATACTGAAATCATACTTACCTGGCACAGGGGACACTGTGGTCTTGGTCACAAAGGCGGTTCCCCCAGGGCAAGGCCCCTCCATTGCGCACTAGGGTTGGGTTGATCTGGTTGTGGAGCATTATTTTTGGTAGTAATGAGTTTTCAAACCTGTTTCAGGCTCGAGGATTTAAAATACTCAAATAAGAATAACTGCTGCACTTGATTATGAATAATGTTGAGTTACTGTATGTTGTTTACGTTGTTTTAGCCAAACGACCTGTGAAACAGGTCATATTGTCCCTTTTGAGGATTGAAGGCCCACTTTCTTTAGACGCCAAGAATTAATATAGCCTATTCAAGAGGATACTTAGATTCCGTATTACCTTGTATTTTTAAACTACGCAAATCGTAATAAATAGGTATTTTTACTTGATTATTAATTTTTGAACTATTTTTACAACCTAATTGTAAGTAAACTAAGGTAGTGGTAGTGCCCATTTAAAGCAGACGTATGTGTCATTTTGTTTGTTTCTGTTTTATTTGAATTACCTAGCTATTTATTTTCTCACTATATCTTTATTATATTTACAATATAAATAGACGTAACTCACGTAACCAAGTGTGCCTTGTGCTCCTACGGCGAGTAAATATATGAATATGACTATGAATATAAATTGTGGAAAGCTATTTATATTCATTATAGCCTACTAGATAAAGACATGCCACTCTCTAAGAAGTAATTATACGAGCATCGAACTGAAATTCAGGAACGAGGCAAAATTTAAAATCGTAAAGTTTAATATACTTTACTGGAAAAACAACTTTTCTCAGAACCATCAACTACGACACCGGCATATACCCTTCTCTCTTACTCTTGTTGATTTTACGGCGGATCCTGTCAGTGTATGCCGCGACGATGTTCGACAGAAGCGGGAGAGCGGATGACTTCGCGTCGTCTTTCACCCCGACGTCTGTGCATAGGTCAGCTCGCTTCTTCTTGTCTTTCGGCAGAGCTGCTTCTGAATTCATCACGGAGACTGTGTAGAGGTAGCCGTTCCACTCTAGGTATTCTCTTATCTGTAAGTTAAGTAGAAGTTAACCCTACATCTGTAATAGCGCTGCCACACTCTCTGTCTTGCTTGCGCAGTTCAGTTTGTGCAGTTATGATTGTGTAAAATTATAGAACAAAAATTACGGAGTACAGTGGCCACACGTGCAAACGTGCTTGTGCAAACCGGACTACGCAACACAGAACAATCAGAACGAAAAAAAAACTAACTAATAATAATGCTGGACGATTCACACAGCATCATCTAGCCCCAAGCTAAGCAAAGCTAAAAAGGTTGTATTATGTTTTTATTTCTCCATTTTTGGGGTTCCGTGCCTCAAAAGAAAAAAAGGAGCCCTTATAGGATAACTTTGTTGTCCGTCTGTCCGTCTGTCAACCCACTTTTCTCAGAAACGCGTGGAGGTATCAAGTTGAAATTCACATCATATACTCCGGTTTGTAACCTCTTGGAGCCTCAATTTGAATAAAACTCCTTAGTCAACGCAATCAAAAGTTACAGCCGTTTATGTTCAATTTTTTTGAATTTTCCAAGGGAATCACATGCACACAAAGCCTATATGGTACTTCCCGTTGACCTAGAATCATGATATTTGGCAAGAAGCAAGGTCTTATAGCAGGAGTAAAGGAAAAAATCCGAAAACTGTAATATTGTAGTCTCATCCCAAAAAAAGCATTATTTTGATTCTCGCCATGAACCAAAACCTATATAGGGTACCTACTTCCCGTTGAGCTAGAATCATGATATTTGGCAACAAATAAGGTATTGCACTTATATAAGTAATACGCATTCCCAGCGTGGGGATTATTGGCATTACTCCCCATGAGATAAAAGCCAATAAAGCAATTATGAGGGGGAGGCTTGCGTCCAGCAGTGGACTATTAAAGGCTGTTGAGGTTGAGTTTGAGGAATATTAATGAAACTAAATGCAATGTATCGAATGATTGTACCAGGACAACCTCTGTGGCGCGGTGGGCGAAGGTCTGCCTGCGACGCGGGAGGTTGCGGGTTCGATTCCCGTCTCGGGACAAATGTGTGTACGATCTGCAGACATTTGTTCAGGGTGTTCTGGTCGTTTTCTATGTATAGTAAAAAAAAATCTATCTATGTATTGTATTATATTATGTATATCAGTTATCTAGTACTCATAACACAAGCACTGCTTAGCTTGGGGCTAGATAATGCTGTGTGAATTGTCCAGCATTATTTATTTATTATTTATATTTATTGTACCAGTTCGTTGACCAGCAGCACTTCAGGCGTGGGTTCCGGCGGCTCAGACACTTTTTCTTCGCCATCGGAAGACGATTGACGGGCACGGAGAATTTCCGTTATTTCCGCGCGCATCTAAAAATATAGGTAACTTTATATTCACACATTGGCACAAATCTGTTACAAATATTTTAACTCTTTTAGTGCCCATGACGCATATCCCATTAATAGACAATGGCCTATCCCATTTATAGACACTGGATTTCTGTCCACATGGATGGAAATAGAAAATAGGTAACCTATCGTACCTATCTAAGTTTTTTAGTTTTTAATCTTATATTTATTCTATTATGTGCACTGTAATTTCTTATTTTTGTATCTTTAATATGATATGGGTCTTTTTGTGCCTGCAATAAACTGATTTTATTTATTATTTTATATCTCCCTAGTCGAGTCCAGTTATAGAGCTGATGTGCGCCTCTCGCTTCTTGAGTAAGCAGAGGTTGAGTATCAGAGCTATTTAGTAAGTAATAGAATTATTGCTGTGTGAATCTCGATGATTAAAAAAAATACTTAAGATTATCTGGAGTGCAATAAAGAGTGCCTGTTTATATTGTAATCACAAAATATCCGTTGGACTATACCTACATGGCCGTGTGATGCCGCCGGCTTAGAATTTGCACCATCTCTTCTCGCGGGTGTCGTAAGAGGCGACTAAAGGATATCCACCGGGGAGCGGGCAGCAGCGTATCCCGCAGAATAATTCTACCACTGAACTGCGATCCTCAACCCGCATGCCCAGCGTGGGGATTATGGGCACTACCCCCATGGGATAAAAGTCTATAAGGATTATGGGCATTACCCCCCATGGGATAAAAGTCTATAAGGATTATGGGCATTACCCCCCATGGGATAAAAGTCTATAAGGATTATGGACACTACCCCCCATGGGATAAGTCTATAAGGCGCTTATCAGGAGGAGGCCTGCGTCCAGCAGTGGACCAATAAAGGCTGTTGAGGTGACGTTAGGACCGCCATGATGTTAAATCTTCGTAAAATCATGAAACCTGGAAATTATTTAAAACTACTATAAAACAAAAGTAACAAACCTCAGTAGTTACCCTATTTAGGTAACCATTCTTTCTGAGAATATCTTTTATAGCATTCAGTAATTCTCTCTCTGTGATGAGTTTCTCATTCATACTCATGGTTTCAGAAAAAAACCGAAATATATATTTTTATCGTGTTATTATGATTGAATGTTATTTAAGCCTGTGACAGTTGACTTGACATTGAATATTGTTTTTTTTACGAGGTACAAAGCAAAGAGATTTTACGAAAATAAGGAAAAAGACTAAGGTGTTACGAAATTCTTAGGAACTATGGCAAATTACACACTTTCGATCTCGTAAAATAACAACAGGCTAAAGGTTTCTTAGTCGCTTCCTTACTCTAGTCTAGGTATATACCGAAGCGACAGAAATCTAAAGTACCACTTTATTTCCGTGTCAGTGTTTTATTTTAAGAATTTGACCTTTTCTGAGTGTACATTTTTGTATACTGGGTGGAAAGAATCTATGTGCCCTGGACTACCTTAAATCCTTTAGCTAGTTCATTTAACTGAAAGGAAACATTCCTTTATTTTTAAAAAGAAACATAATTGCATTCAAAGATTTTCTAAAAATTCCTTGTCTCACCTGGGAATCGAACCACGCTTCCGTCTGGTTCTGTTAAGGATCAGTTGAGCTACCTGTAGATTGTTTGCTACAGTCTGCAGTTAGCTCAATTGTTCCAATTGTAAATACTAGTTTTAATTTAATTCTATTATTTCATCGTACACTTGTTGTTATTATTTACCCTAAAATCTTCTCTGTAGTGGAACCTATGCTACGATTCCATTATGATATTTAGAATCTCGTACAATTTCCCTATTTTTATCCACCCAAGAGTCTATTTACTTCATACCTACCTTTATCTTTGATAAAAGCACGAAACAAGGTCGGTAGATACGTACATTATCCAATTTGAAATTGTCTCCAATTTAACCTTTTCATGGAATGGAATCGTATCAAACCTCATTCGTATAAAAGGATGCCATCGAAATACAGATACGACGAGAATCTCATCGTAAAAATAAATACCTAATCGGTGTTCCTGGAATGAGTTTTAAATATGGTTTTGGATAGGTTCTACGCGAATTAATAGGTACGTATCACTGAAATGTATCTAGCACATGTCTGTGGCACTCTGTGGTATCTACGTTTACCTAGTAGGTAACAGTAGGTAACTGTAGTATTTTAGCGATAGTTTCTCTCTCAGAATCCCTACTTTAGACTACGTAAGAAGTCTAGACTATAATCACGGTAGACCATGCCTTCTTCATGGGCATAAAAATAAATCCTTAAAAATCCGTGTACGAACTGTGACCTAACAAAAGATGGAAGTGATAATGATTTTAAATGCGTACTGAGCTGTTTTAGGGTTCCGTACCCAAAGGACCCTATTACTGAGACTTCGCTGTCCGTCTGTCCGTCTGTCACCAGGCTGTATCTCATGAACCGTGATAGTTAGACAGTTGAAATTTTCACAGATAATGTATTTCTGTCGCCGCTATAACAACAAATACCAAAAAACAGAATAAAATAAATATTCAAGGGGGCTCCCATACAATAAACGTGATTTTTTTGCCGTTTTTATAGGTAATGGAACGGAACCCTTCGTGCGCGAGTCCGACTCGCACTTGGCCGGTTTTATTTTTATTTGTGCCTAGAGTCAACTTTTCTCCGACCTATCGTTCGTCTCCTCATAAAACTAAAAGGGTCACAATCTTAAAAATAACGCTAAGTACGCTTGTTACTTCGTACGAGCCCTCAGGGCCTGTTGTTGAATTAATACATTAACTTAGTCTGTGCCTCGTTTTAGCTGGTTAACAGGGTCAAGTCATTATCAACAGCATAAGCTAGTCCACTGGACTTGCAGTCTAGGAGAACTTACCGCACCCAACGTCTGACAGCAGTCTTTTGCGAGCGGTATTTTCGACTCGGACTCTGATTATGTACTGTTACTTGAACATGAAGTACATTTGTAGTTAGAATATTCAAAATACTCAGTTAAAATAATTAATAAATTTAATGATGATAAAATAATGATAATAAAATAATGAATGATGATAAAATAATTGATAAATTATTTATTTTATCAAAGTTTATGTATATTTTTATGTGATTATAGTGTGTTATAATGATTTTCTATCAATTTTTCTGTCTTACTTGCAGTAAGAAGTAATCTAAACATTTTTGTATTAAGTATCACATACGTTCCAGAAAGGTGGGCTCGGATCTTCACAAAGTGAGTGCTTGAGGACGGGTGCGTCGCCGAGGCTGACCAAGGAGACGCTGATGAGACGATTCCGAAGACGAAGTCTCAGAGACCTTTGCCTAGCAGACATAGGTTAGATAAAAAAAGATTAGTAGGTAACATCAAATACTCTAGTAATATAGTAAAATTGTCATTTGACATGCCAATGACTATACACAAACACAAAAATCATTTATTGGACACAATTACAGTGTTTCAGTATATAATTTAATCCATAGGGTCCTGAACTAGCCTAGGCTGTATTTCAGGATCCAAGGCTTCTCCTTTTAAAGTATTCACAATTATGCCTCTACTAGAAATTAATAACTACTTAACTAAAAATGAAATGAAAATAATGATGAAAAAACCTACTATTCTAATAGTTTACAAAAAGCACGAGACATAATAATTATTATAGAAATGTAATAATAAAGTACTTGCATTCTACCTAAGAAAAAAAAAAAGAAAAAAACAACAACAAACAAACTATGGCCCATTAACTTGAAATTTTATTCTTTAAATGACCATATGAACGTAAGCCTACCCTAATGAGAGCCATAGCGCCCTGTCATCAGCTTTCCGGATCTAACATCTGCCAGCAGTCTTTCGCAAATCGCCATCCCACCTGGTCGGTAGGCGTCCTACACTACGTTTGCCGAGTCGCGGTCTCCATTCAAGAACACGTTTACCCCAGTGGTTGTCGGTTCTTCTCGCGATATGGCCGGTCCACTGCCATATATGTTATGCTTCAAACCTTCAAGCTTCGTAATTTATCAGAAATGATCCCCACTGGAACAGTATATCAATTTCTAATAATAAGCAGGTATTTCAGCCGTCGACTGTCCTTGTACTTATTAGCTACTTGCCTCCACACTGACCTAATGTAAACCATGCCACCACCCAATAAGGTCACCTTTCGCATGTCTCCGCAAACGATTCACATAAATTGCTTCGAAGCCGTCAATATTTCAAAATCAAATCGCTCCCGTACGGCGTTGATTTAAAGTAATAAATTGCTACAGGGTTAACCTAATGGGGGTCTGGTTTGGAGGTGAGGGCTGCAGTCATTAAGGTCACATGTGGTTTTTATAATACCACAGAGGAAGTTTCAAGTGGTTAAGAGATACGAGTACCGTATAGGTACAGGTGTCGTAAAGAGTGATCAATTTATTACCTATGGGTAGTAGTGTGCATCAAAAAAGTTCCGAAAATAAAATTATAATTTACCCAGTAAGTCTCGCTTTTTTCCTGTTATTGGAATTTTTTGAAATTTTCAATTATTTGTCCCTTGTCCATTGTTTTTGATCCCAAGGTCACAAACAACGAATTTTCTCAATCTGTTGGTTAAATAGCATTTTAGGATAATTGTACTATCAAATATGCATTGAAATTTTCTACAATTAGGACTCAAAATGGCTACCTTATGGTAAAGAAATTTCACTGCGTAAATTCTACTGCGACTTGTAGAATGTAGATTATATTTTTTCTCCATTTTTTATCAAGTACTACAGATAAAATAACCTTTATACCTTTTTTTTACCTTTGAAACTATTGATCACTAATATTATTCATGTGCATCAAAGCACATTTAAGTTGGACGGTTGGTTACATAATTGCAACAAACATTCATTAACACATTAACCCTCAGACATGTTTAAACCAACACACCCGTGTGCGTCCACCCTTACTATCCTCTATCCGAAACATTAATTAACACGTTCGAAGCAACACTCGTGTGCGTCCACCCTTAAAGCCTGCGTAGACAGGGTACTTTTTGTCTGCAAACTTTTTTCCGTATATCCAAAAGTAAGCAGTGGCCGCCATGTCCGAAGACTCGGCTAGTAGGACATCATTACAGTGACATAACACACCACCGCACACAGAAATAATGTATTTCATACCATACTAAATATTAAAAATCCGTATGCATACGCCACACATGACGCGTCACATGTCCGCATAACACATCACATCACAAAATAGTGTGGTTCTAGCTTAACGCCCACGACGGAGGCCTCTTGTCCACACACAGTTTTTCGCCGTAGAAATCTACGGTGAATTCGGCGTTGTGTAGCATTGCACGGTCCAGTGCTGTATGGATCACATGGAAAGGTTGTTGACTTACGAAAGCCGTAAATTACGGCGAAAAACTGTGTGTGGACAAGATGCCCTAAAATATGCGGTTATTTTAGTAGACTTTTTGTAGACGAACATAAAGTCTGTGGTCTGCGCAGGCTTTTTAACCACTACCCGAAATTTCGAAATAGTCCGCCTCAGTGAAGCCCGCGTTTGTAGCTGTAATTCTAAATGCAGCGATTTAATGCAATGGGTAAAATTTGCTAATTGAGATACCAATTTGAACTGGAATTGGCATCTCGTAGTACTGTTGAGTTGATGGTTGGTGAGAGTTTAATTTCATAATTCGTAAATTTACAAAAAATTATTTTGTGATCATTGAACATTTCCATAGATAGAATGAAATAAGTAAATAATATATTGATAATAGTAGATTATACACTAAGGGGATAAAGCACTGTTTTATGTCACGGGAGCGAATTGAATCCCGAACGTAACGAAGGACTCATAATTTAACTCCTGAGCGTAGCGAGGGAGTTATAAGTTAATTCCTGAGCGAAGCGAGGGAATTAAGACTGAGTCCTGAGTGCAGTGAGGGGTTCAACCGCCCAAGACTAAAACAGTCTTATCCCCGAGGTGTATACTCTACTTTTCACACCTTATGCGAGACAAAAAAACAGGCTCAGTAGATAAACTTCATTTATTTTGTCAAATCAAGTAGGCCATGGCCTAGGACAAATTGTGTTTAGCAAAATTAAACTTTATGCATATAGTAATAAGAATTATGAAAAGTGAAATCATATTATTAACCAGCGGGTTATAATGAAATTCAGTACAACATTATAACCCGGCTAATACCAAGGGATTTAATGTCTTGCTTTCGGTAGGGTTTACATGACCTATAATTCGGCATTGTCGAGCATGTGGTTTGAAAAATAAATTTATTAAACCTCTATTAAACCCAAATAAACAGTATAGGGAAGTTACACAAACTTTCAAGAACCTTCCATTAGGGGTTTTTATGACCATTTCGTATCAAAGACTAAAGCCATATTTCTCCACCGTTTGATCACAGCTTGGCCTCATGCCAAGTCCATTTCGTGAACATAACCTGTGTGTTCCATTCGCTTTCCATTGTGCTAAGATATGGATAAGGATGTCTAATCTAAAGGATATATCATGGCGTAAATCATGGTTTATAGACTTATAGTATAGTCCAGGAGACATTCTGTGACAATAACACATACAGAATTATTATTTTACATAAAACCTACGAATCTATCACGAAAATAACTCGTAACGGGATGTTTACCATGATTATCAGAAGAACATGTAATTAGTATTTTTTTAAATGTCTTACAAGTGATTTCTTATAATTTTATTATTTTCTATACCATGTCTTAAACTCCAACAGTAGTAGGTACACATTAAGGTATTTTATAGTGCGCGTTTTAGTTCGTGTTTTAGGGCACGCAGCGCGAATTGCTAAAAAACGCAATCGCTGTTCGCACTGCGAATAGCGCCGTCGCGCGTCGACGCCATTGTTCAAATATCAGATCGCACACCAAATCGCTATTTTGATAAGGCTGTTAGTCACTATACTATGAACGAAAACGGTGGTTTCATATGTTTCATAGTTCGTGCCCGACCGACGACGTCGCAAACGCACTAGACTAGCACCATGGATGAAGCCTTAGCCACCTACCAACCATCCTACAGTGCGGCCGTGAGTTAAAGGTACTTTAATGTATTCTACCATGATTTTACGCAGAATTTCACAATGTTACGTAATAAATATCAGAAATCATCCTTCAAAATCTGTCACCAGCACTCTACCTATAAATACCAGCTCGTACCTACGTGTGGTCATCAAGCTAACAGTAATTATATAAATGGTCTATTAAGAGATGATGTATGGACCCGTTGAGTGGACACACGTAGATTAATTGATATATCCCCATATTGTATCTTGCTTTTAGGCGGAGTCAGAAATGTGCACTTTAATCCTATCGACTTTTGGCTCGTAATTGTTTATTTAGTATGGCTAAAAGCTTTTGCTTACGGTACCCTTATTAGAGGTAGTTATAAATTATTCTGTAGTGTGTAGTGAAGGTAAGAGTTAAATATTAACCTTAATATCACACAAGTTTTTGGCAGTCGGTGTATATAAAGGTGGAGGTTATTTAATGGAAAGCATTTTTTTTACTTGACAATCCTGGCAAAATGAGAATAACTATTATTATCCATCATGGTCAAAACCAAAAAAGTATTATAAAGTAGTAACAAAAGTAACAATAATAATAATCCACCAAATCGTTTTCGTTAACAGTAACATGGAATGAGTGAATGCTAGAACATATTATTATTGTACCTACATAAGACACTAGTCCCATGAAAGTTGGGAAAGTCTTTTGTGTGGGACGCTACATACGTCGACACACTTGCGCCTTTCCATCATCCTAGGACTTCCGCGTGGACTGGTGCGGCGGCAGATTTGGCCGAAGATCTCAAGAGGCGCAAATATACAGGTCTCGACAGAGGCTACGCGAATTTTTTATTTCGGCGGGACGCGAACCCATTCACTGCCCGCGCCCCACCCTCAGTACGGGTGTGCTCTAACTAACCAACTAAGACACAAAATCTTAGTCGGTTCCATCGAAACTCTTTGGGACCTCTTACGGAGTGTAGTGCCGAGTTCCCAAAAATACTTATTTCATTTCTTAGAGATACCCAGAGTGCACTATAAAAAAAAACTATGTAAGTACTTTAGGTAGGTATTCAACTGCTACATGATACCAGAGAAAGTCTGGATATTGCCATAAACTCCTTAAAGCAATAATTTATGCACAAGTTCTCTTATCTGGTACCTACCAAAAATAAAATCCCATGTTACAAATATTTTTAATTAAACTCACGAGCTCGCTTACGAAATAGGTTTACTTCTCGAAATGGTAAAACGGATAAAGGACTAAAGCGGAGGAAACGGCAGTGAATTTGGCACAAAAGTTCAAAAGAAATGAACTTTTCACAAAGAGTTCTTTCCTGTACCATGAATGGGTACTCGGACATAAAGCATGAAGCAAAGGAAGAGAATAAGTCACTTTTACTAGATTGAACAAGTTAAGGGAGCTTTTTGTTCGGATGGTGTCTCTTTTATAATTTTTAGAGCTTTCTTAGCTCTTGGGAAAACTGTTTGGATATAACTGAAAACGCACGAAATTCACGGGTTTTTAAATTTACTCGAAGTTGATTTCTTCCAAGAAGTTGATTAACTTTCGATCCAAGTTTCAAAAGATGGTTGATGGATGACGTATAAATGACCACCAACATGATGTCAAGTGGGCTCGTGTTGTCTTTTGTTTTTTGGGGCAGAGGATCAAGTTGTCTCTTTCTTAATCATCAGTCCATTTTTGGTCATTTTCAATCATTATCATTCGACTTATACTATAGTCGAAGGAACGTAAGATGCAAAAATGTTTGCTGCTTTTATTCTTTTAGCTAAAGTTTGTGGAAGTTTTAGGATGTGAAGATGATCACGAGACAGCTTCAAAACTACTGAACGGAATAAGTTGAAATTTAGCAAAAAAGTAGTAAGTACCTAGAATAACATAAAGTCTGTACCTATATCAATTAAACATTGAAGTTTTCAAATTTCCATAATACGATAAAATGAAGCATCTTTTATGTGTGGTAATCTTGTAAGTATAAATGTGATTTATTGTTATTATTAGAATCCCAATAAGGATTGCTGGAAGAGAACTCTTTTTAGGGCTAAGCTCGCCTTTGCCATATTTTTTTCTTGCATAATGTTTTATTATTGTGTTTATATTTTTTTCGTGCAAAAACTACTTCATCAAATATTATTTGATGAAGTATAGCTCTACTCTTAGATCCAGCTGTTGTTTCAGTTTCAATACATCTAATATTTATTATTGTGACGAAGAAATCTCATCCAAGAAAGCGATGTAGTAGGTACTACGCTCACATTCTATCTAGGATATTGCAACAATAAAGTACTAGGGGATACATAACAAAACATATTGCTAGGACCGTCTGTCGCCAATCGTATAGTTCAAACTCCGATGCATACGTAAGAAGATACAATATACCTCCAAAATACTGAGTCGTGTTGCATCCGACGCTCTCCGAAGTTTGCCGAGCGATTTCAAACTTGGAATGTTCGGATTGTTCGGTAAAGTAGCGCAGTTTACAGCTGACCCTCGCGGAGTCAAGACGCGATTTCAGCGCTCTGTGTTGTGCGTTCGTTTGTGAAGTGACGTCGGTTTGTGATCGTACTGTTATAAGTGTGTGTTTTGAGGACTGAGTAGTGAACAGGTTGGTATTTTTTTATAATTACTTGATCAATTTGTATTACATTTATTATTCTACCCGTTTGTGTTGGTACCTAGTTAATTCGTAGCTAAAAAATATTAAGGTATACTAAAATTACTAACACCATAAACACTAAATATAAATAATATTTTGTTCACTGTTAAATTATGACGAACAATTTCTTTTTTAGTAATTTCGTAACGGTATTCTGGTTCGTTTCAAATCCGATTTAAATTCTATTTGATTCCTACATGCAATGTGATAATAATCATATCTAAATTACATGGAAACACGATCTCATAAATATTACTCTTCTCAATTTCGTTCCGGAAACTGTAAGCCCACAAATTCTATATTGAAGAATAAGCAGCTTACGAAGCAGTAACAAATTTAGCTCGAGTGTCTCTTGAATCTCGTAGCGTTGCTACGAGCCTCTACGAGATGCTACGAGGTTTCGGCCCTCTACGAGATGCTACGCTGCAACGTTTATTATAATTATAACATTTTTGCTCACTTTTATGCTAAAGATCAAATCTTGGGGAAGATGGCATAGTAAAACATGTGAGTGCAGGATGAGGTTTACTCGAGTTCTTTTATGAGTTCACTCTCATCTTTTATTTAACAGTTTTGTGGTTTTCTTGTGATTGCTATTTTTGTGAATAAGAATAATATAGAAAAATATTTTTTGTGTTCAAGAGTGGAAATTCTTTTTGATTATAGCATGTTGGAATAATATATTTTTAGAATAAGTTATTTAATAGTTTTTAACATAATTTTCATAGAGTTCATTCCATTACAAATGTAAATGATAACCGGTTAAAATTTATATAGGTATTTATTGAGCATAGATAAAATTGAAAAACAAAACAAATATTCACCGTATCGAAAGTTTTTTTATAATGCTAAGCTAGATTATTTAATCTATCCATATTTATGTATAGCTATTTGATTCCGACTTTCAGAAGATAGGTTTTGACAGGTTTGGACGTGGGGTACGTATCCCAGCTGCGGCGTCTTTTCTGACTTTATGATAATAATTCAAATGTAGTTACATTATTTTCATAGAGTTGATCTTAGGTTTCAAATGTAAATGAAATCGGGTTAAAACAAATCTATCCATTGAACTTACATTAAAAGGAAAAAAAAAACAAATAAAGAACGATTTTAATTACTGTTCCAATGCGCAATAGTATTGCACATGGGAACCGTAATTAAAATCATTGGGTAAATCCCTTAAGAGGATGTGATTAGGTTTCTCTTTGAAATATATTGCACAGAGGGACAGGCACAGATGGAACCAATAATTTGTTTGAATTTTGTTTTATTCACAAAGCATCCTAATTCGGTTTTATTATATTTTATATATATTAAAATAATCCTGTTCCCTGACGTTTAAGATTACATGATTTTGCTTGAAACGAAATATGTATAATGAGATGGACCATTATAGAGTGAACTTTTGTCACACAACGCCCTTAAAAAGGAATGTAATGTCGTTGGGTTCATGTAAATATGTGGTCTTTTTTAATCCACCATCACATCAGATGCCAGAACAGATTTGGATGTCAGATGTACCTTGAGAATCTCTACATCATCATCATCATCATCCCGAGTTATACTGGCAAAATTTTTTTTGGCAAAGGCAGTTTCTCTTTTTTTGTAACTATACAGTCTTTTGTTTCTGCACCAAAATTTGCTGGTATGTTATTCTGAAAAGCAATTGTCTTTCTTTCTTAGAATCTTTACATCATCCCGAGTGGCACTGGCTTATATTATTTTTTAAATAGAGGCAGTTTTACTTTTCTTGTTATTTTATATTATTTTATTTCTTAGCAAAATTTGCTTACCTGTTGTTCTAAATTTTCTTTTTTCTTAGAATCTTTACATCTCCCCGAGTTAATTATTTTTTTAAATAAGTCAGTTTTACTTTTTTAGTCAGTAGCTTTTTATTTCTGTACAAAAGTTTACATCTGTGTTGTTCTTCAACAATAGCTCGTTACTTATAGCAAATAATTATTAAAGTAAACATTTACACGACCAACAACTCAAATAAAGTGATACTAATTTTATTTTTATGACCAATAATGTACTTATAAATAAATAGTACTATCATTCATTCATTCATTCAATATCGAATAAAACCAAAAGTTGCGAGCAAACGCTACGCCCGCGCTGGTTCGCTTTTCATAATATCTGCAGCAACATGCGGGTGCTACATGCATACAAAAAAAACCATATTACCATGTTTTAACCATACTTTTAAGCCTTAACCACGTAAATACCACCCTACCAACCATTAATAGGTTTCCGATCACCTACAGTTACCCTAAAACCCTCATTCGATTTCCACACGAGAGGAGAAAAAAGCATTACGTATGCACTTTTTTCTTTTTCCGCAAGTTAAGCTTTCCAGTGTTCACGTGGCGCTGCGGTCTTATCGTTAGACTTTAATTGAGATTTCAGGCACGGAAATGACTTTATTCCTTTTTATTTGAGCAGGTTTTAATTAATTTAATTTATATCTGAGCAACTTGGCATTATTTAAAGCTATTACTGAGTTTGCAGTGTAGGTTGATGATTTCTTTGTAGTGACGATTGATATTGCAAGCTTTTATTAAACTACACTTTTAGGAATGTTTTTTTTTTAAATAAACAGCTTGTTAGATAGATAGGTAGGTAGGTAAGATACATTATTGTTAGGTAAACTATATATCTCTCGAACTTTTTTTATATTACACCACACAATAAAAGGTTTTGTCGCTTAACGTGTGGCGCTTTCCGCGCCCGCCAAAAGTCCGGTAACGCTGTCATGGCCATCTGCGGTTAGCAGCATATTAATCCTATCGAAAAAAAAAACTCGAACATGTATCGCATTTTTTTTAACGTCAGTTGATTATAATGTTTCTATGTAATATGTGCGTGCATTTATTGCTACAAGATAAAGTTAAAAACTACAACCCGACTACGTGAAAGTTATAAAAGTTTGAAACATTTACATTGACAAAATAGAATGACGTATCGGTCATATTTGATAGGCATAGAGTTGAAAATGCAAATAGGTCGTAGGTATTGTAATTTTTCTCTATGGGGCCTGCAGCCTGCGGCTACCTAAACTTTAATACGCGTTTTGAAGGCTTATTCGGGGTCGGAGCCCTAAATCCTATAGCCTATAACCATCGGGGTATTGAGACGAATCAATCGATACATAATTTGTTGAAATCAAACCAGTAGTTTCAGCGCTACGTGGGAACAAAGAAATCGGCCACATACATACAAACATACAAACATAGGGTGCTAACCTCATAACCCTCCCCTGTTGGTAGTCGGGTAAAAAGTAAGTTTGTCACTTATTATAGACTTGATTTTTTTTGTGTATGTAGGATATTTTGTACAGGGGATTTAAAAGTACTTATAATTAAATCTCAAACTTAAGACAGCAGCCGGTATAAGAAAAAATCATTTAAGAAACCATTTTAGGAAAAAATGTGAGCTATTTTCTACGGAACTGCCTGAGAGCTTTATGTTTCGGATAATTCACTCCTTTACAGAAACTTCTAAGTACCATTCAGATAATTGTTCTCAGAAGATCATGTAACAATTTGAGTGTCCACGACACACATCGTTCTTGCGGTCAGTGTTCCTTGTTTTTGGGCAGTGAACGGCTTAATGGAACTAGTAAGAAACCCAGCAATGTCAATAAACTGCCATCAACGTTATAAAACTAACTAGCAATCACCTGGGAGATGGCTCGAGGCCATCAAAAACATCGTTCTGTGAGATTAGTTGGAGACATAAACCGACATACTATACTCAATCTTATTAGCTGAGGTGTAAAGGCTATTAGGCCTTGATGCTAGAACTGTTGTTTTTATAGCCATGAGTCCTTAGTATGGGTTATGCAGAGTTTTTTTTAATTTAGCGCCTTGCAGTGACAATTCAGTACAGTTCATTTACATAATAAAAAACAGGCTATTGAGATAAACTGATAGAATAAGTAAACAAATACAATTACAAAACGAGATTATCAGCTATGTATAGGCCTAGTTAATTCTTAAATAGTTTCCTAATTATAAGACCCTATCGGTTAGAAGGGAACTCAATACAAACACTCATACAAACTCTTTCACTTGTTTTGTTTTTTCTACTTGTTTGTTTCGAAGTGTTCCGACGATTGCCACCATTTCATCGATTTAATTTTTGTTTAGTTTTCGAATGGTTTTGAGTGATATCGTAGCATTTTAGCAACTTACAACACAACGTACCTCTTTGGCAGCTTAGACAGGTCAGTGGTACTTAGCAAACGAAAACTTTTTTCGTATTGCTACTGAGCAAACCCATACTAGTCATTCTGGGCTTTGACACAACACGATATAAATTATGTGTTTAGTGCCTTGGTTATGTTCTATGTTGATAAGTATGTACTATCTAGGTACCTATAGTGTAATTATTCTTCATTTATGTGCTTTACTAGGATATGCCACGACAATCTAAGTAGCTTGAGCTACCTTGTGTTAGGTACTTAGAAAACTGAGAACTAAAACAAAAGACAGCGTTAATGTAGCCAATTTTAAATTTTTTCGTACTTATACAACGCACGGTTTACGGTTTTTGAATTTTATTTCTTAAAATTATATGAATAAATTAGCTTACAACGTAAAAAAATGTTGTTGCTAGCTAAAACTTAAAAAAAAATATATGATGATGATGATGATCTTTACACAAGAAACGAATATAATAAATTGCAAGTACTTGTTAAAAAAATACTAAAAGCCGACTTTGAATCTACACTAATAATATTATAAAGAGGAAAGATTTGTATTTTCATATTTAACGAATAAACTTAAAACTACTGGACCGATTTCAAAAATTCTTTTGCCGTTAGAAAGCTGTATTATCACTGAGTAACAAAGGCTATAGCATATACCCGTGCGAAACCGGGGCGGACCGCTAGTTGGTTATAATTTACAGTTTTTTTTTACTCCACACAACAAAAAGCTTTGTCATTAGTGAATGAACATGAATATTTTAGTATTCTAACACTCATAATTGGTAGTTTATAATTATGTGCCCGGTCCGGGTGTAGCAAAGGTAGGTAGGGTAGTTTACATTATATCACATTAATTAGTCTTATCGTCAAAATCATTTAATTCAGGCAACATAAGACAAGTACTTACAAGGGCCCATAATATAATAAATACCATTTTATTTTATTTTATTTTCTTTATTCAGGATAATAAACAGCTGTACAATGTAGACTTATTAGATACATAATGTTCTTATTTAATGTGATCCTAAATGTACAACCAATCGCATTATCCATAGATTACTACAAAAGTTTGATTTTACTACAAAAGTTTACTTCAAAAACGACATAGTTGGCTGTTGTCTAAAAATATCTTACTATTAGTTATACATATAGTTAATAGTACTATTCATAGTTTAGGTTTTTTGTTTTAGTACCATAGAGACTAGAATACATAATTATTAGAAAACTTAAAAAGAATCGTGTCACTGGCACTAGGTCGATGACGTGCGCGCGTTGTCGCGTATCACCTTCCACAGAACTTGACTTGATGTCTGTTTACGTATCGTCTAGCTATATCATTTTTCTTAATAAAAATTTAGGGTACTTTCTAACGAATTTACAAGCATCTAGAATACAAGTTTGAAACCGCACTGAGGCGTTTACGTACCTATAAGTTCAACCTAAACTAAAAAAAATATGAACATAATTGACAGGACTGCGAATAGTACAATACACCCCGTAATACCAGTCATTAGCCACCTTTAGCAACCGCAGTGGCGTGTCGAGTAGTAGAAAAAAAAGCTAAGTGTGAGTTGGAATCGCGCATCAAGGGTTCCGTACAAACTTGTACTCGTAAGTAATCGAACTTTTTTTTTTGTGAATAACAACAAATTTACGGATTTTAAATTTTATCCTTTACTTGTGCTTGCTTTTTGCCAAATTTGATGATTCTAGGTCAACGAGAAGTACCCAATAAGTTTTGTATGCATGTGATTTTCTTGGAAAATTCAAAATAATTGGGCATAAACGTCTGTAACTTTTGATTTGACTTAGAAGTTTGATTTATATCGCGGCTCCAAGAAGTTACGAACATGAGTATATTATGATGTGAATGTCAACTCGATTTCAACGCGTTTCTGAGAAAAGATGGTTGGCAGACGGACAGACTAACAAACTGATCCGTAAGGGTTCCTGTTTTCCTTTTGAGGAACGGAACCCTAACAAACAAAACAGAATGGGACACCAAATAGAATAATCCTTCAACATACATGTGTTAAAGAACCGAGTCACACACGTCGGGAATTAGTTCACTAATCTCTAACTGGGGTTTTCATACATACAAATGACCAGTGCGGATCGAAAATGCCAAAGGGAATGGCAGAAAACCAAATAGAATTTTGTTACAGAATGTTTCGTTAATCCATACAAAGGTTTTGATATTTGTGTTTACACGAATGAATGTACTTTCGTTAAGCTAGTTCCTGTTTTCATGGAAAAAAATTACAAGCTGGTGCGCATTGTACATGTTTTGAGTCAATTTATTTCCTATTTGTTCTGTGCATAGAACTTGTAAGACTAAACGTGTCACTAATTCTGTTTATAGAACTAGTGAGTTATTCCCAATGTCTCACGTGAGATGTGCCCCTTACCAACGTCTCACGAAAGTCAGAGCATCGTGATTTATGATCTACATAATCTATTATTTATCTTTTTCAATAGTGACTATCCTTCAATGCCAGGGTGAAATGTCAGGGCGAATTTGGGTAACATAAAAACCTTTTTTCTCCATAATCTTTATTGAAAAAGCTTCGAAAAAAATACAATCTGACACAAACAGACACAATCTGATACGAATGTTATAGAAGATTATTCTCGTCTTTTCAAAATAAATTAAAAACCAGTTACATAAATGAAATAAAAAACTGGGAGCCCCCTTAAATATTTATTTTATTCTGTATGTAACGGCAGCAGAAATACATCATCTGCGAAAATTTCAACTGTCTAACTATCACGATTCATGAGATACAGTCTGGTGACAGACGGACAGACGGACAGCAGAGTCTTAGTAATAGGGTCCCGTTTTACCCTTTGGGTACGGAACCCTAAAAATAAACATTTTATATATTAAAAATAATTGTGCAAAGTACCATCTGTTTTCTTAGTTATTACCATTTTTCACCTAAACTATCAATCACAAGATTTTTTATTGTCATCACCATATTAAATAAAAAAAGAATACCAAAGGAACTTTCAGCTTAATTTTGCAAATACAATGTCCTAATTAATAGATTTTAAGCAAAAACAACAAATAGATTTATTTGATTTTAAGAGATCTAGATTTTTGGGCTTACGCCGCTCTGCTCCGTCCCGCTCCTATGAACGCAAAATCTTATACTTATCCTTTTCCCAAAATGGCGTCATAGGTCGCACCCTTAACCTTTAATATTGAAATCGTTCAGTCTAGTCTTAATTCTTGAATTTATTGTAACTATACCAAAGCCTTCTTTTCAACTATTCTTTTTAAAACTTGCCGACTTAGGCATTTCCAACTTTCTCCGTTTTCTATTGATCCATACAACACATTCGGTTTCAATAACAAACTAAACTCATTACTATCAAGTTACTACCATTGTTACCGAGCCCTTATCAGGTTATTTCCTATTGGGAAGTTTGATCGAATTTCAGTAATACGTGAAATAATTGCCTTAAGTAATATAACTTTGTATGAAATTGATACTTTAATATGTATTGTTGGGGTGTTTTGTTTCTATGGATGCTTGGCTTTATAAGGTTTATTGTTAATTTAAGGTGTAAATTGTAGATTTTCTTTTGATTTTATATACCGGAGTTCAAAACGTGAAAAATACTGAAAATAAATTTGACGACCTCTGTGGCGCGGTGGGCGAAGGTCCGCTTGCGATGCAGGAGGTTGCGGGTTCGATTCCCGCCTCGAGACAAATGTTTGTACGATCTGCAAATATTTGTTCAGGGTGATCTTGTCGTTTTCTATGTATGATAAAAAAAATATCTATTTATGTACTGTATTTTATTATGTATATCAGTTATCTAGTACCCATAACACAAGGTCTGCTTAGCTTGGGGCTAGGTAATGCTGCGTAAATTGTGCAGCATTATTTATTTATTGATAGTTTAAGGATCCGACAAGTACCTAATAATCTGTGTGTTATATAGGGTGTAACTAAAATGAAGGACTAAACTTAGGGGGGATTTACCTTTGATCACAGAAGGGAAGGGAATCGACTCGTACATAACCTAATGGAAAGTTTAGCATACGGTACCTGGAGCTGGTAAGTAAGTTTGAGTCGGCTGGCGCTGACTCAAAATTACTTAGATATACTTGCATTAGTTTAAAAACTTAGTTATTAAGGTTAATCAAAAAAGGTTTATAATTTTTTGCTTTTCAGGTTTTTCGGCGGTTTAATTTTTTTGTTAAAAAGTTTTTATTTTATATTGTTTTGTAGCTAAAAGATAGCGATGGTTGTGTCGCCTGGTTGCAACTTTTCAAGGTACGAAGGGTTATAGCGACATTGAGCGCAGGATGTTGCCGATAATTTTATGCTGGGTCGTCACGGTACACAAAATACAACGTACGACTGATTGATAATCTAAATTCGCAATGCAACTTGTGAGGTAGCTAAGTATACCACTTATTGAAATATTACAATTATATAGTATATTCTAAGGTTATTTTCGCGAGAACTCATAATAACCTCAAACACCTCAGGCTGCCTGTGACCATGGAAGCTGAAAAGCCTCCGAAACGTCAGGTTATAAACAAAATATAAAATATACGCGATCAATCCGGTTAAAAGAGTGTTTTATTATTACAATTATAGTCAAAAAAATTAAGCTATATAAATTAAGATTATAATCAAAAGATGAAACCATGGTGAATCGACCCTTACAAATAATGGGAAATGATTTATATCAAACGAAAACATTTCCAAAATTATAAACGCTGTAATTCTCGTCTTATTCCGAAAACCTCGAGCCCTATCGATTTCTAATTAAACAACGCTGGCGTATAATTTATTTGTGGCCTCGAGGATTAATGGAATCAGGTGTTAAAAGTTACTTATGGCTTTTTGATTTGCTAAGTTTTATATGGCTTTTTACGGCGGTTTTATGGAGATTCATTAATATGGTGCCTATGATGAGGCTTTTAAGTTAATTGTGGGTGGTTTGGTCGCTGACAAAGGCCCGTTTAATTTTAGATCTCTTTATAAAGAAAATATGTACTTATCTACCTAATTGGGACAGTAATAAGGTATCTGAATTTAATTACCTTTGTTAGAGCTTTACTGATTTACAATAAGGATTATATTTTCTACATCTATATAATCTCACTAATATTATAAATGTCAAAGTTTGGATGGATGGATAGATAGATGGATGGATGTTTGTTACTCAATCACGTAAGAACGGCAGAACGGATCTGGATGAAATTTGGCACAGAGATAGATTATAATTTGGAATAGAACATAGGCTACTTTTTATCTTTACCACGGGAACGGGAACTACGCGGGTGAAACCGCGAGGCGCTGCTAGTAATATTATAAAGAGGTAAGATTTGTTTGTTTGTTTGAATTGAATAGTTGGATTATAAGAGTAAAGAAATGGAAGGTGCACCTTAGTTTGCGCACACACTTGTCCACAATAATACCTCCTCCATAATACAAGTATCCGTAGAGTCTTGGCGGCCACGGTCAAAATTTAGCAAGGGCATATCGTCATCAGTATTTGTACAAGTCGTGTAGATTGAGATTGAGATTCATTCACAGGTCATTTTGAATCCTCTTCTTTATGTATGCAGGTATGTGACTTAGCTTCGTGTTCATGTCGTTAAGGTATACCTAAAAATATTTCAAAGCTCTAAGAATTAGTAAACTGAAGTGGCAGTGGACCGGCCATATCTCGCAAAGAACCGATAACCGCTGGGGTAAACGTGTTCTTGAGTGGAGATCACGACTCAGTAAACGTAATGTAGAACCACCTCCGGCAAGGTGGGATGACGACCTTCGAAAGACTGCAGGCAGAAGCTGAAGACAGAGGAGGCATTTGTCCAGCATTGGACAAACATAGTCTGATGATGATGATGATGATGAAGGAATCGGCTTGATATACTAGCCTGTCCATATTTTGGCCGAGTAATCTTATATTTTGTGATGAATTGAACACATTGTATCGCTGACCTTCTAGGCGCTTGTAGCCGATATGTAACATGATATTGAACTACGAAACTTCAAATTGCTGTAACGTATCTCAATCCAACCCTTTGTTATCCACATACCAAGTTTAACCGTTTCGAAATTACCCCAAGGAACCATAAAACAATCTACTGTATTGATTGATGCGAATTGATATAATCAAAACTTTGTTATTGGAGTTTGCCAAACCCAGCTGTCGGGAATCGAATCTGGAACTTGTGCGATGTTTTTTGTAGATAGAAAAGTTTCCGACCGCGGTACCGAACAAAAGTTATGACAGAATGTCAAGTGGAAAGCTAAAGAGTTGCCATCTCTCTGAGCAGATCGACGGAAGAATAGAATTTACCGTCTGCTTTATTTAGAACTCGTATTTCTGTTTAAAAGTAAGTAGCCTTTAAGAAATGAAATAAGTTCCCTAATTTTTGGGAACTTGTTTCATTTCTTAGAGATACCCAAAGTGCGGGTAGCACTTTATCAAAAAACCTTAGGTAGCCTGGATTTTTATCTAGATCCTTATTTAAACAAGTACCTACCTACCTACCTGTAGTCTTTTTATTTTCTCAGACCAGTCTTTTTATTTTCTTGTCAATGCTAGATATGTATATAGATGCCCTTGCATTATACATATTGGCACTCCTAATATTAGTCAAAAAGTACAATCGCTTTTTTATCACAGTAGATTCGCTTTTTTATCACTGCGGCCATGATAGGCCTATTGTGATCGCCTCTTTAATGTGTTTACCCCTGGGCTGCGGTGTTCAGAGTTTGCCACGTATCCTTGCAGCTGCTAGGAACTGAAGGATTTTCTTTGGGGAGATGTCTATTAGCTCGTCGGGAATGATTATCTTTAGCTTAAAATTTAACTGAAAAGAAAATCAATAATTATACTATTTTTTATTTGATAATAAATAATAGTTGAAGATTTGACCGGTCTATAAGCTTATTCTGTAAGCCGATAGAAGGAAATGTTATTGATTTCTTTCTTATTTCTTTCAAAGCCCAAGGCCTTTCGAACAGATTTGTGTAACTTATTTAAAATGAATCATCTATGTATCTCTATTTATTTTATGCATTTGTTTGATATATTTTTTTACTAATAGAATAGCAAACTTTGAATTAATAGTAATAATCTACTCTAACCACAATGTATCTAAAATAGACCACTATACATTTGCACGGCTAACAAGTCAAATACCGTGACACTCCATTTTAAACCCACCATTATTAACCTTTATTTAAGCAAATAAATACTATCATTCATTCGTTCTTTTTGGATACAAATCATCATAGTCGGAAGATACGAGTAACTAAAGGTATTCACGATACAGTTTGATCGTAAAACTTTAATGTGCTGGTAATGCACAAACATTTATCAAGCTGGCAGGAAGTATTACTTTATGGTACGTTCCATGTATTCGTAATGAGCATCGAATGATAGGTATCGAATGTATCGAAGTTTGATCGAGTCGTTTGAACCGCAGTGAATGCAAATTACGGGGTATGGGGGAAATTTATCCTACGCTATACGATAGGCAGCACTAGCTACGGCAATACTATGAATACTTTGAATATATAGAGCATATCAAACTAGATCACTCTATTATAAAATACAACTATAACTTATACAAAAAATACAACAGAAAAGAACGATACACGTTTCTTAAAAAATATTTTGGGTTTATCATTTTTGTTATCCCTCAGTAGGTATCATCATCAACCTATGCTAGTCCACTGCTGGACATAGGCCTCCCCTAATGAGAGCCATTGAACTGGTGGACCAGCCCTACTGTGAGTGTCCACATCTCAGCTGATGACGGGTAGGACACACTGATTGAAAACAAGCATTTCGTTTTCAAGCATTTCAGTATGGATGACGAGAAGAATCACATTAAATTCTAATGTAAAAAAATGTAATCGAAAAGATTGCCTATAATAATGATAGACTTTTACCTTCAGCATTGGATGATCTGCACTGACCGCATCAAAAGGATTTTTTGATCGTGATGCCGGGTGGTACGTCCATTGTAACCGCAGCAACCGGATTGCCAACCGCCATTTGCAAACAAATTTTCAACTGATCAGCAATCCGAATGACGTCATCCTCACTAAACGGATTGCTGGCATTGCCGACAGTCCGATCTTCTGCACCGTGCAGTGCGGATCGGTGGACGCATTTGTATGGCATTTCCTAGAATGAATACTAAAATTCGTTTTAAGCGGTCAGAACAGATCGTCCGACGCCAACAGGTGAACCTTAACGTATTTTATTAAATATTTTACATAGTGCTTATCTTGTTAAGCCGCGTGGACGATCAGACTGTGCCCGTATCGACTCTGACTACTCGGACTTTAACTTTGACACAAGTCGTATTGTGTCAGCCGCTAATCCGAGCACACTCAGACCGATTTAAGTAGACTCAGACCGCGTTGTATTTTGTAAGTTAGCTCGTATACCAGTGTGAAAAAAATTGCGTCTAGTCACAACAAATAAGCGTCTCATGACATTTTTCGACGTAGATTTAAAAGAATGGTCCGAGTGAACTACATTATGTCATTATCAACAGCTATCCAAGTACGCTCGTATAAAGCTACGAGTCTACTCGGTCCGAACCTTCTCCAAGAAGGCTCTGATAGTGTCAACGCGGCTTAAGCTAAAAAACATAAACGTTGTTTTGATTCTGAACGAAGCCACGGGTAGGAGCTAGTTGTTATTGCTCTCTGTGGCTGTAAACGTAACCAAGACTCTCCATTCAAACCACTCCGCCAATACGTTGGCTCTTCTATTCAGAGCCAGTTGGGGTAATAACGCTGGGTGATATCCTGGAGGATTTTGTACAGGATACCGGAAATTGAATTTTACCAGCCTCTCTTACACAGTGTATAAGAGATGGCCTGGTGAAAACTGGAAAGTTCCTCTAGACTTATTTTTTCTAACGAGTCGAAGGTTTTCGAAAAAAGTAATTGCTTGACAACTTCTGTGGCGCGGCGGGTGAAGGTCCGCCTGCGACGCAAGAGGTTGCGGATTCGTTTCCCGCCTCACAAATGTTTGTACGATCTGCAGATATTTTTTCCGGGTGTTCTCAGTGTTTTCTATCTAAACTAGTATAATATTATAGAGATGAAAAATTTGTTTGATTGTTTATTTGTTTGAATTTAATAGGCTTCGTAACTACTGGACCGATTTGAAAAATTATTTTACCATTAGAATCCAACATTCACACATCTCTGATGAACATAGGCTATAGAATATACCCCTACGAAGCCGAGGTGGACCGCTAGTATTTAGTTAAAAATATCTATCTATCATAGTAAATATGTCAGTTATCTAGTACCCATAACACAAGCTCTGCTTAGCTCAGGACTAGACAATGCTGCGTTAATTGTCCAGCATTGATTTAATATCGCCCACACCTTTATTTAACAGTGCCTGTTGAGAGGTTTAAAATGTAGTTTGTAACCCAAAAGTTGCAAAATGTTTTTTTGCAGAAGTTTTTTGCACTGCACATTTTTGTGACGAAATCGAACCCGCAACCTCCTGCGTCGCAGTCAGACCTTCGCCCGCCGCGCCACTGGTCGTCAAACGACCTAGCTGTTCATCGATTCCTATAGATACCCAAACGTTTTTGTTTGTTTTATTAGAATGTCGGTTATGTTTACTCAGCTTTTATTTCCCTGACTTTATTAAAATTCAGATAACTTTGACGCTCCGAAAACAAATCAGTGTTCGTGGAAACGAATTTCCTATTCCTTATTGCTTCTGCCAAACAAAATATAATAATTCATTGCGTACCTACTGATACTTACTTACACAGCAAGAAGTATTGCTGTTTTTTCCGTAATTAACATATACTTTGCTTATGAAAACCACATCTCATCCAAAACGCCATAGAGTTATTATATGGCTAGTACTATAATAACTCTATGCTAAACGCATATGTACCGTCTCTGTTCCGTCACGGGTAAAAAGTTTCATTATATGTATAAGTACATTAAAATACGACCTTTGACGACCTGGTGGCCCGGTGGGCGAAAGCCTGCCTGCGACGCAGGAGGTTGTGGGTTCGATTCCCGCCTCGGGACAAATCTGTGTACGATCTGCAGACATTTGTTCAGGGTGTTCTTGTCGTTTTCTATGTATAATAAAAAATATCTATCTATGTAATGTATAATATTATGCATTATATATCAGTTATCGAGTACCCATAACACAAGCTCTTTTTGATTGATTTTGACATGTATTTTACCACGTAAACAACAATAATCTAGACAAATATTCCAGGCTACAAAAGCGGGAATTCTTATTTCGCTCAGGGCGCCGCCCATATAGCGAAATGTCAAAGTGTCACCATTTAAACACGATAACGCGGGGTATTTGTAACTTGCGTTTATTTTTATAAATAAAAGATGTTTTTTCACATACACATTTAGGGTACTGTTGTTGAGAAAGAAACGTGTCCTTTCCGTCGTTTGTACGTCAAAACTTATTTAGATTGTATGTTTGGAGCGTGAAGGGTTTGTTCAATTATTTGAACATGCCACCCATTAGATAACAGATATACTAAATACAATACACTGATAGTTTTTTTTTATCTACATAGAAAACGACTAGAACACCCGGAACATATTATATCTGCAGATCGTACAAACATTTGTACTGAGGCGGGAATCGAACCCGCAACCGCCTGCGTCGGCAGGCAGACCTTCACCCATCGCGCCACAGAGGTCGTCGAGAGGGGGTAATTAGCAATCTCTATTAATTTCCCACTTTGTATTTTTACCAATAAAAAACAGTAATTTTAATACGACTTTGAGTATATAATTAAAATCAATATAAACCTCACAAACCCCACTGACTTTTACTCACACTTGACCGTCTTTCCCTATACCTACCTGCTCGTTTACTATCCAATAAACACAGCACTCTTGGAGGTAGTAAAGACTCGAAACGAGTTCATCTCGACTTCTGGATCAATTTCGTACCACGTCATAATAAAGAGGAGTGAAGGTAGTAACCAACTGCCGCATACGGGTACAAATATTGAGACAACTTATTGAAAAGCTGTCGAAGTTTCACGCATGAAGAACTTAAAATGCATAGAAAAAACCATTTAAAATAAACATTTCATCATCATAGCTATCATGAAAGCAATTCGTCCGTTTTTTGTCTGTGCTCTTATCCTAACTATTATAAAAATAGCATAGATTCACTAAACTTATTCATGTCTTAAAAGTCAGTTCAGTCCTTGTTTCAGCATGAGAGTCGGTCGTATAAGAACCAACGGTCAGGTTAAACGAACGAAAAATAAATTTAATATACAAAATAATTAAAAACAACTTATAAACGATGACATAATACAGAAACAATTAATAATCAAAAAATGCTCTACCTACATACTCGCGTACAACGATATCGTTTTTACCGTACCGTGTTTGGGCTGCCGTTGGTTGCTGGCTTAACGAAAACTTTTACCAGCACCTGCAGGCGATATTAACAGGAATTGACGATGCCTTTAACGACCCATCTCGTGTGACTTCTAAGGTTGCTCTTGAAACCTTGACAGAATAAACTCGCCTATAGCCATCATCATCAAAGGTTGCCTGGAAGGTCGCCAGTAGTGAAACTTTGTATCGTCTTTTTTCTGTGTTTTTGTATTTTTCATGGTATTCAAATATAATATTGTATTAAAGTACAAATTATTCAAGTTGATTCCATGATTGTGTGCCGATAAACAAGAATTCGTTAACAATAACCAACATCCCTTAAATAAAGCCAATAACTAACTTTACCACTATTATTCCTGCGTTATTTATTAAGCTTAATTTCACACGTTAGTCAACAAATTTTACCCATTTTATTCAATTAAAACTTTAACATAACGCTCTGGGATATAGAGAACTCTGCAACCAAACACATTACCCACGTACAAACATGTCGTTAATTGAAATGTAATATCTTGCAATTATAGCGCACTCGTGTTGCGGCTTTGCTGCTAAAACTTCATCTGCATAACGGTTTAGTAGTGTTTATAACGGTCCAATGTTCTGTCACGCTTTTTCAGTAGTGGTAAGGTTATTTTAAAGTTACACGTTCACTGGTTCGGATTCGGAACGTACGCAGCGTACGTGGCGGCGGTAATGAAAAGTATTTTTACCCGACTACCAACTGGGGAGGGTTATGAGGTTAGTTAGCATTCAAATTAACAGGAGAGCAGAATTTATAAGGAGAAACAGAGAGAGGTATATGAGAGAGGAATGTAAGTACTTCCTTCACGTGAATGCATATAGTTAGTATTATAATAACTCTATGCGTTAATGCTACCCTAGTACCCAGTTAGATTGATGACTGAGCAAGCTTTTTTAATACGGGTCTAAGTCAGCACTATGGTGGTAGGGATCCGTCCCAGCCTACCGGGGCAGCCTAGTCTTTACAGCCTAGGGGTTGGCATGGTGGTAGGCCGGGTCCGTAACGGGTATTTACAATATGCCGATAGGGTGCGTCTACTGCTTTTGGATTATGCATCGGCAATACAGGTATTTTCAAAGCAATCGCGTTTGCGATGACATCCGCAACAATGTCCGTAGCGTCGAAGATATTGTTGCGTCATCGGCAAAAATACCGGTCTGGTATCGGCAGAGTTGCTGATACATTGCCATAGAAATATAAATAAAGCAACAAATCCTTTCGCTCCGTACGCTCTGATACAAAAGCAAACCCACTTATAAATTCTAGTTGCTCTTTAAGTGCTTTCGGTTTTAAAATAATGTATAGCTGTCATCGGATCTTAAGGCCATGTATAGCGGAAGCGTGTCGAAAATGTACTAGAAGATTCGTTGTTCTGTTGATCCTTCCGCTGCCTTCTTGGGTCCCATATTCTCTAGCCCCAGAACACAAATACCGTTCCTAGTGAAAAGACTTTGGTTTTATGTTTAGGTACTTGATTTGAATAACGTCGTGGCTTTATTTAACGATGGTGAAAAATCAAATTTATCAATCGTACCTGTATAGCAAAGAATGCTTGCAGTCGTGATTTTGTCAGTTTATTTTCAAAAAAATTGGTATGTTTTCTAAATCTATAACCAGCTTCAATTTCCTGAAAATTAAAATAGGTTTGGAAGGAGTATTAAACCCGCTCTGAGCTTAAAAAAAACTTCGATAGCGCGATCGAATTTTCCAAATGACGACATCTTGTTGAGTTCGAGGCCAATTTAGTTTCATGTGATGACACATGGATGAAACTACGATTAAAAGGAACTTACTTACTTTGAAACACGAAATACAAAGTTTCGATTGACGCATGGCAAGAAAAGAACAACCTTTGTGCTGAAAGTGCTAACGTCTTGCTTCGGACGCGTCACTATTAAATACCTTTTGTTTCGAATGTCAAAGAAATAATAGTCAAAATTATGTTTGCGGCCATTGCCATGGAAACCATTTGTTCAGTGATTGTGAAAATTATCATGTGATGATGTTTATGAAATGTTTTACAGCGCACAAATTAACTCCTCGAGAATCAAATTTTTATGTGACCACTTCAAAATCAACTTTTATACAGCAACGAAAGAATCATTAAAATCTATTGAGAATTGGCAAAGATATTACCAAAATTGTTGTAGCGACTCGTGATTTTTCAGAAGTATGACTGTATGATGCTGTTTTTTAAGTTTGACATCCCGTCAAGCTCATAGAGAGAATTGGCAAAGATATTACCAAAATTGTTGTAGCGACTCGTGATTTTTCAGAAGTATGACTGTATGATGCTGTTTTTTAAGTTTGACATCCCGTCAAGCTCATAGAAAAAAATAGATCATTCTTTATACAATAGCGAAAAACTTATCCCAATCGGTCCATAATTGACAGAAAAATCAACGAACACATAAAAATTATTCATACAGCTGAACATAGAACCTCCTTGAAGTCGGTTATTAATAGGTACTTATCTATCGTTATTCAACGGCCATGGTCATGCATAACATGACTCATCAAACCGTTACAACAAGCAGCTGTCGGAAAGTAGTAAACCTGCTTCGTCACCAAGCAATAATAGCCAAGTAGGTAACTGATATACTGGTCACATTCGTCTGGAAGACACCAATTTTCTATTGAGGTGTCACTTTCTACATTTGTCATCATTGCCGGCGCTGACACCCCTTGTCGAGCCAAGCCTTCGTCAATTTACATGTCTTTTATGCTTCGTTACTATTTATTCGAAAAAGGAAGGTTTGTCTTTTTCTACTTGGTTAAGTAACCCAAGTCAAGGTTGCAGATGTTCGTAAATTATAGAATTTTGTATTTATTTTTATTAGGTACATAAAACACAAATCAAGCAGTTATAATAAATACAACACAAAAATTTAAAGATAATACGAAGTGGCTTGACACGTAACCTATGAGCATACAACAAATAAGACGTGTGCATTGCGTACATGTTAAAACTGGTTTTCCGTAGCAAAAACGAAAATTTATAGGAAACTGCGATTTTTTTTGTATGAAATCAAGTTGAGTCAATCGAGTTTCGACTCCCATAACTTACTAACAAAGATCCTTAAATTTGGATGCTCATCAAAAAATATTAAAAAAAATAGTGTTTTATTACCTTAAAATTGATTTTCCCTACAGTCAAAACGTGGGTTTTGGGACTCATTTCACCTTAACAAGTTTCCCTAGCAGCGAGATTAATAATCCAACCAATACCTTTCACCCTACTTTGTTATTATTTTAGAGGACACAGGCGACTGGGCCCACTACAAAACTGGGACCGCGGTCCCAGTTACCTGATTAGTTTTTTCTTGTTTATTTCGTTGAGCGAGTGGGACCACTCGTAGTTTTAACCACAAATCTATCGTTTAAAGTACAGTTGGCATTATGTCTTATTGGAGATTTTGTATCTGACTTTTCCATTAAGTTGGTAGGTTATTGAGTTTTCTATCGGTAGTGTAAGTTCATTTATATTCGAAATTATAAAATAAGCATTTGTCGGAGTCTAGACTTATCTGATGAGCTGAATAAGTTGTTGTTTCAAGGGTATTTTCTTCATTAAAATTCAATCTCGAATGTCAGTCAAAATTAATTATGTGTGCCTCCTGATTTAAAGTTAATATTCATTATACAGACACAAAGTAAAGTCTAAGTAATTTCAATTACTGGTTTAATGAATTAAAATATTGATTTTGTATAAGAAACCGATTTAAATTAATGAATAGGAGGCCTCTGCCCTGTACACGACTGTAATAGGCTACTTGACTACTACTGGGAAATAATGCTAACCTATTGTCTGATAAAAATAATGCAAAGTGTAATTAATATTTCTCCACTAATATTAAAGTTTGAATAAAATAATGGCACGCCAAAACGATAATCTCTGTCGTGGCCCCCATGCTCTGAGCAATGACGTCACACGCCACCACACCTAACAAAAAGAAATCATTGACACTGTAATCTGTGATAGTGTGACGTCACCAGCAATCCAACCAAACGCATCTAACTAAGCGTTTTCGGTTACGTGATCATTTATCAAAAAATGTGTAATTTTTATGACTATGATGAAAACAATTTGGAACTTATTTTTAATGTAGTCATGTAACCTATTATAGCTTAATTTTTTTAACTAAAATTATTTATGGTTTTGTATTATTTTCTCGGAATAAAATAATGCCTTTTTGGGAAATTATATTTTCAATTATGTATTGAAGGTAAGCAAAACCTGTAGCAACAGCTAGTCATACGTATTTTCTAGAACGTACGAACGGCTGCCATGTCAGCAAGCAGCATGTCATTTCCCGGGACGTCGTCGCCATGTCAGTTGAACTAGGTCTTACGTCACTTACTCCGTCCCTACTTCCGTTTTCATGGAGTAATGACGTCATGTTTGTGGACTGGGGTCCTACTACATTTTCCCATTTAGGCACTGCGCACACGTGGACACTTTTGTGTCTTGTGTCAGATACAAACTACCGATGAATATTTGATTCCCATAGAACCAGTATGAAATCATCCACTCCCTGCGCATACGTGTGTCCAGTTGCTCCCTATTATAAATGCGATAGTGTGTTTGTTTGTTTGGCCTTCCTTCACGCCGCGCCCTAACAAATCAACCAATCGACTTGATTTTTAGTATAGAATTATTTGAAAGGATAACATAGGCTACTTTTTGTCCTAGTAAAACATCAAATTGCCATGAGAGATTTACCGAAATAATCCCCTTAGAAATATGAAATTCGCATTTAACGCGGGTGAAACCGCAGGGAACAGCTAGTACAAATTAAATAGACCCCTATTGTACGGATTGTCAGGTTTTTGCTACATATATTAATGTTCACGTCACGCTTCAACAATCTTGAAATCTTGACTCTAATGAACTTTGCCAGACCGTAGCTCCGAAACTGCCAACTCATTTACTCAGAATTCAATTTGTACACAATAACGTAACATTAGTAAGCATACGTTATTACAATAACCGAACGCTCAGAAAATATGGGGGTGCCGATAATACCCCATTTGTGGGAACAGGGGTTAAAGGATATTGCTAAATGGCTGTCTAGAGTTGGGTCACGATAACGATTTAGATGTAAATTTATTGTTGTAGCTAGTATCGATATTTTATTATTAGCAGGTCATCGTAATCTGCAGCCAGATTTACAAATCATAAAATAAAAAAACAATCTCCTTTTTTTATTGGTGATGTTCAAGCGTTTGGTCACCATCTCACTTGAATAAGCGATGATTGGCTTAAGATGGAGCACGTTTTCCCAGAAGGAACTTATTCACCCTGGATTTGAAGACTCCAAGAATTGTACTCTGGTGGGAAAACAGACGCTGGAAGCATATTCCACTCTTGGGCCGTGCTTATTATGAAGGTAGAACAGAATTTTTTGGTTCGACATTCTTGTGTATATCGACCGTGAGGTTGGTATTTTTCTGTGCGTCTGCTGGTCCTATGGTGGAAGGGAAGAGATGGGATAAGGTCGCGCAAAGCCTGTGAACAATCCCCAAAATGGTACTTGTAAAACACTGACAGTCTGGCAACGCGCCGTCTGTGTTCGAGGCTTTGTAGGTTCGCCTTTGCGAGCGAGTCATCGCCTATTAAGCCTAACGGCGCGTCTCTCAATCGAGTCGAGGGCTTCAAGCTGGCCATCTATGCCTAGTTTCTTTTAGATTTCCAGGGTTCACTATGGATGTAAACGGGTCTACAAACTTATGGGGTTATTTATGGGTAACTATGAACTTTATTTGTATTGGATGAACACCAAATAAGGTTCGAAGGTACCGCTTACGTCCATAATGAATTTGTCAAACTACGATGCAAGATACGAGCTTTTAGAGTAAAAATTCCAGGGTTATTAAAACCAAGGGTCGGACATTACAAGGTTTTTGCTCATTATAGTGCGTAAGCCTCTTGGTATCGGTGCTCGAGTCCGAACTAAAGTTCCAGAGTTTTTCGACTCCTACGTCACTTGACCTCGTGGCACAATATTGGCAGCGCATCCTGTACCGAGGGAGGGTTGTGGGTTCAAGTCCCGTCAAAAACGTAAAATTTTTGGGGCATTATTAAATTTCTTACTTACATTATAGTTGATTAACTGAATCACACAGTCTCTATATGTTCCTTAATAAAAAGAGACTACTTTTTATGTTTTTTTAAGTATGTATACATACTTTACAGTCAAGTCAGGGTTTACCATCTGTCGACACCAAACTAAAATCAATAATAACACATCGCTCTAAAGCATGCACACCACACAAAAGTTTAATAGCAAATGCAAAACTGACTGGTAACATAAACTATGGCTAAGGTTTATTGTGTTACAACGCTATTTTATTTTACATCAGCCTATTTTATCCCAATGCTGGGCCTCTCCCATACACTTACATCTCGATCTTTCGCGGTTTCACACCGCTCCGGGTTAAAAGCTACAAGGTCGCTTACGCCACTTTTTACGAGAGCAACCTCGTTACCCCGAAAATATCAACAAAATAAAAATTTTCGCGAGAACTCATAATAAAACACTGTTTTTTACCGGATTTGATCGCGTATATTTTATATTTGTTTATAACCAAAATTGTTTGTTTTTAAATATAAAATATACGCGATCAATCCGGTAAAAAACAGTGTTTTATTAAAATAAAAATTATTCCGTTCTGCATGCCTTGCAAAAAGTATATTTTATAGCCATCGATAGCTGTTTTTAACGAACGGCACAACACTATCTGACCAAACAAAGGCGTGTATATGTACCTACGATAAAAAGATAAAAACAGAGTGACAAACTGACAAAGCCTTTGTTTCCAAGGCAGTAGCATTAGGGTGCTTTTACACATGGCCGAGGGCGTATAACGATGAGTTAGATACATTTAATAAATAAATTTTAGCAAAGCTTTTATTTCGTTCCATATGTAATGTGCGACAATGTGAGGTATCAAATGCAAATTTTGAAGCTCCTACTTTGTTTGTCCATCGCTCATATAAAATAAATGAATGAATGAACGCTGTATTGTAATTGAAATAAACATAAATGAATAGTTATTTGTTCAAATATGCTCAAAAAAAAATTTTGTTGGACGTGCCGATGTTAAATCCCGAGCTAGCAGTCTAGAGTAGAGTTACGAGTGGATCTAAAGTAGACTGCTGAGCTAGCGAGGGATTTAAAAGGCACGAAACAAAAAACATTTGCTCTCGAGTTAATTATACAATATTCGAACATCGAGAGAAAATGTTTGTAATTTATAAAAGGTCGAATGTCTGAAACTCATTTTGGTCAAAAACCATGAAGGGTTAGAATGCCGCTATCAAACCGCGAATGAACGAAATTATTCTTTTCTATGAAGGTTAAATGCGGTACCTCCTTCCCATGTAGGTACCTATTGTTTGGGATAAATATCCTTTATACCCTTTATCGACATGTGAGCAAAACCCGATTTTGACGCTGAGAGTAATTTCTCCCAGGCAACCTTGCATAATTACCTACTCTTCTTGTGACCGTTTCTGTTGTTGTGTGTATTGTGGTTGTAAATGTGTGTTTCCCTATAAATAGCTTTGTTAGTTAAAATGAATTTTGTTTCCCGAGTATTTTACAGAATCAGTAAATAGTGTGTGAAATAATAAGTTTCTTGCCTAGGCCTAGAGTAACCTAAGTACCGATAATAGGTATCTTGTGTTACCTATAACACAAGTAAATATCGGTTGATTTTCACAGCACGCTTCACATTCTATAGAACGCCACCCTAACTGGAAAACCCAGCGCTGTGGTCGAAGCAATGCGTGAGCAACACGTAATAACGTGTTTCCACTTGCTCTGCCTTTATTTATTATCTGTGTAAGGCTGGAAGGCTTTGTTTGGCCCAGTCCGGCTGACGTATGGGATATAAAATGTACGCTCTTTGTAACAATGACTGTGTCCGTTTTATCCTGAAATACAAGGGATCCTTGGTGCAATCGTTATTTTTCTGCTTCGTATGGGAGGTCTAAGAATTTGTGTGGAGTAGACTATCGCGGCGTCTTTTGTTTTAGGTTTCCTCTCTAAAACAAAAGACGGTGCGATTGCGATAGACTTTTTCGACACCGAAGCATCTATTAGTTGCGATCTGGTTGCGATAGTGGAATCAATCCAAAACTTATTGGTATAAAAACAATCATATTAACAACTTCATCACTAGAAGATACAACTATACGCGATCAAAAAGCGAAGTAGCACTACCAAAGCAAATATTGTTTTACTTTAGGAACTTTCATAGTTTCACGAATTCTTTATAAATGTGAGCGGGTCAACTATAAACCTTGTATGTGTTGGTAGAACACCAACGTGTCAGTCCTTAACGAGGGTCATGTTCAGGGTGAGTGCGATTCGAGTCGCGCACGTTTCGTATCCCTGCGAGTACAATAAAATATTATAATATTGTTTTGTTTTTCCGACCCATTAGTTTAGTACACGCATCAGCATTGCTATACAACGGGGCACTGCGACCAGCGTCTTGAGGAAGCTTTCGATTAGTATTGACTTGGATCAGTTGAGCTTCCTCTAGATTTTGGCAACTATCTGCAGTTAGCTCAATTGTTTCAATTATAAATACCTACTTTTTCTTATAATTTGTTTCTATTAATAGTCGTAATATCGTCTTTATCGATCAAAATTAAGAACTAGAGTAGATATATCTTTATAAAACATTGTTATTTTTGTTTCAGGTACCAAAATACTACAGGGTGAAGTGAAAATGCAAGTGACTTAGTGCAGTGTTCAAAATGAAGACTGCTAACTCTGTGTTGACACTAATCTGTGTCGTTTCGTTCACCTTCACGCACGCTAAAACAGGTAAGCTTACAATTCCTATCCCTAGTTAACTTTGTTACGGTTTCTTTTGACAGGGCATCCGAGAAAGTACTGCCATACCTTTTTCTGTGGTCAAGCAGATGAGAGTAGAACTTCCTAAAATGTTAACGGCTGCGCTGATATTTTCTAAACATACTAAGCTACAACTGTCTCGATCAAGGCACGTTATAAATCATGAATGCTGCAGATACAGATTCTTTCACATCCGCGGATGCGGAAACGGTTGCGGGTATTTGAATGCTCACATGTTATTCTATGGATGGGTCATAATAAGATTATTCAGATGTTTATTTTGGCGCTCTGTGAAAACATTGCCCATCTCTATCCTCACCGTTTTAAAGATTTTATACAAAATCATCTATAATGAAAGTTATGAAACAAATAACGCATTAAGACCAATATCTGATCTACACCATAAAAAATTTTGTAATGCAATATTTTTAGTAGTTTTATATCGCTATATAAAACTACTATTTTTATAAACCACTAAGTATAGAAAACACAAATAATCAGTGCAGCGTTTTCTCACAGAAAACACCAAATATATAAATAATCATTAAACGAACTGCTTAAATTTTCTATCTTTTCGTGTTTTTAAATTTTTTCTATCTTTTCTTTAAAATATGACGATGTATTAGATTTAATAATATTTAACCCTCACTTTTTTCATCACTTTTTTTGAGTTTTATTTGGGGATTTTTTTAAATCAGATTCCATGGCTTTTTCGATGCTGTCCAGATTTTTTTATCATTAAATAACACTACATCTGCATAAAAATCCGCAGTAATTGTTGCGGATGCGGCTGCAGAGTTCCAAATCGATGCGGAAGCTCCGCAATTGCGGATGCGGATATGAATATTTGCCACATCCCTGTTATAAACAAAGAAAAAACAAATCGATTAATCCGTTTGAGAGCTACGATACCATAGACTGATACACAGTCACGTAGACACATAGACTCACGAGTCACACGAAAATCTTATACCTAACCTCTATCGTTTTCGTCGGAGGATAAGAAAACATTTTTTATATCGTCAGCTTAAACTATCGATGGACGCAAATTCTCTACAATTTCTTCTATAATTGGGTCACAATATCCATTCTTGGCTACAGTTTGATCACGGTGTTTGTTTGACCTACAAAGTAGCGTCGATATAAGTGAACACAGCGACTGATCGATCATGGGTCGAGACTTTACTATTCATGCATTCGATGCACGAAGCTTTCTACTAGCTTGGCGCTGATATCATCACAATGTCGTCTACAGTTTACTTTTGATTTGAAAAACTGAAGACGTATTACTTTTTGCTTAAAATATAATCATTTGAAAAAGAACATGGAAAATAATAATTCTTAGACTTCTGTGCCCTTAGTCCGAGTTTATACAAAAAACATTCGATAAAAGTAATCGAGAACCATTGATGTCTTTCACGAAAAAGTTTAGAATGATAGTAGACACAAACGAGATGTAACAAAAAAATGTGATAAATAAGTCTCATTTTCCTGTTTTTGTTCGTGCGCTCGTATGCGTGAAAGCACTCAAGCCAGCTCATACAGATTCGTTTTTGCCTTCAAAATCAAGATAATTGTTGAGTGAGCGTGTTTTACCTCTACAAGTATGATTGATGTGTTTGGGTTGACTTGGTACGTTCATAGATCGCAAAGGAAAAACTTAGATTCGGTGCAAGTACTGAGTGACGTGTAGAACTCTATCTACCTACTAACTTTTATAACAACAATGCCGCAAGCGTGACTGCCGGTGTCAAGTCAAAGTGCAATCACTCAAAATCATTCGAAAACTATCATCGAGTTTTTAAGAAAATATTGAATGTTGTTATTGTTCTACGAAAAGTAGTTCCTCCGGATCCGGTAGAGGCATAACAAAGCGCTAAATGTATAGGAACGATGGAAGTATTCGTATGATAATGGGCACACTGTGCACAGCCCGTACTAAGCACTCCAAGCCCTAACTTAGGTGTAGTGGATGACACCATTCCATTTAGTTGGTATTTGGTAGTTTTATTTTAGTCATCCAATTTTGTACGAATTGCCTGCATCCTTTACAGAGAATACTTACAAAATGATAAAGAATAACGCACTTCAAAAGAAAAATATTTAAATTTTCGACTTATAAGCCCTAGCTTAGGTGTAGTCGATGACACCGGCTCCAGTCAGTTGGTAGTTGGTGAGCTTGTACGAGTATTTTATATAAAAATATAACTTCAAGTATAGACAAAATTTAAGTACATTCTGTTCTTGCAAGGCGATGAAATAATGCATTAGGTATCTAATGCGTATTGTAGTAAAAAACCAACTAAAATTTTGTTGTTATTACCTATGTATTTTTCCAATAAGGCAGCCAAGCCTAACATTTCCATACTCCAGCTCTCCACAAATAGCACTCTCACCCTAAATAAAAGTAAACAAAGTCATTGCTTTAGTTAACTAAGACATTAAAGTTACTTAGAAGACCTATTGATCCCCTGTGCGCGTTCATGAATAGAACTGCAGCATTCAGTAACCGTGCTTATAGTCTTTGTTTAGGTTCCGAGTCGCATACAGAAAAGTTTCTCGTAGTTATGCTATAGTTCCAGTCAGAGGAACTCGCTAGATTTTAAGGCTTCGCTTTTGGTAGTGAATAATTTAGTACAATGTGTACTCTTTGGCATAATTTGGTGATTCGTATGAGGTGACGTAGTTGACTTAAGCCAGACTGGAGTGGGATTTTTGCACAACTTTGTACACGTTCTGTTTGTGTGAATTTGTAATAGTCGTTACTTTTTACTATTATACTGGATAATGGTACAAAAATCAAAACCTGTTAGTAATGGAGTGTAGTGGAGTGTTGGGAAGACCTTGTTTTGACACAGGTCATCATAGCAATCTGCCATTTATAACAACATTGCAACGTTTGAGGCAAATCAAAGGGGACATAAAACGCCAATTACGAAAAGAGAGCCGAAGCACTTACAAATATGTACACCTATAACTCCGCAGGCCATCTCTACTGCCATGCGCGTCGTAGGGTATTTACTTCGATCAAAAATAAGCCCGGAAATTTTTGATCGAAGGGTATTTAAGAACAAGTTCGGTCTGGCGAGCCATATTAGGGCTCGTAATAGAAATGACAATCTTCCGATGTCGGTCACCATACGAAAACGATGAGGAGGACTGCACAAAGTAATAGTGCTAGTAGTGTTAAACTTATCATCTACATCTGCAGCCCTTTCTGGCCCTCTGGTGGACGTAGTCCTACATCTGATATGCGCGTTTTTGGCTTTTATCATATCAATGGTAAAATAATAATCATCATCCTCACTCTTGGCAATTATTAAAATGCCGCCTTAAAATATAGAGTTAAATTTATATATTGCAAATTTTTTTCATCCTAGTCAGTGACAACGTAACAAAGCGAAATCAGGTGATTTTTATCAAAAAATATGCCTATTTTAGGTAAAACACGGGGTTAAAATTACACATTTTTTTGATATATATGATCACGTGTCCGAAAACGATCTGCGTTTGGTTGGATAGACATATCACAGACTACGTGCGTGTTGTTATTCTCGTTAGGTGTGTTGTGAGTCGTGTGACGTCATCGAGTCATGTCACCGGAGGAGCCATGACCGAGATTACCGTTTTGGCGCGCCATTATTTTATTCAAACTTTAAAATTAGTTTTTACTACTAATACGACTGACTAGCTTTGAAGAAATATTAATTACATTTGCATTTGCATTATTTTTATCAGACAATACGTTAGAATTATTTCCCAGTAATATTCTAGTAGCCTATTAGATAACTCGTAAAATTTACATTTATTTTTAATTACTTGACACTGGGAGAATTGTGTCTAAACAGACCATATTTCCATTAACAAAGAATCATCATCAATAACAAAACCGTGAACAAAAAATTACTCATTATACTCCAAAGTAGGATTGTACGATACAATTATGAATTAAAAGTACAAAAAATTGGATGTTTGATGTTGTTACCACTTCACGCCAAAACTACGGTTCACATTGAAGTTTTGCATACCTACATGTAAGGTGAATCTTTACCTGAATCTTTTAAAAACGTGCAAAACAACGGGCGGAAGCTGGTTTAATCAATAAACAGTATCTAGCGTCCCGATCAACGCAATCTCAAACCAGTGAACTTCACAAGGCCGTAAAACGCGAAGGCAGTTCAACTCACATATTTTCACGCACTTCTGACGTACAGTTTGTTTACGGAAAACTGGTAAATAAAGTCCACAGACATTATACTAGCTACGCGCGGCGCCCTATAAAGTCAAGTAAAGTCATTTTTCCTTGAAAATAATTATATGTAGGTATCTATAAAATGCCACAGTAATTGGAACATGGAACACTGGAACATACGTACAAAAACATTATTAATATACATTGAACCTCCTTTTATTTTCGAAGTTAGATAAAAAACACATTTCGCCCAAAACTCTTTCATGGCAAAATAATCTAAGTTTGTTATCCGAACAAAATATGACCCGGAACTTATCACATTCCAAACTTGACCGGATGGATCCGAAACATCCTTCGCGCCATAATGTAGGCAAAAAATTACCGGGTCAAGTAGGATCAAGGATATTGGGTTCGGTATACTTGGGAAAATTGCCTAAATTCACTGTTAGCCGCTGGATTTCACAGGATTTTTATGCTGAGAGGTAAAAACGGAATAGGTACATACCTACTTAAACTTTTTAACGCCTTCACTGCCTACTTAAAAAAAAAAACCTTTCCTAACCGAGAACAATGACGATGTCAGGAATATTTTTGGGAAATTCCCTTAAAACCGTCTTTCATATTCAGTTACCAACAAAAAATATGTTTGTAATAGTTCTCAATCCTATCAACTAAAGGATGCAGACAGACAATATTCTTATACCTAACTAACATAAAGGCATAGAATAATTTTAATATAATGTTCTATATGCTACTTGCAAAAGGGGTGCGGAATCCTAAAATACTCCACCACCTCTTGAATAGGACGCCTCTGAGTCACGGTCGTGTCCCATAGAAGGGAAGTGATGGCTTAATTTCGCGGTAGGATGAACCGACGTATGCAACAACAGGAATTTTATTAGCTAGTTCCACAATACAACCCTCAATTTCACGCTTATAGATTACATTTTTTGGACGAGGTTAAAAACTTCATTGTTTCTCACGGTTATGAAATTGGATGAAATTATAGGCTAGGTTTTTTAAAACTATTGATGAGTCTTCTAAATTAATAAATCTCCAAAAGTTCACAATATCACGTTCCAAAACCATTAACTTAATGAAAATTCTTCTGAATTCTGAATTTTGCTATCAATATTATAAAAAAGAAAAACTACTCTTCGGTATTTTAATTAACATTTAAAAAAAAACTACGACCATCATGCTACCAAAACTATTATTCAAACCTTTCAAAATATGTAGTACGATTGGCAAGACTAGGACTTTCTAATCTTAATAGGTTGGCTTCATATGTAGTTATTTTTCATAGACATCTGTGGGGTTACAAAAAGGATTAGGAGTTATCCATTGATATCGTTTGCTAAAAAACATAGGTTTAAATAAATAAATAATGCTGGACAATTCACACAGCATTATCTAGCCCCAAGCTAAGCAGAGCTTGTGTTATGGGTACTAGATAACTGATATACATAATATGACACAATACCTACATAGATTGATATTTTTTTATATACATAGAAAACGACCAGAACACCCTGAACAAATGTCTGCAGATCGTACACACATTTGTCCCGAGGCGGGAATCGAACCCGCAACCTCCTACGTCGCAGGCAGACCTTCACCCACCGTGCCACATCGGTCGTCGAGGAGAGGTTTGCTTAAAAACAAGTGGAATCAGGAATATCTATGCACAGCCTTAAATTCATACACTTAAAGTTGATTAAGATGAGTTCACCATAAACTGCTGACACCACTTAAAAGGTGGCACTCACTACATCAAAAGACTAGTCTCAGGGCTCTAATAGGTCCTCGAAACAGATACTTGTAATGCTTTAAGCAGTTTAAGCCTTTACACAGACCTAGCCTTGGCATTTTGAGAGCAACTTTCTTCAGCTCGTGGGATTATGAATGAATGAATGAATGAATGAATGAATTCTTTATTGCACTTAAAAATAATAACTTAAATAATCCTTATATCTAAATTATGATACCCAGTGCAATAGGCGGCCTTATCGCTGAAAGCGATTTCTTCCAGGCAACCTAGGTTCGGAGAAAAAGATATAAGACAAATATGTAGTTGGTAGAGCACATTCAAAAAATACAGTTAGCGAAAAATTATCAAACAAACAAAAAAAAAAACAAAAAGATACATTTACAAACATAATACAACTATACTAGAAACTAGCCTAGAACTTATCCACAAATAGCATACAATAGGTACCACAGATAGATATAATGAGAAAATCTCATCTCATCACTAATGAAGCTAACGTCACATCTAAAGTTACATAATCTGAGTAAGGAGGGAAGATTGAAGGAAACATTTAGTTACCTGAAGAAAGGAAATGGGACTTCAGTTTAGATTTGAAGGAGTAGATGGAAGGCGCAAGTCTGACATCAACAGGCAGCTTGTTCCAGAGCCGCACAGCCTGAACGCTAAAGGAGTTGCCATAGAAGGTTTGGGAATGGGTGGGAAATTTGAGTAGTAAGTTATCTGATGACCTAAGATTGTGGGAGCTAGCAGAGTGAAGGAAAACAAACCTTTCTTTAAGGTACGGAGGAGAAAAGGGATTAAAGAGAATAGAATAGAGAAGAGAAAGTACATGCATGTCCCGGCGAAGTCGAATAGGGAGCCACTTGAGCATGGTGCGAAAAGGGGAGACATGGTCGTATTTGCGTAAACCAAATATGAACCGAATGCAAAAATTTTGAAGGCGCTCAAGTTTATCTAGCTGATCCTCAACGAGATCTAAGTAGCAAGCGTCTGCATAGTCTAGAACGGGAAGAAGAAGGGATTGTGCGAGTGCAATTTTGGTAGCGGTCGGCAGAATGTACCGCAACTTCCTCAGAGAACCTGCTGAAGCATATAGCTTCTTACAGGTGACTTCAAGCTGAGGACACCATGAGAGTTTGCGGTCGAACGTCACCCCTAGATTCCTGACGGTCACACTGTAGGGAATAGGTATTCCATCGAATATAACGTGAGGTACCGCTTTCCAGTCCAATCTATCTATTAGTTTCGAACTACCAATGATTATAGTTTGTGTTTTGGTGGGGTTGATTCTTAAACCATGAGCTCGACTCCACTGAGCGATACGGCGTAGGTCCGAGTTTGCGATATCAACTGCATCGCTGATACGGTCCAGCTGCGCCTGTGAGTAGATCTGTAGATCGTCCGCATAAAGGTGATAGGAAGAAGCTAGATTTTCGGAGATAGAGTTAATATATATAGCAAAGAGAAGAGGAGAAAGAACACTACCTTGAGGAACACCGACAGAAGTATCACACCAAGACGAGACAGACTCGCCAAGGCGGACACGCTGCCGGCGGCCATGCAAGAAACTGAAAAACCAGTCAACCACCCCCTGAGAGATGTTAAGAGAGCGGAGGAATGCAAGAAGTATGTCAAAGTCTACTGTGTTAAAGGCATTGCTAAAATCCAGTAACGTTAAAACAGTAAGTTGCCGGTTATCCATGCCCAGACGTATGTCATCAGTAATTTTGACCAGAGCAGTCACAGTACTGTGGCCTTTACGAAAACCGGATTGTAAGGGATTGAGAGTGTTTTGCAAAGAGAGAAACGAGTTAAGTTGGTTGTGGACGAGCCGTTCGAGAACTTTTGACAGAAAAGGGAGTATAGAGATGGGACGGTATTCCGAAAAGGATTTGGGATTAGGTTTCTTAGGTAAAGGGATCAGTTGGGCATCCTTCCAACACGAAGGAAAGATCCCGTACTCTAATGAATGATTAAGGATATGACAGAGGATCGGGAGGATGAGGTTAAGTATGGGGATAAGCATATTAAGGCTGATGCCATCAGTCCCAACAGCTTTGGAGGAAATGGAAAGAATGCTCTTCCTAACATCTTCGGGGGTGACTGGGTCGAAAGAAAATTGAGCCTGGTTAGGGGTTGGAGTAGAAGAAATGTTTCTGATAGTATTAATTTTGTCAGTGTCAGTAATGGATGGAGCAGGTGAAAAGTGAAGGTTTAGAGAGTTTATATCTAAATTGTCGGGGATTGTGTCCTCCTTAGCCTTTCCGACTCCTAGCGTTCTAAGGAATTTCCAGACCTTGGCAGGATCTTCCTCTGAAACGGCTTCGTGAATATAATGACGCTGCGCATCCCTGCATTTTCTATTGCAGCGATTACGATATTGTAAATAGGCGGCCTTATTTGTTTCGCTTGGATTAATTTTGTACCTAGTTTTTGAACACGACTTTTTATGCATGAGCAGTTTAATATCATCTGATAGCTAGATTATGATATTACTTGATAGAAATATAGAGCACATTATTGTATGCAGCCATTTGGTTGTTGTTTTTTTAGGAAAATTAAAAGCTTATTGGGTAGGTACGATCGAAATTGTCCCTTTTAAACCCTGGTCTCATCGTTTTTTGCAGAAGATACTTACTTTACTTACGTTACGAAATGGTCAATAAACGGCTTAACGGTGCAAAATACGAAAGGTTTATTAAAAACTAGCGGTCCGCCCTGGCTTTGCACGGGTATATTATTATCGCCTATGTTCATCAGTGATAATGTAGGTATTATGTTAGAATTTTTCAAATCGGTCTACTTGTTTTGGAGCCCATTCAATTCAAACAAACTAACAAATCTTTCCTCTTTATAATATTATATAGACATAGAAAATCCCATCCAGATATAATCCTCATTTCACTTAAATTTAAAATAAACAAAATTGATTTCAAATATTTAATGTTCAGATCTTACTTTATCAGCATCACGCAAGTTTCAAGTCACTCATCCCATATTCTAAGCCTCAGTAATACTTTATCAACACACCGCAGCTCTAACAAGGCAGACACGATTGCCCATGGTAGGGGATCATCAATCAACCAGTTCCCTTCAACAAAGGGAGTCGACGGCCTATGATTAGCGGGCCTAAATTATCTACCAACGTGAGGTACTATACTGATATGTTAGACTACTCATACATGGGCATATAATCCCTGAGAGCAAGATTGTGCAGGTATTTTGATGAAAATCCTGTTGACGATTAAAAATTTTCTTCTGGTAAAAGTATTAATATCGTCAGGATAGTAGAAGCAAAATAAAATTACTCACTAAATAATTTAACTTTTGTTAAATATTGCAATAACAAAGAAAATCACAATCAAATAAAAGAATTAAATTAAAACTAGTATTTACAATTGAAACAATTGAGCTTACTGCAGACCGTTGCAAACAATCTACAAGTAGCTCAACTGATCCATCCATATCAATACCAGTCAATAAAATATATTTGGTTAATAATACTGTAAAAGTCTTCCCGTTTATTAAACCGCAGAGCCGCCATTTTTAGTTTTTATCTATAGATTTTTTATCCATTTTTATCTATAGATTTGTGTAAGGTTTTGTGGATCGAAGTGGCTGTGTATGGGCATCTTATAGATGAACACAGGTTAATCCTACAGACAAGTATATACAGGTATACAAAAAAGGTATTAAAACCATTGTTTTGGCGATAATAAATTGTTCACACGCATGGATTAATGGCATTTTGCTGTGAACGTTGAAAAGCCTCAATGTTGCTCAAAATTCGTTTGCAGATAGATTTTAGCTGTGTACTTTATTTGAATTATTTGTTATGTGTTTGTTAGTATTATTTGGTAAATAGAAGCCGTATTTGATCAAAACGCATTATAATATCTACATATTACATGATTACACACCACTGCGTTTAATTCAAAAGTACTGTTAGGTATTTCAGGAAAAAATACAGGTAATATTGTAATTTTAAAATCTTATGTAACAGAAAATTAAGACAAAAGTAAAACCAGACTTGAAAGCCAGGTCTAATACCAAAATTCATCCAAAGCGGTCCACGTCATCTTGGTATTATTTACTCGTAAATTAAATACCTCCTTTTCTAACATAGCCGATACAATTCAATATATTATCTTCTAAAAGAAATGAGCCCTGAGGTCCCCTACTTCCATACATTACACACCCAAAAGCGCGCTTCTAGGAATTCAAGTGCACGTTTGGGTGTGAACGGATATAGCGGATCAGATGGTGTTTAAAATACGCGTTATCAAAGCGTGTGCCATAAAACGCCTAATGTTGATCTATTCTTATAATTAAATATAGGAGACGCGACAAAAATGGTTACCACTCAGCGTATGCTATGACAGAGCGAATACATGCATTGGCATATAGAAAACACCCAGACGAGGAGTCAATGTAACATCTGCAGACCATTTGACCGACGCGACGGTGGCAATCGGACACGGAACCTACAGAATGTGTTAAATCTCAAGCGAACTTCGCTAACTTTGTCCCAGATGCAGAGGTCGCTTGTCACTACGGAACAAATGGTCTGCAAGTAGTGACCAAGTACTCCCAGCATTTAACGTATCCATCATAATTAAACCAGTAGCTCATGAACAAACATAAACTGCGTAATTAAGGCATCGTTAAAAATACAATATTGCTTTATACTTGCCCGGTCACGGAATGAGTACTTAAAATGAACTGTTTCTGGTTGAATTTACGACTGTAATTAGAGTAGCGGTTTTGCGATAATATTGATGATAGAGCTTGGGTTCAAGTTTATTTATTGGGTCGATGCAATCGTGCACTACTTGAATATAACTCATTTTAATAGTCACGACAGCCTGATTACCAAAACAGTACCATTGTATATAATAAGGATTGTAGTTATAAATTAGAAAAAAAGGTGATAAGTAAAATAAAGAGCTAGGCTTAGTATAATTGAAAAACTTGTGTTTAATTTTTTGATAATGAATTTTGAAGAAATTTAAAACATTTTTATTTTTTCATTTTAAAAAATATATTTAATTTAGTACTTTTCTTTTGCTTCGTTTAGAAAAACGAAACTTGTTGGACATGCTTCTCACATAATTTCTCCCACCACACCATATTTGCAGTCTTTCCAATTCGCTTGTGTAAGCTTGCAGCCATAAGTATATTTTTATTATTATTTTCTTCACATTTTTCTTACATGTTCCAATCTTGTTCGAACTTTATTTCACCCAACCAAAAAAGTCACTTTCCACCAATCCTCGTAGGTATGTACGATCATGAAGATGGTCTGTTGAACAGAAAATATTTTGTCAGCATTTTATTGTTGGTTTAACACCAACTTCAAAAAAAGAAGAGGTTCTGGTCGGTTGTGTGTATGATATTTTTTAAATGTATTTTTGTTGATTTTTCGTAAGCCGATTTTGATGATCATTTTTGTTTTGTATAGAAAGTGACCCTAGAATGGCGATATTAAAATTTTATTAATGAGGGATTACTATTTATCGCAAAAAACTTTAAAAAAAACTAAAAATATTACGAAGTCAATTTTTTGTTTTTGTCAAAACGTAAAATAATGACATGTTATTGGTGGTTTTACACTTCACTCCGCTATGGTAGAAACCGCCTTTTCCCCTCTTCTTTACCCTAACGAGCGTCACAAAACACGTACACACGTCGCCCTCAATATGACAGTGACAAGAGACAATATTTACGAAATAAGATTATTGGAAATTTTCTCTACGAACACCGAATGAAAAAACAGTATCGCTGTAACTCGTTATACTCGGCTTTGAAGGGGAATAAGTTTTCTGCGAAGGCTTCGCTAGGTTTTTGTTTATCTGAAAATTGTGATCATTACAATTTGGATGGCGCCCAAGGTATTTGATGAAGTGAATTATGTCAGGGTACGAATATGAATTCTTTGTGTTACAGATTCTTGAGCCAAGATTATTGTGGAGGTTGAAATTCTATGTAAAGATAAAGATATATTTATTTGACTCCACAAGAACTGTAATATAACTCTACTTAGATATGCCTTAAGATCTCAATTAAACTGAAGCAATCAGAACAAAATCTTTTTCAGGAGCATTTTTTGTGTTTATTAAATATTGAATTTGTCTGATTTACTCATAATTCGGTTAATCAAATAAACCATAGGTCGTCTACACAGTACCCCACAAACACTCGTAGCTTCTTTGCCTTCTCCCGCGCAGCTATTGAAACGCACAGCAAAGTCTAAGAAATAATCGAGGAATCAAAATTACCTCGGGTGAATTTTACCCAACCTTACGCTCGCCGGGTTAAAAGACAACACTGCATGGCAGTCCATATGTTACAGGCTTTTGTTTCAGCAACAGCAATGACCGCAATTTGCGGGTTTTAAAAACTATAAACATACGACAAATGCCTAAAGAGTGAAAATGGGGACAGCGCCATAAAAAATTTCAAGTGGTGAGATTTAGTATAAATTCGATTTTTATTTAGGTCAATGCAATGTAGTGATGGATGATATATGGATGAAACGACGAATGAAAAGATCTTTTGTTTATGCTCGTTACCATGAAACAATTTGTTACTTGTGATGATGAAATTATCATGACAATGTAATGATGTTTAGGATACTTTTTATAAAATTTTACCGCATTAACGCACTAAATTTCTCATAGATCAAATCTCCTTTATTGGACCTCTTGAAAAAGCCAACGAAAACAACAACGAAAGAACCATCAAAATCTGTTGAGAATTGGTGAGGCCAAAAAAGTGTTGTAGTAAGTCATGATTTTTCTAAAAAAAATTGTTGTTTTGAGAAAAATACATACAGGAATTTCTACTGAGTAGCTAGGTCTACCGTGTAGCTCAGTCTACGGCTTGGAAAGGTCTACGGCGTAGATAGCTCTACGGCGTAGCTAAGTCTACCGATGTAGCAAGATCTACGGCGTAGCTAGGTCTACGACTTAGCAAGGTCTACCGCGTAGCTAGATCTATAGACTAGCAAGGTCTACGGCGTAACAAGATACAAGAGCGTAGTGAGGTCTAGGGTTTAACTTACTCTACGGCGTAGCAAAGTCTACGGCATAGCAAGATTTACGGCATTCACGGCTAAGCATTGAAGTCGCCATCAATAGTTTAGCCCAGTCGCAAAACAATAATGTTTTGTATGCTTACACATGTAATTTAACGGCTAATTTGATGGCCTCAACGGCATAGCGAGCGAAGGTCCGCCTGCGACACTGCGGTTGTAGGTTCAATTCTCGTAGGGGGAAAAGTATTAGCAAGATCTGCAGATATTCTTTTCAGAAGTGTCACACTACATAAGACACATAACAAAGCAAGCTTTGCTTAGTTTGAAGCTACAAGTTGCAAATTGCTGAGTGTATTGTCCAGCAGTATACATTATTTAAAATTATCTGGTCATTATTTGGTCATCAATTATTTGGTCATAAAATTGTGATTTTTTGTTTTATTTTTCACAAGCAAACAAACAAAAGTATGTAATTTCAGAGTCACATAAAGCAAAACTTACATCAAAATATGAATTTATTTATATAGAGTTTATTAGGGACCTTGTTATAAAGTGAGTTCCCGAATTCTTGCTCTTACTAACATACTACTAACAAGGGATCCCAGCTTCGGCTTTGAGGTTACAAGTTTTTATTACATATCGGTGTACTTAATTTTAAATAGATTGCGTTCTAAACTTTTGTTTGCACAATCTTAACATGAAACTTGATTATTTCGTTACCCAAAGGAACAGTAACGCTACTTAATACAAATCGTACTTAACAAGCAGGCTAAGCTAGTGGTGTCTGGTAAAGCCTGTGCTGAGCCACGTTCATCAATCAAATACACTATTATGTGGTATACCTACACAAACATACCCCATTATACTGCCAACTTGCCAACCAAAACTAAACCTTATCAATTCGAAGTAAAAGCCAATACAAACACACGCATCCTACTGTGTATTACCCATGCCTTTCCCACTAAATCTATGCCTTAGGCTAACACGACAAAGTCCAAAGCTGATTGAAGGCAATTCGATCACGCGACGCCCTACGTATTAAATCTCTATTCAAAATGTCGAAAGAGGTATTTTTCGTGAATTATTTTCATCTGATAACGCTATAGAAGTTTTCGACGATGAAGAAATTACTCGATGAATAAATAAAGTTGACTTTGACATTTTCGGCGCTATTTTTCCAAGTATAATGGAAGTAGGTTTTTATTTTGATTGCTTTTAGGGTTCGGTTTATTATTGTCAAGTAGGTAATTCTGAACTTTTCTATTACGGATTCGTTTTTTAATATTTACGCAACTTTGAACTGGATAAGGTTAAGGTTTTATTCATTAAGGGTTTGTGAAATGTGTATACTATAGCATTTTATACGTTTAATTGCCCCGAATGCCCCTAATAAAAGCGGAAAGCTTCACTGCTTTATTAACTGGAGTTTACTAAACGATTACTGGACATTATTTCGGCAGAACTACCCATCTTTTCCTAGTGATTCGATGGTAAGTAAAATATTCCTCTGAATATTTATTCTTAGTTTGGGTGTTATCTTTGTAAATTCAGGTTTTGTAATATTGCATTAAAAATCATATGACCAAGTAGATAATTGTAATTCCTTGAAATCAATACTCAACACTACGTACTTTAGTAATGAAATGAAAGAACAATCGAAAAAATCAACAAAACTTTACTTGCGCGTTTACTCAAAACGCACTTTTTCAACTTACAGTGTTTTATATTTACACGGTAGTACGTAAGTACGTATTCAATGATATAGATATCTATCATCATAACATGTTTAGAGTCCAGATTGATGCCCCAGGATACGTGCCCAACTACCAAAAACCCTAACTTCTGAACATCCACTGAGGCGACTACTTTACCAGTTGTGATTAAAACGAATTGACACTCATGCCTTTGATATATCATAAACTAAAATCTATTAATCAGAGATATTGACAGCTCTAATGTCCTTTACGACCGGTGATTTCATCGAGGGGTCATTTTATTGACGGGTCATAAATACCGAAGTGTCCAGTGTTGGAAGTTCGGAATGCAAGATAGGGTTGTAACGCTTGCTTTTTCCTACCCCTAGGTGAGTTGGGGGAAGGAACTTCAATAAAAACAAGGAGCTTGCGTTGACAAACAGTAATTTATTCAGTAGAGGAAATGCAGTACCTTTAGTAGTTAACAATAATACAGAATATGTTGGGCGCCTTAGCATGAAGTAGTAGTAAGCTCAGCCGATAGTGAGTTGTATAACAGGGCGTGGTAACCTACTTTCAACCTTCTTAGCAACCAGATAATTTAGATTTTTTATGACTAACGCTAGTACCGAATGACGTTCAGCAATTAACGGTGCGCAGATGAGTGTTCACGAGGGTCCAAAGGTGTGGTTAGTAGTTCACAGCACAGAATAAAGAAAAACACAGCGGACAGTGTCCTGCTGTGATACCAGTCAGTCGCCGCCGTCGGTCCGAAGGAGCCGAAGCACGGAAGAAGGGACCTGCCTCCTTCGACACCGGACAGCCTCCACGCAGCCTCTCACAGACCGCTCTCTCCAGGGACAGCACAAGACAATTAGGGGAAATCCCTCAGCTAAGCCCCGCAGCTAGGCAGCTTGAGGGGTGCACTCCGATTCGTAGGAGGAATATCAGCACGACGGCCTCTCGCGTCTGTAAAGCGGGCAGGCGTTGATGCCTCGGGACTCCGGATGCCACGCGGACGCGGTGTATCGGCGGGGCCCTAATTCCATAAAAATGAAGTTGTTTTAGGTTTGCACAGTGATGCCGAAGCCACGCACAGGTTGATCACCAGGATACATACCAGCTGAAGAGATTTCACTAGAATTTGAAGACTAAAAGTTTTGAACCAGCGTTCGTATCAGAAGCAGAGTCGTGAAAGAAAGGAAGGACCACAGAGTATGTGGAAAGGACAGCTCTCGCCACACATTGACAGACAGACTCCCTCGAGTCAGTCAGTTAATCTGTCAATGTCACTTTTTGTAATGTCGAAGGGATTCCAGTATGAATACTGAAGAAAGAGGTCCCCTTCGGCATATGAGGGTTACAGGGTTAACGTGGGCAGTACGTAGAACTAATAAAATTGCATGGAGCAATATCGAGAACCATAAAATGGCAGGGAAACATTTTTCAGTTAATAATGACTGCTTTATGCGCAGGTATTTTACTTTTGTCTCAAAAATGATTCTGTGTTTAATTCTTTTGTTGTAGTTAATATAGTGAATTTTTCATCCCCCATCCCATCTCGGAAAGAGTATGTTTGCTCTTCGAGAGACTCGTGTGGCGCCTTCCGCGCCCGCCAAAAGTCCGGTAACGCTGTCATGGCCATCGCGGTCAACAGCATATTAATCCATTCGAAAAAAAAGTGCGGAACTGGATCAACATCGTGTGTACTGATGTTTTAAATTCAATTTAATTTATCGTCTAGCGGATAAAAACGGCTTTTGCAGATATCGAAAAGCAAAAATACTCTTTCCTCGCTGAGGTGGGATGAAAAGTTACGTGATGCACACAAGGGCAAAGATTTTTTACCTCGTACCTTTTGATTCCCTCGCTTACGCTCAGGATTCTAATTTTTTGATCGTTCGCTTGCTCGGTCATCAAAATTGAGCACGCGGTTAAAAAGCAACTTTGTACTCTTGCATAACAAATAACTATTGTGTTTTACCTTTGTATCTATTTGATATTTCTTGTGACCTGTTTAAATGGAAACAAGTTAGGCTTTACACAGACAGAGCAACTGTAGTTGCAAATACTATCAAGTTTTTAATATTATTCGAGTAAGAAACATAAATAATAAAGAAAAGAGAAAAGAAGACATATATTTATTTAGAACGGACATACAGCGGGGCAATGCAGCCAGAGTTTTGGGGACGCTTCCGGTTAGTATTGATATGGATCAGTTGAGTTACCTGTAGATTGTTTGCAACAGTCTGCAGTTAGCTCAATTGTTTCAATTGTAAATTCTAGTTTTCATTTAATTCTATTGTTTGATTGTAATTTTCTTTGTTATTAAAGATCTTTGAAACGGAACGTTTGTGTAAACAACTAGTTGCGAGTTGCCAGTTGCCACAATAGTTGCTCTGTCTGAATAACTTTTTAGAGCTATGTCAAGTGTCAAAGGTCCACTAGGCTTCTCAGAATACCTCTGTAAGCGGCAAAGAATTTATATGTACGGCCTACGGCTGGCCGTACAACGAACGTTCGTATCATGTCACTAGTAAGCAGTAAGTTAAAAATTATTAACCACAGATGTAAGATAATATTTCGAAGAAATGGTGATAATAATTTTTGGTGTCTTCATAATAACTTTCAAAAGGTTTATCTACTCAATAAAATATTTTTGTATCTTCTTATAAACTAATTAAAACGAACGAATTTAATAATTCCTGTTCCACAGAACCATAATTTAACAGATCAAATCAGCGCGCTGTAACATTCATTCGTTCTTGTCAAGAGAATTCAAGGATCGCAACATTAATAATATCAGATTTATAACGCAAAAGATTCCTGCCATCCAACATTATTTAAAGCCTTGAGATATACAATATTTCACGGGAATTTATTAAAATGAATGCCGGTTGCCTTTTATCGCCTCTATAACGGTGAATCATATCTAGCCTTTGTGGATCTGACTTATTTGGGGTTTGAATATTTTCGGTGATCAAAGTAATAGCTTGGGAACTAAAGTAGACCACGTTCATTTTAGTTTACATTGAGTTATGCGATAAATTTTTCTGCTCTATAAAAACAACCTACTTTTTCAACCTCCAATGGGTTAATTTGGGTTGAAAATATTAGGGCACTGTTATTACTTATCTAGTAGCTTTTGTGATTATAACAAATATATTAAGACCGATGAAAAAAACGTTTTTATTAATCGTCATCATCATCATCAGCCTATAATAGTAGTCTACTGTTGGACACAGGCCTCCCCCCTAATGAGCGCTATAGCGCCCTGTCTTCAGCTTGACGCATCCAGCATCTGCCAGCAGTCTTTCGCAAATCATCATCCCACCTGGTCGGAGAGCGTCCTACACTGCGTTTGCTGAGTCGTGGTCTCCACTCAAGAATACGTTTACCCCAGCGGTTGTCGGTTCTTCTCGAGATATAGCCAGCCCACTGCCACTTCAGCTTGTTAATCCTCTGAGCTATGTCGATAACCCTAGTTCTCTGTCGGATGAATTCGTTACGAATTCTATCCTTCAGAGAAACTCCGAGCATAGCTCTCTCCATAGCTCGCTGGGCGACTTTAAATTGGTGGACAAGCCTTCCTGTGAGTGTCCACGTCTCAGCTCCGTAGGTGACCTTTTTATTAATATATGGGTGGAATTTTACCAAATATTCCAAGTTAAAACCCACCCTAATTGACAAGTTCAAATAAAACTTTCATTTTGGAGGTTGAAATATCACAAGGCACGCACAAAAACGACACCCATGTTAAACTTTCTTGGTCGCCAGCGTTTAATAAATGAAGACAATTTAATCTGCCGGATATACAAATCGTCTGTCTAATTTATTTCCCAAGTTTAATTCAGCTGAGTTTGCCAAATTTTCTGTAAGGATGCGCACGAAACCTTGAAAGATGTGTGTGTTAAATGAGCTCTTGAAAGTGGGCTCGTTTTTCGATTGTCAGCTGGAAACGAGAGGGGTTAGGAAGGTAGGCGTCGAGAGGTTTCTGGTGGCAGCCCTTAATTTAATCATTCATGTTATTATGAGAGATTTGATACTTTGAATTGACTTCTCCCTTCTTAAAGAATTGAAAATTGGTCTAAACGATTCACGCATACTACATCCATACTTTTTTCTTATAATTATGAAGAAGAAGAAGAAGAAAATGTATTTATTTTTAACTACAACCATTTACACAGTTAAACAAAATCAATCAATCAATTACGCTGTCTATTAATATAACATTTGAACGACTAAACGTTTGATTTCCAAAGAAACACGAAACGAGAAACTCCGTGTACTATTCTAGAAAATCACTAGGCACAAAAAAAGAAACTTGAGATCACTGAATTCCTATTTTCTTACTAGAGATAATACAAATTCTGTGCTCTCAAGGATAAAATAAAGGGCACTAGCTCTTTATTTTATCCCTATGTTTTTATCCCTAGGTATTTTTAGTTCATCAGCTAAGCTAGTGTAATTAATCACAAGGACTTACTTCATTTTCTACGAAGATTTTATCTGTGGTGTCTGACCTATTTAGTTTGGAAGATTTGAAAAGCTGATGAAAGAAATTGAGATGAAATTAGGGTTATATAATATTACAGGGTGCCTATAATAGTAGTTTATGCAACTGTGCATAATGGAGGGCATTACAACACAAGTGTGGGTTTAAGAAACGAGCCGAAGGCGAGTTTCTTAATAGCATCACACGAGTGTTGTAATGCCTAATTATGTACAGTTGCATACACTACTTTATCTACCCAAATATCATAAGGGCTCTATGATGGGTTCAGGAACCATAGGGAAATGACCAGCATGGTTACCAGTGTAATGCAATAAAAATAAATTGAACACATACAGAAGCAAATTATTTATTATAGTAATGGTAGTTAACATTGACAGTGGTTCTGAGTCACTATCACTCATTTTCGACAGAAATAAAGAACTTATTCAACTTATCAGAAAATTTGTCTACTCGTAACTGGAAATAAAAAGCTAACGAACAAATGACAGCTCGAAAAGGCGGCGTGTCGAATATCTGTATTTTTTTTTAAATCATAAACAAACGAACAAAGTCACTATTCTTGTGTCACTCGAGATCAAAATGTCGTGCGATTTATAGTTAGAATGTAGATACTAGTATAAGCACACTCACTTGAATTTGACACCTATTCCAAATTTAAACTCTATAACCTACGGTTTGCAGTAGGTTATGAGTTCATTACAGTTCCGTTTATTTCTGTTGGTTGGTAATGCTGATCATTGCCTATGGTTTTTGAACGCATTAGAGAGGGTTTATGATATTTGGGTAGATAAAAATATTAAATACAACCTTCTTAATTTAAAATGTGGAGCGGACAGCATTAAAATAAATTTTTGTTATGTTAATCAGAAAAGGGGGATAGCTTTTTAAACTTTTTTGCAATTTATTTGTCGAATTAGAAATGATGTTACAGCGCTTTCTTATTAAAGCGTTAAATCTTATGATAGAAGGTAAGTAGAAAAGTATTGTGTTGCAAAACTAATAAAATTTGTATTTGCAGTCGGGTCGTTTCAAAATATCGAAATCCTTGCCTGTAAATGGCGTGAGTCGGGGAGCAAAAAGCAAACTTTCCAAGCTTAGCTTCTTTTATCGCTATCCGCTTCACCTATAAAGTAATCTGATAACACAAGTTGGGTTTCAGCTTCACCCATTACAAGACCTTAACCGGAAGTTCACAGTTCAGTTTTTCTGCGTTGGATTTATCAGAGCGGAAACGATCGGATGAATAGGTTTACTGGAGGTTTTGTGGAAGTTTTTACCAGAACTTTGATTATTTTTGGGCTATTGGGTTCGTTGATTTCACTGGAACTCAACTAGGCTTTGAATTGAACGGATCTATGGAAAATGTTGAGCTGCACAGAGACACAAATAATTAATGGATAAATCGTTTCGTAAAATGTGTTTTTAATAACATAATTTTATCTTAAAAAACTCTTAATGGAGTCCACAGGTGATCGGAATGCTGGCTCTCAATTTGTATTGCTATTTAAGGCAGCAATGCTGCCCGCATTCTGAGCACTCTACCTTGTGGTGGCTTAGATTTTTTCTGTCGATGAATGATGATTATCCTGAATACTTAATAAATAATACTATTATTATTTATTATTTTATTCTCAATGTGTAAATGTGTGCATTTAAATAGAAAAATTTATATTATTTATCTTTTGTTTCAGGATATTTCTGGCACATAACGGACTTTCACTATGACCCGCTCTACACATCACAAGGCGATACTAGAAGACGTTGGTATAAAATTAATTAGCTTTTATTTAGTCTTCGTTGAAAATATAACTTACTAGCTGATGCCCGCAGCTTCGCACGCGTTCTAATTCTAATTCTACGTGGGAGAACTAGGATCTGCACTGACATCTCGTATGGGAGTGTATTGTGTATTGTGCCTGCCTAACCAGGTCCTAACCAGCCCAGCTCCTTGAAGTACCGGAGCAGGACTTTAAGCAGGATGTTAGGCCTGAATCGCCTTTCCACTGGTTTGTTGATTCTATTCTTAGGCCCGTATTATAAAAGCGCCGCTCAGTCGTAGATCTATGCTTGAGTGACATTTTTGCCATAGAAAAGCGTTACTCAAGTATCAATTGATGACTGAGCAAGCTTTCATAATACGGGCCTTAGAGACGCTGCCATTGCTTCTTGCTGTAGGTATGTGAACGTGCCCCTTGCACGTTAGTCCTTGAACTATGTCAAGTGCTGCAGATGGGGTTGATTTCCTGCACCCGCAGATGAGTGTACAGGCCAGTCTTTGGACATGCTGTAGTTTGTTAATGATGGTGACTATAATAATAATAATAAATTCATTTATTTTACCCAAAAACAAAAAATCAAGAAAAAACAATAACCTAGACTATAAAAAAAGTGTACACAAAAACAAAAATATACTTAGATTGTTTTAGGCCACCATACTATTGCGCCGTTGGTTAGTACAGGGCGAATCATGATTGTGTACAGCCACAGACACAGCTTGGTTTTGAGGCCCCAGCGTTGTTTTAGGTTATTTCTTTCCCATGGGAACTGATTTATGGGATGAAAAGCCTATGTTACTCTCCATCCTTTCAACTAACTCTATGCTAAAAATCTAGTCGATTGGTTGCTTAGCTAGGGCGTGAAGGAAAGGCAAACCAACAAACAAACGCACTTTCGCATTTATAATATTACTTTTATGCGTAGTAATATTAAGTTTCCGAAGAATTGTTTAAACCTAAAAAATGCAAAATTTTAAGTTGTGCCCTATTGTGATTTCGTTAAGGAGGTCAATGACCTATATTGACAAGCTATCTGGCACCAGGAGCAACTCTATCTGACTACGTACCTACATTTAAAGTATACTTAGAGGTACTCTTTATGCAATATGCTACACCATAGTATAATAAAAACTAATTGTTAGGCCTCTAAACAATAATGAGCTACCAAATAGATACACATCCATAATTGGTTGAAATTGCCAGTTCGATTAATTTAGTAAATCATGAGCGTTTTATAATAAACCTACCCAATTATTCTATTGATGCTTATTCACATAATAATCATACAAATTAATTTTCAACCCTGTTTATTGGAAGCAACAAATTGAACTTTAAATCATATTTGCATCAACGGATTAAATTCTATTTGAAAACATTGCTGGGATGAAATATGCCCGATTTCAATGAATCTGGTTCGATTTGTAAATTCATGAATTTGTAAATCATTTGTACATATGCTGGTGATACATTATCGTTTTGTACTTGTTCAACATTTGCATTGCTTTTGTGACTAGGACCATCAATTTTGGAATAATAGGGAACGGGGATATGAGAAACTGACCATAATTTATCATGCTACGTCGTTGCGTACAAACGGCTTAACCAAAGCAGAACTTAATTTGAAAAATCTTACTTTTTATAGTAAGCCTTAGATACCTACAAAAAAGTCCGCCAATTTGCCCCTTTGAGCAAACATTTTGGTTGTTGAGTACATTCAAATGATTTTATTATAATAATAGACGTAAGATTAATAAGAATTTATAAGCCAGATAATAGTAAATATTGTTGAATAACCCTGTGTATAGAAAATGCAGTGGACTAATATAGGCTGATGATGATGATGATAATAATAATAATAATAAATAATGCTGGACAATTCTCACAGTATTATCTAGCCCCAAGCTAAGCAAAGCTTGTGTTATGATGATGATAGAAAGTGCTGTCTGAAATATCTGGCACACCCACTTATCGGATAATATTTGGAAAACACAATACAATATAACTTAGAGTATCCAAACAAAACTACTTGGTTCGCTAGGATACGTTTAGGTAAAGTAAGAGTAACTTTTTTTTTCGTATCTACCCAGAAACTGATGTTTGGCTCAGTAGATAGTGTTTTATATATATGGACAACCAGAAGAAAACAAAGTAATATACACCTAGTCAATCACGTTTGATCTGCGAAGCGAAAAAGATGTTCGTAAGAGCACAAAAGGCTCAGATTCTCAGAGAGTCTCACATAAATTGGTGTTTCCTAACAGGCTAACAGCCTTTCGCTTTGTGAGCACCTTTGTTTGTTGAGATCTTTTACACAAACGCTAACGATACCTACACAAAACTCTGTTCTATAGAATCCAAGATATTATTAACTGACTTCGAAAATAGAAGGAGGTTCTTTGTTCAGCTGTATGTTTTTTTTACATAAAAAACATATATGCTGATCATGGTGAGAAATCAGCAAACATGTACATATTTACATGTTCGTTGATTTTTTCGTAAATTATGGACCGATTGTAAAAATTATCTCGTTATTACCTAGAAAACGATCCCGAAATGGTTTCATAAAAGTTTCATTTCTGAGGGATTAGTAATAATCCCGCAAAATTTAAAAAATTACGTAGAATTAAGGGATTCGATGTCGGTTTTTAGTATAATGAATAGACCACACCACACAAGTGAGGTCTACTTTAAGTAACAATCAGCCCATTGCATTGGTACCAAAACTATTGCAGCAAGCCAGCAGTTGATCCCCACATGTTTGTCAACAGACTGTAGAAGAGCGGACGAGAGAGGCAGCTCTGGTCACCACAGGGCGCTGGGCCGGTATGGAGACTACTCCTGTGACAGTTCCCTTGAGCTGATAGACTCTGCAGCGCGTTATATGCGCACACGACATTCTGAGAACGTGGAGTTCGTCTTGTGGACTGGGTAAGTACTATTTAATACTAATAGTAAATAATACTATAATTAAGGCTCTATTTCGGTCTGCTCAGTAGATTCGTCGTATTAGAAAACTAACACTTAGAGTACAAATACATCCTTACTTTTGCTTAATTCTTAATCTCCGGCCATAAAGGTACCCATTAATTGTAAAAACTTACTTATATTCACCGTAAAACGAGATAAAAACCAATCAGTACTAAGATACTGTTCGGTTGGCATTTGATAGGTCAAACACTGAATACCCTCTCCATTACAGTGACATCCTCACAGCCCGGTTCACGGGCAGCGAAGAGGAGAAGTACCAGGCCATCAGAAACATGACAGAGTTGCTGAGCAGAACGTTTAGCTCGCACTTCGTATTCCCAGTGTTGGGACATCTAGACCCTGCTCCGTCCGAGAGTCTTACCAACCTGTGGATGCATTGGCTTCCTTTGGATGCATTGCAGACTTTCAAGTATGGTAAGTGAAGACTGCTAAGATTTTTGTTTATGGTTAAAGAAAAAAACAAGATCTGTCAAGTGCGAGTGTAACTCGTGCGCAGAGGGTTTCGAACATTTGCCTATTATACAAATATATACTTTAAGTACAGGTAAGAAACTTTGCACAGACTGTAAATTTTTTGACTTTTTTCAAAATATTCAAAAAGTATGAAATCTACAGAAATTTCAAAAACTGTTTTGAAATGTACAAACCAATACCTTACATTTGTCCCCATAGGTCTCTTTTAAAATTTCAACATCACAATTTGTACCTACTGATTTTCATTTTCGTTTTTCATTTCTTTATTTTCTTTAAATCAGTAATGGCGCAAGATTTATAATATTGTTTCAAATTTTAAGCTAAAAGCTGAAGTAGTTACTAAGATGTTCAAGAAAGAAGGAGGACGGACAGAGCGAGACAAAAAACCAACACGTTTGTTTACTTAAATAGACGCTAAGCGACTAGCTAAGAGCCAGGCGCGCAGTGCGGCCGGTCCCGAACATTTTTGAACGTTCGTTTTACTAAGCTATTCGCTTGGTGACTTGATGGGATCCAGGCGCTAAGCAACCCTGTCTGTGCAGAGGTAGCTTTAAAACGATTTTTAAAGAAGGCTTACGTTTTAGGACTTCGTAAAAATATTTTGTTGAAATACCAAACTTTTTACATACATTAATGGTTTGTTTTTAATTTAACTATGAACTGAGATAGTGATAGCAGTAAAATTTATTAATAAAGCAGTAACTAAGCAAAAGGTAGTCTTTCCCTAATACAAATAGGTTAATTGGACGAAACGTCCACATTATTGTGCCTTTCACTTCTTTCTATATTTACCTTTTTAATTGCTTTAAGTGGCTTACAATAATGTTTGCTCATTCCCATTGTATCCTATTTCTTTCTGTAACGAGTCCCATTTTCTAACTTAACGACTTTTGGACCTAACTGAAAGCTATCTTAATGAGCTCGAATACTATGCAAAGAAACTCGTTGGAACCAGCTTTTATTTTTTGGTATTCGAGAGATCGTAGAGCAGTTGGCATCTATTAGAACAAAGATTATCCTGACAATGGCTGTGCGCTCAATTCTTTTCCGAGACTATGTTGAACTTTTTTAGATTCTGTTCTACGTTTTGTAAACATTTTTCGATTGTACCAGCCATAAAGGAAGCTTGAAGAGCGTGATAATAGTCTTGGAGCGCATATCCTACTAAAGTTTGTGAAATGTGAATTTTATTTCGTTAGATCTCCAAAACTACTGAACAGATAAAAATGAACTTATTTGGCGTACATTTAGACCATAGCGTCTAACATAGATAATAGTATACATATATAATATAGCAATAATACACGTGTGAACCCGTGGGCAGAAGCAGATTAATTTATGTATGTCTAAGACACGAATTTATAAAGCGTGCCGGTGTGATTAACATCCTAGTTTACTAAAAAATAATAAAAACTTAAGATAGACTTTATCATTGATGCCATAAATGCTTGATAAAGGGTTTTTTTCAGGTGGGTACTACACAATAGAGCAGAAACAGAGTAAGCTGCGTATAGTGGCTCTTAATACGAATCTGTTCAGCGTCAGAGAGTCTTCATCTGCGCCCGCAAGGCGCCAGTGGGAGTGGCTGGACGCTGTGCTGGAGAAAGCCACTGCTAATAAGGAAATGGTAAGTAACAATGTCTGTAGTGTGGTGATTTAGAATTTAAGCCACCTCAACTCTTCCCGCGGGTGTTGTAAGAGGTGACCAAGGGATTTATGTTAAACTAGCAGCGCCTCGCGGTTTCACTCGCGTAGTTCCCGTTACCGTGGTAATTCCGGGATAAAAAACCTATGTGCTATTTCAGACTATAATCTATCTATGTGCCAAATTTCATCCAGATCCGTTCAGCTGTTCTGGCGTGATTGAGTAACAAACATCCATCCATCCAAACTTTCATATTTATAATATTAGTGGGATTTAGGCGTACCCCCAACCCCCATAACCAAACATGATCGCCAGCCTGTCTGCCAAGCGTGGCAATTATGGAAACTTCATGAAAATGGCTGTATTTTATGCACTTGACATTACAGAAATCAGTAACAACTGATGGTGGAATCACAGACTCGTTGAGACGTCTCGTCCAAAGACAATAAAACCTAAATAGTAAAAACCTAACATTAAGATAGTATTTTCGACCAAACGAGAGCCCAAGCACACCATTAGCCGCGTACCCACCTAGCGCACAGGCTCGCGCGGCAGCCTCGCGAGCCATATGCCTCGGCTGGTGTGGACGTGCCTCGGGCTGCCTCGGGAGCCATCGAGCGATGGCTCCCGAGGCAGCCTCAGTAGTTTTAGTTTTCAATTTACACGAGGCATTTGGCTCGCGAGGCTGCCGCGCGAGCCTGTGCGCTAGGTGGGTACGCGGCTATTCACGAATTCGTGCTCGGCCTGCCTCGTAGTTACGCAACGAGTGTGTGATTCCACGATGAAAGTCCATGCGGTTTTCCATAGCGTTAGTCCATAAGCTTTCTCTATGAATCTCTCTCATAAAAATGACAAATACGTGAGAGTAGCTTCCGGTACAAACCTTGAAACACACAGACAGACGCTGGGTATCAGTATATTCTACGTTGGTTAGGTCAGTGATCTACAACGGAAAGCATTTACAGAATTTCACGTTTTACATCAATTTGCATAGGGCTGATAGTGCACTGAAATATCGGTACGAAAATACAAGCCAGCACTTCTGTAGATACAAAGGTATCGTAGGTACAGTCAACGAGCAACATCGATGAAAACTTTCCAAAGCCTTTTGAAGTTTAAGAGTATGTATCAGTTGATTTCTTAAATCCTAAATTGATAGAATTAGCATTGAAAAACTTTTTCGATATCACGGTGAAGGTTATTCTGTTCTAATTATTAAATAAAAGGCTTCTACTCAATGCTTAATGTAATAAAAAAATAGTTGTCGCTGACTGTATTCCAACAATTCTTGTTTTGAATAAATACAGGGCTGACAGCGGTTCGTTGAATCGTTGCTGTTTTTATTTTATTTTGTCTCACGAAATTTGTTGTTTTAGTCGTAGGTTTTAGTAAAGAGCATTTATTATTCTAGAATTCTGAATTCTGAGTTGCGCTCGGAATTTATTGACGACCGTGACGTAAGACACTGCTTTAATCCCTCGTTGCATAATCTGCTATTAGCAAAATCAAGATGTCGAAATAATGAGAGTAAACGCTAAAGTGTTATATTATAGAAAAGGTAACTAAATACTTATTGATTGCAGATATTAGAATGATATTACAAAATTGATCAATACAAAAATCAATTAGTAAGTATCAATTGAGCTACCTGTAGATTGTTTGCAATAGTCTGCAGTTAGCTCAATTGTATATATTATATCTAATTTGTTTCTATTATTTGATTTAATTTTCTTTGTTACTAAAGTTTTTCTAATGTTTAATATTTCATTACGCCTTCACGTTACAAATTACGGGTGTTTAAAAAGATTTTTGATTTATAAAATGTTATTCAATAAATTAATAAACTAAAGCTTTAGTAGTAGTAGAAGGCGAGATTTATTTGATGAAAAAACACTACATCACAAATAATTAATAAAAATGGAATAAAATGTAACGGAACATTAATTAAATAATTATATCAATCTACCTGACTGCAGTTCTAGAATTCTCGATGTTTTGTAGCAAAGAGGTTAAAACCAAAGAAATATTTTTGAAAACAATTTTTTTTAATTGTCATTGCAAATCACAAAAGAAATCACAGCTTTGAAAGCTCATCATTCATCTCTAGTCCGTTTTACAACACGAATTTGAACGTTTTGGCGCGTGTGAAATTATTCGTGTTGATGTTAGTATTTTTTGTGATTACCTTCATCATCATCACCATCATCAGCCTATATTAGTCCACTGCTGGACATATGCCTCCCCTAATGAGCGCCATAGCGCCTAACAATAACAGAAAACAAGATTACCTTGCTGTCACCTTGTTTTTGTTGTTGTTCAGTTTATGGTACGTTTTTTTTTTCATAAATTTTGTCTTAAATAATTTAGTTTCTAGAACCGTGTACTTAAGCCGCATAAAAAAGTCACATATAACAAGAAGTGAGTTTTTTGAAGCATGGCAACCCTGTAGAAGGTTCCCGAGTCATAACTACAGCACCGGAACCTGGAGGAAGTCCGGCCCGCGCTGTAATAAATTGCAGATTAGAAACTCGTTAATCTAATCACTTCCAAAGTAATTTTTAAAAGCTTTACCAGGGTTTTTTTTGACAAATTTTAGAAATGAAAAATTAAATGGAATTGATTGTGATGTGGAATTGGGAATTCATATTATAATCGATATCGATTTCCCCTGGCCCTGACATATGTCAAGGCCCTAGGTCGTGAGTATCTGGCGCAGCGCATCAGCATTGCCATACAGCGAGTGCATGCAGCCAGCGTCTTGAGGACGCTTCCGATTGGTGTTGAAATGGATCTTTTAAGCTACCCCTAGATTGTTTGGAACAGTCTGCAATGAGCCAACTGTATTAATTGTGAATACTGTTTCTAATTTGTTTATTCTTTTCCGAATTATATTTTTTTTTTCAAGTGAGTTAAGCTACGTTGGGGATATCTCGATCGTCTAACATCTGGTCCACGAACGAGATGTCCACATGATTACCTAGGCGAAGTGGCTCAAAACAAAATTCATGATTAAGGGTATACTTTTTGAACGTAGCAAGTTCTTAGCAAAGCAAACTAGGGTAATAGTGTACCTACATATAAATAATTTCAACAAGCGAGGTTGTTTTCGTGGAGACTAGCCTAGTCCTTTCATTTGAAATTAATATTGTACCAGACACCTACTGAACAATATCAGAGAATATATATTAATAGGTAACAATGGCATGGCTTAAGTTTCGATCCTTAATATATTCATTTCAAAATCGGTTAGGAAATCGTCGAATTTGAATAGCTAATGGTCGCTAATAGAATAAATCTTGTTCCTAATTATTATGAATTTGACAAGGGTCTATGATTTAGGTTCCAGATCCTATCTTTAAATAATAGTAAACTCGGGAAGCTTTATGTTCTAGACCGGTCTGATTCATTGCGCCTATAATTATCTACTGCCTATCAAAACCTAGTTAATTACGTTTTCTGAAATAACCCCGTCGGTTTATACAGGGTGAAAAGGGACGACGGCCGTGTTCATTTAAGTATGTATGTTGTCTTTAAAAAAATTGGAATAGGAGATGTTTTGTAAATGACGGAAATTCTTAATATTAGTTTTTGATTTTAAAGCCTATGTTTCTACATATTACGATTTTGCTTGAGTTTTAAGACAGGTTCATGATATTCAAACTGTATTTTTTTACTAAAAAGTCTAAGAATTTGCGTCTCATAGCTATGATGCAAAGTAAAGAGACATGAAAAAGACATAAACTTTAATGTCGTCATCACTGAAGATTTCTTCTGTCGCATTTTACAAGCAAATACGTATTGGATATGTCTAAACAAATGCAAAAATTGCCTTTAAAGCCTGGCTTTGGGTAGAGTTGGCAGTCGGTGGCACAAATTGAGTTTTTCTATACAGTATGAAATAACGATGCTTTTAGGATGTAACCTCAATGAAGTATTGTATAAGTAATTACTGTGAAGTGTGTACTAAACTCGTGTGCGTTTTGTAATCCCACTAATTATTATAAATGTGAAAGTTTGGATGGATGGATGGATGTTTGTTACTCAATCATGCCAGAACGGTTGAACGGATCTGGATGAAATTTGGCACAGAGATAGATTATGGTCTGGAATAGCACATAGGCTTTTTATCCCGAAATCCCCACGGGAACAGGAACTACGCGGGTGAAACCACGAGGTGCGACTAGTTTTAAGTATGTATGAAACCATTTTACAATTTTTCATCTATTTCGTTGTTAACCCTCAAAGATTGAGCTGGTGTGGCAGAAGATTTAGCCGAAGATCTTAAGTGTCGCAAATATGCAGGTCTCGACAGAGCCTACGCAGGCCCGCCCAATAATAGTTCCTATAATTCATTAGTCTTTTTTTAAATTCTTTATAAGGGCTTTGTCGCACATGCGATTATGACGCCCTGGTGAGTTTAACAGGAAAACAAAATCAAAACTTAAAAACTAAAAGAAAATAAACCTAATTAGGTACCTAACATTAACCAACTTTTGTGGGGGTCCTAGCTCCTACTGGGTCCTTAGCAGGGTTCTCCTCCGCGTTCCGGGGGTCCTAGCTCCTACTGGGTCCTAGTAGGGTTCTCCTCCACGTTCCTTGAGTGAAACAATTAATGGACTGTATTACTTAGTTTTATTTACTTATAAGATTAGCTGACTACTGTTACTACTGTGTGTGTCACTGACGTCACGGACGTTGATACGTAGACATACGCTAGTCCATTTTATTTTAAAAAATATTCGAACACGAGTGCTTATAAGTTGAAAGTGGCAAAAAGTTGTGCGTCACCTACGAGTCCCCCTGGGTGAGTGTGCGCCAGTCGCTCAGTGTCTGTATACGACTATAAAACTGAGTTTTATAGAACACTATCACAGATTGTTTTTTACATCTCGGGGGTAGTCGTAAGAATTCCAAGCCATAGACACGCAGATTTGGGCGTTCACTTAGAGCTAAGAAGCCATTATCGATCTTCGCAGCGCCATCTATTGTTGAGTACCGGAATCTAGGTGCTGCCATCTGTGTCAAGTTTGGTGTACTACATTATCAGCCTAATAACTAGAACCCTAAACCCAAGATGGGCAAATCGTGTGGAGCATGCGGCAAATTTTTATCACCAGTAGATAGCGCTACTTGTAGCATTTGCGCCGCTATTTACCACAAAGCTTGCGTGTCGATTCGGGGCTCCGTGACTTCCGGGTGGGCTTGCCCTGGCTGCAAAGCGAAACAGAAGAGAGGCGATAATAGCGAAACCCCCGTTAAAAACGTATCTGAGGGTTCTTCTACTTCTGCGCAGGCGACATCTCGGGCAGCCCCGGTCTTAGACGCCGAGATGCAGGAAATGCGTCGTGAACTCGCCGAATATATGGAGGAGTTACGTACTTATCGTCGGGAGATGGCGGATTTTCGTAGCGCGGTTGCGGCCATAAATGAGAGGCTGGACGGTTTTGATACGCGCCTTGAGACAATTGAGCAGAGGAAGCCGACGTCTGCAGCGATCGAGGTGGTTGAACTCGAAAAAACCGTGGTCCAGCTCAAGAACGAGTTGAATGATAGGGACCAGGAGGCGCTTTCTTCAGACCTCGACATTGGACATCTGCCCGAAATGAAGGGGGAAAACATCCTGCACACCGTTATTCATGTGGCGGCAAAGCTGGGAGTCACTCTCGAGGAACGCGACATCGTCTTCACCGAGCGAGTTGGCGTTGCTGATCGTGTAGGCGAGGAGAAGCGCGCGCGCCGAGTCGTCGTGCGTCTGGCGCGCCGTCAGTTACGGGATGACCTGCTGAGCGCGGCCCGAGTGCGCCGCACTCTTACCACCACGCAGCTCGACCTAGTGGCGCCACCGCAGCGGATCTACCTCAACGAGCGTCTGACCCGGTACAACCGGCTGCTCTTCCACCGAGTCCGAGAAGAGTGCCGCAAGCAGCAGTGGAGGTACTCCTGGACGAAGAGGGGCCGCATATATGTTCGGGAGGCAGACGGGAAGCCAGCCTACCCGATTCGCTCGGATGCAGATCTAATTAGGGTTTTTAAGATTGACACTGTTTGAATTGTTCTTGGATAAGTTCTCGTTGTCATGTTTCAAGTTTTTTGTAATTTTGTTTTATCGTGTTAGTTTTAAATTTGTTTTGATATGTTTAGTTCAAATAAGCTACGGGCGGCTTGTTGATGATTTCAAACACAGAGAAACTAAAATTTTATATATATTTGATTTTATTTGCAAACAAATCTGTTTAACGTACACTATTTACAAAATATGTTCTGCCAATTTTACATTAATTATATTTTATACATTTTACAAATTATACATTATTGCTATAAATAAATTATTTTACAGTGCTACTTATTCTACACATCAATATTTACGTTTTTATTTGGATAAAAGTATTTTTAAATGGTATCTATTTTTAGCTACATGCGTTAATATCTATGTAATTTGCTGTCTCGTTTTTATGATTCTCATAATCTTGTTTTTGGTCGACTAAGGATTGGTTTGTTTAATGCAGGTTCCTTAGGCACCAATCACGACAATCTTACTGCTTCTATTATAAGGCACGACTTAGATGTTCTAGCTATAAACGAGACTTGGCTTAGAGCGGGAGAGGAGAGTCGTGCCCCAGTTGTGGCGGGATACCGACTGCGTCACATTCCGCGGCCGCGCGGCGTGCGCTCACGTGGCGGTGGGGTGGGTTTTTACATTAAACGCGGTGTAGCCGCGCGTACCTGGCGGCATCCAGTAGACCCATTGCATGCGTCGGTTGAACAAATGTGGCTTACCATGACCCTCAACGGCAGGAAACTCGCAATCGGCACGGCCTACAGGCCACCTTGGTTGGACGTAGATCTATTTTTTGATGCAGTTACGGACACGGTAAATTCTCTTCCCAGCTGTGAAAGCGTAATTTTGCTGGGTGATTTCAACATTAACTTGCTAAATTTAAATGAAGTTAAAACCACAAAACTTGTATCATTTCTTTCTTGTCTAAATTTTTCACAATTAGTCACATCACCGACGCATTTTACTCAAACTTCTCAGTCTTTGATTGATGTAGTCTGCACTGATCTAAGAGCCAAAAGCGTTGCAGTAGAGCCGATAGGCTCTTTATATGGACACTCTCTCGTTTTTTGCGAGTTTAATCTAAGACGCTCCAAAGTCAAACCCTATACTGTTTTTTATAGACCCATAAAGCATATTAATTTAGAAAATTTTAACATTAGCCTCCGAAATATCAGATGGGACCTTATTTCGACGCTTGGTAGCGTTAACGAAATGGTTAACGCATTTACGCAAAGTGTCGTGACACTTTTTGACGTGCACTCACCAGTGACCTCAGTCGTTGTTAAACCTCACTCTTACCCTTGGATCACTGACATCATCAAACTAATGATGAGGCTTCGTGACGAGGCTCTGGCGGAGTATCATAAAACTAAGCTCGACTCAAAGAGAGAATATTATAAAAGCCTTAAATCAACAGTGAATCAGGCCCTTTTCCACGAAAAAACCGCTTATGTTAATAAAAATATAAATAATAAAATACATGATCCAAAACTTCTTTGGAAAAATATCAAAAGCACAATTTTTCCTAAACATACCTCTGAGCTTCCTCCACATTTAAATGACCCTAACGTTATTAACGCACACTTTTTAGACGTTCCAGGTGCTTCTGATGTAAATATCTCGCACCTTACATATTTTGAGTATCACACTTTTGGTGAAGCGGTCTTTCAATTGCAGCCTGTTAGTCTGGACAGAATAGGTAAAATTATTTACAGTTTAAAATCGAATGCTGAAGGTAGTGATCACATAACGCTAACCATGCTCATGTTAACACTGCCTGAAACGCTTGATGTAGTAGCATGTATCGTTAATACCTCGGTAGAAACGTCAACTTTCCCGGATATGTGGAAGCTAGCAAGCGTACAGCCTTTGCCTAAAATAGCTAACCCCACTGAACCAAAAGATCTGCGCCCGATCAGTATTTTGCCGTGCTTGTCAAAAGTATTAGAGAAAGTGGTCCATAGTCAAGTAACGGAATACCTTGAACGTAACTGCATATTGCCTAAAGAACAGTCTGGTTTTAGAAGGGAACACAGCACAGTAACTGCACTGTTAGATGTAACAGATAATATTCTCTGCGCGCTAGATAAGGGCATGTGTACCTTGTTAGTTCTTTTGGATTTCTCTAGGGCATTCGACTCAATCAACACTAATCTTCTCTTGTCAAAATTACATTTTTATGGATTTGATAATAAATCGATTCTCTGGTTTCACAGCTATCTTAGTAATCGCCAACAGTACACTAAGCTCTCTCGCGAGGATGGTTCGACTTTGTCATCCGACATATTACCAGTCGAGACTGGAGTTCCTCAAGGATCCATTTTAGGCCCGCTATTATTCGTACTGTATTCGGCAGATATACAGCGGCATATAAAGCACTGTCAGTTCCATATTTACGCAGACGATACGCAGCTATATATATCGTGTAAGCCCTCGGATGTTGATGAGGCAATAAGGAAACTCAATAGTGATTTATGTAATATCGCACAGTGGTCTAAAAATAACAGTCTATTACTTAACCCTACAAAAACCAAATATATGGTCTTTGGCAGCAAACACCAACTAGCTAATTTCAGTCCAAGTGTTGATGTAGAGCTTATGGATGCATCTGTTGAACGCGTGTACGAAGCGCGTAACTTAGGTCTACTTATGGACTGCAATCTTCGGTTCGAAAAACATGTAGCTGACACAGTAGCCAACTGTTTTTACAGGCTGAAAGTCTTGTATAGAATGAGGCCGCATATTCAAATAGACCTACGAATACGTCTGATTGAGTCACTCATACTATCCAAGTTGAATTACTCTGATACAGTCATTAGTCCTAGATTGCTTGCTAGAACGCAAAAGTTGATTCAGCGAGTACAAAATGCCTGTGCTCGTTTTTGTTTTGATATACCGTTGAGAGGTCATGTTACACCGTTTTTGAATCAACATGGCATTATGAAAATGAGGCATCGTAGAAAATTTCATTTAGCTTGTTTGCTCTTTGGTGTCGTCAACTACCAAGTACCCTCATATCTCTATGAGAAACTTTCATGGATAGGCAGCACCAGATCGTGCGGACTCCGACAGAGCGCCAAACAGCTCTCGATGCAGCGTCATAGTTCGGCCTCCTTTCGAGGCAGTTTCCGCTACGCTGCATCGCGGTGCTGGAATAATATTCCCCCACCAATAAGGAACCTGCAAAGTTTTTATGGTTTTAAAGTCAAACTACGCAATTTTATTTTTGAAGGTCAAAAAAAACAAGAGAGTCATAAAAATGATATGAGTATCATATAACGCTATGTACAATTTATTATTACTTACACTATATTTAATTTTTACCAATATATAAAAAGCAAACCATGCTTTATTATTTGTGTGTTTTGTTTCAATGTAATTTCTATGAAGGCCTGGCTGCCGGTTAAAATTTTTTTGATTAGTTTATTGGCAGAAACGTGTACCTACTAATTTTCTGTCTTGTTTGTATGTGTGTACTTACCTACATGGAATTTGCCCTGTCAGAAGAAATCACTTATATTCGTATTTCAGCGTCTCATCGTATTTCATAAAATGTGTTTATAAATGTCACCTGTAAAAGTAAATAACTACACAGACTGTTGTGAATGCTAGATGCCCGTATAGTTATCATCTGTTGTATCTATTTGTCAATCGTTGCCGTAGGTTATTTATCGTTATATTTTTGATTGTGTTGTGTATAATATATGTGTTATCTTCCGTGACGTCACCAAACGGCTCTGTCGGAAGACCAGCGTTGGTTGTAAAGTGTTTACAACTAACCCATGCTGAGACAGGGACCGTTTTGTGACTCTTATCGACAGTAGTTTTGTCTTATCGACAGTAGTTTTGTCTTTAAATTATGTCTGTACCTATATGTTGATGGAGTTACAAATAAATATTATTCTATTCTATTCTATTCATTACAAGTTTGTACAACGTTCTAGCTGTGTCCGAGACTCAGCTAGAACGCTGTTGCAGTGACCTATAATATCCCTATAACTAAATAATATAAATAATAATGCTGGACAATTCACACAGCATTATCCAGCCCCAAGCTAAGCAGAGCTTGTGTTATGGGTACTAGATAACTGATATACATAATATAATACAATACATAGATAGATATTTTTATTATACATAGAAAAACGACCAGAACACCCTGAACAAATGCCTGCAGATCGTACACACATTTGTCCCGAGGCGGGAATCGAACCCGCAACCTCCTGCGTCGCAGGCAGACCTTCGCCCACCGCGCCACACAGGTCGTCAAATGACAAAATACAAAATACTATTGTCTTCATGAAACACACATTGCTCGTGGTATACATTTATTTTAATAAAACACTGTTTTAACCGGATTGATCGCGTATATTTTATATTTTGTTTATAACCTGACGTTTCGGAGGCTTTTCAGCTTCCATGGTCACAGGCAGACTGAGGTGACATTTGTCTCTACAAGTAATTTGAATTTTGCATATCTACCGTCAATTATACAACTTTAATTATAACGTTCCGTATGTACGCAGTAATCACTAACAGTGTCTTGATGGGTTTTAGCTATGGATTGCTGGGTGTGGGACCTGACTCGATGTAGAACTGGATATACGCGATCAATCCGGTTAAAACAATGTTTTATTCAAAATTCAAAATTCAAAGTGCTTTATTTCCTTTAGACCTTACAGGACTCTTGGACACGTCACAAAACTCAGATTACATAAGTAAAACTAGGAAATAAAGTGATCACTTTGATTTTTTGTCCACTTCAATCTTTTTAAGGTAAAGTAAAGAAGCGAACAAGAAACCTTTACCTTGTTAGAATGAGTATATATTATAAAGTAAATATTATGAGTTCTCGCAAAAATAACCTTAGAATATACTACATTTATCTTCTTAAAACATTCCTCCTATAAAAACAAAGCACATAAAGCTCAAAATTCGCAAACGAACCGAACTCAACCCCCTCGAGAAATTATTTGTGAACATAGTATTCCGAAAGAAATTGTATTTGTCGTTGTTAAGTTATTCTACGAATCCCCTACATTTATTATTACTGGCACTAGAACATTATTTACGAGTTTGTTGCCAGACAGAACTACAGTTTTATTGTTCACACTCTATTTACTTAATCGCAGTCGGTCTTTTAGTACAGAGGTTTTCTTTGGGTTTTTGTGGGTGTTTTATGTTTCGGTTATGGTCATCGATTAGCTGTAAAAGTTGATGGCGTTTTTGTTTTGATAGTGTGTTTTATCTAAACCTATATTTTATCGAGCTACGAAGGAAATTCTTTATAACCTTTTTGCGACGCAAATATTTATGGAAAATCTCGTAGTATACTAACCAAAAATATTAAAATATTTTCCGACTATCTCTTTTTTAGACTGAGAGGTTTAGCGTGTTTTCTCTTTCAGTGAAAATGAGTAGGTACCTATACCATTTTTATTCGATAGTAGTGGCTTTACGTTTACAGTATTAAAACTGCTCACCTCTCTAACAGGTTTACATCGTGGGCCACGCTGCACCCGGGTCCGACTCGCGACATCCGTACGACACATCATCGGATGCGAATGCGAAGTTTCTTCGCACGGTGCGACGGCATGCTCGGATCATTGCCGGACAGTTCTTTGGACATCTGCATGCGGATACTTTCCGCGTCATTTATGATAACGGTGAGGATATAGAGATATTGTAGGTGCAAGACCATCCTAGTCAAACAAACTCGCTACGTAACGTGACGTGACGTAACGGGAACCATTCATCCTATCGTGTACCCCCATCCTATCGTGTATCCTGTGTCATATCAGTAGGAACACCATAGCCCTCCCCCCCCACTTCCGGGCATTTGGCATTTAGAATGCGAAACTATTACATACATATTTGATTGCATCGCTGGATTGCATCTACATTGAAAATAATGAAAATTTAAATTTTTAAATTTTTGTCCCAAGAAACAAGAGACTACATTAGTCTCTTGTTTCTTGGGACAAAAATAGAAGTAGAATGCAAAGTGAAATTCTAACCCGACTGGGCTATTCGATTTCATATAATGATGTAGGATAGAGATCGGCAAAGCACAATTTTCCTTACCATTGGCTTATTAGTTTAAAAATGTTGTGCAGTAGGTAAGTTTTTTTTCAACGCATGCACGAGAACCTTTGGTATTAGAAGTGGCGAGAAAGGACACGAAAAAATACTAAGACACAAAATACGCTGCCAGTATTTTTTTTACTTTCCTAACATACCTAATGCGAACTGCAACAGGCAGTTTGCATTATGTTTTAGGAGTAGAAATTGACTGGAAGAAGGCGTTGGCAAAATGGCTTTTCTAAAAAAAGTGTGTTGTTTTCAGACCGGCCGGTGTCATGGGCGTTTTTAGCACCGTCTGTGAGTCCACATCGCGACCCTGCTGGCTCCTCCAACCCAGGTCTTAGGCTTTACAAGTTCGACACTAATACTGGAAAAGTAAGTATTTTTATACATGCCTTGTGTTTAAGCAAGATTTAAACCACATAGGCCTTGTTTGATTTAAAAAAAATTGTTATGATAGTAAGTAAATTTATTTTTATGTCAATTCAAAATTACGACTGTACTTGCTTGTCCACTTTTCGGTTTAGACTGAAATTTTAAATCGAAAAAATTACACTTTCCGAGAAACCATCTCGTTCGAAGCTTATTTATGTTACGCTATGAAACACACAATAAATTATTTAACATACACGTTAGAAATACTGGTTCCTCAGTTTTTTTTTTGCGTCCACCAGAAACTATTGTTTTGGCATCCAAAAAAACATTCACACATATAAAAAAGCTATGAAGAGGTAATTTCCTGTTTTGGTAGGTATGTCTAATAAATATACATAGGAGAAAAGATAACACGAAGTACAAAAAAGTAATTTTCAACCAATTGACACAAAAAACGCTCCTTTTCTTTTGTAACCTTCCTCGAATTGAAACCCTTGAACTTTCCAAGCGAATAAATTTTTCAATCAGTGGTGAGTTGTAAGGGGTCGTCATTCTAGCGATAAACCAAAAATAATAAATATTAAGTGAAAATTTTTAAGTGTAATCTTTAATGTTTCATAGAATGGTTTTAACTGAAACTGTCCATATTTTGTAAAAATCGTAGAACTCAGATATACAACTCGGTAGATACATCATATTTTATAGGATTTTTTGTTGTCAACCTGGGTCTCATCAAGAGAACAAGTGAATTTGTGTCTTCTAGACCTTCGTGATACGTATTCGGCAACATAGTCACTAGCCATCAGGTGAAATAGTCCAGAATTTCCTTGATTATCCATAACTCGGTTGTTGTAAGCGAATGGCGTTTACTTACCCGCTTGCCAAACTTGGCGATTATGACAGACATCATCAGACAGACAAGTTTTTGCGGCCTATATCCAGCACTGTCTTTCGGCTCAGATGCATGATATATTTATTTATTCATAAACATTTCACAGGTATTAGACTACACACAATACTACCTAGACCTGGCAGCTGCTAACCGTAATGTCGGCGCTCCGGAATGGTCGGCGGAATACAACCTGACGCAATACTACAACCTGCATGAAGTATCTGCCACTTCTCTGCACAACCTGGCTGACAAGCTGAGGATAGGCTCGCCGCATGAAACAACGATATTCAACAAGTAAAGAACTTAACTAGAATTTATAATTTACTAGCAGCGCCTCGCGGTTTCACCCGCGTAGTTCCCGTTCCCGTGGGAATTTCGGGATAAAAAGTAGCCTATGTCCTATTCCAGACTATAATCTATCTCTGTGCCAAATTTCATTCAGATCCGTTCAGCCGTTCTGGCGTGATAAAGGAACAAACATCCATCCATCTATCTATCTATCCATCCATCCATCCATCTAAACTTTCACGTTTATAATATTAGTGAGATAGTGAGATTAGCATTAGATTCAGGCAATGCTATTCTTGAAATCACTCTACCAGATCGAATCAGAAATGAGGAGATCCACAGAAGGACCATGATAACCGGAATAGCTCTCAGAATTGCGAAACTCATGTGGTAGTGGGTAGGGCAGATCGCAGAACTGATGAGCGTTGGGGTCATAAGACTCTCGACCGGTGACCACGTACCCGTGGCACAACGTGAGCAAGCAGACCCTCACAATGTGAACCGATGACGTGGTCAATGTCATAATCTGTTTTCATTCATCAGACCACTCTAAGGCCCGTATTATGAAAGCTTCCCCAAGCATTACTTAAGCAGTCATTACGTGATCTCTACTCAAGTAATGCTTGGTAACCGTTCAATAATATGTCTAAGCAGTTACTCGAAGGCGTGGACGGAGGAAATCCGCTCTTGACGGCTACTTGAGTGAGTGTAGATTTTGACATGAGCTCCCAAGCATTGTACCAATATTAATTATAAAACCAAAACTGAAGAAAGCTACTTCTCACGAGAACGAATCGTAAAATACGGTGTCCCCCAAGGGAGTGTGCTAGGACCTCTACTTTTTATTATTTATATTAATGACCTACCTAAAGCCACCACCCACCCAATATCACTATTCGCTGATGATAGCACGGTTACTGTAGCTTGTAAGAACACTGACACTTATAAAAATGACATAAATATAGCTTTGACATCAATTATAGACTGGTTAAATAATAATAATCTTAAAATTAACATAAACAAGACAAAGATCATACATTTTAGACAACGCGACAATGCAGCTGCAAAAACAATTAACATTAATTACAACAATAATGAAATCGAAGAGGTGGATAATACAAAATTTCTGGGGGTAAATATTGATAAGAAACTAAATTGGAAATCACACATAGAAGCTCTTTGTAAAAAAATCAACAGCTCGGCATATGTCTTATACAAATTAGCACCAATAGTGGATATAGATACGCTACTAATTGCGTATCATGGTATAATTGCCTCTAATATTAGATATGCAATATTGTTCTGGGGGAATTCGACAGATGTTTTAAAAGTATTCAAATATCAGAAGCGCTGCATTAGAACCATGTTCCATCTTAAAGTAACCGACTCATGTAAACCGTTTTTCCTTAAGTATAAAATTTTGACTCTACCATCACTGTATATTTTAGAGACAGCTATGTTTGTTAGGAATAATCGAAATCTTTTCGGCCGACCTTCAGATTTCGTTGTCCGCAATAGGCGTGACAACAATAAAGTCTGTCATATAAATAGAAAAACCGAAATGATGAACAAGAGTATCTTTGCTATGGCACCCTCCATATATAATAAATTACCACAATCTCTAAGAGTAATGCCGAATATGGAGTTTCAGAGAAAGTTAAAAATAATTCTTTTGAGTAAATGTTATTATGCTATAAATGAATTTTTAACTGACAAAGATTTTTCTGCTTCATGACCATCGTTATTTTTGTTTTGTTTAATTTGCTTTTATCTAACATTACTTTCAATTTCAGTTTTATTTTCTTCATTGTATAATTTTATTTAGTTTTTTTATTATCTGTACACAGACATTGCACACCGTAAAGGTAGGAATACATTGACTCACATATATATGACAACACCTGTACCTACATGTATTTCATGCAATAAACAATACTTTACTTTACTTTACTTTACTTTATTGTTTGAAAATTAGTATTCACTCAAAACTAGACATAAGCATCACCCAAGCAGAGCTCGATGACTGAGCATGCTTTCATAATACGGGCCTAAGACTTAGGCCTCTCCTACTTAGCTCTCTATCTTCAACTTGTACCCAACATCTGCCAGCAGCCTTTTGAAGGTCGTCATCTAACCTACCCGGAGTCGATCCATTCATGCTCACGTCTTCTCAATGGGAACTGGTTCCATCTAATTTACCCTATGATAATGGACCCACCCAGGACTGAGATTTCGATTGACTGAAAATTGAGCTCCTCAACAGTAAAGTTTCTACATTATATTTTCTTGTTCAGGTACCTGCGAGCCTACACCGTGAAACACGACAACACAGATTCCTGCGACGGTGCATGCGCGCACCAACACTTCTGCGCCATAACCTGCGTCGAACACGTAGCATACAGACAATGCGTCGAGGCCGCCGCTAGCGCTCTAGCCGCAGCCGGCAAATCCGCTCCTCTCATCGCTCCTCTCATGACCATACTGACCCTAGTAGCTCTAGTCCTTGTTTTTATATAGTTTTGCTCGCGTGTTTATATTTTTAAAGAGTCGTCGCACGCAATGATTTTTAACGTTTAAATTGGTGGTTGAGTAAAGTTAGGTTCGGTTGGTAAAAATTTGGTAAAATAGGTGTGCTACATTATAAACAGTTAAATGTTAGACTTATTCAACATTATTTTTTTGGTGCGGCCTTTTTGGTTTTTAATGTGAACTTTAAAACTGTTGTAAATGCTTTGTATAAAGTATCTACCGTACATAAGTAAAATATAGTGTTAGAGCTCGGGTGACATTATGTGATAATATGGCTTGGTATAATGTGAAACGGAAGTCACGAGATTAGTAAAGGTTATTTTTGTGTCTTCTACTTTAGATAGCGTGTATGATATTTAGCGAATCTTTCATTCAGATTAACATGGCGTACGATATAAGTACAATTGAAAAATTACGAAAATTTATTGTTATTAAAATTGTAAGTAGTGTTTGTGATTTAATTTTGATATCTATTTGAATATTTCTTTAATTTATTTAAAACTTATTATTTGTAATCAATTGTGTACTTTACAAAGTAATGTATCTTAATTATACTAATATGTGAAGCTAAAACGTCGTTATATTTAGAAAATTATTATTGACATCTAGAAAATTGTAAATATTTATAGCATAATTTAAATTGAATACTAAGTTTTGATTACATTTTATAAAAATGTAAAATAATTGTTTTTTAATTAAGTTTTGTAATTTACAATAAACTATTTAACCCTAAACCTCGACCGGTTTTTTGCGTTAAATACATAATATTCTTTATGTAACTCGTGTGCTTTTTAATTTGAATCTTAGACAATTTTGAGGCTAATAACATGTATGTAAAATATTCATTGTAATTCAAATTGTATTGTAAAGGAGGAACAACTAGCATATAAGATCCTTATTATTGTTATTCACAATGAAGTAGTTATTTTTTAATTTATTTAAAACTTGTTCTCTATTTAAAACCGACATAAATAAATTGTTAGTTTAAATGTTAAAGCTAAGTACCTTTTCATTACAGCGTAGCATTTTGATTATATAATTTAACGAATTAATGTTCCCGTAATGTATTGTAATTTTCAATTAATTTTAATTATAAAACTATAATGAATTTGCTTTTCATTTTACCCTTTTAACAACTTCCGATTCCTTCCTTCCGAAGGATAATTTACAGTTTCATTTCACTATAAAAGCGGATTTATTGTCCATTTCACAAAAACATTTTTCAGATAAAGTACGACCTTTATAAACATAAAAATGTAAATCTAATAAATTATCCTCCGAAGAAAAAAACAATTACCGCAACTTACTCTTCCGCAAAACAACCTTTTCCCTAATTGGAAAATAAACAATCAGTTCGGAATCCCTGAATACCGTGAACGTGACGCTGCCGAATCTCAGCAGCTTTGCCGTTTTGTGGCAACATTGCCAGACGCACTAAGCAGAGCATAGAATGAATTATAGTTAGTATAGCAATAATCCCGTTCGGTTGCTACGGACACGTAGTTATTGACATGAACTGCATAGGTAGTGATTTAGGGTTTAATTAATAATTACCTAATATTCCAAACAGCAGGCTAACTCTTGACACTCGATTCGAATCGTAATTTGAAATTGGAATCGAAATCGTGCCATTTGGTAGGTACTCTTGACCGCGCAACTAGCGCACGATTGGAATCGAAATTGGTGGAATTTTATGGAACTAAATGAAATTCATAGTTCATATGGTAGTCGTGGGTTTATCTGTCTTTGAAACCAAAATAAGCTCTCGTTTCTGGTAAATGATTTACACAATCCAATCTACACAAGTGATTTAGGTTACAATATCGATTTACTTTCTCGTCAAATTTACAATAGAATACATATTTACAGTAGGTACCAATTATTTATTCTATACGACTGATTCCTTTCTGATAGTTCTTTCGACAATTGTGTTTGTGAACCATAATAAAGTAGAGGTAAATAAATAAAATCGGCCAAGTGGGAGTCGGACTCGCGCACGAAGGGTTCTGTACCATTATCTATAAAAACTGCAAAAAAAAAACTACGTTTGTTGTATGTATATGATATATTTGTTTGATTTAAATTTAATTCTTTATTTTTAAAGTGAAAATGGAACTAAATATTCTGTGAATATACGTCTACCTGTTGCCGTTATCAATATCGAGCAAGACCGAGCAAAAAAGTCACGTTTGTGGTATGGGAGCCCCATCAATATTTATTTCATTCTATTATTAGTCTATTGTTGTTATAGCGGCAACAAAAATACATCATCTGTGAAATTTCAACTGTCTAACTATCACGGTTCATGAGACACAGCCTGGTGACAGACGGACAGACAAACAGACAGAGACGGACGGACGGCGGAGTTTTAGTAATAGGGTCCCGTTTTACCCTTTGGTTACGGAACCCTAAAAACTGAAGGTAAACTTGGTTAAAGCAGTATTTCATTGTAATTATGTGGGTGGTTATACCTGATACGATCTACGGTCAGTTGAAGTAGCGTGAATAGAAACATGTTACTGATTCACTGGTTGTACCTCTACATTGTTTATTTATGACCATAAATGCCAGTAAAGTTCATGCGAACGAGGTATTTTATTAGTTAACGGTGATTTTAACTTGGTTTGGAATACGTTGGTAGTTATAAAGCGTAGGTTTTGCTGCTGTTTTTGTTTGAATTGCATGAGTATTTTCTACCAAGTTCTGGAAAATACCTGTGTATTTGTTTTGAAATGGGTGATATTGGAATCCGATGGGTGGGGGGGGTTGTCCGGGGTGTCATGGAAGCTGAAAAACCTCCGAAACGTCAGGTTATAAACCAAATACAAATATACACGATCAATCCGGTTAAAACAGTGTTTTATGATGGTTTTTAGTTATTTTTCCTATTTTTTATTTGCTAAACAAGCTTTATTATGATTAGTTAAAAAATACAGTTAATTTTTAGGAAATTATAAAAAATTATGTTGGACTCGTTGGACGGATCCATTCACACAGCATTATCTAGCCCCAAGCTAAGCAGAGCTTGTGTTATGGGTACCTACTAATTAATTATACCTACATAGAACAAATACCTGCAGATCGTAAGATCTAAATAAATATTTGTCCCAAAGCGGGATTCGAAACCGCAACCTCCTGCGTCGCAGGCGAACCACATAGATTGTCCGGCGGAATAACCGGCTTAACATTTGCGTACGGCAAATAAATTGGGAACTCTATCTAGTTAAACTTCTATTAACTTATTATAAGCTTGACTACAACAGTATTGGAAAACAGAGTCATGTCATAGCAAATCAGAAGTTGAACGCAAAATATCACAATGCCTGCCCCACTTAGTTACACTTAGGCCATGACAGGATGTAGTCTATATGATAATACAGATAGGGCACCAGGGCAGCAGACATATTGGGATGGTGAGTTTATGCTCATCTGAACTTACGTAGAACGGAATGTGTTTGCTGATTTTATAGCTGTGATGGTGTAGGGCAAGGCGTTACTTTTGATCAGCGATGTATTGAATGTTATTAGAACATGTTTATTCACTGGTAAGTGGTAGCCCAGAGGTACGGGGTTAGGCTGATGTTTACACAATATTTCTCCTGTGTGTTTTCGTCTTCTTTTTAACATTTACTAGAAAAGTTCATTCTTTATTTTTAAGGCACCTATGACGTAACGAACCCATACATACCTCAACAAAAACATGTAAGATAAATAATAGAATCAGGCGTTACTTTGCGGAAATCCATTGCAAAATATAAGGATGAAAATATTTAGTAACAATTCCGCGAGTTCTAACAAAATGTAGTCCGCGTTGTAGAAGAAAAACGACGCCAACTACAAAATGAAAAAAATACCTATCAAAGCAAGACGTCAAAAGCTAGTTTCGTCTCTCCACGAGACATCATCAGGACACCACAATAATAACGCGGACTACATTTTGAAAGAACTTAATCGGAGAAGATTTTTTTCGCGGAATTGTTACTAAATATTTTCATCCTTATATCTTAAAAACCTGAAATTAACATAATCAAATAAGTTTTACCATGTTAATCAGACATGAAACTCACATTCAAGCATAGCCGCATTATCAAAGTTTCTAACAAACTTCGAACGAGACTCGACAGCTTACATTTTAATACCAGGACCAAGATGCCTGGACTTGTTTCGTGGAACCCGTATCGACTTTTGTGCTTTGCATAAATTTCCATGACAAGATATTAAACCAGCGTCTACTCTTGTTTATGTGAAAACCTATACCCCTTTAGGAACTTACTCTCGAAATATACCTTTAATAAATTTCAAGGAATTACCTTGTTCCTACAGGAGTTATATCAAGTTATTGTGTTCTACGAATGAAATACAATATTAAACACGCAAGGAATTTTATTCACCAAAAATAAATCATCTCTGATGTAACAGCCTTCGTATTAATTCCGAAATTCTATTATTTTCAATAAATAATTCTATTATTTTTAATAGAAGGTCTGTTCCAAAATAATAAATGATCATACTTCAATAAAATTAAATGCAGTATGGGTAGCCTTTCATTCAAAATAGGTGTGAATAAATCACAAATTGACTTTACGGTTGAAATTCCCCAGCATCACAAATACGAAGGACACCTGCCAAGTCCAATTTAGAATTTCATATCGACCAATCTGAAACTATCGTAATATCGTGAGGTGAACTGTAACGTCAGATCAGTTCAGTAAATAAACGTCAGTATAAACGGTTTAGTTTAGCAAATAGAGACCCAATGTTTGCCTGAGTGAATTGGTAGTGGCTTTTGGGTGATCTTTAGTTTGTCTTTCGTGGCGTAGAACTTGCTATGAGAAGTGTAGTAAAAGCTTCGGGGTTGAGAAACGTTGCGTTTGTCCCCAAAAAGGGTTATTTTATGTATTTTTTGGATGTTTTTTTGGAGGATTATTTGTTAGGGGTTAAATAGGACCCCTAACAAATAATCCTCTAAAAATTCGATACAGGGTGCGTATTTAATTAATTGGGCTGAATTCAGACAGCAATGGCAGCGGCCGCGCGACCTTTGTCTTGTAATTATATAAACTTTTAATAATTTGATACCAGTTTGACATTGAAAGCGCTCGCCATTCCGGTGTAAATTGATTCTTAAGGACTAATTTATTTGTAATCTATGCCAACATAAATTGTAGTATTTAAGGAAACTATTAAGAAACTCTGAAAAAAGGTGAGAAATGGCTTCTGTGAAAAAACCAGATAACCAACTGCATGTGAATTTGACTGTGCCATCCCCAAGTTTCAAAGGAAACACCTGTAATAAATTATTACCCTTTTCACCCGAATATAAATCACGACCATATTTGATCGCTTGGAAAAAATCGTAAGCGTTGACAACATCCTTTGGCTTTTTCCGTATTGATATTTCAGATTAACTTCGATTTAAATACCTATTCGGGTCATATTTTTAAAGGACATAACGGTATCCTATTTTATAATTTGGCGTGTTTTATCGACCGACTGACTAAACTTCGACTAATTTTCGACTGACTTACAAATTTAGGAGTTTAGGAATTTAAAGTCAGTCGATAGCGTGATGGAAATTGAAAATTAAAAAATTAACAAAAAAAATCAAGTAGCGACATCTAGTTAAAATTCGAGTTTGATGAGATGATGATGAATTGATGACGCATGGATGAAACGACGAATAACGAAACCTCTTGCTTACGCCCGCTGCCATGGAAATCAATTGCTACGAGTAATGTGAAAATGATCATGTGATGATGCTTGAGATACGTTTTATGGCGCACATATAAATTCTTCGAGGATCATACTTTTATGAGACCACTTCAATCCACCTTTATACAACAAGGAAATAATTATCAAAACTTATTGAGAAATGGCAAGGATACCACTCAAATTGTTGTAGTTAATTGTGATTTAAATAAAGAATTTTCTAATGAATTATGTTGTTTTTTAAAATTGACGGGATGAATACTAAGCTCTCTAAGCTAAAATTTTTTTACGAGACCAATTCTGGATTTGTTATCAATACCTAGCCAGAGAAATTTTTGAATGAGTCGATAATTGAAAAAGAAATCGATCAACATACATAAAAAGAAATACGTATAGCCGAACATACAGCCTCCTCCTGAAGTCGGTAAAAATCTAACGAGCCGTGGGTATTGGAAATTGAAAGAAATTAATTTTGATGGTTTTTCCTCAGCAGAAATTAGCATTGTAAGTATCTATGTAATGTATTTTATTATAGATTGTCCAGCATTATTTACTTATTATTATTATTCATATGTTTTTATGTATTACGCATAGGTAAAAAAAACTTATTATAATGTTTCAGGGTTTATCGAAGTTGTACTTATGCAACGGCGGACCAGGCGTGGTGTGATTGAGTTTTGCCTTGAATTTTTAAATTTCATTTTATGAGTAGTTTAATTTATGTCGAATGCTTGAAAATGCCCCTGGCGGAATAAAAATAGTCTATAGATCAGCTTAGTTGCACAGAAAGTGTATATTTATGGATTACACATACTAAAATAACAGATACCTACATATCAAGCTACAATGTTACAAATTCGTAATTGTGTTCAAATCTGCAGGGAGCTTACCTACGGAGCATAATAAAATAGAATGCAATCTGCATAGAACATCACAAATAATCGTCTAATTCTATGCGATGATTCCTCTGGGTCTTGAGCTACTCAGATGGAGTCCATAAGTTTCTCTAATAATTTCATTGTCCATGACTCGTGCACACAGGTAGAGCTCGTCTATCCAGCAGCGGCGTACCTACACTACATTTGCCGAGTCGCGGTCTCCACTCAAGAACACGTTTACCCCAGCGGTTATCTGTTCTTCACGAGATATAGCCGGCCTACTGCCACTTCAGTTTGCTAATTCTTAGCGCTATGTCGATGACTTTGGTTCTCTGTCGGATGTACTCGTTACGAATCAGCACAATATTACTAAATAAATAAAAGTAATAAATAATACATGACATTAGAATTCCATTTTAAATTGAAAACTCCTCTAATCTGAATTGAAAACTTTTTCATGACCAACGAAACAAAGCTTAATGGATATGTGCTTTAGAAACTTCTAGAATAGACGAGCTTCAACAATGTGAGGTAGGATTAGTGTACTAACTGCAACTTGGAACGTACGACCAACGCTTGCTATACGTACTTGTGAAAATCTTCATGATCGAATGTTTTTGATTGAACCACAAGAAAACTTGCAGAAGTGCTTATAGTAGACTCGGGTTCGGTTGTGCAATTTTTTTTATTGATCATCCATAATTGTGTTAGTATTCAAGTTAGCAGTACATACATAAGTGCAATGGTTAAACTATAACAGCAAGAAAAACAATTTAAAAAAAAAATGACACAATCGTCCTCAATCAAGGACATTTGTGACAGCGCCTGGTGTTGAAAGTGACAGGTTCAAAATACACATTAATGGGCTATAATCAACTTTATTGTACATTATAAAAAAATACAATAGTTTTTCTACTAATAACTTTATAAGGCTCTGTAGCATTTTTAATTATTTATAGGTTTCCTATTAATCAGCTAGCATTTATGAAACTTAATGTCATCATTAGATTAAAATACACATAAATGGTCTAGAATCACCTTTATGGTACGTAATAAATGTAATACAATCATTTATTGGTAAAACACGTAGGTAACAAAGTTACATTTTTGTATCACTTATAACGATAAAGGTTTGTAGCATTTTTAATTATTCCTCCACCGTCTTCCTTACACGTTATCTAGGGATTTAAAAGCAAAAAAAAAGTGTACTTAAGTCACAACTGTACCCAGAAAATATAGCTCAAACGTACATATTGCATATTGCCTATTGCATATATAAGGATTATTTATGTTATTATTTTTAAGTGCAATAAAGAATTCATTCATTCATTGATTAACTTACGTTCAAAGTAATCACTGCTCTTTAAGCATTCATTTTTCACTTTTTACGAGAAAAAACACTTATTACTTTATCTGTTCACATAACACAACAATGACATAAAGAAATCGTACAAAAAATCTTATTTTTCATCGAAAAATAGTAACGTTGTAGTTCGGAGAGGCACGCCGCCGCTCCTATCTCCCCTTGCACCCGCCCCGGTATTCTTTGTAGTCTCGTCAATACGACCACTGTCACGACCGTACCCCGGTACAACCGTACCGACTTGGTACGTTTGTGCCGGGGTACCCTATGTCACAAACGTTCCCTATACATACTATAGTTCTAGCCCGATCGGTGTTTATAACTTGGCCTGACTTAAACTTCGTGTGTGTAACTTGTAACGGTCTTGTTGTTAGTACCGACCGTACTTAGTACTTTCTGTTTATGTACCGTAAACAAAAACAGTGTTGCCTGATAGACTGATTTTGTCACATTTCTACATCGACCTATTATTGTACAAAAGCATTTGATAGTACCTGACCCTAATTTTCAACAAACTTCGTGGTCTGACTTATTTTATCAAATTTAATTTATCACTGTGTTAATAACTTAATATTTATTATTTATTGACTTTAATCACGACAACATAAGTATTTAATAGGCTGTTAAAACCTGAGAATTTTTAACCTGTGAATAATGTCATCCTTTACATATAACACCTTTCTACTAAATTCTACCTTGGTTTTTTTCCTTGTTTTAGCGTTTTTTTCGGGAATCTTATACTTACCAGGCAACACTGAGCAGGAGAATGTTTGCATAAGCTTGTAAGTTAGACTTGTAGTTGACTACACTTTGGTTACTCACTTGTTTACAAGACTCCGTGTGTCCAACTGTGTTTTCACATCGATGTTCGGACAGTGAGTTTTTTTTACTATAACAACATAGTAAAAAAAACTCACTGTCCGTACTTTAATCAAGCTGACTTCCCAAAAACAAACTGGTTATTTAAGGTTTGTTTAGTTTGGTTTGTTTTGAGGCTAGATATAGAGGCAGATCAGGCATTCAGGAGCTCTGTAAAACAGAACGGGCATTATATTTTTTAAATTTTTGTCAGGAACAGACCGACTGGATTTGACTGTTTGCAGTAAGCACAGAAAATTGCTTCAATTACAAATACTACTTCTAATTTTTATTTTTATTTTAATGTAATAATTTTCATTGTTAATAGAGAATACAGGAAATAGAATATTGCTAAGAACAGAGAGAAATGTGGTCAGCATGCGGTCAGCTATTTAAAGTCAGGTTTTTGTTTAAATCTGTCCCAGATTGGAAAACAAACGACCGCAGGTTGCTAATTGCAGCCTACCAGAAGGTTTAGGCAATTTGTCACGGTTGAGCGGATTGCGTGTGCTTCCTTATTTTTAAACGTTTACTTATCTCTTTATCATGACACACCCGGTACAGTCTTGGTAAGCTAATGTGCTTTTACGGAAAGCTGTTGAACGACAAAAAAATGGGTTATTATATCTATCCTACTTGTTTACTCGTTATCACCATTATATTTATTCAAGGTATTTTCGATCATCATCATCAGCCTAAATTAGTCCACAGCTGGACATGGGGCATGGGTATTTTCTATGTATATTAAGAAATATCTATGTAATGAGTAGGTATTGTATTATGTATATCAGTCATCTAGTACCTATAACACAAGCTCTGCTTAGCTTGGCTAGAACGTTTATGTCTCATGATCATAGAATACCTACCGACACAGAGTTTGATACCAAGTTAACCATTCTTAGAATCAACTCTTCGCTCTAATTCGATTATGCCCTGTTTTTTTATTTTGGCTATAATAATACCTAGTAAAATTTGACTTAAAATTACTGTAGTACCTATATTCTAAGGTTATTTTCGCGAGAACTCATAATAAAACACTGTTTTAACCGGATTGATCGCGTATATTTGTATTTGGTTTAGTTTCAGCTTCCATAGTCTGCCTGTGACCATGGCAGCTGAAAAGCCTCCGAAACGTCAGGTTACAAACAAAATACAAATATACGCGATCAATCCGGTTAAAACAGTGTTTTATTAAAATAACTGAATGAAGGAAAGACTAATGAATCAAACCTGTTTATGACTTAAACAAAAAGTATTTTTCTGAGTGTCCATTGTAAGCCCTTCAACTTTTGCTTCACAAAGAGCAAAAAACTGTAAGGATAATATAATTTAAAGTATAAAAACAGAATAAAATTTAATGGCTGAAGAAACGAAGGCGAGGCGTAGCTATTCATCAATCTTAATTCGCGGGGACAGTGGAGTCAAAAGAATATTTTTTACGGTTTCTTGTAAGGACATTTCATTATACTTTTTCTGTTCAGTGATAAAAAGGTACGAATTTATAAGAAAATTAAAGAATTTGAATTGGAGTGCGGCAAGTATCATTAATTTCCGATAAAATTATTCGCAAAAGTATTTATTTCAGACATTTTTTTTAAATTTTTAATCGTCATAATGTTTTTAGCCCAGTAGCAGCACTAGCGGCGTAAGGGGGGGGGCGGAGGGGCGGTCCGCCCCGGGTACCGAGCTCCAAGGGGTGCCACCTCGCCACCTCGGCGGGGCGCGCAGATGGCACTTCAAATCTGAATCCGAAGGGGTGACACCGAAAACTCACACGCAGACATATCAAAAAATTGCGGCTCGCTTCGCTCGCCGTTGTTTTTTATTATAATTGCAACATAAAAACTTGAATACGTTAAAATCGGGTGTAGAAAGGTTGCGAGATCGCTCAAACCGATAAGGCCATCTGCGCGCCCCGAGGGGTGCCGAGATGGCACCCCTCGGGGCGCGCAGATGGCACTTCAAATCTGAATCCGAAGGGGTGACACTGAAAACTCACACGCAGACATATAAAAAAATTGCGGCTCGCTTCGCTCGCCGTTGTTTTTTATTATGATTTTCATACTCTCCTTAACTTGTTTGTGATCACCCGAAAAAGTAACAAAAATTTCGGCGGCTCGCTACGCTCGCCGGTTTGTTTTTAGCTTTGTTGTAGATCGCCAAAAAAAAGATTTCGTCGTGGTCTTAGAATACTTGTATTTTTGCTAACCTCACCGAACTCCGAAATTACCTATTGTGGCTCGCTCCGCTAGCCGTAGTTATTGATAAACAAATTTTTAATAGGTCACCTTTAAATTCACATATTTAATATTAATAAGGTCACAATTAAGTCAATTATTAAGGTCACCTATGACAAACTTAGTTACTTTTCACCTAACATCCGAAAATCCACAAAAATATAGCGGCGGGTGCGGATAGTCAACCGAGGGGGGGGGGGGTGCTTGGTAGAAAAACGCCCCGGGTGCCAGCCCACGCTACGCCGCCACTGAGTAGCAGTAAGCTAATAAGTGTCAGAAACCTTCTTCTCCAGCGTACGTCCACGGTTGGACAAGCCTTACCTAGACTAGGGTTTTGCCATAATCACATCAAGGGCCCGTAGTCGCAGTGAACATTTTAATAATAGGTACAAAGACGGAAGCTGATGCCCTCTGATAGAGGTCAGAAATCTATTACAGATCGATTCAATCTTTGGTTCGTTTTAAACTAAGGATTCCGCGCGGTAATGTGTGACAGGCGTTACGCTCATCTCACTACCGTCTCATTACCGCGCGGAATTGAATTTGCGGAGCCGCAACTCGAGGTCCGCAACGTGTCCGCGACAGTTTCGCAACTGTCCCGCATCTCGTACAACGGACAACGTCATTGCGAAACTCTTGCGGCACCGCACCTACGGTACCGCGCGGTAGTATGAGAGCGCTCTCAGACTAGCTCCAATTGAGCTACAACTAGATTATTTGCTAGTCTGCAGTTAGCTCAAGGCAACAATGTAAGCTACCAGGATCTTTGGCTTTTATTTTAAATACAAGTTCTAATTAGCTTAAATTATTAATTTGTAATTTTCTTTGTCAGGACCTATTTAAAAAGGTAAGATTTACATAAACCCCGTAACACACTCTACCCTTTTCTTAGGTAGGTATATCTTCATCTCTTGGCGGTCTTCAGTCACGTTCACCTTCACCCTCTTCTATCAATATTTACCCATTAAATCAAGGCAAACAAACCACTTGTTCTCATGTTTCTGTTTGAATTATCGCTTCGCATCGCTTGGCTTGTTTTAAAGATTAGGAAGCGAGGATTATGTAGAATGTTCCACTCCATTTTGTAACCTTGTTGAACCACTACACTAGCTTGTAAGGTTTTTTTTGAGCCACCGGCGCTATAGTCCGTAAGAGGTCCCAAAGATTTTCGGTTGAACTGACTAGGGTTTCGTGGCTTAGTTGGTTAGAGCACACTCGTACTGAGGGTAAGGCGCGGGTTCGAGGCCCGCCGAAATCGAAATGTTTTGAGAACTTATTTCATTTCTTACACTAGCTTGGTTGCGGCTCCGCACGTGTTTTTCTTGGATACAAAGTAGCCTTCATGTTATTCCAGACCAAAACCAGCTAGCTGCTGCTCGCGGCTTCGCACGCGTTGGTTAAGGTTATTTCCCATGGGAACTGATTTATGGCATAAAAAAGTACGGAACCCTAAAAAACAAAGATTGATTAGGTATTTTTTTGTAAAAAAAATATAGATTTTTGGTAACTAAAAACCGATATTAGAAACAAATTAGAACTAGTATTTCAGTTGAAACATTTGAGCTAACTGCAGACTGTTACATACAATCTACAGAAAGCTTCACTGATCCATATCAATACCAGTCGGAAACGTTCGCAAGACGCTGGCTTCATTGCCCCGCTGTTTACCAATGCTGATGCGCTGTGCCAGCTCTCAGGTCACGCGTCGCTTCGACAAGATGCTCTGATATCTTTTTAAAAACCCGGATAGCCTCCTCTATTAGATATTGATTTGTGTGGATGAGAGTGACATAAAACCGAAGAGAAAAAGTTTATAGATTCCAAGAAAGGTTTGGCCTAAACAGTCTTTGAATGATTTGCCTACACTTAAATTCGTATATTTTCTCTTAGTAGAACAACGAATCGTAGGTAAAAACCGTCCCCAAAAAGCTCTACCGCTCTCTACTTAGATATTTAGGATGGTCACATTAATGACTCCGAACGAGTAGCCGTATCATTGGATAGACCGACATTTTAACCAAGTTTCGACAGCTCGACCCGAATATTCGGGACTAATTTCGAATACACCCTAAACTTACCCGTTAACCGTAAAAGTTTTCTAATCGGAAAAAGTTACGGTAACTTTAGTGAGGCACCGTTAACAATAATCATAATTGCTAAGCTTGTTCATTGTAACTTTATCATAATTGGAACATCTAGGGTACGTTTTTAGAAGCAACGAGGACGAGAGTATATGAGATTTTTGACATATTTTAATGGATCTATAAGGCGCGTTGCTCACTGGTAAGTCGAGGCGGCGTCGTAGTGGTACCGCGGCGCATTCGAGGCGTGATCTCTTTGTAAAAACAAGATGCGGGCGGGTATGCTTCCGTCGTTATTTAATTGTTTATTTTTTAACTAGAGACTAAACCGCCCCATTATATACGAGGTTGTAAAACTCCCCAGCGTAGCGAGGGAGGATAACAAGACCGAGAAAAGGGTGGTTTTGGCCGAAGATATTTTTTTCACTTTTCACTTCGATTGCGAGAAAATAAAATTACCAAAATTTACCTTCAGTAAATATTGCACACCGTTTTCACTTCTCTACTTCACGAATTTGTCATTAATATTTTTATACCATATCTCACGTGATTTCGATCGCAACGGATAAAATCATATTGATTATTTCTTTGCCATTCTGTCCCATTTGCATATTTTTAACTTAATTTTCGCTTGACGACATTTTCAATTAAATAAACCAAGTCAATTTTCAGTTAAATTTGTAGTAAACCAAAATTCCAGAGATTTCGCGCTGATTGATGAATAAATACTTTTAATCCCAAGGGCGTGTACTCGAGTTTTATGCTCGTTAAGCCACCTTCTAACAACACGCTTTTTAAGCAAGAGAAGTGAAAAGATAATTTCATTCTCAATGAGCGAGCACCAATCACAGAGTATAAAAAAAATTGTTATAGATAGTTGAAGGTTCGTTTCTAATCAAAGGTTAATAAAGCTCATTATCTTAAACAAGGTTTGCTTATCCTCAACAGCCTGAGGCAATATTATTGCATATTCCGCTTGCAAATATTATTCGCTTATTATAGACGATGTACTTGTATTATGTTTTAGCATACAAGTATCGACATTAACATACTGCTAACATGGAAGCTCAGTCTTGTACTAAAGTTTTTTGAGAGAAGAAAGGTAAATCATGAACTTACATCGAGCACACGTGTGTTACGTATGGAATTCGTGTCGAAGTCCATGTATACCAGTATTATTATATCTTACATTTGAACTTTACAAACCTGTCGTGATTGTAATAACACGGTGTTTTCTTTTTAGTTAATTTAACCATGTGGTGCTGGCTTAGAATTTGCACCATCCAACTCTTCTCTTCAAACGCAGTGTAGGACGCCCTCCGATCAGGTGGGATGACGATTTGCGAAAGACTGCTGGCAGATGCTGGATGCGGCAAGCTGAAGACAGGGCGCTATAGCGCTCATTAGGGGAAGCCTATGTCCAGCAGTGGACTGATATAGGCTTATGATGATGATGATGATGAACTCTTCCTGTGGATGTCGTAAGAGGCGACTAGGGGACATACAGGGGGGTGGGCAGCATCGCCTCTTGCAGAATAGATCTACCACCGAACTGCGATCCCCAACCCGCATGCTCAGCGTGAAGACTATGGGCATTACCCCCCATGAGATAAAAGCCAATAAGGCGTTTATCAGGGGGAAGCTTGCGTCCAGCAGTGGACCATTAAAGGTTGAGGTTGAGGTTTCTTTTTAAAAAGCTAGTAAATACACTCATGGACGTATTTGACAAGTTTTGTATGCAACTAGTTGTAAACATGTTTCTTGGTGAAAACCAGGGGTTAGAGGAACGGGTCATCAATCGAAAAAAAAGATTGATATATGTACAAAAAGTTCTCAGTACAAACTGGCCACATTATATACCTTATGATTTTATTTTAAAAAAAATATTACTTCAATAGTCTTTTGCTTCAGGTTTTCATTATTTTCTATTTTCACTATTCTATTGGAATAATTTTGCTGTGTGCGTATTAATTTCATAAAATTCCGTCTTTTTTTTTCACAATAATAGTGGTGCTCACACATCAAATGCCGGATCTTAGTGTAGCTCAGGTTTCCAAAGCTTTTACTTTCGTTGAAAATGGTCACAGTATTAAATTTGATATAAAATACTTTTCATCCATTAAACAGATGGGTGAAGGTAGTCCCTTTACTGATCATAGACTATATTATACTTTCAATTTTATCATGACATCGTGATCATATTGACTATGTAACATGCCCCATTGAGTCTTATGGTGTCTCATTGCTTTAGCCATGCAAAAGCTATGTTCTTTTGTCAAGATCGCCACAGTCAAACGCGACAACAGTGGTTACCCAACGCACCTTCATCCCATTCCAACCAATGTCAATTCTCTTCAAAAATCGTAAATTGCCACAGTTTTATTTGGGTCCCAGACTAATTACTTTTATGTAGTTTTAGTACTGTTTGTATGTGATAATGGTTATTGCCCATTAGAGTTATTTTACTGTTTCAGTGGACCGGGCGAGTCAATGGACCGGCAACTTTAGGGTCCTATACAGAATGCTGAGTAAAAGAATGTGCATTTGGGAGCAGCGAGGAGTATAAATTTACCAACCCTGTGTTCATGGAACTGAGCTTTTTGTTTGTGTTAATGCTTTGTGAAAGTTCTTGTGGCTAATTGAGAGGCTACTTTGGTTTTCAGAGCAGATTTTTAAATTTTTCCACAGTAAGTATGATAGTTTTTGGTAGGTTCTCTTAGATGGCTCGGCGTGGACGTCTTAAGATTAAGACGTCCACGCCGAGTTGGAGGGGTCGATTTTTACGTCGCAACTGCCGTACCGTGACGGTTGCGACGTAAGAATCGACCGTCGATCCGTCGTTGCATACGTACAATACCTTAAGGTGTAATTTGAAAAATGAACGAAGTTGACGAATGACGTTGATCGCACGAAACGAACTTAAATTAAATCTTACTTGACAACTTTCGTTCCCGCGGTTACGTTTGCACCATTGATTTGCCCCATTAATGGTGCAGGCGTAACTGGTTAGTTATGTTTGCACCATTCAAATTGATACAACTACTAAACCTTGCTCTACTCGCCGTACATAAAATCAATAATAAAAATTATTTAGTGTTTGTTTTTTTTAGCGTCTCTAAAAATAAATATCAGAATCTTTTTCATAGTAGGGCCTTCGAAAGAAAAGATCGGCCGTCCTTCGTTTTGTATGACCCGACGTCATCCGTCAATATGGTTCGTTTTTCTAAGTAGAAAAAATTCAAAAAATTCAATAACTTTATTTCTTTAGGCTTACAAAATAACCACTTAGACAAGTCAAATTTTATACATAAACAGCTTAATAATAATAATAATAGACCTCTTGCAGCTAACAGCTTAATAATAGACCTCTTAAGTCTCTTCAAGGCGAGAGTAAATAGTGTCTCCTAGACCTTTTTGATTTTCATCATCGTCCTTTTCGGCCACATCGTCATTTACCACCAGGTGAGATTGTGCTGAAACGAGCCGAAGGTCTATTGACAAAAAAAATATTTGAATTCGGTCCTAAGGTTAAGATTGTGTTTTTATTGCCAAAGTTCTATTTGGTTTGCATGTGTGATTCAGCTATCGATGCAAATGGCATTTTTCCATGGAAATTGGGTGAATTTACTAGCAAAAATTGATGCATCCAATTTAGTTTCTCATTACTTTCGAAACAGGCCTAAAAATGTCGTGCAAAAATCTAACAAATTTATTCTAAGTAGAGGGAAGTTAGGCCATGCACGTTATACCTACTCAATTTGTATGTTTTGGTATTGTTTATTTATAAACGAGAAACCTAGAGAAAATAAGAGGGGAACATTAAATTACGTCAATAAAAGTTGATCTATTCATACGAGTGCAATCTTTGACCCCGTTGCAAATACTGCGAGATCCTAAATTTCCAACAAAAAATACAAAACCATGGAATTTGATAACTCAGAACTTAATCAAATCAACTCTAAAATATGTAGAGCACAACTACGATCAGATATAATTTACTATCTCTGAGCTAAACTCGTAAGGTCGCTTCAGAAGTCATGAAATTATTTATTATTTACCGGTTTGTCACTTTCATTTTGACTTACTTCACTTCAACAATCCTTTTGGAGCATAACCACATTTGTGGTGGTATTTTCTTGCAAAATTTTAAGGCAAGAAGAGAATTTGCATTGCATTGATGTTTACTAGTGACGTAAAGAAAATTATTTACGATGTCTCCTAAACAACTGCACAGATAAACGCTAGACTACGCAGAAAATAAAAACCGAATAATATTTAAAGCCACTCACGAAATAAAGCACCTAACACTCTAAGCGTTCTGCTTTAATTATTCGCAAATTACGTTTATAAACATGGTTAGCACATTTTCGCAGAAACTAAAGCAAATTCCTAATTCAAAACTGAGGCAACTCCATTACAGTACAGCTGCCAGCCCAATATGCATTTATCTTTCGTGCCAACAGCCATCTCGAAGTCAAATTTCCATAAGTTGAGTGGGTAAATGTATCGTTGCCTTAGGGAAGGTTAAAAAAAAACAGTTGCATTAAGGTTATTTAGCGTGGATATTCTAGTTGTTGAATTTGTTATTTATTATTTGTAAGAGGTAGGATGTATGTGAATTGACGTGAATTGGGTTACGTTATAACCATTTTCTCCGTTATTTTTATCGAAAAGCTTTTTTTTTCATCTTCGTATTAAATAGTGGAATACCAAAGGAACCTTCGGCTTAATTTTGCAAATAAATGTCCTAATTAATAGATAATCAGCAAAAACTTGATTTTCCACGCCGCTCTGCTCTGTCCCGCTTCTATAAACGCAAAATCCTATCCTTTTTACAAAATGGTGTCTTAAATCGCCCCTTAATATAAAATTAAAGTTTCAAAACTTGGATACATTCTGAAGCTACATCTGATCGACATTCCTCTTTTTACCACTGACTTATACAAAACTGTCCATTCTTATCTCCCCTATAAAGACGACCCAAAAACGTGTCCAAGCGAGCTATAGGAACCTACCACTCGCAGCAAGCCTGGCACTCGGCCCAATGGAGCGACGAATATCAAACCGCCGCAATGCCCTTTAGTGGCTACCAGATACAGCCGTACGGCATTGATTTTACAGCTTGTTAAGCGACTTGAAAAGGCTTGCATGTACTAAAAATTTCGTTGTTCCCCGCGGTAAATTCCACGTTAAATACGAATTTCACATTTCTATGTATTTGTTCCCGTTCAGCAGTTTTTGGGAAATTGATGTTTTGCACAAAAGTAGCCTATGTTACTCTCCATCCTTTCAACTAATTCTATGCCAAAAATCAAGTCGATTGGTTGCTTAGTTAAGGCGTGAAGGCAGGACAAACAAACAAACAAATAAACACACTTTCGCATTTATAACATTACTAGCTGTTACCCGCGGACTTTGTCCGCGTGGAGTGCTGTTAGAGGTGGTCTACCGTCAAAGTAGACTTAGACCTCCAATGATTCTTGACCTAGCGGCACATTTACCGTTTTCCCCTCTGGAGCGCACACAAAAATATGGCGGGCACATTATAGTAGGCCGGAAGAAAAACAATGAGATCTTAGGCCGAGAATGTTATAGTTACACTCACTTAGGTCAACACCTTTAATTTCTGTCTCTGCTATGAGTGTGATTCATTAATTGTCAAAGCAAAGCACACGGCATACCTCCAGCACCGCTACCGAACAGCACAAAATAAAAACATTATATGGGCTGATCGCGTAATCCTTACATACATTTAACAGGTACGAAATGCCTTGCCACCAGCTTCAAGCGAGTGACCCGTGAGCTGTACATTTTTGTTCGGCAGTGGTACGGTTCAGATTTTTGACAACCTTTACGCTTCTGACAATACTCGTGAGTAATTGTGACAATAATCGATCGTGAATCAGCCCACCGAGTTTCTACGGGAAGCCTACCCCCAGGGGTTGGCTCGGTGTAGGCCGGGTCCGCAGTGGATCAACCTGAACTCATTATAACAACATCTAGCATTCACAATATACTTGTAGTTTATACAAATATTAGGCAAGGCAGCCACTAATTCAATGTGCAAAAGAAGTCGCAGCCAAGGTAGATTATTTTCACAATTTCCAAGTATATTTATCGGCACCGGCATCCAGTCCACTGTACCACAGACGAACATAATATTAAAAATCGGTGGTTCAGTTAACTGCAACAAATATTTTAAAAAAATCGCTGGTTCAGTCAATGCGAACACCCTGAATGGCACCACGGAAAAGATGCGATAGTTTGCAAGCAAACTATTTGGACTCCTACGGTCAACTTTTCAACTTGCACGTATGCATGTCATCAAAATGTGTGTATCAGAAAACGTCATGGTATATATACATGTAGTGTAGTCATTAAGGAATGTATCCACTGATTCCGTGCGGGTATCTCACACTTCTCGTATCGCCGCTCCATTGGGCACGGCGCCAGGCGCTGCCCATTACCGTGAGGGTCTCTGTCACACAGATAGCGAGAGAAATATCAACACATGCAGCAGTGATTTAGGTTGTACCGCTTCTCTGATTTATGTATGTTACGATTTCAGACAATACAGGTAGTAAACGAGACGGCATCGCACTTGGTAGTTGATGACGTCTTGCAGACGATGGTGGCCTTTAAAATGAAGTGGCTAAAGGAGGCATAGAATAATAAAATAATTACATTGAGGACCCGTTTACGTGATGAAATGTAAGTAGTAGGATAGAAATTTGTAGAAGAATCTATGGATTTGAGAATCACTGGCCATCTCCAGTGGAGAGTGAAAGTGAAACTGATTTTTGACAGTTTAATTAACTAAATAATGCTGAAAAATTCACAGCATTAGTTAATATTAATAATAATATTATTACTAGGTATTTAACAATTACATAGATAGATGTATTTTCTTGTACACTAGCAGTCCGCTCCGGCTTCGCACTTGTAGATTGAATCGCCTACGTTCATCAGGAATATGTAGGATTCTAATGGTGAAAGAATTTTTCAAATCGGTCCAGTAGTTTCGGAGCCTATTCAATTCAAACAAACAAACAAACGAATCCTTCCTCTTTACAATATTATACTGTAGATAGAAAATCCCAATTATATGAATTGTTTTACCTGGCGTGGAGATTTGGGAGTAAGAATCGACCTCTCAAACTGAGCCCATGGATGTCGTAAGAGGCGACTATGGGAACCTACCAGAGGAAGGACAACAGTTTGTTTCTGTGTTTTTAAGCACCTGTATTTTAATCCCCATTCTTGATTTGCGTAGCGATTCTAGAAAATCGCCCATGTTTGCAAGAGCCACGGTCAGCAGTAGACCTAGGTACTAGTAGGTTACTCTGGTTCAATATAATGTCCACTGAAATCTGCCCAAAAATTTACTTTTGAAGTCCTCCATAAATATCGTACGGCAATTACTAAAATTTGTTTTTAATGTAAAAATTCTGTTGCGTGTCTTCGTCGACATATACTGTTACCTAAGTGTTAGTAAGTACTACAAAAAAACAAAAAGCCTTTCTTCTTGTTTGTGCCTATTAAATTGTTAAACATCCATGTAACCTTTCATTTGAATAACCATCAAAAAGATGCGCACCATCCGACCTACAAACTGAAATCCAGAACATGCAAATTGGTAGGAAACATCCAAATTGAAACACGTAGGTGTAAATATCTAGAACAACGCGAAATTAAGGTACTTTGGCGAAACGTGGAATTAAGTCGTTGCGGTGTAAATGCGCCCGATAATTTATCTTTACGAGGACAACGGGTGTAATTCTAACGCTTACACTGCGATGTGTGTGGAGATTTCATCGCTTAATGCTCATACGATAATGGTTCGCGAAATAAACGTAAATAAAGCAAGGAATTTGCGGGGTATGGGGTTCATTTTATTTTGCTACAATACCTTTTTGTTTGTATGGGCAATTTTATTTAGGTTACCGAATTGAAGGTGTTGATTTGTGTCGTGTTTGCTTATTACTGTAGAAAAACGTAAACTTATTTATTCTATAACGTATTGAGGTGATATGAATTATAATTAGATACATATTCTGCAATAAATAGTAAATTGACAAATGGTTTGCATTAATGTTTTGCAAAAAATAGTTGATTGTGATAAAAGGGACCAAAATAATATATTTGCGAGAGCGATTGTTTAAATCCAGAGCAAAGCGATAGTTTCTAGAGTAAAATCCTTGGCGTAGCGAGGGATTCAAAGTACGTTGTACGAGGTTAAATGATTTTAGTACCGTGTGGCCCACTCTGTTTTTCACCCTCCTGTATGAGAAAAATAAACAAAAGATGCTTTTAGTAGTGACGAATATGTACATTGTTGTTAATATTTTACTTTCACTGTAACAGACGCATTAAAAAAAAAGCTTATAAATAGGTGTAATTAAAAAAAAGCTAGGTATCACAAACTGTGCGATGGATTTTTGAAATTTCCTTTGTTAAACCGAATAATAAGATAAAGTAGGTGGCAGCGCTAGTTTGGATGGGGTATAATGAAAATCGCCTGTAAAACACTCTTTTGACACTTTACCCATCTTCAGTGATTTGGGTAAATTACCCTTTACTTTCAATTAGCCCTCGCAAAAACATCTACATTGTTCTCAAAAACAAAACGCGAACAGACTCAGTCCCCAAAATTCGACACATGTAAGCCCTGTACAGTATTGATAAACCGTCAAGGCATTATAAAAGCCAATTTGAAGGTAACGTTGGAGGCAAATGGCGGCGCTTGGTGACGAGGGTTGACACCGGATCGCGAGTTGCAATTATACCGTTGCGACACCTGCTGGATTCTCTTATCAGTGTTTACTTCAACAATGATATACCTAGCAGGTGACTGATGCCCTGCCCGCCGCGCTTCAAAACTTTGATTTGATGAACGCACTTCCTATTTGAGACCAACGCGCCGAGGCGGACGGCGGACGGATCAGCAAAAACGAATATATTTTGGTTTCAATGTTTATCATTCATCTAATACAGGATAATTATTGCAACTCACTGAGAGTTTGGTGGTAGAAGCGTATAAGTACTCTTTGAAAGATATATTATTCTTGAGTAGTTGTTGGCATAGCGAGTTTATTCTTATTTCTAGTATATACATAAGTCATGTGTGTTTAGCGATTAATATTTTTATGAGTGTACAACAGGTTTTCATGAATATTATTGACTTTATATTATGTGTGTATGTAAAATCAGAATACATGAATATAGTTGCAAATTTACGTAAAATGTCTGTGTGATTTTCAGACCACCCAATTTTGCATGATCATTCATCGAGTCGGTCTAGCTCTCCCTGAAAAAGCATGTGTCAAAATAAAAGTAACATTTGACGTTCAATAAATTCCAATGTGGTTCACGATTTCTATTGGTACACCATATCGATGTTTGATGTTCTTAACATCAGCTGCTTTAACAATAACCCAACACCCAATTAAAACTTAAGGAAGAGTTCCATTACGAGCGACTCTACTGTTTTTAAACTGGGTAGGTACCTCGTTTTTCTTTATTTGATTGTTTTATTTAACGCCAACTTTAATTGATGGAAAAGTTAATAATTAGTTTTGAAATAAGTAGATAAGTTTGTTGTGAATTGTCATCATAAAGTTTTTAAACAAAGAGGTCAATCACGCTGCGAGGGGTTACTGTCATTAAACATTTTATTGATTTCGATGTCAAAAACAAACAGTGCTTTGAGTTTACTATTATTTTTAAGCCTTTTTCTTGTAAGATTTTAACACTGCAACACTTTCATTGCAACTTACTACCAACTTTTTACGACGCATTGATTGTTCTTGAAGCTAGAGCTAGGCAGTAAAATTATAAACATCTTATTAACACAGGTAAGTAGGTAAACACTGTGTTAACTGCAGGATCAGTTCATCATCATTAATAAGTTCGCCAGGTCTTAATTCTTAAAAAAAATATCAATCATATCTGATACAAAATGACAGAACAGTATTGTCTGGAAACCAAAGAGTTATTAAGACCGATTTTCCACTCCCATACGCACTGTTAATGCAGGGTAGATCCATTTTTAAATTAAGTTTCAAATAAAACCTTTCTAAAAAACGATTATTGCATTGAAGGGGGTATCAATTACCTATACGAAGTTTGAGAATTAAGACCTGGCGTCTTTACAAACGTGTTCGTGATGGGTAGAACCTGCTGTTCACGTAATGTTACGAATTTACCAATAACCCCGTATTATATATGGTTCAAAGAGCTTCAATTTCTATTAAGAGCCTAGCGATTCGCTTCGTGACTGATCCCAGCAAACTGAAATATTGCATATGCATACTATGGCTGCGAGCGACACACCTAGCTAGGTGCCGGTAGGAGGATCAGATCACTAAAGCGAGTCACTTGCCTGCTAGCTGTAAGCCAAGCTCTTTGTAGTGTGGCATCAGCTTATGGCTTAGTCTCACATCGAACTGTAAGATTTTGAAGCGCACGGGCTGAAGTAGAAGTACTAAAAATCATTTTGGTTTGTATATAATATGTACAAACCAAAAACCAAAGGTGGTTTTCACAAACTCAAAAATTTCAAACTAAGGGCGGTTTTCGATTTGATTATAATAATATGTACAAACCAAAAACCAAAGGTGGTTTTCGGTTTGATTATATTATTATAATCAAATCGAAAACCGCCCTTAGTTTTATTCGCGTAGGTATACCAAAACGCCAACCCTAATAGCTACTAATTAGTAAATGCCTTGATTTCTATTCATTCGTGGATTAGTAACTCGAACCCCTACCAAACCCACTTAAGTGATGTTAACTTCAAATTATTCACTAATTCTCTTGTTAATTTGGATAAGGCACACCTATTTATGTTACAGCTAATATATAATTTAGGTTAACTTTTAAGATGGTGTTGAATAAAGGGTCAAATATTTATAGAACATATTTTTAATGAGAGATGTAGGCATTAATATCAATAACACCATATGACATAATTAATACACGGTCTATTAATTACGATGTTTAGCAGTTAATGGTATAACATTTGACTTCTATAATAAGACCCGTATTATGAAAGCTTACTTAGTCATAGATGAACTGATGATCTCGAGTGACGTTATCTCATAGAAAATACTCAAACATAGATCGATGACCGAGCATTTCATAATACGGGCCTTTAGGGAGGTAATAATAAGGGGTTGGAGATTATAAATATTTATATTCGTCTGTTGGAGGTACCTACTTAATAAAATAAGGAAGACTAAAAGAACCTCACTATTCAGTGCAAGAGAAAAACTTTCCTCCAGCCCCCCTAGCACGGGGATTGTTGTCTAGGGTAGAATAGAAAATAATGACATTCCATCGCCATACATTGCGTACATTATTGAAGTTGATGGAATGCATTTTAAAATAATTTACGCATTGGATGTCGAAGTGACGTATTTTTTCTCTATTCTACCCTAGACAACAATCCCCGTGCTAGGGGGGGGCTGTTCAGTAAAAATTCTCATTGTGCCTTTCAATAAAGTAAGAAGGTATAAGTGCTTCTACATATATCAAAGATTCCAATCCCTGATGATTCAAATAACTCAGAAGATTGGACACAGCAATAGAACTGGACCACAATATTACTATTGCTCACAATAGTGTTATCTAGAACGCTGTCAGAACTGACAAAGAATAGATAAAGTAACAGACAAAATACTGGTAGTTTAAACCTTTGTCCGTTGCAATAAGTGCCAAAGTTTTCGGACTGCAAGTGTCGCGGGCTCCAGAGAGGTATTGCAATTTCACGGTACAGAACCTTGCCGCTTTAAAGTATGTTGGTACAGTCGATGCGAAAACTTTAGTAGGTACAGTCAAGGTATCCTTTTTATATAATAAATACCTAATATAAAATACGACGAAACGTATGCACGTGTGAAAGTTTGGCCGAAGGGAATGGCAAAACTACTGAATGATAATTATATCATGACTGTAAGATATAAAATAAGTTCCCATAAAATATAGATTTTTGCGGGACATGAACCCGTGCCCCAACTTCAGTAACTATGGATTTTTTTGGGTACTTATTTCATTTCTTAGAGATACCCAGAGTGCGAGGTACTATGATAACAAAAATTTTAGATAAAGACTGTAATTACAGAAGCTAGTTTTGTATAAAATTTCAGCATTTTAATGATTAAGTGAGAGGAAACAACGACTCGGCAAACGTAGAGTAGGAAGAAGCCTAGCGCTCTTCATTTTATAGTACGGGATGCGCTGAGGATTTATTGGAAATTATTTGAGGATTAATTTCTTAGATAATTGCCCCAGTGCGAGCGAGGCTTACGCACTAAAATACCAATATACCCAAAAATTTTGTAATGGAGAATATGGAATTTTGTTGAGAGCTTGATCCCGCGACCTTTACAAAAAGCTAGTAGAAGCATTAACTGGCAAATAACAGTAAAATTTTCACTTTAAAATTGTTGAGAGATAGGACTTAATAGAAACGTTTCTTCTTAGGTGAATTTGATGCTCACTGTACGTGGCGAGCTAAGCATTTTGTAGAGCTTTTGGTCACGTGACCGCCAACTACTTGCCTTGCAAAAACATATGTTATGCTCCTCCAGGTTGTAGGTACCTAGTTCAAATTGAGCTTCAATTAAGTTAATTTACGAACTTAAGTAAAATAACATGAAGAGCTTCTGCTCTTCATGTTATTCGCGGCATTCCAGCGCCTTGCCACGGCATGCCACCTCCGCCTCACCCCGCGGTATGTCACAATGAGCACCGGAGTCCTCGGCATGCCGTTGCCTACCGCAGTACATCTTGGCCTCTCCCGCCGCGGGAGCCCATGACGCGTCTTTCAATGCCGTGCAATGAAATCCCTTTCGATGCCACGGCATCATTTTAAAGCATAGCAATTTATTTCGTATTTCTATATCAATACGTTAGAATGTCCATTGTTAAAAAAAATTATCCTTTGCCATCACGTCGCGGTCTGCGTTGGCCTTTACACTTACGAACATAATGTGTTCAACAAAAATATGCGTAAAGCATAAAATCTGCTCCAAAAGTCAGTAATCACAGAAAACACACAAATACTGCACGATAATGATTCGAAGCAATCCAATTACACAAACAGCGATGGAGCACCCTCAATGTAGAGTGTTCTCGACCTGACAAAATAGAGCGACGGATGAAGATGAATTACAACGCAAAAACAAATGGAGAAACCACAGAGCAGAGAAATGATAGATTCCATTGCTTTTGGGAGTATCAGATGGGGAAATAAAATGAATTACATTAATTTTTATTTTATTTTATTGAGTTGACTAATGAACCGATGTTTATTTTATGGTTTTCTTTGTTTTAACAGCGCTAGCCCACGCTCAGGAAAACTACTTAATTCGTAAATTTATTGTGATATTATTTAAATCGATGTTTACTTGTTGTATTAGTAGGAGAATTAACATCTTTTATAAATATTTTGGTCAGATAGCAAAACAAAAAACATAACCGATTGTCGTAAAACAACTTATTCACTAGACGTGTCCTTACGTTGATACCTACTCTTTTTTTGTTGACTTTAAAGTACCAACTCAGTGAGAGAGTAATGTCATAATAATCTATCTTAAAATTCAAGTAGGTAAGTACTGCAGTAAATGACTAACACTATTAAATCCGATACCCTAGATTTTTATTACTCTGGGTCAGGAACCTTCAACTGTGAAAAAATAAACCGCTGAGTATTGTTCAGGTAGCACTCTCTCAGTAAAAACGAACGTTTTGAGACGAAGGTGCAAAAACTTGTTTGTTGAGAACTACTTGCTAGGTGTCGAAGGCCTTCGTGGAACAGAAATATAATAGCAACAACAAAATTTTGTTTGGTTGTTTGTTTTCCGTTATACAGATGATGCTGTGAGAAATGTACAGTTTTTTTATACAGGGTTATTGGTAAATTAGTGACAATACGTGAACTGCAGGTCCTGCCCATCATCACAAACACGTTCGTAAAGGCGCAAAGTCTAAATTCTAAAAAAATATATAAGTCACCTCTGATACTAAATGAAAATCATCTTTGTCTGGAACCCAACGAGTTACTTAAGACCGATCTTTCACTCTCGTATCTTCTGTTAATTCAAGCAGAGCTGTTTTTAAGTTGAGTTTCAAATAAAACCTCTCTAACGAACGATTTGAATTGCAGGGGGTACCCATTACTAATACCAAAATTAAGAATTAAGACCTGGTATCTTCACAAGCGTGTTTGTGATGATGGGCTGAACCTGCAGTTCACGTATTGTCACTAATTTACCAATAACCCTGTATACTGTAGCATTATGGAATTCTATCAGTCTTGTCAAGTTTTTATTTATTTTCTCTATGCCGCTGCCCAATGTACGTCACAAAAAAATCGAGGTCGACGTGCCGGGAATTCAGGCGCGGTCGACTGTACAAGAATCGACTCTAAAGGAATCGGCGTGAAGGGAACAATTCTAATTAAGGGCACAAAAGAGGAACCGTCATAATTTTGTTCTGTCGGTCTGAAAAAAGGGGCAACAAGGTACGTTAGATGGATCAAAAAGCACTGATTTTGAAAAAAGTCGCACTTCGGTACCGGACGTCCAATAATTTATGTTAGATTGTTGTGAGACACCAAGTTAGAGATTTTAAAATGCACTATAACACAGTTGAAACAGTTGAACTGACTCAAGACTGATGCAAACAATCTACATTTAACTCAACTGATTTATACCTTGTTGATTTTCTGAGTTGAGCAACTTGCGTTGAGCAATGGGGCAGAGGGGTTGAGCAAAACAAAATAAGTTTGAAAAGAAAAGGTCCCGTTGCGCAATTTGCTCAACTGAGTTGCGCGATTGAGTTGCACAAAAGGGACCTCGCGAATAAATGATTGATCATTCAGATCAAAAGCTAGTAGGCTTCTGAGAAGCAATTCCACCACTCTGTTACTGAATTATTGATGTACAACGGCACTCTATCAATTAGAAATGTAGCATACGCACTGGTTTGTGTACATTCTCATGTTCGCTCACTGTGTCTATATAACCATGCTAAGTGCATTGTATATTCGAACTGTTTAATCACTGCAGTGGGTATACATTGAGCTATTGTTGGCGCATTCATGCGGATATCCTTACAATGAACTTCCACTATTAGGTTAGGTACTAGTTTCTGGGTGCGACATTGCATTCATTGTTACAATAAAACTTTTAATGTTATTTATATCCCCTGGGAACTGATTTATGAGAAAATAGAAAGCAAAGACGATCTCTGTGGCGAGGTGGGCGAAAGTCCGCCGGTGACACAGGAGGTTGCGGTTTCGATTCCCGCCTCGGGACAAATGTTTGTACGAGCTGCAGATTTGTTCGGGGTGTTCTGGTCGTTTTCTATGTATAATAAAAAATACCTATCAATTGCCCATTACCCTTTGCGAATTATGTGTGGTACATTTCTTTCTTTGCGAAAATTTTCAGATCTGGAAGTCTTCAGTCCACCATTTTAATCAAAATTTAATTCTAAGCTACTAGCTTATCTTTGGTAAAGATAAAGTTTAATTAATGAGGCAGGAATAAAGCTGTAAAAACTCATAAATTCAAATCTTCTACGCTATAACGAACTTCTCAATTTACCTAAACCAATACAACTCTCTTTACTCCTTTAACTTCCGCGATAAAAATGATTAATTCAAATAAAAATTCCCCAATCTAAAACACGATAAAATTGGAACTGCAAAAGGTTACAAAGAAACATCATTTATCAAAGGCAAAAGAACATTCGACACGGCGAAAAATTAATCCTACTCGAGGAATTGGACACTGAAAAAGTTGATTCAGAAAATTCAGGCCCAACGATTTGTTTGGTGGCAGTTAACTGGTGCCTACGCTATGGACACAGCTCTAGTAAAATAGTTGGGTAGTTCCAGCCATACATTCCATTCGTCTACAGCGTTAAATCTTAAAGACTTCCTTCTTCTTATGAAGACCTTTTCTTCTAGGGTCGTTTTCTATCTATAGTAAAAAATATCTATCTATGCATTGTAGTACATATTACATATATTGTATTGTATTATAATGTATATCAGTTATCTAGTACCCATAACACAAGCTTGGAGCTAGATAATGCTGTGTGAACTGTCCAGTATTGTTTACTATTTGTTTATTTATTAATCTAAATGTCAAAATCAACTGCTTAACTTAATCTCTATGATCGCCACTAGGACCACTGCAAAACTGCCTACGTCCAACGACATGTATGTATACCAACATCAGTCTATTTACTAGAGGCATAAAAGATGCCCAGCTGATAATTGTAAGCTGCGTTGTTACATAGGATTTATTGCCTAGCTGGCTTAAAACAAGGTGGGAGTTCCCGTTTTGCCTTTATCTTGCTTGTAATACATTATTTACTTCGGAAAAATTATGGGCATTCGTCTTCTGCTGACTTTGAGATGTCAAGCACGAGGCGCAAATATCCTGTGTATAATCATTTTTGTTTGAAGAAATGTACCTATATTTTTGAAACAATTTAACCTTTTAACTGTGAGATTATTCAGTTATGTCGGGTTAACCTTACATCTAAGTGAGAGTAAACTATGTCACTGTATTTAAATAAATAATGCTGAACAGTAATCACAGCATTATTCTACTCTCAATTTGAATTTATTTATTTTACTTTTAATACGAAGGACAAGTCTAATTACATTCTTATTTAAATTTTTATATTATTTTTAGTTATTTTTTTACTCTTACACCCGTCTCAAATTACCGCGCCGAATCGAAGTTGCGGAGCCGCAACTCGAGGTCGGTCCATAGCGCGTCCGCGGCCGTTTCGCACCTGTTCCGCATCTCGTACAACGGACAACGTCATTGCGAAACTCTTGCGGCACCGCACCTACGGTACGAGAGCGCTCTTAGCTCTCTAGAATACCCTGAACAAATGTCTGCAGATCGTACCAACATTTTTCTCCAGGCGGGAATCGTGCGTTGCAGGCAGGCCTTCGCCCACCGTGCCACAGAGGCCGTCGTTTATAGATCGGAAGTCTTCTGATTCCGTGCACAAAAACAGTAGATCGATGTTCCTTTCTCTGTTTACCTCCTTTACCTGCCGTCTGTAATTATATTAAATCAATAACAATTTCGTGGCTGTCACGCGATTGCGTGTCGAATCATCCGTGTACCGATCCGGGAGATTAGGCTGTACTGTGAATAATTGTTAGGTGAAGTAATGCATTTCCGGAGGGAACATAGTACCTACTAGATTTTGTAGCCACGCGCGATCAAAATGGGATGGAACGTTTTCGAATTGAAAGAAATCGTTTGAATATTTACTGTACTGTGAATAATTGTTAGGTGAAGTAATGCATTTCCGGAGGGAACATAGTACCTACTAGATTTTGTAGCTCGCGCGCGATCAGAATGGGATGGAACGTTTTCGAATTGAAAGAAATCTTTTGAATATTTACTGTACTGTGAATAATTGTTAGGTGAAGTAATGCATTTCCGGAGGGAACATAGTACTAGATTTTTTAGCTCGCGCGCGATCAGAATGAGATGGATCCATTTCGAATTGAAACAAATCATTTGGATGTTTATATTGACAAGATTTCATTATATTTGACAACGGATTTTATTAGCTTTATAAAAAATATCGTAGTTTGACGAATTCATTACGGATGTACAGCACAAAAAGGTGCATTCAAATATGGGTTTAAACTCTTTATCTTTAGATACGTTCTACAGTGACAAAATGGCTCCAAGCCTAAACAAGTTTGAATTTCACTTTCTGCTCTATGCTAATACATTAGTTTTTTTTTATTAAACTTAGAATACGACCAGAACAGCTGGAACAAATATCTGCAGATTGTACAAACATTTGTCCAATACGGGAATCGAACCCGCAACCTCCTGCGTCACAGGCGGACCTTCGCCCACCGCACCACAGAGGTCGTCATTATGGATATGGATATCGATTTGAAAGAACATTATTGTGCTACGTGGTAACAGTGCACCTTTGATCTGCGACCACCTTATATGAAGAAGACCCTCTCGTAACGCGATGATACGTTGGTGTTCTTCCAACACAAGGTTCGAAATTAACTCACTTACATCCGTAATAAATGTGAAAAAAACTATCCGACAAGTAATTTTATTGGAGAAACTCCACGGCGTAGGCTTGCTACGGCGGCGTAGACGTGCTACGGCGTAGAGCCACTACGATATGCTTAGAAATTAAGTTAAAAAAAAAACAAATTTTCATCATAAAAATCACAGTTTCATCCGTAAAAACTGCTATAATTTATTTATTTATTTATTTATTAAAAGGAACACCAACAGTATACATATTTGCTTATAGTTTAATAAATGTTTATATAAAGACAAGTTCTAATATATATACTTATAAAAGGTGGACACAACATTCAATATACTTATGTAGGTATTTACGAATAATTCACAATTTGAGATCAGTTTTAAATACTTAACAAAAAATAACAATATTACAATAATTTTATTTTACGCAATTTAACTTAAAAGGTAAGCGAGGTGATAAGCAGACTGGCGGCGGCGACAGTCTGTTATTCCTATACTTTAAACTTATTCTAATCTAATGAAGGCTGCTGGAAGTATTCCAGCAGCTTTTTTTAAGAACAATAGCATCATCATAAAAAATGTCTAAGTCTTCAATTTTGGTTTTCATAAAATTGTATTGATTACATAGTCTCACAGTAGGCGCCTGTAGGCCTGTGTTACTGTTGCAGAATGGTGTGTGGAGTATTTTTGTTATAGGACGTCTAGGGATTCTAGTTGGCACAGCTAGGCCAATGTTTTCAACAAGAGAAATGCTGTCTATTTTATTATTAATGATTTTGTGAAGAAATGAAAGTTCTAATACTCTACGGCGGCAATAAAGAGATTCCATGTTAAAATGTTTTATTCTAATGTGGTATGGTGATCTGTGGGATATATCTGAGGATATAAATGCTAGGTGCCTAGTAAATGAACGTTGTATGCTTTCAATTCTTTGTGAATGGACGCTGTAAGTAGGGTTCCATATAATGCATGCATATTCAAGTATACTCCTAACAAGTGTGTTGAATAAGAGGATCTTGGTATTGGCTTTTTTAAAGTCTTTGGTATTACGCTTAATAAATCCCATCATTCGAGCGGCTCTTTTGATGATATTATTATAATGAGCAGAATATTTAAGCTGGTGATCTAGTATAACACCTAAGTCTCTTATTTCGGAGACTTTGCTAATAGAACTGTTATTTATGTGATATGAAGATTCCAAAGGATTCTTTTTCTTTGAGAATTTTATGTGGAAACATTTATTTGGATTTAACAGCATGCCATTTGAGTTACACCAATTTACAATAGAGTTAATGTCTTCCTGAATCGCGCTTACATCCTCATCTGATTTAACTTCTTTGTATATTTTAAGATCATCTGCATACATTGAAAATTTACTGTTTTTGATGTGTTTAGAGATGTCATTAATAAAAATAATAAAAAGAATGGGTCCTAAATGAGATCCCTGTGGTACTCCAGATTTTGAATAATATGTCCTGGATTCATATCCTTTGACTGATACAACCTGAGGTCTATTTTCTAGATATGAGCTAAACCAATCCAGCAATGATCCGAGAATACCACAGGAATTTAATTTATGTAAAAGTATGTTATGATTGACTTTATCGAAGGCGCTACTGAAATCTGTATATATGACGTCTGTGTCTATGCCTTTGTCCAAGCTAAGACACAGGTCTGAAACGAAGGTAGTAAGATTAGTGTCTACTGAACGACCGATTCTAAACCCGTGTTGTGAGTCAGATAAGGCGGTTTTTGTGTGTCTGGTAAGAACCGGTGCAACCAATGATTCGAGAACTTTAGAGAAGCAAGATAGAAATATATATATATATATATATATATATAAGAAACCTTATCGTGCTAAATACCGTATCAATTCGATGCATACGTTAAACTTTGACGTAAGACCAAAGTTAGGGCACCACGTCATATATAGTGTATAATAGACAACGTCACAACGTTGAACTCACAAGATGGTTTTAGATCAGACCAAATTAGTAGATTCATGATAGCATAAAGTGCTCCTTTTTTCTGACTTCTCACTTGCTTCGGGAGCAGGCAAATAATGTTCGGCAGTTTGTATTTTTTTAAGTGTGTTCGTCAATTTCGACGTCAGTTATAGATCGATTGGGATTATTCGCTAGGTATTCTATATGAACTTATCCCGATTGGTCCCATTAAGATGGGGGATAAGTATTTTCCCGTCAAGCTTAAAAACAACATAATACTATAGAAAAATCACGATTCTTTACAGATTGTGATGATTCTTTCGACGTTGATAAATAATTAATTTTGAGGTCGTCTAAAAAAATGTCCTTGTGAAATATGTATAAACGCACCGTAAAACGTATACTTAAATATGTATAGATGATCATAATAATGCCGATATTTTAGAGACGTTTTACGGCACGCTTACGGCAATTTTCACATTAAAACAAGAAGTTTGTTCATTCGTCGTTTCATCCATGATCAGCGATCACTCGTCACAATAAACTAAATTAGAATCGAATTTTAACTAGATGTCGCCATTTGAAAAACTAGATCGCGCTATCAAAGTGTTCCTTCCAAACCCATTATCACTACTCAGGAGTTTGTAGTCAGTTTACAGTTTTTTTAAACAAGTCAAATTATTCATTTTGTGGTCGTATTAGTACAGGTGCATTTTCCAGGTGCATTTTTTAAGAGCCATAAAGAAATGCACCTGAAACCGCTATTTCTTTTAAAACATACAAAGGTGTGAAAAGCCATAATTTGCCAATCATTAATGTGAGGTCAAGATTCGGGATGCATATCAAATGTATCCTTCAAAAAGACAATCGAATCGAATTTCGTAAATGCATGACCTCATAGAAAATGGTTCACAAATGCGCACGGCATTCCCGAAACGAACAACCTATAAAAAAGCCTTGATCACAAACTGTCTACCAATAAAAGCATATTCAAAAGATTTCAACCATTGAATCCCCTACTTACTTTCCAGTACTTACCTCTTAGCTAAAATAGCACAGTTTTCGTTACAAAGTCGTGCCAAATATGCCAAGTAAACACTAAAATTACCCGTCTTGATGCGGCGCCAAGTATTTTTGCTTGCGTGTTCCGCGGTTCAGCCGGTTGATCACAATCGTAAAATGAGATGTTGTTTCATGTTTTTGATAAGAATAAAATTAAACTTACCTACTAAAAGAATGGCCATGCTCATTTCACTCTAAATAACCTAAACTGTGATATCATGATGAACTTTGCACGATGGTAGGTATTTATTAGAAAAAAATTCTTCTTATACCTACCAATATTCCAATTTTCACGGATTAGGGTACAAGTGGTACAACTCATCCGAGAAAAACTCATCCTGTTGTCCAATTCACTTTTTGTTATGGGTACAACTCATCCGAATCAAAATTAGCTTGGTTTTTGATTCGGATGAGTTGTACCCAAATCCAAAAGTGTAGTGGACAACTCATCCGCGACATATTTTTCAAACACCGCTTAGGGCCTTATGTCTAAGACTATTAGGTCAAAATGACGTTTTCACGAGCCTTCCCATGTCCGTATAAAGACTCGCGTTAAACATAACATCATAATCGGTACCTACACGATTAAGCTTATATACCGCGTGAAAAAAAAAATACCTATCGGTACCGACATACAAAATGTAAATGTTAGTTCAGATATCTTCGTGTCTTTCTGAGTTTCGTGACAGAGCACCTTGATAACACGACAAATTGAGGACATTGTCAAGCCTCTTTCACAAAAACAGAAGGAAATCGGAAAATAAACTTTATCACGATGCGTTAGGGTTTAGTACAGACATTTTGGCGACATGGTTTACCTAAAATCTCTTTTATCGAGATATAACTATATTATACCACGATTTGTGGTATACTCCAATACGATTTGCGGTGTTTTGAGTTTTATGATACATCGCCACAGTTGCATGCGCCGTGCGTTGACCATCGCGGTTGCGGCAGAATCTACCGCTCCAACTCACCCGTCGATTAACGCATTCACTGCCCAGCCAGTGTCACACTCGCACTGCCGTCTGGAGGACCCACGCAGCACATATGCGTCGTACGCCATGAAAGAGTTATTTTAGTTTAGTTTAGTATAACGCATTCGCTGCCCAGCCTCAGCAGTGTGACCCGCAGAAGCGCACCGCTCCGCTTAGAGGACCCGTGGAAGCACATGTGTGTCGTAGGCCATGAAAAAGTAGGGAACCTACAAAAGGAAGGGTAGTTTTTCTTCCGTGTATTTTTAACACCTCACTGCGATCGCTAATTTTCCTGCCAAGCATGGTGGTTATGGTAAAGCTCCTCTTGTTTAGAGAAGGCTCAATCGTTCGTACGTATCCCCATCATATAATTGATTTTACTGTTCAAAACCATGATTGTTTCAAAAGTTTCATTGCGGTTTACCTGGCGGAAATAACTACCCATTAATTTGAAATGGAATAGATCCTTTAATACCATTAACTTATGAATCAAATTTGAAATGCATTGTCGGTTTTCAAATCCGAAGCTAAGTGAATATTGTTTTGTGATTCTTTACATTCGCTCTGTGTTATTGTTGTGCATTTAAATTATGTTTTGTTCGAAGATTGAGAAGGAAAATGGCTGTTTCATTTCATGAATTGCCTTATTCCCATAGGATATTTTTGAATTATGTTTGCGAGATGAGTTAGCCTATGTTATTGGCATAACATATCCCTCTCATTTCAACGCAGGCAACAGTGCTGCTTGGAAGCTAGTAAGCAAATGTTTGAAAATTCACACAGCATCATTCAGCCCCAAGCTAAGTAGGTAGCGTAGTAAGTAGTGTTATGGAACTAGAAAACTGACATACTGACATACACCTACCATCTTTACCTACTTATCATATAGTTGGATAAATATTTAATTTTATTATACTACAGGTATACATAGAAAACACCAATTACACCCGGACACTATTATGTTATGATATTTGTCACTAAGCGAAAACCAATACGCAAACTCTTGTGTTGCAGGCGGACCTTCGCCCGCCACGTCACAGAGGAAGTCAAGTTTGAGTTACGAGAACAAGATGGCTGCGCTGAACTACGTAAATTGAGTAAAAGTAATTATATTTGTAAACGAGTGAACAACATAAACACTAGCACACACTCACAATTGCCTAAATAGAAAACATCGAGACCTGGATCAAATATTGCTGATCACACAAACCAGCTACCTTTTAAACTTGAGGTTGATTAAGGTTGCCTTTCCACCAGATATATACAACGTTGCTGCGTTTCCAGCTGACCAATAGAATTGCTCCAATATCGTGTCTTGTTGTTAGCTATGAAAATGTCTGACGACATAGCAACGTGGCACATCGCTGGTGAAAAGGCAGCCCACGCGCCACTACTGAGGTCCTCAACGGCACATGGTTGGCGTGTCAACTTTCAAAAAGCTGTGCTTCTTTCTAACTATTATTAGATCGCTAAGATAAGGTACAACGTCATTATATAACTTACCCTGACTTTTGATTGTTTATTTTTCCTTCAGAGCAAGCTGTTTGAACGAAGCTACGTTCCAGAGCAAAGCTAGATTTATGAGCACAATTAAGATGTAAAAAGATACTATTGCTGCAGTGCGTCTTTGTATGCACGGGGTTTAAAGTAAGACAAGGTAGGTAAACGAGGGATTTACTTGATTTATTGCAAGCAAGTGTATTGTTTCACAGCATTTTAGAAATTATTTCTGAGGCTGTGTGTTTATGAACTCTCTTTTGCTTTATAGTCGGGTTCTTTATGTCTTTTTTTTTTCTAGTATCCATCCTAAAATTTTACACAGAAAATAATTTAAACGCGTTTTTTTGGAACCTATTGCAGAGATAATATTCATGTCATGATGGTGATTTATTTATTTATTTAAAGGACTCCCAACAGATAAATCACATCACGTGAAATATTACATAAAAAAGTGTTTTTAAGGTCTAGCGTTCTTCTAATAAAAGGGTGTCACAGCGTGTGTAAATGATGGGTCGACTAAATTTATGATTATTGCATTACGTTATTGCATTGTTATTAAAACAAGCTACACAGATGGACCTATCTCTGTTCTGTTTCGCATAGGTTCCTGAAAACTGTTCAAACAACATTCGTCTATAAAAATCACAGCTCGCGTTGACGTATACACGTATACGTCGACTAAACATTTCGTCCCTCAAACGACACCATGAATAGCCTGGGCCGCCCGAGCTGCCTCTGTCCACCGACTCCTTCATCATCATCATCATCATAAGCCTTTAAGTCTACTACTGGACGACCGACTCCTTGCGACCGCTATAATATCGGCGGTCCATTGGGTGAAAAGTCTTCCCATACTCCGTTGCGAAATGCATCGTGGTTGAAATTTGAAAACCTTTACTTCTCAACGGTTATCGGTTCTGCGAGCTATGCTAATTCTGAGAGCTATCCTTGTTACTTTGGTTCTTCTACGGCATTCAGTATTCCAGGTTATATCGCGAACAGAAACTCCAAGCACCGCTCTCTCCGCTTAAACATTCTTACCTGCAATTAGCTGAGACCGTTCAACTTGAAACAGCGTAACTACGCTGTTACTAACTGTACTCATCTGAGTACAGTTACTAAACAATACGTCGTAAGTTATCAAACTTACAATCCTACAATCTCTGAATAAACTTTCAACTCACACGTAGGCGTTTTGCACTGAGAATGTTTGACGACTGCCGTGGCGGAGCGAGCGGTGATTCGATTAACGACACGACACAAAAGTTGAACGACACGAATGATCTGCAGATAATTTGCTGGTGTATTTTATGTGAATGTTTATTATAATTGAAAGTAAGTACAATTTAAAGAGACAAGAGTGCTTCCCGAAAATCTCGTTAAGGTTGCTCTCCCGAAAAAAACATTTCCAGAATCTTTGGATCTCATTGCTATTAAAATATAATGATAATAATGCTGGACCATTCACACAGCATTATCTAGTCCCAAGCTAAGCAGAGCTTGTGTTATGGGTACTAGATAACTGATATACATAATGTAATACAATACTTAGATAGACATTTTAACTATACATAGAATACGACCAGAACACCCTGAACAAATGTCTGCAGATCGTACACACATTTGTCCCGAGGCGGGAATCGAACTCGCAACCTCCTGCGTCGCAGGCAGACCTTCGCCCACCGCGCCACATCGGTCGCCAGATGAATATGAAATATATGATTCTTATACTCCTAATATTCCATTTCATTCTGTACAAAACCGCCGAGACAGTTATTAGATAAATTGAATATGTTTTATGAAGAAAAAAAATGTATCTCATTTTTGATATATTATTTTGCCTTCTTTTCCGAACCAATATGACTATTTGACTTGATTTTTATATTGAAAAATATACAAAAGCAGGGTAAATGTTACGCCAAAATAAAAATAGTAAAAAGAGTATGCCCAAATCTAGTTTTCATGAGTCACTGAAAGACCACTCCTTCAGTGACTCATGAAACAGATCGACTGGTAACTCAATTCAAGTTCTGCTTGTAAAAGTTTGGAGCGGAGTTTGTTTTTTATGGAGTCTAGCAGACTCTATGAATGCAATTAATCACCAATACACGCGGTGCGTGTTTACGTCCTCTTCACTCCCACTTTCGACACGCTCCTGCAGGAAGGTACTGGGATGTATGAAAAATAAAACGTCAAGTGCGAGTGATACTCGCGCATCATGGGTTCCGTACAAACTTGTACTCCTAAATAATCAATCATTTTTTTGTAAATTTAAACCAAATTTACGATTTTTAGATTTTTTCCTTTACTTGTGCTTTAGACCTTGCTTCCTGTCTCATGATTCTAGGTTAACAGGAAGTACCCTATAGGTTTTGTGTGCATGTGATTCCCTTGGAGAATTAAAAAAATGCGTTGATTTAGAAGTTTGATTTGTATCGCGATAATTTGTAAAGTCCAAGATGTTACGAACCTGAGTATATTATGATGTGAATTTCAACTCGATACCGCCACGTTGAGGGTTGACAGACGGACGTCGGACATACGGACAGACGGACAACAAAGTGATCCTATAAATAAGGGTTCTTTTTTTCCTTTTGAGGTACGGAACCCTTAAAAAACTATAGCAATTACATTTTAGGCTTATGTGAAACTTTGCGTGGAGTCCCTGGGACCTTACAGGTAAATAATTAAGGGTTAAATTATTACTAAGATATGTGTCCTTTCTTGTGTATTTAAGTTTTTAGGCTAGTGTGGAACTTTGCGTAGAGTCCCTGGTAGATTAAGGTAGATTAAGGTAAATATTAAGGTAGATTAATGGTAAATATTATTATTTTTACTAAGGCATGTGTCCTTTTAAATATGTAATGTGTCGTGTGAAATGTTTTATTTCATTTTAATTTTATTTCAAAGAAGATAGTCAGCGTTTATTTACGCCAGTGTGATAAGATAATAAGCAAGGTAAAGTTAGAAGCGTAGCATTGCGCACTGAGCTTCACAAATTACAATTTAATATTTCACAGCGCCCTCTCTTAGTCCATGCGTGAAATTTTTATGTAATTTCTTGTGTATCTTGAAATGACAGTAAATCCTTCTTGGGTTCTTTGTTAGGCTTTGTTTGAAAATAGAAGGGATGATTGTTTTTTTCCACGAAATACCACAGAGATAATAAAATCCACATGGTACAAAATTATAAATCTTGAAATGACAGTAAATCCTTCTTAAGTTCTTTGTTAGGCTTTGTTTGAAAATAGAAGGGATGATTGTTTTTTTTCCACAAAATACTACAGAGATAATAAAATCCACATGGTACAACATTAAAAATCTTGAAATGACAGTTAATCCTTCTTGGGTTCTTTGTTAGGCTTTGTTTGAAAATAGAAGAGATGATTGTTTTTTTTTCCACAAAATACTACAGAGATAAGAAAATCCACATGGTACAAAATTATAAATCTTGAAATGACAGTAAATCCTTCTTGGGTTCTTTGTTAGGCTTTGTTTGAAAATAGAAGGGATGATTGTTTTTTTCCACAAAATACTACAGAGATAAGATAATACACATGGTACAAAATTAAAAATTTTGAAATGACAGTTAATCCTTTTTGGGTTCTTTGTTAGGCTTTGTTTGAAAATAGAAGGGATGATTGTTTTTTTCCACAAAATACCACACAGATAAGAAAATTCACATGGTACAAAATACATGGTAAAAATAGCAAAACTCGCAAGATCAACCTAAGATTACTGTCGTTTTATAAGTCTAATACGGAGGTCCAAGTCTTCCAAGGCTCCTGTGTTAGTGAGTCTAGATTCTAGATGACGGAGGAATTTTTTGCGTCAAGGTTAAAAAATTGGTTCATTTACTTAATGGTCATTTGGCGTATTGGTCATTTCACGTATTGGTCATTTTGCGATTGGTCATTTTGCGTATTCATGATGTTATTTCTATTGGTCATTTCACGTATTGGTCATTTTGCGTATTCATGATGCTTTTTTCATTGGTCATTATGCGTATTAGTCAATGTGCGTCTAAACGATCTTTATGACAGACATAAACGGTACAGTCGTTCTTTGTCATTATGTTTTCATCGAGAAAAGATACAACAGCGATCGCGACAATAGAAATTCTGTCAGCTTTAATAACGAGCTTACCGAGCTTGATTTCACTCATAAGATTTTTCGTCACTCTACCACTAGTGTTTTACCAGATGCAAATATCTGACTAACCATCCATACTATGTCGAATAAATAAGGGCTCCATCATTACCCGAAATCAGAGCATAGCAGTTAACATCACTATCGAATCGGGTTTAAAAATAACCGTCCATTGCAAGCACAATTTAAGAAAATTTACTACCATTGCCACTTGTTTAATGTTGCTGTAAAACGGCAAATAACCCACCGAAATAAAAGGCAGGATTATTCCAGAGAGCTATAAAATATACCTCGGCATAGCATGCCGTTGTCATACGAATTTGACCTTATGTACACGACTCTGTATAGACTTCAAACATCTTCAAACTCTACTCTATGGTTGTAGCATACTTGGCCCGCACGCACTGCTACAACAAAATGATATACATTTGAGCATTCAAATATCGGTCTGCACCAGCGCATTTATTCAGGTCTCGCATCCAACTGACGTCATGACCACAGAGCAATATGGCGTACACTGCGTCCAGCGTTTTAGTCAAGTTAGGCGCGCAACTTATGAAAATGTAAATTTAAAATGCATTTTTAGGCCATTAATCTCTTTACACTGTCAGCGTAAAATAAAACGAGCTTGCTGCAACCTATTCACTTGTTGGTCTTGTTTGCTTCGAGCGAGTGGTTTACGCGCTGTCGAAGCGTGGGCCGAACGCGTGAAGCATTTTTTTTTATGTATGTTCATACAGGTACTTGCTGATCCTGCGTGGATGGCAAGCTTGATGACGGAGAACGTCTTCGGAAGCAGACGATATTTGCTACACTACTGATGAACAACTCTATTGATAACGTTTGCTCCAGTTTCGTTATCGTTTCAGCCAATCGGTACTCTAAAACATCAAATTAGAGTATTTACACCAAAAACTAAACATAACACGCAATTGCAAATTTCGGAGAATTATTTACGCCTCCAAGTCGAGGCTTTCCTCGTAGCGCACCCAGATGAAGCGCACAAAAGTACTTCCACATAGCGCATCCGTTTTGGTGCTTCATTCTGTACTGTTGTAGATTTTATTACTCTCAGAGTAAAATAACAGACCATAACGCTTGTTCACGAAACGAAATGCATTCAATTGCTTTATTAATCGAGTGAAAACTTCAGTTCTTATTATTTTAACTCATATAGCTTACGTTTTCAAACACGGTTTTGCTTGTTTGCAATATCACGATAATTACACCCAGTTATTAAATCAACATCGTGTTCGGGTGTTTAATATTGGTCATATTTTTCGGTAGGCAGATTTTTTTCCAATGTGCAATGTCAACGGTAAGCTTACTTACCCAAACTTTTCGTAAATCGTTATTTAATCGAAAACTATGATATAAAAAACAATGACTAATGTTTTTTTTAAAGAAAATTGTCGTATATAAGTTGTTCACCAGGAGGGCTGCCTCATCCCATTTTGGCTTAGTACACATGTGGCTCCAAGTAAAATAAATGTTCAACTCACACAATAGTTCTGCTGACCCAGTAACACTTACCACACAGATGATAAAATAAATTACCGTAGTAATTTTTCAAGAACTATTATGCCATGAAATTGTAGTTTGTAGATTTATCTTTATTTTTTAAAACTATAACCCATATTAGATGCACACAGATCTTACCCAATGAACAATCCGACAATCGATAACAGGTTGTCTGGCTTATCGCTCTTGAAATCAAAATCAAAAATTCTTTATTTCCATAAATACAAAAATGTACACTTAGAAAAGTTCACATTCTTAAAATAAAACACTGACACGGAAATAAAGTAGTACTTTTGATTTCCGTCGCTTCGGTATGTAGACTAAAGTAAAGAAGCGACTAAGAAACCTTTAGCCTGTTAGTTGTTATTTGATTTGAGCGATAAGACTGCCCTATTGCAAATTAATTCCTTGTTTCGTTGGAATTTTTCTGGCACAAAAAACACATAATTGATACGGGCAAGTTCATTATTGGACTAAGGAATGAACCTTGACAAAAACGCATTGTTTTATACTATCGACGCAAGAATTATTATGTATCATCTAACATAGACCTTGGTGATACATCGTCGGCCATTACGTCAATTACAAGTCATTCACCATCAGGTGAGATTGTGGTCGAACAAAGGTCTATTTTCGATAAAAAAAACATTACTAACAGGCAAGTTCAATGGACTCAGCTTAGAAAATCTTAACTTTCCTAGCAAACTTTTATAGATATTTGTAAAAATGACGTCAATCACTCAGAAAACACAAAATATTTCCATCGATAAATTTGCGACATAGTAACTGCAAACGTAATAAATGTCTGAAGCAAACAAGGAATTTCATCCGTTAATAATTGTTTGCTCTCAATCTTGGTCCAATACACTCCAAGACCTCGGACAAACTCACAAACTAGGTTAACTTAGCTCGCTCATACAGTACATTTGAGGACAGTATACCCTGTGGTCTCCACTCAAAAGGAATTCTTACAACAAGAGGTTATGGTTGAAGATCCAGTGGCTGCAGTTTTGAGCTATCTAAGTCTTTGGTGCAAATAACACCACGGAAGAGTATAGTTGTATCCAACACATTTAGAAAGTTCCTTTGTCGGGATATAATTTTGCTGGTTGTAAGAAACAAACTAATGTAAAACTTCTTAGTGTTAGGTGAGTAGGTACGTCATTTTCTTTGGAAGAAGTCCAGATAAACGTAAAAGACCGTTCTTATTTTAAGAAACGAAATAAATTTGTAAGAGGTCCCAAAGATTTTCGGTTGAACCGGTTAAGGGTTTCGTGGCTTAGTTGGTTAGTTAGAGCACAACCGTAGTGAGGGTGGGGCGCGGGTTCGAGTCGAAGTTGTTAAAAATCAAAGATCACAGAAGGAAGTTTCTGTACTTCCTCTGACAGATCCAGATAGATTTAACACAACATAGAACAACTCTATGTCTCAGTAACCCAGAGAAGAGTTCCAAAGTTACGGGAAGAGTTTCAAAGTGTTTCCCATTAGCAATATTACCCGAGTCAGCGCCACTACATCTTCGTCTCTTACGTCGTTTATTTTACCGCTAAATTGAAAATGTTGCGGAACTTAAAACGACGCGGTTTGGTGAGATTACAAACTGCTCGGTTAGCTTTGAGCTTTCTGAGATTAAGATGACTTTATTTTATGAGTAAATATATACAGGGTATCCCGTAATGAGTGGATGGATAATCTTAAAAGTGCTTGGGAAAGGCCAATTAGACACAAAAATAAAAACCTTAAAATGTGGAAGCGTTTGGATAAATTAAAAAAAAAGCGCAAAGCGTTAAGCGTTAAACTTGGATAAATTCGTACTTTTGTTCACATTTTTGCTCATGATGTCCACAATTTGAAACAGTTACATAGGTTTTATTTATGAAATGTGTGAGAAAAAAAGGAAAAGTAGGTTTATGATAACCTTTTAAAATATTTTGACTTACTATGACCGGTAATTTTCAAGGAATGTTTAAACTTTTATCACCTATAAAAAAGTTTGAGCAACTGTGTGTAAAAAAAATTATGTGCCTCGACCATGACCAAACGTACGTACGTTACAAACATGTACATACTTTCAATTAATTTGGAAACTACGTCCCCGATTTTAATCAAATTTTGCATACATTATCCGATAAGAAATACATAGCTATGTTTGCACCGTTTTAATTTTTCAAAAAACCAAATCATATTTAAATAAGAGTGAAAGTAATAAAATCCCTCGAAAATTTACTGAAAAGAATTTTCACTTGATTTGTAATTCAGGGTGTAGTTACCAAATTTATCGGAAATTACTTTTTTATGGGAGCTTAGAGGCTCGCACCCACCTTATACGTAAAAGTTTTTCAGGTGTTTTTGTTTTATATTTTTTTTCATCAAAATAAAATTAATAATAAACAGTAAGAGACGTTTTGTCATTAAAACAATAGTTGTTGAATTTGAAATTGTGTTTGAGTTTCTAATTTTTGCTTGAAGCAATAAAACAGATAAGTAAAATTATTTACTTACATAAAACAAATTGAATGCGTACATCTTCTTTTTGTAACCAATAAGCAATTTTCGTGTCTTTATTTTGCCCATTTGTCTACCTCAGTCACGTACTTACAGTTTCTGACTGTTACCTTGGCACATAATAAAAATTCATTACATATATCAATGGATTTTTGCCAATGTAATTGTGATGGTTATTCTATATTATATTTGATCATTATCATATTCTTGTCCATACAATTCTACTCCAATAACACATCACATCATCAGCATATACTAGACCACTGCTGGAAATAGTTATCTTCTGATAAATGCTTTATTTTTATCATTAGAGGTAATGCCACAATCCCCTGGCTGGAAATGCGGGTTAAGGATTTCAGTGGAGGTACCTATACACTCAAGGATAAGCTTACACAAGGTTGCTACTGCCCTTTTTGTGGGAGATTCTCTTAGCCGCCTGATACTATATCCATGGGCGTAATTGATGGTTAATGAGTCGATTCACACGCCGGAATCGGCACAGCTACTATAATTTTATTACATTTTATCCAAACATGAGTCGCAGTAAAATGTAATTACTGTATATAAGGCTAAAATACATAATGCCTACTGTACTCAATTTAGACACACCATTCGAACAAAGTGAGTTCACTTTATTTAGTGCTAGGGTACCTTTATTATAGGTACTCGACTACGTGGCTTGATTTATAAGCTGTTGGAAGAATCATACCGAACTATATTAAGATACCGAATCAAAGAAGCTAACTTGTTTTACAAAACTTGTAGGTACCACAATGAAATATATTGTTATATTCTAAAAAGTCTTTATCAACTAAGAGAATCACAATCAAATAATAGAATTAAATTAAAACTAGTATTTACAATTGAAACAATTGAGCTAAGCTTTCCAATAAAAAAAGAATTATAATGAACCTCCTCTGTTTTTCCGTCGCTTAAAAATGATTATTAAAGTGTTATAAATGACAGAAAAATGGGTGAACGTACTCGTATCTACGTAAATGACTCATACATTCATACAACCGACTAATATTCGGTTGTATGTATGTCATCTAAATGACAAATACATACATACAACTGAGTAATATTCGGTTGTATGTATGTGTCATTTAGGCAGTGGGGATGTTTTTTCTCGAGGTCAGTTACGAAAAAAACGTAAAATGTCGACAATTCAGGTACAAGTGTATTCCCATAAAATATGCAAACAAATAAACGAAGCAAGCAAAATAAAACGGGCAGAAAATCTCGACGATTGTTCGACACACTCTGGCCATATTTTAAGCAGATTTATAGCCAGCCCGCCAGATTTGTAGGCCTTTACAAGATGATATACCGACGGGCCGTGCTCCTAAACAAAAGTTAATAGTTTACAGGAGATTCTGACTTACCTTACCCTTGTTTGACTTCACCTATCTTCGGACAGCTAAGAAAAAAGGAGTTTCTGTTTGGTTAGGAAAAGTTGGACAATGAGCCGACGATAATAATATACCTTTTTACAATAATAAATCGCCACCACTGGTGTCTATCGCAATCAAAAATATTCGCCATTGCCACCAATGACGGGGACTTGTATTTTTTCTGGATTGCAACGTGTGTGGTATCGGGGATGGCGAAGGCAATTAAAGATAGACGATGGTCACTGGTCACTAAAAAAGTGGATCAACCCCGCGGACGAGGCAATATAATGTATCTCTGCAATGATTTATTGCCGTGTGGAGATCAACTCATAGAATTGTTTTAAAATAAATTTTCTTTAAAACTTCGACTTCATGTAAAACATTGTTGTTGTGGACTGTAAGCTTCTTGAATTTTTCCAGTAAAACACTTTTGTTCTTGTTTCCAGCTTTATTTACTTCTTCAGGTTTTCTTGATCGCGTCCGAGTATAAACTGAACTTATTCTAGCTAGCGTGCCTATTTATACAAAAATCTCCCCTACATTTTCCAAAATTAGAATGAGAAAAAACAATAGACGATCAAATGGTTCGTTCGTTCGCAGGTATTTGAATTTTTGAATGTGCTTGCGGCCAGCATTCATGTTGAGGTATTTCAACCTCCTTTGACGTTACAAACCTAGACTAGACTAAGAAGGATCTTATTCAACCTATCCTACGAAGGCTCGTCGTGTCCAGAACATCCTCCCCCCGGCGTAGCTCGCGCAGCCTCCTTTTTCACCAACACGACGAGTTTGCTGGTCGGCCGCTTGAAGACGCCAGTCTTCGTCCGGACATCCGCCACCCGTACGCCTCCGTCAGGTCCCTTGTAGGTGCGCTCGACGACTCCCATTGGCCACACATTTCGGGGTAGAGTGTGGTCTACGACCACAACGATGTCTCCTTCTTGAAGTGGTCGTCTGTTGCTCGTAGGCTCGCCGCGAGGTACCAATGTCGGAAGGTACTCTCGAAGCCAGCGCCGCCAAAAGTGGTCAGCAAGCGCTTGGCTCATTCTCCATGTTCGTCGATCTGCCTCGCTGCACGGACCAGTGGTAGGTAGACCGTTGGATGACCCTAGCAAAAAATGGTTCGGAGTTAGCGCCTCGGGTTCCTCGGGGTTCACGCTAACGTGCGTAAGTGGCCTCGCGTTGATGGAGAATTCCGCTTCTGTCAGGAGGGTGATCAATACTTCTTCGGGTGGTTCCTTCTCGTTCAAGGTGGCGGCTAATGCGACTTTGACTGATCGCACCAGTCGCTCCCAGGCTCCCCCCTGGTTCGGTGCGCCAGGAGGTATAAAGCGCCATTCCATTCGATGCAGTTGTCCTTCATCTCGCAGAACTGGTGCCCATTCCACGTAGGCAGCCCGCAGTTCTTTGTCTGCACCTCGAAAGTTCGATGCGTTGTCGGACATCATGATACGGGGCCAACCTCGTCGCGCAGCCATTCTTCTCAGTGCCATGATTGCAGAGTTGACGGAAAGTGTAGTAACGACCTCTATGTGTACGGCGCGTGTAGTGAGGCACGTATAGAGGGCGCCCCATCTCTTCTCCCGGCGTCGTCCAATCTTTACTATCATGGGCCCAAAATAGTCAGTTCCGCAGTGGCTGAAAGGGCGCAGGAACGGCGTGAGGCGGGCTTTCGGCAAGTCTCCCGTAGCTGGTGGTAGAGGCTTCATCTTCCGTACTTGGCAGAGTCTGCATTCCTTCTCGATGCCACGTACTGTCGGTCGTAGATGAATCACCCAATATTTCTGTCTGAGGTCGTTAGTCACGCGCTCCCTGTTAGCGTGACCAGCTGCGCAGTGTTCTCGCAAGACGATAAGTCTTGTGATGCGGTGACGGCCGTCGAGTATTATGGGCCGCTTCATCTCAATCGGTGCGTCGGAAGCTCCAATGCGACCTCGTACTCGTAGAATGCTATCTTCTAAAATCGGGTCCAACCGGAACAGGCGACTCGATTTCGTGATTGGACGAGACGTTTTCATTCGCTGCAGCTCGTCTGAGAAGCTCTCCTTTTGTGCGTGGCGAATAAGCGCACGTTCCGCATCTTCGATGTGCCGGTTTTCCATGTTCGTGGCTCGTCGTCGACATCTCTCGATGAAGAAGAGTACTCGTGCTGTAGCTCTGACTAGTGTCTCGTACTTAGAGAAGTGTGATGGATCTGGCAGCCATCCATCCGTCTTGTCTTCTTCCACTCGCGTGTGCAGAACTTCCTCCTCGTGGTTGCAGTCAGACGTCTCCTTCGGCCACTGATGCTCTGGGCGGCGAAGGAAGTCTGGCCCTCGGAACCATCGATCTTCTGCCATTATGCGTGTGTTCGTCAGCCTGGTCGCGTCGTCTGCCGTATTCTCGCTGGTCGGTATCCACTTCCAATCTTCTTTCTGGGTAAGTTCAGATAGCTCCCCCAGACGATGCGCGACGTAGGGCGTATATCTTCTTGCATTGTTTCGTATCCAATGTATAACTGTCATTGAGTCACTCCAGTAGATCGTTCTCTTGACTTCGACTCGATGTTCATGTCTGATGGCGTAGGCCAACTTTGCTCCGATGACCGCCGCTTGTAGTTCCAAGCGGGGAATGGTTTGCGTTCGCTTTGGAGCAACCTTGGACTTAGCAGCGACGAGGCAAACACTGAAGCTTCCATCTGGTCTCGTGCTTCGCCAGTATGCCACGGTCGAGTAGGCTTGTTCGCTGGCATCACATAGTACATGTAGCTCGAGGTCAGTGTTGTCTTGAATCTCGTAGTGTCGCTCCAGCCGAAGGCAAGACAGGTCGTTCAGTTGTTCCAACCACGTGGCGAACAGCTCATTTTCTTCTTCCGGAATCGGTTCATCCCATGACATCTTGATGCGCCATAGCTTCTGAAGCACAATTTTTGCTCGTATCGTATAGTGACTCAGCAGTCCGAGCGGATCGTAGATGGACATCACCGCGCTGAGTGCCTCTCTCTTCGTTGGCGCGCGGACTCGTGCACGTACTTCTGCGGGAACTCTATTCATGGAGGTGTTGAATCCAAGTTCATCTTGTTCGGCGTTCCAGTAGAGTCCAAGGATCTTGTTCTCTGACCCCCTTTCGTCAAATTGCATCGGTGTTGTAGCTCGTAGTTCAGCCGGCACGTCTTCCAGTACGCTATCCTTGTTGCTGTTCCATGCTCGCAGTGTGAATCCAGCAACCGCGTGCACTGTGCGCAGTTCCGTCACGGCTCGATGGGCTTCCACGTCGTCATCGTAGCTCGCTACCAAATCGTCCATGTAGTGGCTTCTGGTGATGGCTTCGCAGGCGAGAGGGTGAGTTTGAGCGTATACCCTCGCATTGTAGTTTCGCACGAAATGCGCCATGAATGGGGAACTCGCAGCGCCGAATATCATGCTTGTCATCTTGAATCGTTGAGGCGTCTTCTTTCTCTCGTTGCCTCTCCACAAGAATTGTTGTGCTGGCTGGTCCTCTTGACGAATCTTAATCTGTAGAAACATCTCCTGTATGTCTGCCGTAATCGCGACTCGCTTCTCTCTGAATCTGAACAGGATGCCTGGTAGGGACATCAAGAGGTCGGGTCCTTCCAGCAGGTGGTCGTTCAGGCTGACTCCATTGCTCTTTGCTGCTGCATCGAAGACAAGCCTTATCTTCCCGGGCTTGTTGGGGTTGCGTACTGCGAAGTGAGGCAAGTACCAGCAGACGGTGCTAGACTCCTCCGATCCATCGCATGGTTCAGCGTACCGCTTCTGCAGCAAGTTCTCAATTTGCTTGGTATATTCTTCGGCGAAGACTGGGTCAGCATCCATCTTCTTCTCAATGCTTTGAAGATGACGAAATGCCATGTTGTAGCTCTGAGGTAGTTTCGTGTCTTCTTTCTTCCATGGTAGACCAACTTCATATCTTTGGTCAATCTTCTTGATTGTCTGTTCGACGATATTTGTAGCCCGGAGATCTTCTTCACTCGTACGTGGCTTCTGGTTGATGCCAATCGCTTCAATGCTAAAATGCTTCTCTATTAGCTCATGCAGCTCTTGGTTCTGCTTCTCAATGGCTTCAGGTGTGTAGATGTGTAGAACGCTGTCTTGGTTCGCGATGATGCTGCGTGGTATGGTTCCGTGGATGATCCATCCCAGCTGTGTTCTCGATGCAGCTGGTTGGTTCGCTCTTCCGACTCGTAGCTCGTGTGAGACTATGTACTCCCAGTGGTCAGCTCCAATCAGGATCCCAGGTTGTGATGACTCGTAGCAGACTTCATCTCGTTGTAAGTCCCTCAGATGGTCTTGATCCAACAGTGTTGCGGGAATCGATTGTTGCAGCAGCTTCATGTTCTTGACGGTGCGTGCCCGAAGTGGATGTAGCTTGCTATCCTTGCCCTTCAGTTGTACGGTGACAAGTTGGCTTTCTTCCTCCCTTTGCGTAGTGTTGACTCCACGCATTCGTAGTGGCAGTGAAGGTCCTTTTGCTCCGATAGTACGCGCCAACTTCTCATCAATCAGAGTGACTGTGGACCCTTCATCCAAGAGAGCGAGCGTATCGATCTCCCCCCGTGGACCGACGACGGTGACTGGACACATCTTCAGCAAAACTGCCATGTCATTCGAGGCAGCGGTGGTCACTGTCATGACTGCTTCGGTTGGGCTTGGACTGTCTTTTCTTTCTTGATGTAGAGTCTGATGGTGTGGACGTGAACATTGGTTGACTCCACATGATGTCGCCTTGCAGTTGGTGCGTCGATGCTTCTTCACTATACATTTGAAGCACAGCTTGTTCTTCTTCACGTGTTCCCATCGCTCGTCAGTTGTCATTGCCTTATATTTGGGGCAATCTGTCAACTTGTGTTCCTTCTCGCAGCATGAACACTTCTCTTCAGCTTCAGCGAGTTCTTCAGTAGTGTTGTACACGGCGTTCGTCTTCTTCTTGAATGCTGTGTTCGGTTTCGGCAGGTTTTCCTTCTTGCTGGTCGGTGGTGCATAGCTGAACCGCAGGGCTCGGTCCGCTTCGCGCATAAGGAAGCGTGATAGCATAATGATCTCGGGCTCGATCATTCCCTCTTGTTCGGTTGCGTAGTCACACCAGCGTGAGCGAATGTGGGGGCTCAGCTTCTCCAGTGTTTCTCTGGTCAGCGTCGGATTGTACAGGTAGCCTCTGTTCCCGATGTTGCTCAACACGCAGACCACGTTCTGAAGCTTGACGGCGAATGAGTTCAGTTCTATTGCAGATGGTCCGGGTTTCGGTAGTCTTCGAAGGTCATCAATGGCCCGGTCGATGATGATTTCTGGTCTTCCGAAGCATTGTTCCAGGGTCTTCATGATGATTTCTGGATTGCTTGCGGTGTACAGGAGTGAAGCAACTAGCTCTCTTGCTTCCCCTTTAAGGCTGCTTCTCAGCCTTTGGATGTTCTCAGCCGGTGTCAGCTTGTATGTTCTCGTTGAGTCGTTAAAGGCAGCTTTGAAGGGCAACCACTCATTCGGTGAACCGGAAAACGCGTGCAGGTCTGGGCACTTCATCCTCGGTCTTGCTAGCTTCTCTATTGCATCAGCTAATGCATCGACGTTGGCAGTACTCTTAGTCTTGACCGGCGTAGTCGATATGTTCCTGACGTTGAATCGGATGTTCTTCTCAGTTCTTGGAATAGTGTCACTTTTCTCCCCTTCAGTTGTCTGCAGCCACTGCTCGACTCTCTCACTGTGTTCCGGTAGTTCGTCTTCATGTATACTCCTTTCCTCGTCTTCCAATGCTGCTAGGTTAGCAGCCAATCTCTTCTTGACGAGATCTGCTTCTATTTGGAGTTCTTTACGCCTAAGTTCGGCCAGTTTCTCTTCCGCCTCCAGTTCCGCCGCCCGCGCCCTGGCCGCTATGCTCCCGTTCGATCGTAGAGAGCGCGCAGTTCGGGCGGGAGATTGTTCTTCCCTATGGCGTTCCGTACTCGTTCCGGCGCGGGTGAAGTCGGGTGCGAACCCTATGGCTGGGTCGCGATGTCTGGCTACTTGATGCGTAGCGGGTGTCGCCGGAGCTTCTTGCGACAGCCTTCGTCTTCGTACGTTCGCGATGGCTTCCAGTTCGGCGGCTTGCCGTACAGCCTCTTCCTCAGTTTCACGTCGTTCGGACGTATCCACTTGGCTTCTGGTTACAACCATACTGCGCGAGCGCTTGATTCTTCGTTCTCCAATCCGGTGGGTGCAGGATCTCTTCACTCCGATCCGATGGGTGCAGGATCTCTTCGCTCCAATCCGGTGGGTGCAGGATCTCTTCACTCCAATCCGGCTCGAAGGACCAGGAACTGTTGTGGACTGTAAGCTTCTTGAATTTTTCCAGTAAAACACTTTTGTTCTTGTTTCCAGCTTTATTTACTTCTTCAGGTTTTCTTGATCGCGTCCGAGTATAAACTGAACTTATTCTAGCTAGCGTGCCTATTTATACAAAAATCTCCCCTACATTTTCCAAAATTAGAATGAGAAAAAAACAATAGACGATCAAATGGTTCGTTCGTTCGCAGGTATTTGAATTTTTGAATGTGCTTGCGGCCAGCATTCATGTTGAGGTATTTCAACCTCCTTTGACGTTACAAACCTAGACTAGACTAAGAAGGATCTTATTCAACCTATCCTACGAAGGCTCGTCGTGTCCAGAACAATTGTAAAACTTACTTTTTCCGATTAAAATACCTTAAACTAACTTCAAGACAATTAGAGAGCGTTAAAACATAAGTCATAGCTGTTTCCTTAATTACATTCTAGCGTTCCGTGAACCGTTGTTGTTGCTTGCAGAAACAATTATTTCGTTTTTCACTTGCTGCTATAGCACAAAATATTTTGTAGATGCATAAACATTAATTTTGTTTGTTGTTACTGCCCGTTGCTTAACCCATATAGACGCGGTGTCCTAGATCAATCAACATCACAAAATCAAAATCAAAATGTATGACACTGGTACCTACTTCAGTGTATGTTATGATGACTGTATATTTAGGTGATCTTATTTATTTTCTTTAAATAAGTTGTTTTTTATAAGAAATGGTTGACATGTATATTTTTTTGTACCAATAAATGAATCTAATCTAATCGTTTTTTTTTCTGAATAAAATTATAATTATGTCCCAGGTTGTTATCTGTGTCCGTAAACTTTGTTGATTTAAACTTGGTTTCGTTGAAAAATGTCGAATGAAAGATTTAAACTAAAAACTCGAAATTCTTAAGGCGAATTGTAGGGGTAAAAGACGAAAACGACGTCTTTTTGGACAATGTTTCTGACGAAAATATAGATCGTGAACGTTTGAAATTTATATATCCGGTAACACATATCTTAAGGTATCTAGTGCCGGTTCCAAATGCTTGCCGGTAGTTATAGTTAGCACTCAGAACAAGGTTGAAGTAACAATATCTTCAGATAATTGAGCACACTTTTTGACGGTGTGTCTTATTCGTTTACTACCAAACTCAGTATAGTTATTTCTATAGCTCGTACGCTTCTATTCCCGGTCCATTTGTTTTCAAATGAAGTCAAAATAAGGAGTTTTAACGTAAAAACTATTTGCGCCTATTAAAACATCACTCTCCCACAAACGTTTGCTCGCAAAATATGATCAGGCAATGTTGTAGTACCAAAAACTGACCGAGCGAGGGCGCGGGCTCGCTGGCGACACGGGGCGCGCGGCGCGCGAGAAAACGCGACGTTGCAAGCTCTCGTACATGCCGCCGGCTCGCACTATGAGCGACGTTGCCAGATCTTGCTTTAGTACCTATGTTATGTGTATTGTATGATCGCGCGCGAGTCTCACTCAAGCAGTTTCAAAAATAAAAGTATAGGTACATAATTTCTAAAATGCAGTGTTATTTTTTGTATCGAATATTTCTTCTGGAGTTGTGTTTTAGTCTTATATTTATATTATGGCAAATAAACGTGGACAGAAACGTCGAGTTCCATCGAAGTGGTTGCGAAAATGTTGATCACGTCATACAAATGCTTTAAAAGCACAAGTTCGGCAAATGGGTGATGCTGTTGAGTAAGTAACCTATCTTGTACTATGCTATACCTACCTACCTGTAATAAATAATTGTTTAGTCTTCCTAGTCAAGTTCTCAGGCATAATCTAATATCGATGGATCGATGCATGGAGTAGAGTAGTGCCGTTACAGAGACTTACCTATGTAAATTCCTTTTATTCCTTTACTACTTAGGTTGGTACCTAGCCAATACTGTGAAGTACCTAACTCTTGATTTTTACTCATTCAAATAACGATTTTCGCATCCCAATTAACCCTCAATTTTAGGGGTCCGTACCCAAAGGATAAATCGTGACCCTATTACTAAGACTCTGCTGTCCGTCTATCCGTCTGTCACCAGGCTGTATCTCATGAACCGTGATAGTTAGACAATTGAAATTTTCACAGACTCTGTCTTTCAGTATTTCTGTTGCCGCTATAAAAACAAATACTAAAAAACAGAATAAAATATATATTTAAGGGGGCTCCCATACAAAAAACGTAATTTTTTTGCTCGTTGTTATAGATAACAGTACGGAACCCTTCGTGCGCGAGTCTGACTCGCACTTGGTCGGTTTTATTTATGATGCCATCGGTTAGAACATATCGAGAGGAGAAACTTTAGTAATGGTCACAAATGAATTACATTAATTTTTTCTTACTACGTACCTAAATATTTAGTTCGTTACTTGGATATTATATTATATTTGTATTATAGGGATTTTACTAAAGATCTAGCTAGTACCTATTAGCTACCAGCATCGTGTCTCAATACTAACTTTTTACTCGCACAACTTTTACATACCTACCTAATAAATATAACTTAGGTACTTATCTACCTATATAATTTTGTATTTCAGGCAACCACAAATATCTGAATCTGCAATAGAGATTAACAAGGATTCTGTTGCACATAGCAGTCGTAATGTGGACACGGAAACATGGAACGTGACAATTGATGATAGTGAATTGTCATTCAATACATCAATAGAGTCCAAGCTGTAAGAAATTTACCAAATTCTATTATGTTGCCTACCCACTGCATTTTTCGCACATATACGGTTTTGCCAATCCTATATCGGGTATTACGGGTGTTCTATTTAATTATTTGTATTTTGCTCGTGGGTCAATATTACTGTTAATTATTCTTCTTTCAGCTGAAAGAACCTAAAAGAAGAAAAACGGCTTCAGCAACTTCTTTTTCCCCAGACCAGCCATCTACCAGCTCACCTCTTGTAGGTAACTTGAAGTTCTGTAGAACTGTATTTTTAACGCTAAGCTCTTCTAATCGTACCTATCCCATCGGGGGATACCATGTCATGTATTTTTCTTATTATTACATTGTTTACCTACCATATTCTATGAAATATTAATTTCCTACTTCCTGTTTTTTTCACGCAAAGCACTACTAAGAAAAAATATTCTCTAAGGGAGAATATTTTTTCTTGCAGGCCAATAAATATATTTATTTCTTTATTTTTCAGAAAAAGAAGATAAAGGGTTCCGGTAAATTACTTCTTTCCGGATCAACTTACCACGTCATAAGTACCAACCTCTTACCTAGCGCTGAAAACAAAGATGAATAAAAATAAAAACGCCAAGTGCGACTCGGACTCGCGCAACGAGGGTTCCGTAACTAAACATTATATTAATTATAATCTATAAATAAATAAATTCAAACAAATTGTCAAAACCTTGCGACTCGGCAAACGTAGTGTAGGACGCCCTCTGACCAGGTGGGATGACGATTTGCGAAAGACTGCTGGCAGATGCTGGATGCGGCAAGCTGAAGACAGGGCGCTATGGCGCTCATTGGGGGAGGCCTATGTCCAGCAGTGGACTGATATAGGCTAATGATGATGATGATGATGATGTCAGAACCTTTCTGTGCAAAAAGGCTTACTACAAAATATCAGATTATTTAGAAGATAAAAAAGCTTGGGATGGGTTTTGCTCCAACTCGAAAAATAACAACTAACAGGCTAAAGGTTTCTTAGTCGCTTCTTTACTTTTTGTCTACATACCGAAGCGACAGAAATCAAAAGTACCACTTTATTTCCGTGTCAGTGTTTTATTTTAAGAATTTGACATTTTCTAAGTGTACATTTTTGTATTTATGGAAATAAAGAATTATTGATTTTGGTTTTGATTCTTTTGTTGGTGGTTATAATTATGATAAATAAATAAATGATGTGAATTTTAACACGTTTCTGAGAAAAGAGGGTTGACAGACGGTCAACAAAGTGATTCTATACGGGTTCCTTTTTTTCTTATGAGTTACGGAACCCTAAAAATGACAAGATAGTGAATTTATATTTTCATGCAGAGTGTATTCATCAATATTAATAAAAACTTAACTAGTATATGCTGATGATGATGATGATAAATAAAAACTTCAACAAAAATTAGTTTAATAATAATCGTTTTACTAAAATACTATTAGACCTATGCAGTTTACAGAGTTTAGATATTTTGTTTAGTAATGTTTTAATCCTAAGCCTAACCATTCTCTACACATATAATATTTTGATACAATTACTTCTTTGAACTGTTTCTCTCAAGGATCTCTCTGTCCGCCATTACTCTGTGATACGTACTACACTTGTGCGCGCCATCTAACGGCAGTGGAGCGTATTATTTGGATAGGGTATATCGACTAAGGTTCCAGGACCGCGCGCGCTCGGTTTTTTGAATCGAAAACATGCACTCCTTGCTGCATAGATGGCGCGGGGGTGTCCCCGCTCGGCTGCCAAATGCCCAAGGTCATTTGCCTTACTATTCACCTTAAACATCGACATAAGTCTGACAACATCATCTGAGTATACGACACTGAACTATGCTATTATTATAGCAACATAAGTTTTTGATAATTTGATTGTTATAAATTTAGAGACCTTGAATAATACCAAGTGCTTACATAAAAAAAACTTGGAACTCTTGAGTTTTTCCTTTTAAGATTTTGCACAAAATAAACTAGAATAATTTGTAGGTCGTAACAAGGAATTCCGAATTCTACTTCCTGGTTGCTTATTATTTTGTGCTGTTAATAGCACTCTATTTATAAACCCGCCTACTGTTGTTGTTATTCAAAGAGATGAGAAAAGTAATGACCTTTTCTTCGAATCCATCCATTTACTAGGTATTTATTTGAGATATTTTAGTTTTGGATCCGTGATTTTGTTATTTCATAACTTAAAAGCTCAATTATTATAAAGGCCGGGAAATATTCCATCCATACCTGGTCACCGGTTACCACAGAGCTTGCTGCTGCCCGCAGTCGCAGTCGATTGCCGATGACTGGACAGGTGTCGCGCCACTCTGTTTCACCGTCTATGAGGCAACCCGGGAAGTGTGTTTGTAATAGAAGTTGGTATGTTTCTGCTGTCGTTTTGGTGTAGGTGTTATCAAACCCAATCTCGCTTAATCAGCGTCAATTCATATCTGATCCACCTGTGCTCGGAAGAGGAGGTCCAATAACCCCCTGGAGCCTGACAGTTATGTTGCGAGGTACAAAAATGCACGTACAGTAAGAAGCACTAATTGGTATCCCCCTCACAGAACATTAATGGACTGTGAGGTGGATACCAATTAGCGCTTCTTACAGTACATGGATTGTTGCAAGTGTTGTCGTATATTAACTTACCGTTTAGGTTGTTGAGACCACACACACGCCCTGCCCTATACCAAGGCTCCTGGATCAGGGCTATGGTCTCGTTGTTTGGGGCCCCCTGCACTCTGCGCAGGTTAGCCGTAGCAGTAAGGCTATACTTGAGGTTTGCTTGGATGACGTTATGCGTGGAGAGGCTTTGGGTTCGTCATTTTGGTTTCCTCCTTCTCCTCTTCTGTGTCGTCGTCCGAGACCACTGCCAGGTCCTCGCCCATCTTCTCACACATTGCCTCCATCTTTCCTGACCATGGCGGTTTAGGCGATGAGTGCGGATGGGGCATCAGTGGGTCGGGGCAGTCAATTATAACAATAGCATTAAAAAATGTGTCACATACACTCGGTGTACAGTTTCGTCTCTATAAAATTAAAAACTATCACTACAACTATTATTAGGTAGACAGGTATGAGCTAAAATATTGAAAGTCTAGGACGAAGCTTATAAGAATTTTTCAAATAAAATCTTTTACACGTCCGTCCTAAGAAAACACGAAAGCAATACCAGTCGGACACTATCCTAACACAAATCTAAGCTCAAATGCAAGCAAAAATAGACCGAAAGTGTTAATATATCTGCCATTTGGAAAAGTAGGCGAAAGCCAAAGTAAAAAGGGATCTATTTTGCATGGAACAAGAAAAATGCCTCAAAGGGTGGCTATTGTAAGTAGGTAATAGGAGAGCTTTTCCGATGGGGATAATTTTGGGACAAAAATATACTTGTGATTTATAAAAACAGGAATGGCTGGGGTTTTTTACAGCAAAAATATCAAAGAAAGTTCTGTTTTTAACATAGGTAGCGAAGTTACTAATTAAGAGTAAGATCAAATTTCGTAAAGGGACTGATTAAGGGACAGACAGATGGCGTTTCCATTATTAAACTACCGTTACAAACGTACCGAGGGCAACATTCCGAAAACATTGGTATCGGTAGTTATCAAAATGATGATGATGATTCTTTGATTAAGAAGATTATGAATCATTTATTGTAAACTGTGTAACATAGTTGGTCTTATGAACTATTATAAATTCTTCAACAGTTTGTCCTTTTGGGCATACAATACTAAAATTAAAAATTATAAAAAATTAATATTACTAAAATTATTATTATTATTTATTTATTTTTTATTTTATTATGTCTAGTTGGACACTTTTCTTCAAGTAATGGAAAATAATTGTAAATATCTGAGTTATCAAATTATGAAGACCGTTTGATATTTTCACCAGAGCCTATTTAGACATACAAGGTGTACCACATGTAGGGTAGGTTGGCTTGGGAGACGAGATGTTGGAGTCCCCCTAACACCCCTATCAAAATGATATTTGATGATAATGAACTTAAAAGATCCTATAAATATAAAATACTGGTCTAACACAACAATTGTAGCTAACTAACGAAAAGTTTATCTGAACTCTCGTAAATTACTTTTCCACGCAGCTGAAAAATTTCCAAGCTTTATTAAATATCTGCGCTAGTTTGGCTTATGAGTATTCCCGTGGATGGAGTTTTTCAGGCTCCTTAACCAATATTTAGTGCATAAGGTATTATACTTTAAATGATGTTATAATCTAATTAAATGTATAGTGTTAACATAGATTAGGCAAAAAACAGTCGAAAAATGTTATTTTTAGTTAAAAGTTTTCAGTTTTTTTCATCCTTTCTTTATACCATGAAATAGTAGGCACAACGTTAATACGTCATACGGCTGTGTACTTAAGCTAAAAAGTATCGGCTGTCATCAGCAACATCAGCGCATTTGTTTAGGTACCTAAACAGCCAACTGACGTGTGTTATAATAAGTTTGACGTGTGTTTGATCTGTGGGTTGTTGCGCATCATAGCTCCCAAACAGATGATTTTGATTGTTTATTTTGTCAAAATCAGACTTGATCGAGTGTTCTAAACATGGAAAGTCTGCCAAGAGTGTGTCCAAACTTATGATTTTTAATTTTGTTGTTAAATACCTATATCTACCCGTGCAAAGCCGGGGCGGGCCGCTAGTACACTATAAAAAAAAACCAAACACAAGATAGAGTTCTACCTAAAAATGGGAGAAATATACCGATACAGTTAATGAAATTAGGTATACCGTGTGGTATGTTGAGAAAACCTTATGGCAAAACCGGAGCCTTAATTCAAACCTAGAAACGGACTGCTGTGGGCGCACTAAACCTTCCTTCATCCACTTCGATAAAAGTATAAAAGGAAGATACGGTACGTTCTACCAGCGCTCACTCACCGTACCGTGTTAGAGATGAAATAATGATAAGGTATCGGATTATCAGAAAATTTAAATTTTGGTGTATCTACTTACGCGGGAAAATATGTGATGCCTTGGGCTTCGTTTTTTGTTTTGGAGCTATTTGTACACCTGATGAACGAACACGAGGGTATTGTCGTGGTGTTTTAGTTGAAATCACACAAAATTATACGTCGTAGCAAGCACGCGCAACACAAACGCCACCGCCCGCGCCGCCGGTCCGACTAAGACTGAGGTAAGGGAACATAGTTGAACCTAACTTGAGCCATACACTTTCGAGATGATAATGCGTCATCTCTTTTTTTACTTTTATCGAAGTTCATCTACGATAAAGTTATGTTCTAAGCAACATCATCAAGGTAACATTATACCTAAGTGATATGAAACAGCGTCGCTATGGGAAATCAGACGTCTTGACCGCGCATTTCCCAACGGCCTCAATTTAATTACGAAAGGACCGGATTGTTTGACGGAGCATTGTAGTTTTTATTGCAATTGGAAAGGCTTACGGTTTAATCATAATGTTTTGTTCTTTTTAAAGGAAATATCTTTGAGAGTTTGAGTTAGTTCGAAGTAGGTACGATCGAAAATTTAGTTATAGGGTAAGGATCGTAGCTAACGGTAGGTTTGGTTTTGTGGCATAATAAACCTTACTGTTTAGTTAATTTAATACGTCAAAGGGCACTTGCTGTTTTTTCAAGGAGTTACGTTTTTAGAGAATAGGCTACTTGACTACACTAGGTACTGGAAAATAATTTGAACGTATTGTCTGATAAAAATAATGTAAAATGTAATTAATATTTCTTCAAGGCCAGTCGTATTAGTTATAAAAATGGCACTTGTGCCACTGGTTTTCAGCTGGGTCAGGATGCAAGTGCAGCGCTCATAGCTAACTTTATTCAAAATAAAATAATAATTAATAATTAAAACTCAACTCAAATAAAATTAAATACCCGTGGATATTACACTGTGTTTTGTAGGCCAACCACGAGGATTATTCTCTAGGGTAGAATAGTGTGTATTATTGAAGTTGAAGGAACGAATTTCAAATAATTTACGCATTCGATGATCAAGTGACGTAATTTTTATCTACATATACCTAGACAACAATCCCTGTGCTTACCCTACTGTATCTACCTTTAAGTTTAAAAACCATCGCCTCATAAAACCAACCACCAGTTATATAACAAAGAGGATTGGCTACTTCAATTCCTCTCATGTCGAATGATTTAATTGGCACTTTATCAAACGATAAAGTGCCAATTTTTAAACTTCATATTCATATGAATATGAATATTATTCTAGGTTAAATTGGCTAACCAATCCTAGGTTGGGTTCCACCCGAGCGGATATAATCTAATGCCTCGCATGCACTCAAGTACCATCAAGACTAAGCCGTCCTAGTTGGTCCTCAGAGCAAACCGATAATAAATTTTAAGTCTCCACGATAGTTTCGTAGGTAGATAGTTACGTACAACTCGTGAATAAAAATTCTATAGCGTGTTACTTAATGTATAAGAAATAAAATAACAGACTCGGTCAACCTCTGCTAAGATAAAACTAAACCTTATAATTCGCGGGCGATCAGAATGGAACATAACCATTGCAGATCAAAACCAAAGCTATCCAACATTAAGTTTGAGAAGGTTGTATCCCATTTTTACAATGCGTAGATTTATTTACCGACTCGAGTAGCCTTTATAATACTTGCTCCTAGAACTAACAGACTTATTACATTTGAATTTGTCGTCGCAGCGTACTCTCTGCGTCGTCGTGCTCGCTGCGCAATCGCAACGCTTTGTTATCGTTCGCAAATCACCAGTGTGATAATGATAAGGCTGTAAACCTTCAGTTCGGTACAGTAGGCCTAGCACAGGGATTGCTCTCTAGGGTAGAATAGACAATACTGACTTCGCATCGTCATGCATTGAGTACATTATTGAAGTTGCACAATTTCAAATAATTTACGCCTTCGATGACAAAGTGACGTAATTTTTCTCTACACTACACTAGACAACAATCCCCATGTTTGCCCTAAATGGCTTATGGCAAGAATTCGTTCAATTAATTTTTTTTTTTATAATCTTCGTTTTTTTTATGGGACTTTGAGTCATTGGTGACTATGTCAGTCCCGTATATAAACTATTATACAACTAAATTACATCTAAAACTAACCTAAATAATTTTTAATTTCAGTAAAATAATTCTAACCATTTATGCTTTTACTAACAAATTTATGGACCATAGTAGTCTGCATTAAATAATTTTATTATAATTAAGGGTGAAATTCGGAGTTTCCGTCTGAAATTGATGATTATTCTACTAGCAAAGTTTCTCAAACTACGGAACCAACCCGAGTCGCAAGCTATACAGACAAACCCTTTGTTGACGCGGGCCAAGTTTGAGAGCCCCTGTCCCTTGAGAAATCCTCTGGGATCATCTTGTAATTTTATAAGTGTGCGATGGTATCAGAGGGTTTCTTACGGTGTCACTTTTTAAAGAATTAATTGCCAGGGCTCGTTCGTTGCGAGATAACGACTCGGTGGGGACTGCGGATTATGCAGGCTGGATAATACAGCTGAGTATTAAAAGATCTGGAAAAGGGAGTATAAGGATAGACAAAATTTATTTAAATTTGTGAGTTAAATAAATTTTAAAGTTTGATTGAAATTTGAAATTGCGGATAAACATAGCCAGCAGTAGTAGGCACAACGATTTTATAATAAAAACGTAGACATCATTAATTCAGTAATTATTGTTAAATAATAAAAATAACAATATGCACTAAAATGAACACTAAGGTAAAGAACAGAAGAGTGAAAATAGGAGAGCACAACGTTATTTCAATAATTATTGATTTATAATAATAATAACAATAGACACTAAAATGAACACTAAAGCAAAGAGCAGAAGGATGGAAATAGAGGAGTATTGGATCATTATGTACTCTATAAGCCCCCCCCCCCCCCCTTCATCAAGTTGCAACTTCTCTTTTTGTTTGGTATAGCTTCTCTATACGTAGTAGGTACTTATAACTCAATGGTTTTAATAACTTTGTATTGTACCCTAGATAGTACCTGTACCCTCTAGATAATACATAACAAGCATTTTGGTGTAATTGTGAGCTACTAATAAGTTTTTATAAATATATCTAAAAGAGCTATAGTTGTAGAATGTTATGCAGAAACTAGGGAATTCAAAATCCAAATTCAAACAGTTTTTCAAGTTTTACGGGATAAATATGAATCCCTCGGGAATAAAATTTTATGGGGCCATCTAAGGTTTGTATGTAGTAACATACAAAAAACCTTAATTAATAACACGTTATTTGTAATAACGGCTACGACGTGTCGTCGCCGTGACGTGATTACGCAATCTGGGTGTCAGCTGGTGATTATATATCTCGCTTCGGTAAAGAAGACTAAAGTAAAGAAGCGATGAAGAAACCTTTAGTATGTTAGTTATTTCTCGAGTTGGAGCAAACTTGTGGAAATTAGTCTAGAAATCAAGTTTTGAATTAATGTTATTAGCTTATTTTGTATATTGATGTCAACTTGAAGTATTTTTTTATTAAAATTAGTTTCTTACTAACAACGCCATTGCCGAGATGTAAGCTAAAGTAAGATAAAGAAAGCTAACGCATGGGGCGTTAGCTTTCTCTGTCTTACTTCTAACATGGAATTTAAACCGCTGGCTGTGAAGCATAATGAGTATAATACATTTTCTTTGTGTCAAAAGGAGGCTGTTTATTTAATAACCGCTTCCTTGTTTTGTATGAGTGTGGACGGAGATGAAATATCGGCTATAGAATTCAATAAGAATCTGTAGGTTCGTAATGACATCGATCAATCGTGATGAGTAGATTTTAATCGATATTGTGTAAGGTTAGTATTTGACTTTTGTTGTCCTGAAGGTGGAGCTAATGCTACAGTCAGTAAGAAGTCCCAGAGATTTTCGAGTCGGCGAGTTCTGATTTCGTGGCTAAGTAAGAGAACGGGTTCAAGTCCCGCCGAAATAGAAAAATTTTGAGGACTTATTTCATTTCTTAGAGATACTCAAAGTGCGAGGTAAGCACTATTATAACAAAAAAACCTTGGGTAGTATTTACTTTTGTAGGTATGACTAGAGTGGGACTAGAGTGATATCTGTCAGCACATCCCGGAGGCGTAATGGTGTCAGCAGCAATTCCTAATAGTTTTCATCAAAGAAAATTAATATCATCAGATTGAAAATTGATTTTTAATAGTAAGAAAAAAGAGTATTGTAATCAATTTTATGTTATAATTTTTGGTCCTAGGGTGAGGATGTTATAAACCAACTACCCAATTGTTTATCTATCGTAGTGTTGACAAACAGGAACATACAGTACCTACAGGAAAATCAACTTCATGGGTATTTAGAAGGAAGATTCACATTACCTATAATAAATAAATAAAAATCATTTATTTCAGACCGACAGATCTATAACAACATTCAGCATTACAACATTTTTGGATTAAACATGCTGCAAATTCAACTCTTTGCAAACCCAACAATTTAGGAACTAGAATTTTTGTTCCTGAAGGTATTATAAGATGATACTCAGCATGCCGACTGTATTATAACCTGGCGACAACTTGTGGTCGCCGACAAAAAACCCACTGGGTTATATCGGTGGGTTGGGAACATGGTGTGTAGAGTCATAGGAACACGATCGGATGCTAGCATTATCATTCTCGTGTGGAAATTTCTTCAAAATTAAGTTTTGCGTCGAGTTCTTGTAGGTATTATGACTCCACGACAGAGGCTTTGTTTTCGTGTGCGCGTGCGGAAACAAAGAGTTAATTTCTTCATTTTCTTCACGTTGTAAATAATTAAGGTATGTGGGCCGACAGTATCTAGCTTGGGTTTACACGTAACCTTTTCTCTTGAGATAAAATATTTAAGAAAATTTGTTTTTAAGTCGGCATTTGTGAAAGTACGATGTTTTTAAGGACTCGGGTACAGTCAACGATACGCATACACATCCTCCAAAAACTCAGATTTGAGCCCGTCTCACTGGACGTAGGCCTCCCCTTGATACGGTTGATATGGTTTTATCATAATGCCGCATCGGGCATGCGAATTAGGAATCGCGCAATTCGCCTTCTACAGAACAATTTATTCAATTCATTCATTTCGTCGTGGGTTGTCAAGAGATTCAAATTGTATTGTGGTTTTTAATTTTTTCTGCGTTCCACAAGCAATAAAACTAGCGAAAAAGTAATTTGCCGCTAATCGTGAACCATTTTCTATGAACTCATCATAAAACCAACATCGATTCACTGGTATTTTGGAGCATTTGGGAAAATACGAAATTTTGTGCTTATAAATCTAAATTTTCACTTAGAAATTTTTACGAAAATTGAATCTCACTTCAACCTGCATACATAACATTCACACTCATAATAGATTTCCTATTAATTATTATTATTCATTATAAAAATCCATATCATATTATCACACACAAAACAAATCCATACAATATTATTACATATACACAAAAATTAAAATTAGTATTTTTATCAAAAAGGATTGGTAATCATATTTTATTTTAATCAAAACGACAGCTTGGGTGCCGCATACATAACCGGAAAGTAAGGCGGGCTTATTTACAAAGCCCTTCTCCGTTGCAGACAAATTACAATGTCAGACAATCCAGCCTTTGTCCGGCACTTGACTAATGCACGATACGGCTGTATAATTCTCGAAACTTTGCATTGGACGCGACTTTCTCTACATCTACAGCCTAAACTGCTGGACGCAGGCCTCCCGTTGATACGCTCGATATGGTTTTATCATAATGCCGCATCGGGCATGCGGATTAGGAATCGCGCAATTCGCCTTCTACGGTGAATGCTGTTGCCACCCCTGGAGTATAATAGTATAGTATAAAATTTGACTTGTCTAAGTACTTTTTTGTAAGCCTAAAGAAATAAAGCTATTGATTTTTTTACTTTTTGTTGCGTGTTGGTGCGAATTCTATCCCAACTAAAACGCTGCCATGGTACACATAATATATCCACACATTTTTGTCTAGACAAGAAAATGCAAATAGTTTTCTTAGAAAAAACAGTTCTGTTATTAAATCATTTTATTTGCAATAAAACTATTACAATGTTGCAACCCTCCGACCCCAAACAGTTTCAAATATATATCCAATTCATTCAGACAAAATCGTTACCCACTGTGATTTTGATAGCTCTACTGGCGCGATTAATCCGAGCAGCTGACTGTTATAATTTATCTATCTAAACGAAATCAAACATTATTTCTCAATCAAAATAGGTACTACTTTTCTATACTCGATTTTTGGTCGCGTCTGCAACAATCTTCGAATACATGGATTCAGGCTCAATTCCGCCGGCAATATGCACCATTTAAAGGATGACGCTATTCAAGGCAAGTGACCGAATGTGCTGTATGATTTATACAGCTACTAGCTGTTGCTCGCTTCGCACGCGCTATCAAGTAGCCTATATATGTCCTCGTCATAACATTTACCTCCCTGCCAATTTTAATTAAGATCCGTTCAGCCGTATAGACGTAAAAAGGTAACAGACAGACAGACAGACAGGCCGACAGAGTTACTTCAAAATTTATATTGACGACCTCTGTGGCGCGGTGGGCGAAGGCCAGCCTGCGACGCAGGAGGTTGCGGGTTCGATTCCCGCCTCGGGACAAATGTGTGTACGATCTACAGACATTTGTTCAGGGTGTTCTGGTCGTTTTCTATGTATAATAAAAAACATTTATCTATGTATTGTATTATGTATATCAGTTATCTAGTACCATTACACAAGCTATGCTTAGCTTGGGGCTATATAATGCTGTGTGAATTGTCCAGCATTATTTATTTATTTATATGATTAGTATGGATGGATGTAGGAGTTACAATAATAACAATTAATTGACACAAAAACGTTATCCAAAGAATTATTTCAAAATAGTCTTGCTTTACTTATAAGACGAGCCTTCGCGCTCAAACGTTAAAATAAAGGCAACTCTCGCCTACCATGCGTTTGTTTGTACTTTTATCGCGATTATAGCGCATTGCGTATTTGCGCACAGACACGAACCGACAGAAATAAAAATACCACTTTATTTCCGTGGCCGTATAGTTTAATTTTAAGAATTTGACCTACAGCGTATAGTATTTAATTACAAGTATTTAACTTTGGTTCCGTACTTAAGTTTACTTTTACTAATAGATAAGTAATTATTATGGTCCTAAACCAATAGTTGCTTTTGAAATGAAGGACAAAAACAAAGTACAGAAATAATTATTGTCCTAAGCAAGCTTAGAAATAGGTTGTTTGAAATGTTTAATTGAAATATAATTGTTTGTTAAGGAAAAGGCTGAAAATTTAGATTGTGTTTTAATTTATAAAGTAACTTGTTTTTTTTTATATATATATTTTCATCAAAATTTAAAGTTTGAGTGAAGCCACCATGATTTTGTTGTGATTTTTGGTAAATTTTGGGTCACATCGACTAGAGTATCCTTCGCCTAGGACCGAATATTAGGAATATAAACTTGAAATCGTAGTACAACATTAAAAGACTTTGCATGCCACATAACAAAAAGTGCTATTATCTAACCAATGCAATACGTAACTGAAGCTCAAAGATTTAAAATTCCCGTTCACATCGTTTGATTTTAGTAAAATTTTCATTAGTAAACATTTTGTTCAATACGACACAAAAGTCATTTAAAAATTACCCATGCACGAAAGTAATTTCAATATTATCTGTTTTTGCTATTTACTAACATAGTCTTAAGTTGGCTGGCTGGCTGTAGTATACAAGAATCACTTAACGTCGATCAGAGCTTCGGTTTGGTTTGAGCTAACACTTTTGTTTTGCCTCAACTTTTCACTCAGAGGAACTGAATAGTTTGAACTGAAGTCTGATACCAGCTCTCACTCTATTCTAGCGAAAGTAGTACATGGTATTGCCATTGCAAACTTTGATGATCCGCTATGAAGTTTCTATTTGAAACTCAATTTTTTTTAAATAGTTTTTCACATCTTAGTAGGTATATTTCGTTTTAGGTTTCGAAAATTACGACAAACGAATTACAATTTTTTTGTGGTTGCTGACCATACTGAGGTCAAAAATGGTTTTCGTTTTTTTAGTAGGTAGATCGATTCTATTATGTAGTAGATAGATAGAAATAGGTCTTTTGTTTCTAAAACGTAAGCGTAAAGCGTAGAAATCAATAAAGGTCAAATAATGTATTAACATGTTCCAGAAAAACGAGACAAGCTTTGTTTTCACAGCAGAAGTTTAAGGTTTTTATTTTCTTCGACTTTTTTATTTGATTGGTGGCCTAGTATGGTACTTGGTTTGCTTCATTCTTGCTCGTCACAATGTTTCTATAATTACGTAGATACATTGCAAACTAATCAATTTGACTTAACCAATGTCAAGAATCTCAAAATATTCACCGTTTTTGCATCAATTCTGAAGTTTGACGATAATTAAAACAAATAAGCGGCACGGCCGCTCCCGCCGGTAATCATTTAAAACTCTGAAACGAATCAATATTCATGATATATTGAGCAAAGTGTGAATTCATTGGGTGGAAGCTGGCAACCCTGGCAAGGCGCCAATAGGTATATCTCGCTGCCGGTATAATTACGAACTCATTTGCGGGCAGATGCATTTAAATTTGGAACAGTTATCGTGCTTAACTTTATTATCCGCAAAGCCTTTGATAAATACAGTGAACTGGCAACAGCGTAATTTGCCAATATTGTTAACAGTATCCATGCCCGCAAGTGTAATTATTGGGTTGGACGTCACAGTAAAATCCAATGCCCAGTAGTCCGCGAGAACTCCGTAGGAGTCAAATTCAGCCTAGTCTAAGAGACTTTTTACCCAAACCGCAAGATTGTGAAACTCAGCTTTACCAGAAATATAAATAATATCTTTAATAACAAAGAAAATTACCATCAAATAATATAATTAAATTAAAATTAGTATTCACAATTGAAATAATTGAGCTTACTGCTGACTGTTGCAAACAATCTACAGGTAGCTCAACTGATCAATATCAATGCGACTCTAAGGGGAACAAATGCCTATGCATTTGCTCCCCTTAGAGTCGCATTGTCGCATCGCTGTCAAGATCTGCATATTTGCAGCTCTTGAGATCTTCGGCCAAATCTGCCGCCGCACCAGCCCTCACGGAAGTCCCAGGAAGACGGGAAGGAGCGAGTGTGTCGACGCATGTAGCGTCCCACATAAAAGGCTTCCCCATCTTCCATGGGACTAGAGTCATGTCGTCGGGCCTCTTACCATTTTGACGCTATAAAACATTCGGTTCGAGAATAGCTGAAAAAAAAACTAATGAAAAATATTAATAAATAATGCTGGACAATTCACACAACATTAACTAATCTCAAGTTAAGAAAATCTTGTCTTATGGTACCAACTAAAAGATTAATGTTCTTAAAACAATAGATAACATAGCTTTTTTTTATTAGACTTAGAAAATACCCATAACTCCCGGAACAAATATTTGCTGATCGTACAAACATTTGTCCCAAGGACGAAGGAGGAGAATCGAACCCGCAACCTCCTGCGTCGTAGGTAGACCTTCGCCCGCAACGCCAAAACGTAGGTAGGTAATTTTAAAGCCTAACAAACTTATGTTTTCATAGAAAACTTAAACTTTGACCACGTTCACTAGGTCATGGTCTTAAATCCGCTTAGCGACTCTTACTTTATTTCTACCAACTAACGTTGGAAAACAAAATATGAGACTAATCAAAAAGCAACGCAAAAGTAAAGCCGTTTGAGCACTTTTTACAGAAACGCATAAAGCCGCTCCACACTTTTTGTGCATTAACGAATTCTCACATTTGTCGTTTGGCAATCGGTTCGTTAGCATACACCGTTAGCAAAACAATGTGCAGAAATGGGTGACTTTAAAAAACCTAATAATTTTATTTGAATTAAATATAGACCTATCCTATATATCTGCACATGTATTTTTTTGTAATGTTTGATGTTTTTACTATAAAATTTCATCATTGAAAAGTAGATCTTTTATGACACAATCGCAAAATTTCTAAACGTGACGTCGTCACCGTTCATCGTATTGTCACGAAGATTTTAGCGGGATATATTTTTTGAAAGATAGAAATTTATTTATTAGACAGCAGAAAATAACAAACATCATGTTTCTTATCAATAATATGTTTCTAATTTGATTTCGGCTGAAGGAAGAGCGTGCTGGCTCTTTGACTTGACAAACTGAACGGTGACGTCACGGATAAAGGGCAGCGTTTTTATCACACAAAACTGACTGCAATTCTATCAGTCATTTTTCTTCCTTAAATATTAAGAAAATTGTGAATGTTATTTTCTTTTCAGTTATGTAATTACATTAATAATCGATTTAGTAAACCTATTGTAATTGCCATTTTGTAGGAAACAAATGATTACGTACGCCATTAGACTAATCAATTGATTGTTATCGACTGAAAAGTATCAGGTTTTTTTTCAAAAAATAATCTTAGTTATTCCAATTTTGTTTGCAGCGTCAGTTAAAATACTATAGAAAACCAAACTCAGCCAACCATGCAGTTAATTTCCACTACAGTAACCGGAAAAAACTGTGGTTATTTTTATCAATATTTGCTTCAGGCCTGTCTGTTTAAACCGTCATCAAAACGTGGGCATGTTTGCGTGATGCATAATTCGTCCATTTTTAATTTAATTTGCTGACCGTACCGGTCAAACATTTGCAATCAGTGAAAACTCGCGTGTTTGTCCTCGTGTCCCAATTGAGCATCGTTTGGATGTGATGTTATTTCGGGCCTAATTGCAATCTTGTGTAAACGAAACAAGGTACATTTTCCCGTGTGACTTAACCATTTCTGTATTGTTGGCAATGCGTAATTGTTACCTTATGTTAACGAGTTAACGTTAACATAAGGTAAGCTATTTATGGCATGACCACGTTATGCTGACATTTTAAGGATAAAAAATTAAAAATACGCTCTTTATAAATTATAATTCGCTTACCAGTCAATGAATTAAACTCGTTACCAGAATTTTTAAAGGCTGTCACCTAAAATACCTCAGTAGATGGCAAAGGTCCGCCTACGACGCCGGAGGTTGCGGGTTCGATTCCCACCTCGGAAGAAATGTTTGAACGATGTTCTGGATGTTTTCTATAGATAGTAAAAAAAACTCTCAATGTAGTGTATTAAATACATCAGTTATCTAGTACCAATAACAGAAGCTCTCCTTAGCTTTGAGCTAGATAATGCTGTGTGAATTGTTCAGTATGATTCATTATTTATTTATTTATACCATGCAAATCTGAAGAGAAATAAATAAATGGGTATCCTATCTCGTATATCGCTGACGACGGCACTGCAGGAAAAGGCTGTTTAAACTCGCGAACTTCGCGGATGTTACTTGATGCCATAAAAATTAAAACCGACATCAAATACCTCATTAATTACACTGTTTTTTAAAGTTTCAAACGAAAAATAGCTACTACCCCTCGCGTATTTTCGTGGGACCACCTTGAGATTTTTTTCAATACAAAAGTGAAATAATCATCAAGCCTTAAAAACTAAGGATCGAAACGTCAGAACCTAATATTTTTAAGTCGATTGAAAGCAAATGGCACACAATATCACATCTCGCTCGATGACGTTCAACTGGAAATCAAGTCACTTGTACGCGACACGCGAAGGGTGCCAATAATTCGTCAGTGCCTGCAATTTTACCAGTTCTCACAACATTCATACTGAAAAGACATGCCATGTTTTTTCCAAACAAAATTAAGCAAAAATGTTGTATTACTTACTATACTATTTGTTTTATATCCTACTTTATCAAATATGGTTCCTCACAAAACAAATAAGTCAATAGAAGCCAACCGATTCGGCTGATTGACCGAAGTAACAAAATAAATACTCAATAACATATTTATTGTTGTCATGACATTGGCTTAGTAATATAGTAAAAAACGTAAAGAAGTCTAGTCTACGTAAGTAGAAAAAATAGCACAAATTCAGAAAATAAAACAGTTCAAAGTATCCAGGGAACATTCAAATGGCTATTAACTTCTATATAAATTTAATTTAATTTCCGTCTACGAGTTTTTTTGGAGTTTAAAAGTTCTATCAGATTTCAAAAACTTTATTTGATTGATCTCAAGAGGCTCAAATATGTAGCTCAAAGTCAATAACTTTATTATTCTTTCTATAAGCTGACAAAATAAGCACTTAGACAAGTTAAATTTATATACTATACTATAAGCAGTTTTTTAAATAGTCATAATAATCAAATAAGAAATAAGGTGTTATTGGTTTTCTTAAATTTTTTGTTCACTAGTGGAAGAAGAGAACTTAAGTGTCTAATACATGTTACATGCGACTTAGATACATGTAAGTATCTCGACAGAGAGAGCCTACGCATTTGCTCCCCTTGAAGTCGAGACTCTAGGTCTGTGGAGCACCAAGGCTTTCTGGGTTTAAAAAAATTATCTGAGTGGTCGATGCGACGCGTGACCCGAAAGCTTTGTCATACTGCGGGGCAATGCAGCCACCGTCTTGGGGACGCTCAATACCAGTCGGAGTATTGATATGGATCATTTCAAATACCTGTAGATTGTTTGCCACAATCTGCAGTAAGCTCAATTGTTTCGATCGTAAATACTAGTATTTAATTAAACACCATGCCAGCAGTAAAGCGATAAAAACAAAAATAATCGATATAAATTGTATGCATCAGTATCAACAAGAATGTATGCGAATTATGTGAACCGAATCAAGTGTATCCGGTTCAGGGGGCATAAGAATCCTACCCTTTGGGAGTTATGGGATTCAATACAGAATTGAAATGTATTTACTGCGGGATTGAGAGGGCCGTGCGGGAATAACGCATGATTACTGTACCGATACTTTATTATTTCTGGATATTGCTTTCTTGTTTTTTTTATGGAACGGTTCTTTTGGACCTACATAATATTATTGCTATAGAGTTTAGGTGAACGATTCGGGACTTACGTTAAGCGCAAGGAAGCACAGACAGTAAGATAAGAGTTTTTCTGGGTGTGGGTGAGATTTTTTTACGCATGATGGAAATATTGGGTCCAACTCAGTCCTTTGCCCGCAGTTTGACGGACAGTTTGGGTTCGTTATTTAGTGTGGTAGTTAGTTAGCAATCCATTTTCGGTGGCGAGGTAGCCAGGCAATGTAGATGGCCTGAAGTGTGGTGATAGGGGACTTGTTATCGTCTTCTAGACACTGCGGCTCTGCTTCCCTTCGATCGTAGCGGCTATCCGGACAATTGGGTTAGGGGGAGTAGGGAAGGGAGAGTGCATCTATGTTTGCACGAGTACTTACGCACTATAAATATCATGCCCCAAACTGTTCCTGGATACTGGTTCTCGAGACTTAAATCCTTGTGACGGTGGACTGAGGTGGAGAGATTTGACTCTGCAAGTCGAGCTTTGTTAAAGGCCGCACACAGGCGACAAGTCCTCGAGTCAGCTAACTTTTTTATGGTTTTATCATCATCATCAGCCTATATTAGTTCACTGCTGGACATAGGCCTCCCCTAATGAGCGCCATAGCGCCCTGTCTTCAGCTTGCCGCATCCATCATGTTTTGCTGACTAGGCACACAGTCGCCGTAGCCGAAATCTGTTTGGAAGCATCATCATCACTAGTTAGCAGCTGACTGTACATGTATCATGTATATCCTATAATAGAAAAATCTTATAATACTAATTACTTTTTTCTTTAAAAATAGTTTAATTAGTTTTATAACATTGCAAAGTCTTCGATGGAGGAAAAGAACATAACATTTTAAAAGATACTTTAATTAAAAAAGTTACAGCAAGACAGATCCTTAAACCGAGATCAACAAGGGCTGAGCCAAATATCAAACTGTTTTAAAACGGATAGATAAATCGAGATTTCAGATGGTTGCTGTGATTGTTTATGATATTTTAAGTCCAATCAAAACTTGATTCGACTCAAAATTCTTAAGACGCGACTGAAGATCTTGCGACTTTATTATTTATTAGTATTTTTATTATTTATTAGTATTAAGTAGTAATTCATAAAAATAACAGTTATGATTATTTTTTACTTAATAATTAGGTAATGTTATAATATATTTTTATCAGTTTATACACCTTGCAATTTTTGTTGACTGCCTCATGTTCTGAGCAGGAAAAGGTCCCCACCTTCAAGTGCCCTCATAAAGTCGGTAGGTAAATATTTCTCGGAGCAAAATACAAATAACTTTAAAAATATTATTATATTTACACGTTGTTTTAGTTTTAGGGGAAAAATAGTAACCTCTCAAACATTGCGATGCTACCAAAAGCCGTGAGCACGAAAAGTGACTAGCGTTAATGAAAAAGAAGAAGCCCCATGGATTTAAGTTGTTTGAAATTATAAAATTCGTAGGATGATAAATATTTAATTAAAATTTTGGAAAGGCTTTGCTGCTTTAAATTGATGGAAGGTTTATTTAATACAAACAAAAAATACCCGGAAGAGATCGTTTTTAATGATAAAGCTTTCTACTGTTGTTATTTATTTCTTGATAACAATGTCAAGTTTTACAACTCAGGCTTAATGTTAGTAAAGAACATAATCAATAAAGACAACATTTTAACACAATAAAAACTTACAACCTCTATAAAACACTCACGAAACGATATTTATATTTTTGAAATTTCATCTTATCAGCATCTACTACATCAGATACGTCCACTGCTTTAGACACCACCCCCAAAAACATCTTAAGGAGACCCTGAAGATAGAAACCTTGTCCACCGAAGTACGCAGCGTCAGAAGACTCCCAGGAAAGTCGGATGCACCTAGACTTATCATACTGGAAGTAGCCACTTCCAGACAGCATAAGCCTATGCTGACTACAAAATAAACGTAAAGGAATCTAGTGGCTACAATAAACAAAATAGCACCTTTTTGTAGATTTCCCAATGAAGATACAAATTGCAAGTTGCAATCAAAAATACATTCGGGTTCGTGGTATGAACCTGCACTCGTTCCTTCACCAAGAGTGATTGGTGGTAAAGATCCCTGTAAGGCATTCCGGGACTGGGTAATAAACGTGACAAAATGTTCAACGGTCCAACCGTTGATGCTCCAGTGTCAAAATGTACGTATAATCATGGTCACAATGTCTTAGTGACAAATGGTACACATCTCAAAATACAAGTACAGTAAAAGGTATCATAGACAAAATGCTAAGGAACTGCAAGTCGAACACGAGTAGTTATCGAGATAGGTTCCAGTTATGAAAATGGGAAAAAAGTGTTGTTTTATAACTGGTTATGAATCAGTGAAAAATATCCAGATACGTAACCAGTTGAAATTATTATTTTAGAAATTAGTATTATTTATATAACGATTGTAGAACGTGGACGAACATCACACACACATTTTGACGTTCATACTTTTTGCCACATAGACATTTTGACCCCTTCACATTCCAACCGTTGACCGATTCATTGTCACTGCGGGACAATTCATAACCATTGCCACTGGGAGGTATTAGCTGCAATGGTGGTCGTGGCAGCACGTGAACGTCATAAGAATGGACTGGACTAAGTGCTTAGTTAGCCTTCGTGATGCAGCCGGAAGCGCTGCTGACTACCCAGTCCCGGAATGCTGTTAGATATTTTAGTGAATTACGATATGATAAGACTGTTTTATACACATCCGGTACACGCGGTATAATTTTACCGATTCGATTTTTTGACATAATACCGTCTTGTTCTAGGGGTGCAATTCTTCGATGTTTATCAGACATTTTGTAAAATGGCTGCAACTACAGTGTATTTCTCGAATTAATTTTGCATGCAAATGTAGATAAAATTTCAAAGCCGAAAACTACACAGCATCAATGAACATGAAAGGGATTATTTTTGCGTACCTATGAATCATTTTAATTTCGAATAAAACCACAATAAAACTACTGATATTTAAAAAAAACACCGGTGGAGAACAATCTGACCAGTATAAATTTTGCCAACCATTTAAAATATCCAAGGAGCAAAGTTCTACAACCATTTTTAACATAGTATGAAGGAACAACTTTTATTTTGGTTTTGTATAGTTGTAGTTGGTTTAATAAGTATTTTATCATTGAGCGCCCATGCTTATTTAAATTGACTGATTTAATGGTTTTTAATAGCCACCGTTAAATAATTATTCTGTGGGTACAATTTTCAATGAATTCATGCCCATCCATGTTTTTTATCATGCTTCTAACAAATAAAAAATGTAGAGAGAAACGATTGATTGATTTTTTTATTCAGTTTACTGCTTTTTCACTACGAAATCTGACTAAAAAACAAGTTTTACCTTGCTCTTCACATTCCATCTTATCTTCGATCTTATCGTCGACTCTTCGAGGCAACAACATTGTTACTGCATTGGGTTTTCGTAAGCCCAGGGCAGCTGGTTAACAGAACTCGATACTGGTATAGCCATGGTTGCAACCAAGTTCACAAGTTCATCTTTATGTGGGCTCCGTATCATCAGGCATATCATCTGATTTGATTTCGAATCAGGTATGAATCATGGAATGGAAAACGCGAGAGTCCCCCTGTAAGGACGAACGAAAACTGAATCAAGTTTCAATTTAAAATTGAACATAAAATTGATCGTGTATGGCGCTTTCAATTGTCAGTTACGTAGTTTTTACATTTAGTTGGCGAAAATGGGAGTAGATCATCAATCAAAGTATCCATCGGCTCCCAATAGATTCATAATGAGGACTTAGAAACCATCCGTATCAAAAGAAAATACATTTGACATTTTGGGTTTCCATTTCAAGTAGTGTCTTTTCAATGCTCGAACAGGAAGCATGCATAGCAAAATTGTAAAATTCACACGTCCAAGATTCAAAAAAGGACAGAATTTCCTGTTTTCAGTAACGGTTTATTAAATTTTTTACCACTTTAAGGTGCAATATCCTCAAGAAAGAGATTATAAAATAAAAGTTGACTAAACGTTGCAAAAATTTTTTTTTCGTGTTGCATTCTTTTTGTTTTATATTGACTAGGTACACGAAAACAGTTCTGTGACCACACTGACTACCAAAACTTAGTCGTAAGTTGACTGAAATATTTTTTTGGACTGTTTTTTTTATTATTAATTAATAGTTATCAAACGAAATTAAATGTGATACTAGTTAAGGGTTACAATTTCTGATTGTTTCTATAAAAACAGTGTTTAAATTTCTTACGTAAACATTCTAATAAAAAAAAGACTGCCAATCTCTTGTTCCGTATTCACAAAACTTGCCACGGCTCTGAGCAAACTGTTTGCGTCAAAACAAGTCGTAGACAATAGAGTATCATTTTTGTAAAGTTCTAGGTTTGGGAGGGAGGAGGCGGCGGATACTTAATCGAAGAAGAAGGATACAATTTTCCAAACTACAAATATTTTTTGGTATATGTTTATTTAACTTTTGCTTACATCTGTATTGAATTGACTAGATTTAAAGTTAAGGCTTTACATCGTGAAAGTACTGTAAGAAAATGCTACAATATTAAAATTTTCAGGCTTCTTATGCTTCAATATTATTTTATTTTTGCAGCTGGATAAAGTCATTGGTAGTTGAATTTGTAAAAAGTCAGCTACATAGTCACTTTAGTCATTTATTTCTGTTGCAAATACAATAGGTACAAAAACATGACTAAGCGCTATCTAGGTTCAAAAGCTCTTTTACAAAAAACTTACCTATGAGAGAAAAAATAAAAACTAACCCCCAAATAATCAGTTGGATAAAAGCAATTGCTAAGCCTTTATTTTTGTCATTCTTACTTTACTTTTCTAACTCGAATTATACCAATAAAAGATAACATTATCACTTTTAACTGGAAGAAATCGCTTTAAGCGATAAGGCCGCCAAATCCTTTGTTTTCTTTAATTTTACACAATCTGTTTTTCTTTTTAATTTAAGGTGATTAAAGAATTATCTATCTATCTACTTTTAACTATTAGATGAGAAATTTTAATTTATGAGGGTAAAAGATTATTAATGGGGTTACCAGTGCTTCAAACAGCTGCGTATTTTGCTTTGAATATGGCAGCACTTTCACAGAGGCTTATTCCACTAATCCCCGTTGACAATCCCCGTCAACGGGCATAAGTGAACTTTTTGTAAAATACCTTAAAGTTGCAGTCTTCACATAATGAAGCCTACGTTGTCAAAGGGCCCTGAGTGAACCGTATCTACTGTCATGACGGAACCTGACCTGGAGCCGACCGTACGTTTTGCGGGCTTCCATGTTGGTGTGGTCTGGAACAGCTCCATACCGCGCTGGAATAAAGTTGTCAGTTCGTTAGCATCTTTGAACTCATTGAATGCAATTAGCTAGTCAGATGATTTATTTTGCAAACATTTTCTTAATATGAATCGATGATACTTGAAATCGTTTTGCGCCAGCGATCATATCTTCAATAAACTGAAGCATTTACTTTGCGATTTATTTAAATTACAGTTTAAGATTCATGCTAGTGTTTCAAAATCACGATTACATAAAATTTTCTCAATAGAAAAAAATCCAATGTTCGCTCTTAAACTGTACAATAAACCGTCGCTATTCAATAAATTCTTTAAAATAAGCCTTAATACCTTGTACAATAAACAAACAGAATATAAAGCAGACGGTGTGTATTTTACATTTTCAAAATTACAATTATTTTTTAGATAATAAGCAAAATACAGACTCGACTTTTGGTGTTCCATTTACAAAGAATATGAATTTATTTTTGGAAATGGAACTAAAATCGCCTTCTTGGTCATTGTTGGATGTTTTTTAGGGTGCTTCTTCCTTCATGGTTTAATGCGTAGATTGAGTAGGTACGTTGCGCGCAATGAAGACACAAATAAGCTTGTGCGACCAGCGCGAAATGTCTGGAATATTTGTTTACAACAAATTTCACTGAAAATGAACTTGGCTTATTCAATTGAAAATCCCATCAAGAAAACGTTAATTTAATAATATGCAAATGGGACAGAATGGCAAAGAAATAATCAATATGATTCTATCTGTTGCGGTCGAAATCACGAGAAATATGGTATATAAAGATTACAAATTCGTGACGTAAAAAAGTGAAAATGTTGTGCAATATTTACTGAAGGTAAGTTTTGATTGTTTTACCTATTTCTCACAATAGAGGTGTATATTATCGTTTTTCACTCGGGCCAAAACCACCCATTATAATCGGTCTTGTCATCCTCCCTCGCTACGCTCGGGAATATAGACAACCTCGAATATAATGGGGTGGTTTAGTCCCTTGGTAAAAAAATATACCTACTTATTTATGACTAAGAATAGGTAGTAAAAATTATAACGAATCCACTAAAAATTTTCCATATTTTTTTCTATAAGAAAACGTTTCGGAACACCCCTCACCTAGACTCAATTACGTTTTGATTCGCCATTCCGCGCTCAGACGCGCTCATAGAAGCATGGGTGCATCATATTTTTTCGCAAATTATTACTACGGCCAAGTTCCAAAGAACCATGTCCCAAGGCGGGAATCGAACCCGCAACATCCTGCGTCGCAGGCAGACCTTCGCTCACAGCGCCACAGAGGTCGTCGGAAATACTTACGTATCCCTGGTACCAAGCCCAAACGACGCCCACAGGGAACAGAATGAGTGTTGAAAGGCCCACAACCCATCCCAGCATGTCAGCGAAGAGAGGGAATATGTAATCATCATACGCGGGAGCTCGCCAATCAGTGAAAATAAATATTACGATTGCCTGAAAAGAAGAAAATTAATATTTAATGTTATTTAAATGTTGCAAACAACCTAAACTGATCCATATCAATACCAGTCGCGCGCGTCCCCAAGACGCTGGCTGCATTGCCCCGCTGTATGTGTATGTGTACAAGCAATATTATTTTCGGTTTAAATAATTTATTTTAAGTGATAGTTCCAGCGAATAAAAAACAAGGCGATTTTATTCGTGCTAAATGTATCACACATCTGATCAAATTAAAACCCACAGTTTAATTCAAAGAACTGTTCAACTCTAGTTAGAGATTCATTAAGTGTGAAAACTATGTCAAAAAGGTTTAAGTAGCAACATTTTTTTCTGGAATAGGATTTTCTGTTCAAATCTTACAGCTACACTGCTACAGGATGAACTTGAGTTCTATCCTATGTGTTTAAGTCAATTATATGAATGTAACGAACAATCAATCATATGAACCATATGAGCCAATTATATGAACGTGTTCTTGAGTGGAGACCGCGACTCGGCAAACGTAGTGTAGGACGCCGACCAGGTGGAATGACGAAGATTTCACTGCTCCGGCAGATGCTGGATGCGGCAAGTTGCAGACAGGGTGCTATGGCGCTCATTAGGGGAGGCCTATGTCCAGCAATGGACTGATATAGGCTGATGATGATGATATGAACATTTACTCATGCACTAACTGATATTTATGTTATTACAGAGCTAAATCACGACGTATAGATTACGTGCTGGAGCACACGTCAGCAGCAATAATTATATCTACGTTTTATCAGCAAATAATCTACTAAGCACTAATCAGTAATAGAAGATTAAGGCCCGTCGCACATGGAGCTACTCAAAAGAAAAAGTTACAAACTAAAATTACTAATGAGTTGCTTGAGCGTCACTGCCCATACATTCCCAGATGAGGTTCGCACACGTCGTGACTAGTCACCAACCGATTAGTAGCGCGTTAGCAACTGATCACGCGTGACGTGCCGTGTCGGTCGCCAAGCTAATGGTGACCCAAGTTTCCTGATTTTTAGGCCCTCCGCACATGGAGCTTCTCAAAAAGAACTAGTTACAAACTAAAATTACTAATGAGTTGCTTGAGCGTCACTGCCCATATATTCCCATATGAGGCACACGTCGCGTCACCAACCGATTAGTAACGCGTTAGCAACTGATCACGCGTGACGCGCCGTGTCGGGGTCGCCAGGCTATAACTGGTGACCCGAGTTTCCTGATTTTTTGTTGTGAAAAATTAACGAGCAAACCTTAAATAATAAATAAATTAAAATCTAAGGTGATAATTAGTATTAGATTAGATTAGTTTATTATAATAATATTATTTATTATATATTGTTATTATTGTTTATTATTTTAGTAATTTTCGTCTAGTATGAAGTCATCTTTATTTACAAAGAAAATTAAAATCAAATAACAGAATTAAATTAAAACTAGTATTTACAATGGAAACAATTGTGCTAACTGCAGACTGTTTGTTGCAAACAATCAAAGTAAGATAATAGTATAATACAAAGTCGTCATTATACTAGCTCGATCCACTTGACATGTTTATTATTATTTTATTTATTTAGTTACCCTGTGCTTTTGTGAGCAGAAATAACAGAAGTGACTGAAACCTTGCAACTTAAGTAGCGTCGTGTGCGAGGAATATTTTCTAACAAGTTTGAAATTGTTATTACCGATTAGTTCCGTCGTTTTTCAGTAGCTCCATGTACGGAGGGCCTAACACAGATAATGAACTGATATAGATTGTGCACTGTTGTCGAGTGATTAATTTGTAATTTTACAAACACGCTAGCTGCTGGCCGCGGTTTTGAACGCGCTTTTAAAGAACCTTATGTCCTACCATATACCTCCCTGCCTTTCAGTAAGATCCGTTCACCCGTTTAACCATGAAAAGGTAGGTAATAGAAAAAGTTGCTTTCGAATCTTCGATAAAAGTAAAAAAAGGAAGATACGGTACGTTCTACTAGCACTCACTCACCGTACCGTGTCACAGATGAAATAATGATAAAGTATCGGAATAACAGAAAATTTAAAGTTTGGTGTATCTACTTACGCGGGAAAATATGTGATGCCTTGGGCTTTGTTTTTTGTTTTGGAGCTATTTGTACACGTGGTGAACGAACACGAGGGCATTATCGTGGTGTTTTAGTCGAAATCACACAAAATTATACGTTGTAACAAGCACGCGAAACACAAACGCCGTCGCCCTTACCTCAGTCATAGTTGAACCTGACTTGAACCATACACTTTCGAGATGGTAATGTCTCATCTCCCTTTCTTTACTTTGATCGAAGTTTCGAATTTATAATATTAGTACCGCTACGTTACTGCTTTGGAAACTGAGCATCATCCAAATAAAACCATTGGGCAATGTGTCACACTTAACACAGCAAGACGAGCGACGCAAGCCTCGCAGTGTGACAGTATGAGTCAGGCTGCTATCTGATGGCGGGGGTCGGGTTGTGGTTAGCAAACTTACAAGGCTTCCAATAGGAACAACTCCGGTCCACACAATCTTCCAGTACCAGAGCAATACTCCAGTCAGCTTCATTTTCATGCTCTCAAGGTCTTTCATGGCACGGTTGATGCCGTAGCACCAGGATACTGCTATTGCCTGTAAAAGTTATAAAAATAATAACATAATACAGATTTTGATGACCTCTGTGGCGTAGCGAGCGCAGGTGCCGTCAACGCTGAAGTGCGTGGGTTTAATTCCCGCCCCGGGACAAATATTAGTATAATCTGCAGATATTGTTTTGGTTGTTCTGGGTGTTTTTTATCTACATTTATATGTAACAAAAATTCAAGACCAAACTTTCAACTACGATCACAAAACACGAGAAAAATATAATAAAACCGACTTAGCTTTAAACAAAAAAAAATGAAATCACCACTAGACTGTTTGATGCTTATTGTCATTGCAAAAAATATTAAAAGGCATATGTAACTGGTTACATCCCCTATAAAACACAAAACCACTTCATTGGGGTCATTGACCGCATCGGTCAACGACCTGCGACATCATCGGAGTGGGTAACGCGCCTTAGATACGGTAGGTGGTATCACAATTGTATTTTCCCTCGATTCTATGACAATAAAGCACAAGCATTAGTTATTTCCAAGTCTGGTGATCATTTTGTTTTTATTTTTTTTTTCGTTTGAAAACTAAATTCGGGTTTTTTAATATTTTTACCCGTGTTCAAAGCTACACGCCCCCCAAAAGCTTGGTCCTTCATTTTTCTTACACCATGTATAAAATGTTTATCTCTGAAATGTGTATATATACTTATATCATTTATCTAGTACTCGTCACACAAGTTCTGCTTAGCTCGGGGCTACATAATGTTATGTGTATTTTTCCAACATAATTTATTTCATTTGTTTACCTATCTAATGATAAGCCTTTGCAAGCAGACCAGGAAATCTAAAGTGAGCTTTAGATTTCATTGTCGGTAAAGATCAAATTACCTCAGCCATGCCAATGAAGAGAATAGCCCACGATGCAGTATTCCAGTCCAGCAATGTGAAGAGATAGACGCCTCCGCTGAAGCACATGGGTATCCCGAGGATGAAGCACATAAAACATGTGAAGGCGGTTACCTAAAGCATATTTATTATAATTTATTAAAGCTCGTTAAGCGCTAAGCCGTTGGTCTTGCGCCTGAACTCTCCCCGGCCGTGTCATGTTTTCAAAGGCCTCTTCAAACCTACGCGGTATTCGCTACCGCGGTAAAAGTAAGTTACAATTGGATATAGATCGTTGTTTCACGGATTTCGTGATATTCCGCCGAGTATTAAAGGGACAGTAGGAGTGCCGCATACTGGGGTGGCAACGAAAGGCCTTTGTAATAGATAATAGAGGCACAAAATAGAAAATCAAATAACAACAAACGGCTATTGGCATCTCCATCGTCATCCCATATACGCCCACTGCACATTTGGGAGTCCACTGCACCTATGTTATGCAGTGAACTCTCAAATGACGCCACGAACAGCGGTCCTGAGCCGCCTCCATTTATCGACCCTATTTCGTATCTATCCTTTATTTTAATCTAAAAATTGGAACATGAAGCTCTAACTGCTGAATAAACTACAGAAAGGGCCGGATAACTTTTTCTCTGTAACTTAATGCTTGTTTTGTCACTTTCCGGTTTGAGTTTTGATAGCTTTTGAAAAGAGCCGCGGGCAAATTTGGAAGCGGACTGCAATTTGTTCTGATTGTTATCCCGTTGTGTAACACTACCCTGATTTTAAGCTAAAGCTAAGGGCACACAGTGATTTTTGTCGCTCGGAATAATCATTATACCTACATCTTTTACTCTTTCTGTGAAGGTCTGTGGAAAACTACACCTCATGTAATTTCCGGAATTGCCAGGGCACCGGCTTCACTAAAACATTTAACGTTTCAAACACTGAAACTTGATTGCAATCAAACCATTACTGCATTGGTGAGAATATCCGTAACAGTGTACATTTGCCTTAACAATGTAGTTTTGATGGGCGCGGTCAGTAAAACCCGAAGGCAGAATTGGCTACGTATCAACATTGTATTGCGATTTACTCTGTTTGACTCAAAGTTTCGAATTCATGACAAGTGGTTTTATGCCAAGTTTATTTAATTCTGAATCTCCGATTGTATTGTAAGGAATTGCTGTTCTTGTTAAAGCATTACCAATAAGATCACCCAAACACTTTCCAGGTAGAAATTTACGATATAAGTTCTAGGAAATGACAGCTTTATTTTATCGGTTTTGTGACAACACAAGTGTTTGCTGATTGAAGTCGCGTACTTTTTTCACCTTCCCTGATAAATATATTTTATTTTCACATGCTACTAACCATCCAATATCTTTTCCTAAAATGAGGCCAACGATCAACAATCGCCGTGTTGATGGCCTCGATTCCTGCGAACTGACTTCCTAACCCGAGGATAAACAGCATCAGGAAGAACAGGATCGACCAGAGTTGTGGAATTGGCATTTGGAGGAGGGCTTCTGGATACGCGACGAAGGCTAGCCCTTGCTGCTGTGAGGCAACGTCTGTGAAAAGATATAAGGGGTTAACTACACAAAAATATGCAAAAGACTAAGCAAGAGTACTTTGCTAACAGAGCTGCCGAGTTAAGTGTTAAAGTGTGTCGAAAACTATACATTGCCCGGGGTCTACCTGCTTAATCTACCTTGGTGGACAACACTTATGGATTCGGATACTACACGATTCAGATTCATTTAGTGACACAACGACAGTGCACAAGAAAGTAATGTAAAAAAAAATGTACTTAATTTTATACCGATACTTTATGCAGACAAAGATAACTTTTTTACGATGGAAAGTTAAAATGTGGCCGAAGATGTATCATGAAGTTCTATAAGATACCTATTCACACTTGTCTTGAAGAAACCAAGATTGTAATTGACCGGAAAAACAGCAGCATGGAAACAGGTCATGTAGTTCCTGTGAGTATTCTCCGAAATTTATCCTATCAAAGATCGACAGACAAGCGACCTTGCGGCGGTGTTCGAGACTTTGGACCTTAGTCTCTGCAAGGTACTGTTCGTCAATCAGTCTGAAGACTCTTCGTTCTATCGAGTCTAAGGTTGCAAGCTGGTACTTGGCCGAGCCGTCCCAAACATTTTATTTTATTTTATTCGGAGAACAAACCGTTGTACACACTATTTACATAAACTTACATCTTAACTATTAAATATTATGCCCTCGCATATAGTGACTAAAAAACTGCTTGCTTGCGGAGGAAAAATGAAGGCACAGCTCTTTCTCTCTCTTCGATAACAATAGAAATTACAATGATTAAGTACCTAAACTAAGAGTACCCCTAACACTTCAGAAAATTTAAAAATAACTACATTACAGTAATTAAAAAGAAATATACAAGAAAAGAACTGGATCAGAAAAAAAAACATAACATACAAAAAAATAAACAAACATGGCAGCAATACTCCAAGCCAGACCGAACCTGAACTTGATAAAGGGATAGAAGCTGTCCCGGTGTGAAGTATCGCTTATCCTTGTTCAGGATTCCTAGCTTCATGGATGCTGTTTTAGCCATTGACTCGATAAAGGCTCCAAAAAGCCATTTAGAGTTGGTTTGAGCGCGACACCGAGGAGCTCAAGACGGTTTTTTGTAGGTACCAGTACATCGCGTAAAACAGGAACCTGTACTAACGGACTCTTTTTTGCAAAGAAGAGCCAGGCTTTGTCAATTAACGCTCTTTGATCAATAATGCTGGCATTATTGATTTGAAAACTGGTTAAATCCATCGTGTAACTGCCAAAACCAGTTAAGTCCACGGTGAGTAACTTTCAAAATCAGTCAAATCTAAGCTATGAAAACCAGCCAGATCGATCAGATAATTCGTAATTTTCAACTTTTCTTGTTTAAGACTCGAGCTGTTTGTATGTAAAAGTAGTTTTTTACCCCATCTGAATTACCAGCCAAAAATTCGATTTTATTGGGAGCTGCCTTAACCAAGAACTTGTTTTTGCCCAGTACTAAACAACAACTGCTAAATAATGCTGGATGCGGCAAGCTGAAGACAGGGCGCTATGACGCTCATTAGGGGAGGCCTATGTCCAGCTGTGGACTGATATAGGTTGATGATGATGATGACTAAACAAAAACTTCAAGTGGATTTGGCTGATTTTGAAACCAAAGCATGCAATTAAGCATTTCAAATAAGTGTAGGGAAGTACAGAGTTACGCAATAATAATTCGTATTATATAAAAATGTATATTATGAATGAATAATGTTGCTCTGCACACTAGGTTGTCGCACAAAATGTGTGGCGACGCATTAAAAGTAGACATCGTCGGTGTCATCTTGATAAATCATTACCTATTTTTATGGATATTTGAAAAAAACCTGCTATGTAATTTTCGCAGGTCTAAACTTTGTATATAATGTTAGACACCCACCACTTAATCACCTACTACAGCCTTCAAAACGAATTATTATCTCGACAAGTGTTAATAATTCGGCATCAGAAGAGCATTGTAAATATTGTCCATAAGATAAAACATGTTATAGCGTCTGTTACGTCAGGTAATAAAACCATCGTTATCGTAAAAGTTGATTAATTGATATTGCGGTGAGTTATGGTGAAACCCAGTTTATCGACACTCGCCATGGGCTTACTAAGCTTGATGAATAAGTCAGCTTCAATCGTTCGTACTTTATTCAGATTGTTTTTTTGATAAACTGAGGGTAAATAAACACAAAGCTACTTTCAAGCGATGTACCAAAACGTGAAACATTTGATCGTACTGTATCTGAAAATGTATCAAAAAATTATTATGACAAATTGCACGTTATAACATTGAACAGTCAACATCTTTTTTAAATTAGGAAACAGACTATACCGTGTAAATCAAAAACTACTACACTACTTCAAAATTGAATAAATTATAAATGATGGGGCATAATTTCACGAAGAGGAAGAAGACTCGCGAGAAATTTAGAAATTGAATCTTTGGGGTCACTTATAGGAAGATAACCCATAAGAAATATTAGTTAAGGTTGGGAAACTATGCCTTTAGAATCTCTATGACTATTTGTCATCACGCCTACATTGGCAGGTCCACACAGAGCGCATATTGACGATTAGTCCAAGTCAGCGTCCAAGTTGATTAATCCGCGAGCACGCCCGGGGCGCGCAAACTATTGTGCACATTGGGAGCTATATAGTGCATCTATTTCAAAGTTGTATTGTATAGACAGTTGATAGTTTTTAGTTTGCCTTCACAGCCGTATGACATAACAACAATGCGCCTATTTCACGGTGTTATAAAACAGCTTTAAAAAACGGAAAACCATGAATTGCTTAAAATTTATTTTGTTATTTTATGAACTAAAACGAACATTTTCCGGCTGGTTTTTGCTTATGCTATCTCAATAATATACTTTTAGATTTTTTTCTTATATGGATTAGAATACCCTGTAGACAAGAATGTCAGTGTAGTTATTTGCAGTTTCCAATATCCCATTTAAACTTCAAAACAAAACCAAACCACACCGTATAACGTTTGTTCCAATTATACTACCCACATACACTGATTTGTTCTAGAACACTCCATCCCCTGTTGATTCCTGTGTTACCAATACAGGCTTGTTTGTATTCCTCGCAAAGATAATAGATTGATTAAACTGTAAATATTTCATTGCGGGTTGCGGCGAGCGAGGTCGATTCTGCGCTCAGTAATTGATTGTTCTGGGCATGAGAGAGAAAAATTGAATTGTTTCGCTCTACTGTGACTCATAGGTAAATAGGCAAAGATTACAATCAGATCGTAATTGACTGATTCGTTGGGAATGCACATAAACTAGGAGATAAGACCTTCTAAGCCATGATTTACAAAATGTTACGGTTTTGATTTTTATCATTTTGAAACAGAATAGGCCCATAATATAGCGTTCTCCTTCAAAAAAGCGCCATTAAATTTTAATGTTGGATTTGAAAATTGGAAATGATTATCATAATTAAAACTGATTTTATATTGAATTAAAAGTGGCGACGGAACTAAAAGTTGAATATATTTTTCTTTTGGCGCGCTTAAGGTGCGCGGACCATGTGTCAGTTATTCTGATTAGCACATTATAAATATCAAACTCACCATCAACACTAACGCCCATCTGTTGTGCTTGAAATCCAAGAACTGAAAAGACAGCGAAACCAGCGTAGATCGAAGTCCCGATATTAGCAAAGCTGACGAACACGGCGTCAAAATGGCAATTGTTATGGAAGTCGTTGTACGATGCAAGAGTAACGAGGGAGCCACATCCCACGCCGAAGGAGTAGAAGATCTGGTAAAACAAAATTCTTGAGTCAACGCCAGTGTGGAAGCCGGTGGTGAAAAATTCATAATTCAGTGCTTTATTTCCTTTAGACCTTACAGGACTCTTGGACACGTCACAAGACAGATTACATAAGTAAAACTAGGAAATAAAGTGATCACTTTGATTTTTAGTCCACTTTAATCTTTTTAAGGTAAAGTAAAAAAGCGAAAAAGAAACCTTTACCTTGTTAGAATGTTAGTTTTCGAGTTGGAGCAAAACTCGTCCCAAGCTTTTTTATCTTCTAGATAATTTGATATTTTATAGTAGGCCTTTTTACAAAGGATGTGTTTAACAATTTGTTTGAATTTATTTGAAATTGTAAAGTTCCCTGACCAATTTTTATATGGCGGCCCAAAGAGATTAAAACCACTTGTGGCGGCCGCGGAAGACTTGACTTGACTTCTTTGCTGATAAAAACGTTTTATTATTTTAAATGGTAATAGTCACAGTCACTCTGACAAAGGCAAGTGAAAACCCAATCTCGATGAAGTTTATGATCAAAATTCTAAGTTATTTTTGGTCAAAAGTATTTCTTAAGCAAATGTCATAATATGCTATACTTTTGTTGATTTAACTCTTTAGTTATTTGTTTCATTCACCTAAAAATACAACTTTCAGAACTATCATAGTTAATACCTTACTTACATAACTACCATTTCCATTTGTGTTATTTTGAATTACTCAATATTTCAGCACAGTTGCATGTTGATCACGGAATAACTGAAGTCACTGTGAGGATTTTTTATTAACAGAAAAGTAATTTGTCGCAAACCGTTAACTATTTTCTATGAATTCATCATAAAACGAACTTCGATTCAATTGTATTTTGGGAGCATTTGAGAAAATGTTGATTTTTATACCAAAACATCTATTTTCCCAAATGCTCGAGAATAAAGGTAACTTTTACACGTTTTAAGTTTTAAGAAAACTACTAACATCAACACTAAACAACAATCACTTGCAAGTAACAAAAGCACCCTAGGTACCTAGGTATTCTAACTTTAGCTGACTAACTGTAAATAGGTTTAGTTCAAGTTTAGATCTGCTGCAGTAAGGCAATTTCGGTGCACTAACTACTAAACTAAACTTAGAAGGTTTTAGGTTACATTACCTACCTAATTATTTATTGGAAAGGTTGTCTTATAGTCTGGCCACACGCTCTGAGCGTGTCATTCAAGTCACGCTTTAGTTTGGCAGTGTTTTGACGTGTCGCTTTTTTGTACGTTGTTTTCATCAGCAAAAAATAAAAGAAAGCTCCCAATAAAAAAGTCTTTTTCAACGCTCCCGTTTTTATATGTAAGTTGCACCTCTCTAATTTTAGCTTATCGAAAGGAAGGAGCGAACGCATTCAACCTTCATAGAAAATAATAATTTCGTTTGTTCGCGGTTTGAAAGAGGATTATAGCATTCTAACCCTCCGTGGTTGTTGACCAAACATTCAACCTCTTATAGACGACCTACAAAATATTTTCTCGCTAGTCGTGGTGGAAAGTTGTATGTTTAACTCTAGGGCAAATATTTTTTGTTTCGTGCCTTTAAGTCCCTCGCTAGCTCAGCGGTCTACTTTACAGCCACTCGCTACGCTCGTGACTCTACTTTAGACGTTCAACCAAAAATCGTTTTACCAACTTGTTGAACCAATAACCATTGTTAGCGACATGGTAACACCAAACATAGAGAAATAAAATCATTACTGTAACCTCTCCGTACTGACACTTCAGTCCTTGTGCAGTCCAGTTTGCACGAGCTTACTTGCACGTGTGGCCACTGTACCATGTTCAAGCAAGACGGAGCGCGTGGCTGGGCTATTAAACGAAGATTAAACTTAATGTCTGTGTTAATGTTGTGTTTAATGAAATTAGCTATGTGGCTTCATTTTCGTTGTGATCGTGACTCAAATATATTGTAGGTTTATTGTTACTTCGCATAATAATATAAACGACGACGGTGTCGATTATAATGTTGACAAAACTAAACTGAGCTAATTTGACAAAAAAAATATGGGATCTTTTTTTATATGAAGCTTCTTAGAGTTGTTACTGACCGCGAAACCCTAATGATCACATACTCAGTCCTCTGCCAATCCATCTTAAGCTATTGCATTACTGCATGGGGCGGAGCAGTGAAATCGTAGATGATATCTCTTGAAAGTTCTTTCAAGAGATATCATCTACGATTTCACTGCCTCATGCTACATAGAGCCGTATTAAAAGTCATGTTCCGCAAGCCCTTTAAGTATCCAACAGTTTCGCTTCAAGCAGAGTCTCACACTCTTACTGTCAGACAACTCTACATACTCCGAGTAATAACCTCATTCCGTAAATCAAATGTTAAATCATTACGTAATACCCACTCGAAGTCCGGTCATCGTCGAATTAAAATTATTGTCGAAGGGACAATAATTTTAATTCTCGCCGAAATAGAATTTTTTTGGGAACTTATTTAATTTTTAATTAACGTAATACTTCCGAAGTATTAAAAGGCTCATTAGCAAATTAATAGTTTGAACAGCCACAAAACACAATGTAAACCTGAGAAGCAGCGTCTCCCCAAACACCTGCAGATAACAGTTTCTCCCAATCCGGTGTCAGGTAGAACATGATTCCTTCACCAGCACCCTCGAGAGTGACTCCTCTGATAAGAAGTGCAGTCAACATCACGTAGGGGAAGATTGCAGTGAAGTATACCACTTTGCCAGCTGATTGAACACCCTGGGGTAAAAGATGGAGTTTACAATTACGGCAAGAGATAGGTAGGCTTTTGCGGTGAAGCTAGAAATTAACGGTGAGTTTATAATTGTGATAATGTAAAGGAAACTGAGGTATGGACGATACAAATTTATTTTCGTAGAAACAGTAGGAAGAGAATTAATTTTGTTTAAAAAAAAAAGAATCTGTTGAAAAAAAGGATATAGTGCATTAGTTATGTTATGATTTTATGATCGATGTTTGTTTAAGATATTCTGAGAAATTAGTAATGGACAACGTACCTTTATAACACATAAGAAGGCGATAAACCAAGAAGCGAAGAGGCACCCGACCAAATGCCACTGGATTGTGCCCCAGTTTTCCCAAGTAGCGCCATTGATGCCCAACACTCTTTCACTGGAGAAAAAAAATTAGTCAATTTTATAGTACCGTAAAATCGTTGTAATAGGACGAAAGACGACGACGATTTTGGACCGAATAGTAAAATTTACGTATGACACGACGTCTGGTCAAAATAAGAGTATCGTTTCAATAAAAACACCGTAACTTTTATGTACGCCATGCATGGGCCATGAATGTGTGCTGAATCATTTTTTTTCGAGTCATTCGTCAACTCACACCATCCAACTCGTCCCAACTTGTATGAGTTGACGAATCGTAAAAAAGCTTTACTCTTCGTTCTGCAATCACACCACTTTTACTTTGGGTGAATTTTGGTACACTCGACCAAAAAAGTGCTAGTAAAATAATAGGCAAACTTTTTACACACATTCATCTGCCCATTAATTAAAACTATACTTGTACGCAAAAAAAAACCATCAATAAATTGCATGAATAGATAGATTTATTATAGAAAACACCAAGAATACCCGGATCAAATATCTGCTTATTGTAAAAACATTTGATTTCCCGAGGAAGGAATCGAACCCGCAATCTCCTGCGTCATAGTCTGATCTACGCCCGCCGCGCTACGTCAGTCGTCAGTTAAATGTTGTATAGTGTGTAGATAGGTATTACATTTTTCAAGAGTTATTGAGTAATGTCAAGAGGTATCCATTTTTATCAGATTACAGTGTATTTTGGAATACCTACCTATTGAGCGACATTTTGATGCCAAATAATGTTAATCTGTTTAGGTACATTAACCGGTTTTTCATTAAACTTACGCTTACATTATTTAAACACATAATATTATTAGTAGGTACTATAGAAAACATTTAGAACGGGATATTTACCATGATTCAATTTTTGAGTTTTCCAATATTTCGGCACAGTTTCATGCGCCATGATCACGGAAGAACTAAAGTCACTGCGAGTTGGTTTTAGTGCGGTGGTAGTGGTAATATTCGTAGCAAAAGACAAAGAATGAGGGTAGATCGGTATGTCTGCCAATAAAAACCAACTCGCAGTGACTTTAGTTCTTCCGTGATCATGGCGCATGAAACTGTGCCGAAATATTGGAAAACTCAAAAATTGAATCATGGTAAATATCCCGTTCTAAATGTTTTCTATAGTAATAACCATGATAGTTTCAAAAGTTTTAGTAGGTACTATTTAACATTTATGTGTTTGGTATAATCAACGGAAGTATCCAGAACGTAAATCAGCTCCTGTGCAGAGTACCTGCCCCCCTAGCACGGGGATTTTTTGATCCGGGTTAGCGACAAAATGCATGATGAAATTACTATCACGATAATGACATGCACGTACCTATATTTCTTTACCTTATCTTTTTTTGTCCTCTATACCTCTTTATCAGACAATCACCGCCTCACACCTTCTTGCAGTTAAAAAATAATGAGTAGGTATACGATGATGAAACGATATATGAATACGCCACGGTCAATTACCTATACTCGGGTCTTACTGAAAAAAAAATTAAACTAATGTAGTTTTGCTCTTCATAAGTACCTATCTGCCCCGATGTCCACGAATCGTACCAATAACATACAAAATTATTTATTACAGTTTTTGCCCTACTACGTTGATAATGCAAGACAAGCAAGATCCTACATGACGATACTTATAAAATGAATAAATTAAATAAAACCGGCCAAGTGCGAGTCGGACTCGCGCACGAAGGGTTCCATACCATTGTCTATAAAAACGGCAAAAAAATCATGTTTGTTGTATGGGAGTCCCCATAAATATTTATTTTATTCTGTTTTTTAGTATTTGTTGTTATAGCTTACGAATTAAATCACTGTTAATTTTGTAAGTAATGTGTGTATGCAAACACAGACCCTTGTCTATTCCTTCGCTCTTATAATCCTATGGGAAGGGTAGACTGGCACAACCCGGAAGAGGTCCAACGGCATAACGTCCTTTCCGAGGCACGGGGATATACCACTGCCAACTTGACCACTTACTTGTAATATTCCTCCGATGCAAGCCTCCTGGTGATATTGCTGTACCAGGGTACCGATTCTGTCCCATTCAAGCAGGTTAATCCATCATTGCGCTGGAAACCAGACTCTTCGCATATATCACCGATACTGACGCATGTGCGAAGGAAATACGTCAAGTCTGCGGCTGTTCCGGTGTTGTTCTCACGGCAATGTCTGTCGTATTCACCGCTGTAACAAACTGAAGGATTTCATGACTTTTTAGGTAATTGTAAATTTTTGTTTGATAGTTGCAGGTTACATGCTTTGTAAATATATACGCAATGGATTTAATTCGACTGATAATTTATGACGCAACTTTTTTATATTACCGCATCTAATCTTATGTATATTATAAAGTTCAAGTCGAAAAACCACACAGTTCTAAAGATTCGATAGTGCCATCGTTTCAATAGGTTTTAGTGATCGTTTAAATAACAATGCTGTGTTTAAATTATTTATAACAAAGTTTTTATACGATGGTAAGCGGTAGAAATTCGCAAGTCGTATTCAAATAGCACAAATGTGTAACTTAATGATTTTTTATCTTGAAAATAAATTAATAATGCTAGATATTGTTTTTATATGTGATTGTTACACAACTAAATACCAGGTGGGTCATGGTTATTTTATTTTTATTTATTTAACACACAAACACATTACAATGCTATCTACAATAACTATACAAAAAAGTAGTTAGGTATATTATAATGCATTGTACGTACCGTTAAAAATGTGTCATTTGTTTACACGTGACACCGACATATAGCTAAAATACTCAGTTGGGTAGCTTTATCGCTGTGTGAAACTCTAATTAATATGGCGTTCGTAATTTTGAAAATAGTTGTGTACATTCTTTGAACTAACATTCTTCCACGCCCTGACCCACCGTAGGATAAGCCATGGCTGACGTGGACGCTACCGATGACCCTATCTCATCATATATTTAATATTTTTGTTCGCAACAATAAACAAAATCTATTTTCTCAAAGACACTGCTGATAAAAATAACACCACCACCAACAACACAACCAATTCCACACAGGTAGGTAGATGTACAAGGTAGATGTTGCAAAGCAACATCTACCTTGTACACAAGCATGCATAATATAATTGATAATACGCATGCCATACTAGCATGCTTGACTATAAGACACGGCAGTACCCTATTTTATTCCATCATCAGGTTGAGTGCTCCAATGTAGAGGACCAGCAATATGAGGATCATGGAACTGGAGGATACCTCTAATTCCTCTATTGCCATTGTAATTCTAGGATTTAAAATGTTAAGATCAATAATGTTTTATGGATAGCTCATTGTACTGACGCACCATTCTAGTGATTGGATTGTATTAAGAGATGTTATTACAAATCAAGTAGTCAAAATTATTAACTTACAGTCAGTGTTATAACTGTTATAACACGACCCCCAAGTCAGATCTCCTGTCAAAGAGATAACCGTGTAGAAGAAAGTCCAAGCAACAACCACCATGTAGTAGATCGAGATGATGCTGATGACCACAAGGGTGCAGTATCCGAGGCCAGTGAAGAAGGGCGAGATGGACCCAAAGGCTGCAAGGGGTCCTAAAGAAATAATAAATCTTTTTAAAGTGGTACACGTTATTAAAATACACGAGCCAAAGACAAGATATTAAAAAAAACCAATAATTTTAATATTAGTATAGATAAGATAAAATAATTATTAATTTTCTCTTCACTGAAATTTTTGGTCCACAAATGGGAAGAAACCACTAGCACAATTAAACGTTATAAAATTCTATTAAGTGTCTATTGCGTGGGTAACTCTGTATGCTTTGATAGGTTAACGATATGACTAGAAATTCTAGAATTCTAGTCATATCGTTAACCTATCAAAGCACATAACAAAAATGTTTGAAAAAACCTATTAAAAAAGGTTATTAAGTCATCATCATCATCATCCACAACCCGACTTCATCACTGCAGGTATAGGCCTCCAAACTTCTGTGCCACTCCATTCGGTCCTGCGCCAATCTCGTCCAAGTTCGCACCGCGGTGACTATTGTCAGTGGCGAATATTATTGATACACCTTTAATAAAAGTCCTGGACTGATTATTTTGCCATCTTTTTTAAGACAAAGCATCTTTTCACCTGCACTCATTCTAAATTATGTGTATTTTGGTTCTTATTTTTTTTATAGCCCTTTTATAGCCATTCATTGATTTAATTATTGTTTTCTGATTATAAGTTATATTGTACCTTTATAACATTTTATAGAATTGACTCGACCAAGAGTTTATTGTGAATTTATGGTAAACTAGCAGCGCCTTGCGGTTTCACCCGCGTAGTTCCCGTTCCCGTGGGAATTCCGGGATAAAAAGTATGTAAGCCTATGTTCTATTCCAGACTATAATCTATCTCTGTGCCAAATTTCATCCAGATCCGTTCAGCCGTTCTGGCGTGATAAAGGAACAAACATCCATCCATCTATCCATCCATCTAAACTTTCACGTTTATAATATTAGTGAGATAGGTAAATGATTTGATTTGATTACCTAAGGCAGTGTACTGGCCGATGTACAGTTCGAGGAAGAATAAAGGCAAACCGATAAACACCAGCATGATGAAGAATGGAATGAGAAATGCACCTGCAAGAAAAAAATAAAACTTAGTAGATAATAAAGAAATAAACAATAAGTAAAATAATAATAAGACGACCGACGGTACGGCGAAGGTCTGCCTGCGACACAGGAGGTTGCGGGTTCGATTCCCGCCTCGGGACAAATGTGTGTACGATCTGCAGATATTTGCTCAGGGTGTTCTGGTCGTTTTCTATGTATAATAAAAAATATCTATCTATGTATTGTATTATATTATGTATATCAGTTATCTAGTACCCATAACACAAGCTCTGCTTAGCTTGGGGCTAGATAATGCTGTGTGAATTGTCCAGCATTATTTATTTATTTAATTATTTATTTCAGCAGCAAAGGTAATACCATAAACAAACACATTTAACAATGCATTCACAAATCTATCATAAAATTTAAAATCTGAAGTCATCATCATTGGTGATTATAAATTTAAGGACAATAATAATTTATTGCTATCACACAACAAACGAACTATATCCCAATCTCTAAATATCTTATTTAATAGGTATTGACTTTAGGGCCTAAGTGTAAAGAAACAACAAGAATATCAACCATTTTGATTTCTGCGATTATAAACTTTTTTTTAATTTCGTTTCTTAAACTTAGTACCTTTAGTCAAAATTAAATGAGATTTTTCAATAATTACATCCCCTTTTATCGTCTAAGTCAACTGGGCTACTTGTCAAATCTTCTTCATAGGCACAGATACGGTCACTATTGGTCATGGTTCTCCTAACGCGGAGGGGATTGATGGTCGCAGTGGAGGTGTTAAATAATTTATTGAAGGAAGCTGCTGATAGGTTCCCTAATTCGAATTTTATGATACTAACGCCATGGGCTGAAGTGTAGGGGTCGATTCTGATGCCACTTTGAAAGCGAGCGCAGAGCGCTGGCAGTCTGGGGTAACATGCTCGCACGCTGGTTCACACGCTGCTCGAAAGAAGTAAATCACTTTTTTAAGGCTTACTGCCAGTCATTCTACATGAGTAGCCTCTGGATAAACCACACCCGGCAGGCTGCTAGCCTTCTGCGAGTCCAATACAACATCTTTGGGCTGCCTCGCTTTTGCAGCGCATCAGCGATGTTCGCGGAGGCGCGCACGGACGGCTTTTACGCGATTATTCGCAAGAAAGTCACGTGCGCGAGGCTGCAGCCACGGCATCCTGAAGATGATAGTAGCACGAGCAGACTACCCACTCGGAACAGGTTAACGCGAAGAGTGACGGGCTCCATCTGATTTTAACTTGAATTTTTGAGTTATTTCATAATTTTGTGTAACATTTTAATTATTTTCATGCTATAAAATAGTTTTATGTTTTGTATATAATATTAATGTATGGATTTTTTATCTGAAATAAATGTACAGTTGCCCCGTAACAATGTAGAGCAGGATAAATATTTTTTCAACCGACAAAAAATAAAAGAGGAGGACGTTCTATGTTCGGCTGTATCTATTTTTTTGTCTCTTCGTCGATTTCGCGTCGGAACAATTGGGAAAACTCTTTTGTTGTATGAAAAATAATCCCGAGGTGGTCCCATAAAATAAATTTCAGAGGAATACTTGTCGTATTTGTCCCAAAACTTAAAAAACAAACAGTGTAAACACTAAGAAATTTTACGTTATTTTTTCAAAACAATCAAAATATTTCATCTAACGAATACAATAAAATAAGCTAAGTAAATAAAACCATTCCACATCATTGTAAGTATGATTTCATTTTGATTATTTAATCTCTACGGTTGATAATACATTATATTTAACTAGTTGCTGCCCGTGGCTTTGCGCAGCAAGCACTGTATCTAGACAAAAGTTTTATGGTTAAACTTATCAAACTATCATGGTTATAAACAAATAGCGCATGAAACTGTGCCGAAACATTGGAAAGCTACTAAAATCATGGTAAATATCCCGTTACAAATAACTAACTGTTTTTAGTCAGGTGTGGTATATCCAGGAGGCTGCTCGTGTTGAGAATGACTTACAGTTAAACTAAAACAAAGTGATTTACTTCTCTCGAGCAGCGTGCGAACCTGCGTGCGAGCATGTTAAACTGTTGAGTTTAAAGGACATAAGCAATCCGCTGGAACTGATTTATGGGACAAAAATTAGCCTATGTTTTATTCCAGGTGTAGTCCTACATATTTTTTTTGTATATTTACATTTATACCAACTCTTTCAGTAGTTTTAGCTTGAGTTTTGTTAGTAGTAACAAACATGCATTCATTTATACAAACTATCGCATTTATATTAAATGTGATGATTACTATCTAATAAAAAATATAATTCAGGTTAATATATTTTTATTCTACTTATAATATATAGATAAGGAAATTTCAGATACTTATAACGTGAGCGATAATGTTATAAGTATCTGAAATTTCTTTATCATTTGTTATCACCTACAAATCAATTTAAACACACCCGTTTATATGTAGGTAAGTAATGTTTGAATTCTTTTTCAGTTTATCTATAGTGAACTTTTTACTATCAACAAATTTTATCAAAACGACCTGTTAAAAATCACTTCATTATATCACTTAAAAGATATGAATATGATCACGTAGTGTCAACGCTTTAATGAGAAAATTTAATGCGATAATTGATTACGGTCGAACCTCCAAGACCTTGGAAAAAGAAACTCACAAAAAGTATCTGATTTAGTTTGAGCAACAAGGATTTTAAATTAAAAAAAAGAGAGAAAAGACTTTGGCAAAACCTCTACTAAACGTCGAGTGCCAATTGTAGTTTTGTAACAACCTTTCGACATTAATTAAGTCTGAATTAAACTAAGAATAGTGTCAAAGCAGAGGCATGGCATCATCATGTTCAAATTGAGTCCAACTTCTTTATATGGCGAAGCGATTGATCAATAGAAAGCTGTCTTACCTCCTCCATTCCTGTAACAAAGGTAGGGGAACCTCCAAACGTTCCCCAACCCTACAGCATACCCTAGGCAAGCTAGGATAAACTCCAGTGGGCTACCCCATTTAGCTCGCGATGGCGTAAGGCTGACAATTGATGTTTTGGATAATGTGTCAGGTGATTTCTCGTCCCGGTTTTCTGACTGTAAACAAAAAAGCTATTTAATTATATGTTCAATTAAAACAGTCATACAAACAACCTACTTACAATTTGCGCCGAATTTACGTTTGTTAAGAGAAGAAAGAGATGCTGGATGCGGCAAGCTGAAGACAGGGCGCTATGGCGCTCATTAAGGGAGGCCTATGTCCAGCAGTGGACTAATACCTATAGGTTGATGAAGAGAAGAAAAGTAGGTATTACTGATTTTACATGTGGCGTGGCGAAAGTTTAAAAAGTTTTATGTAAGTAGTGCCTAATACTAGACCAAAATATTGTCAATAACAAAGGAAACCTTAGATATTGACAATTAGTAAGATCTTGGTAAAACAGTCTCCTACAAAAGGGGACACCATTTAAGGGCCATTTGCCTTCATTATCAGATATAACTTTCCTCCACAGCGGTAATCTAATAATGTATTCAGGGAGACAGATTTGGACTTTTGGATCACTTTGAGGTGTCTCAGTTTTGTACCAATAAGGTAATTAGGGAAAGTTTGCGCAGTCTGCTCCGAGCTATCCCTTCGAACAAGAGAATAATCGTCCCTATTATAATGCAAATTCTTAGACGAGACGAATGGAGTCGGACGGCACTCGTTCGACTTGAATTCCAAATAATGTTATGCTGTTTGCCTTACAACTTCTTGCCAACATACTTTGTGTTTTTGAGTCTGGTTGCGGAAAACGATGTATGTTTTTTCATATGTCTAATCTTACGGCTCTCTCGCAAGTTTCAATAATGGCAACTAGCTTCTGCTTGCGGTTTCGCACGCGAAAACTGTAACTAAAAGTAGAAAAATCGAAACAGTCGGCAATGAACGAAAGTCGGTAAACGACTATCAAACCCCTGATACGGGCATGTGTGTATTTCCGGGTCTCTAGCGGGATCTAAGCTTATACGTTGCAGCAAGTGCTAAAGCATAAAGATGTGTTTTAAAAATGATAGCTTGTAGGCGGATGATAGCGTACGGTCAATCTTAATGGTCAAATACTCCAAAGAATTGATTTAATAATGCAAACATAGTAGTAATAAAAGTAATCATATAGGTAAAATGGTAAATGGTTGTCAAAGCAAATTCCGAAACCAGCTGGAGTCACAAAGCCTCTGAAATATTTTGCATAAAGTTTTACTCAACTTTTACATGTTCAAAAATCTTCTCAGACTTCGCCATCAGACTGAGTTACTCAAAACTTCACCCTGATTTCTATGAACACACGACACTGCACCTGAGTCTAACTTGTTAAACTTTTAAATTGCTTTGAAAAAGCGGTATCTGTGATGTAAAATTTACGGTGTTTTTAACTAACGATGGTAAGGGATTTTGACGAAGCCTTTCTCAGAATTGTTTGAACCGTAATTAGCAAAACCTCGGTAGTGAGATTTGGTGTGGATAGGATAGGACCTACTAGGAATTGAAATTGAAAATTGGTTTCAAGTTGTCAAATTTGTATAAAATTTGACTTGTCTAAGTGCTTATTTTGTAAGCCTATAGAAATAAAGTTGTCAGAAGTCTACTTTAAGCACGTCAACAAATCTTTTTGCAAATTTTATCTATAAATTGTGATATAAAGTGCCAAACTTTGAAACTGCTGCTGCTAGCTAACCGTATTCTTTTATTTAGTCATTACCTTTTAAGATATTATTAAATTAAATAATTAAGTGTTTGTCCAAGTTTTTGATGAACCTTTAGATAAAATCTTTTCTTATAAAAAGGACAGAAAGCGTTTAATTTTTTTCAGTGGCAATTGGCATTTGGCAGGAACAAATTGACATAGTTGAATTGGTAGTAATACATTTTATGAAGTAACTTTGAATTTCTCTAAAATATCCAATGTTTATTTAAGCATTCAGAGAGATTATCAAATAATAATAAAAAAAACTTCTCGTTTTTTTTACGAACAATCGAATTTACGCTACACATAAAACTGCTTGTACATTTTTAAAAGATCGTGAAATGCGTAGCTGTGGAGTTGTTTTACAAATCCTGAGTTTGTTTTTAAACGGGTCATCTAAACACCCTGATATGGATCAGTTGAGCTACCTGTAGATTGTTTGCTGTTGCAAACAATCTACAGTTGTTGTAAATACTAGTTCTGATTTGTTCCTATTATTTGATTGTAAATCTTTTTGTTTTTATAAAGAGTTTAATTTAGTATAGCTAAAAATAAAAGATATTATGTAATCCATACCTGGCTCATAGTGTAATCTCCACCAGCCATTTCATGAAGTTTTCCTCCGAGTTGTCGTATGCCGTGTTTTTGTTTACTAAAGTGTACATAGGGCACACGGACGGTCCAAAACCCAACATACGGCGAACTAAACGATTACTTGCGAGCAACATCTGCCTACGAACTGATTCAAATCGCAATTTTTATCAAAAGGTGATATTACTATCGTTGGAAAAGCGATAAAGATAAAAATTTGTTCGGGAATTATTATCTAATTATCTTGATAGGTATTAGCGGGGGCGGAAACAATTTAAATGACTTTTAACAGACTTCATACAGTATATTTTCAAATCTACGGTATTTTTATTACCAATGCCTGTGGAATGTTGTATATTTTATCAAATGCATTTTTTCTGCTATCTTTAGACTCTGTTTTTGTGTAATTTTTAATTAATATTATAATTAATGAGCTGACTTAGTGTAAAAGTTAATCATTTTTAGATAAAGTAATATTGATCCTTCTAGATCTAACGAAAAAATTGTCTATTCCCAGTCACTACCACCATTAACGCCACTGCAGCACTGGTGGCAATTGAGAACTAAAATTTTATAGTCCCACTTGCCACCAGCTTTGCCACCACTGGTGGTAATCAAGAATAGTGTTCTCAGTCGTCACCACTGGTTGCATTTCCAATTCAAAATTCAAAGTGCTTTATTTCCTTTAGACCTTACAGGACTCTTGGACACGTCACAAAACTCAATTAGAATACAGATTGCCGCCAGGAATTCAAAGATATTATTATGTTTATGAGTCACTACTAAAACTTTACTTTTTAGAACCGACAACCGCTGGGGTAAACGTGTTCTTGAGTTGAGACCGCGACTCGGCAAACGTAGTGTAGGTCGCCCTCCGACCAGGTGGGATGACGATTTGCAAAAGACTGCTGGCAGATGTGACAACTTTTTACATTTGTTTTCTGCAATCGGGTCTAACCTTCAAATTTAACTACATAAAAAATGTAGTTAAATTCGACGGAAACGGATGTGCTCTTTCATCATAAAAGCTTCCAGTGATGGTCTAGTAATTTAATAGCATTAAAATGCTCGATATTCACGAATAGTTTAAATCTAACGGTGGCATAAACACGTAGACACTTTCCTATGCATATTTATTTGTTAATTTATTGATACTTCAACCCCGAAAATCGAGTCATTACCTTGATTCAGTATACAGGGCCACAAAATGGGTTTTCAAAAGTCAATAACTTGATTTCTTTAGGCTTACAAAAAAGCACTTAGACAAGTCAAATTTTATACATAAACAACAACTTTATAAATAGTAATTATCAAACAAGAAACAAAATGTAATTAATTTTTTCAATTTTTTGTCCACTAGTGGAAGAAGCGAAAAATACCTGTACTACTTTTTTGTTTCCCTCCATATTGTGGCATACTGAAGTAAAATTACACCGAATTCAGCAAATTTTCATTCAACAAGAAGCTCCGGTAATGGTGCTATTACGTAACACCGGTATAAATTCACATCTCGGTGTAAACTTACTCCGCAGGATAGAAATTCATTAAAATATTCTCATCTTTTCAAAACCCAACACCCCGTAGAGACCGCGCGAGTGTGAAAAATTATGCAAGTTCTCTCGCAAACAATTACAATTCCCGTTTTTATTTTCTAAAAAACAAACTTATAAAATTGCTAGCTATTTCTCAAACGACCTCAGAACAACGGAGGGAGTGTAATGCAAAAATATATCCAACCATTAGTGAGCCATAGTTGAGAGGACCTCCAGACAAATTGGAAAAGGTCCTGTTTGCAAATTACAAATAATACTTTCTACAAAACGGCTAATGGGTATGGATAAAAGATGTTTTCATTTGCATAATGAGGGGCACTTTCTCTTCGAGTCTTCATTTTTTCAATGAGATTCTTTGTCGTGAGGGTTGAGAGGTTTCTTGATTTTCTAACGTTCAATGGGGCTCCAAGTCGAATCGTGCTTTCGGACGCGATAAAATTAAAACGAATATATTGTAACCACTGGGGTTGTAACTAACTAGTAGTCATATTCTAAAAAATCAATGTTGAACTTAAGAGTCGAATAACCCCAAAAAGACAGGTATTTTACTGTGTTTTACCAAACAAATTGGTAATTAAAGTATGCAAAATGATGGCAAAAAAATATGTTTCACGAAATATACAAAAAAAAATTATAATACTCGCACAAACTCGTATAATGCACAATATATGTATTCTTTTTGGCCATTCTCGTGCACATATCGATTTCGTTTTGCCATTGAGTAAAAATTGCACACTTGTGAAGATTTGCACATGTCAAGTTTGTAAAATACTTTTTTATTTTAGATAACATTACCGGGATAAAAAAAATGTAGCGATCAAAAGTCGCGTCTGTAACTTGAATTCAAGTTTGACTCGGTGGATAATCTTAAAATTTTCCCTCACAATGGCCGTGCTTGGCATCCATTACATGACATTGTTTCGGTTATTATTGTTACTAAAGTGTTGTTCTCATTTTTTTCTACGTGGAAATGTAACTTGATGTCGAGTAGATATACAGTTTTATTATTATTTTATCATTAAATAAATAAATAATGTTGAACAATATATACCTACTGCATTATCCAGCTCCAAGCTACGCAGAGTTTATATTTTGGGTACTAGATAACTGATAAAATTAATACAATACACAGCACATTGTGGTTGATTGGATATTTAAATTGTGATTTAAGGTTTCCTTCCATTAGCGATTCGGCGATAGTTTCGTCGGACCACGAAATTGTGTACCTTCCTATCTTACACCCTTTTTTTTAAATAAAAGTTTAATTATCATCTGTAGGTACTATATCATTATCAGTAGGTATTATAAACAGTTTGCAGTAAGATAAATTGTAAAAATACTTCTGTTATGTTTTGTTATTTTTTTAATTTCAAAGTAACATGTACTTAATCTTTATTAAACTGATCTGATGACTGACTCTGATTAAGTCTCTTTCTGGCTCATCGTGGTGAAAACAAAGTGCGTTTCAAATTTGTTTTTTTTTATCCTATGGTTAGTTTAGTCCACAGTCTGCACCAAGTCTTTTTAATTTTCCCGCTTTACAGGCACAAACTAAATATTGGTACAGATTTACCTGAACTACTTAATACCAAGAACTATAACAACAAATTAGGTACAACACTCTACGTTGTTACACAACACTAGTTAGATTTGATTTGATACGCATGCCTCTCGCCCGTTGTACTTTGTTAAAAGTTGGATAGTCAATAATAGTCACATAGATTCCAGGTTGTTAGAAATTAAGCCTCGCATACAACGAGAACGAGTTATAACAACAGGGGGCCTACTTTGAAAAACAAAACGCGAAGTTTCGGATCACGGATCGCAAGAAACCAACAACGAACTTGTTCGTTGACCCGTCCTCAGGATAAGTCATCAACTGACTGTGTTTCGTTTCGGATCTCTAAATAATTAATATGAAAATAATGTTTAACAAACTTCAGGAGGAGGTTCTAATTTATACATTCATAAAAAATCATAATACTGTTGAAAAAAAAACACGAAAATCTACAACAACATTGGTGATATTTTCGCCAATTCTTATGATTTGGATGATTTTCTCGTAGGTGTATGAAAGTTGATTTTGAAGTGGTCCCTGAATAGTTTGACCTTCGTGAAATTGATATTTGCGCCGTAAAATGTATCTAATACACATTATAATTTTCACTATCGTTTTCAAGGCAACGGGTGCACACAAGAGACTCGATTTTTCACTATATTAGATTTAATTTGATCGCCACTTGTCTAACTCTGTCACTTGTTAGATCAGGATCAGGAATTTGGAAAGTTTTTTTAAAACGTCAAATTATCATGGATAGTGTCATCGACAAAACAACAAAACGAAACGGTGATTGATCCGATTTTCGTAGTAGAAAAATCTGCGGATCAACTTCGTATTCGTTTTTCAATGTAGGCCTACGGAGTACGTTAACGAACGTGGGATTGAGTGAAGCGCGTATTGGTTACAAAAAAAACCTTCACAGCGGATTTGAATTGGTCTTCTGCCAAAAAATACACAACATTGGCTTGTATTTAAAGGTTTCCCGATTTTCTGGGAAACCTGTGAACGGAAATTCGTTTAATCGAACATGGCGGATACACGACGACACAGTTCAGCTGGAAAACTACTGGTTTTACTATATTTTAATGTAGAATAACTATTTAATAACCATCCGGACCCAAGGTACAACTATGATGCTCAACTGGTTGTGCCGCGGGAACTTTGATTCCCTTCTACACAACAAATAAATAATAGGCTAGTTTCATAAAAAAATATAATTAGTCCGTCCGTTATATTATCAGAAGTTACTGGACAAGTATTTTTTCTTTTCACAATTAACCAAAAAATTATGAAGATAATAGCATGTTAAAATTCCCTGTGATGTCACGCCTACGACACTGTTTAGCGATGTTGTGACGTCACGAGCCCCGAGTAGCAAACTATGACGCGCTGTATCATCATAATTTTTTGATAAAGTATCAAAAGAAAAAAAAACGTGTCCAATATTTTCTGATAATGTAACTGACGGACTTATTCGTTTTTTTTTATGAAAACTAGCCTATTGTATTAATTTGTAAGAAACGGCACAAACATTACGAATAATCTACGCTTATTATCGGCCATGGCTGTAAATGCAATGCATTTTTCCACGGTTCTATGACTCAAGCATCAGGCTAATCTAAGGCTAGTCATTATTTTGTTTTATTTATTTTTCCTAAAATTTACAGTTTTATAACTACTAACTTACTAACATTTTTCCCGTGTTCTGTGATCAAAACTCATCCCCCATCCCTGAAGTTATTGCATCTCTGGTTGACCGACAGGGGCAACACTGGTCTGTCACTTGTTTTAGAAAGTCACTTCCATATTTATTGGGATGGAGAATTAATAAATAGTGTGTGCAAACAAATCGTTGTATGAATCAATTACACCCACAAAATCAAATTACAACAGTTTGGTCCTTCAGTTTTGTTACACTCTGTAATATCGAATTATCAATAAAAGAAAAATCGTTTATTTTTTTTTTGTGAGAGACATTTGGGTTGAAAATGAGTTAGGTAAAGATGCTGTTCGAGTTCGATGTAATAAATTTCGAACTATCGACTGGCATACTCAAATAAATCAATGCATTTGCTTAATTATTAGTTCACTACATTTTTTTTTTAGTTTACTTCACACTCATGAGCAGTTGACGGATTAGGCAAATCAGTGAGATGTAAAACCAATAACATCATCAAACTGTTCATTCCGATTCCTAAAATCAAAGCCTTATTTCAAGCCTCAGTGAATGCTTATTGCATCCATAACGGAGCCTACACACTAAAGCCAGCGGGTCGCCAACCAGTTGACAAAACACGGTCGGCTGCCTATAATATTCTTACACTGATATTTCGCACCAACAACCACTCGGGCTATGTTGACAACTTTGTGCAGACGCTTTTATGGAGTCTTGACACCAAAGTCACCTTGACACCAAGCCCGCCGACAAAGCCTGGCTTAGTCAACAGCGTGTTAGTGGGTTTCAATTTGACAAAACATTGACGGCAGCCAACAATATTAAATAAATAACTAAAAAATAATAACAATAATGCTGGACGATCAACTCTGCATTATCTAGCCACAAGCTATAAGCTCAGCATGTGTTATGGGAACTCGCTAGAACTGATAAATTCATTACATTACATAGATTACTATATTTTATTACCTATACATTATGATTTATATGCAGATCGTATAAATATTTGTCCCAAGGCAGGAATCGAGCCCGCAACATCCTGCGTCAAAGGCGGACATCGACAAGTCGCCGGGCAGCTGTCACTACATGATTAATGCAACCGACACCAACCCCCTAGCTGTATCGCCGTAGTTCGCGGTTTCGGTGTGTTGAGTCCTTTAGAATTACCAGAACATCAAAGTTAAAGGAACACACGTAATTTCATTTCCAAATTCAGGAACACCGTTTATGTACAGTCAGGTTGATAAACATGTTTATCTTGAAAACGTGCGCCGGTACAGTCGCCTATAGAAACATCTCTATCATTCAGCAGGTTGTCGCCGTTGTTTATATTTGCAGAACGGTTTCTACGCGTGTGTTTATAATGTTGGTATTAATTCATGAATTTTGGCTGGGGCAAGCCATAAGCTATTAGATTTTTGACAGTGGTGTCGATTCTGTTGGCATCAAAACTTAAACTTGCTTAGACATGTTCCCATCCCAGTTTTTAGATCGTTAAAAGGAAGCAGCGTGAGACACGTCGGCGCGTCCTTTGTTTATATCGCTCCAGATCCTTAAGTTGCCATCAATTATCATATTCCAGGTAGTGATGCACGTAAGGATAAACCTGGAGCAGTTCAAGGCGCACAGAGATCACCACACGCGATACTACAATACATGCGGACAAGCCACGCAACCTCCTGCGTCACGGACCTTCGGCACCGCGCCGCAGAAGTCGTCAGTTAATGTATCTAATAATCTCACTAATATTATAAACGTGAAAGTTTAGATGGATGGATGGATAGATGGATGGATGTTTGTTCCTTTATCACGCCAGAACGGCTGAACGGATCTGGATGAAATTTGGCACAGAGATAGATTATAGTCTGGAATAGGACATAGGCTTTTTATCCCGGAATTCCCACGGGAACGGGAACTACGCGGGTGAAACCGCGAGGCGCTGCTAGTATGGTCTATAATCTTATGCCTTGTCCACGCAGCCTCCAACGGGCGGCAAGGTATAAATCTTCGCCACAGCGGTACCTTCCGGCCGCTCGCGCCCTCTCGCCTCCGCCGGTGATAATTAATTCAGTATTCCCCTTTAATTAATATATTATTTTAATTCTCAGTATTTAGATTTTAGACTGTTTATTCCAGAGAATATTTCGGACGCGGATGAATTTTATGTTTGTTTTATGATCCGTCTCTTTGGCTGTCTCTAGTCGACGTGAGTCTAGTATAGTATTAATTATCGTCTGTGCTTTAGCCTTGACCGGATGCTCTGAATCAGGACTCTTTTCCTGTCATGAAGATTTCTTTGGCTGGAATAATTTTAGGTTTCTGGTAGCACGCGGACCAGATCCGCACGCGATCGGAACGCATTATCATAAATGGGATGTTTTCCTGTTTGTCATACGGATTTGACAGTAAAACACCCCATTTATGACAATGCGTGGGAGAAACTGAAGATGATATATACATACCACGTCTTACCCTGACACAGTCTTGAAACAGTCTCTGCGTGTCAAATAGGCTACGAGCAATGTGTTCGTAGCAAAGAAAGAGGTGACCAGGCGTTGCCTTATTCATACTAAGTTAACTTGAATTTTTTTGAGTATTATAGATTTTTCTTACATTTTACATGTATTTTTGTGAGATTGTTCGTCAGTTGTTTCTTCTTTCTCCTCAGTCATTAAGAAATCGCTGTATCTCCGGTACTGCAGTTATGATTTCAAAAACTATTTCTCTAGGAATATAGTATCTACTTACATTACTCTTGAGGAACATAACAGATGCTACGTATAAGGTTAAATGAAAGGGCGAAGCCCCGGCCCAAGGTAAGTCTCTTAGTAAGAAAGAGAATCGTAGATTACGCACGCTACCTAGCAATAAAATAATCACCGTAAATACATAGTGACAGTAATAATCTTGGTTTTTATTATGTCTAATGCCTGTGGATAGTAATCCATCATAATACTTGTATGTTTAGAGAACCTTATCGAAGAATAATGATGTATAATCATTATTTATTTATTTATTTTATCGTCATTGATCTCGTATTCTTGCATAGCGTGTTCTTGAATTGTAGTCTACGTTGAAGTGGACGTTATCACAGTCATACATTTTCTTGCAAAGCGAAGCTGGACGAAGTCATATTTTTTGTTGTCCATACAACAAAAATTGACTATATTTTGTCCACCACAAAGTTGACAAGGTACCTGGATAAAACTTGACCTTCATTTATTAATTCAAGAATATCATATATTATTTATTTATTTGTAAGTACAATCAAATAAACTAGGTACGTTAAAAATATTTTCAGTGAACACTTGTTCGTCCAAAAAACGATTATTTAATCAGAATCCCGACAGGGCAATCCTTGTAATGCCATTCGTGTACCGTCGTAGACGAGGTGTTTCTCCTTTCAAATTCTGAGGACATAATACTGAGCATAGCGATAAACTGAGCGATGGAAATACAAAAACTTGGAGTAACATGTTGCTCAGCGCCCAAAAAATATACCCTACTTAAAACTTACACCATCTCAACTCTTACTGGTATCTAGAGAGTCTAGAGATATCCAGGATGGTTAGCAGCCTCCGCTGCAGGATAGATCACCACCGAACCACCGACCACTCCCGAACTGCGATCGCCAATGCACTAGCCAAGCAGGGTGATAAGAACCTTAGGATTTTTTTATTATCCTTATTTTTGGCTTTGAGGGAATAACCAGAAGAAGTCAACTATAGGCTAAAATGTAGATGTCTGGGTTTATGTAACAAGAATTCATGACGTTATTCGAACGTTAAGGGCCTATACAACGACGCCATTTTATGAAAAAGAAAGGCATAGGATTTGGCCTTCATAGAAGCGGGATAGGGCAGAGCAACGCAAGTCCAAAAATCAAGTTTTGCTTATTATCTATTAATTAAGACATTATACGCAACTTAAAAAATGTTCTTTATACTTATTTCAATTACCATGCAAGCGAAAGACATCAAAAGTACCACTTTATTTCCGTGTCAGTGTTTTATTTTAAGAATTTGACCTTTTCTAAGTTGATTTTGATTTGATTTTGATGCTTTTTTTCAAGATCTTAACTTTTGTATTTATTGATAAAATAAAGTTTTTAAAATTTAGAGGTACCTTTGCGATTTCTATCGAGAAAATTTTATGAAATCGTGTTTTCGAAACATGAACGATTGAGTAAGTCCTGAATTTTACCATTATAAATGTCAAAGTTAAATGTTTAGTAGTTTGGAAGATATGGATATCCGGCGGAGTTGATTAGAGGTATTATTGGCCCTAAATCGCTCTGCTTGTGCATATAGACATCTTTACGGCACCCCTGGTATTCGTCGCGCTGTGACGCCGTGTCGCTGTCACAATCAGGCCGGTGTCGGCAGAAATGATAAATTCTTGTTCCGCGACTTATCCGTGACATGTACGTGCACAGATTTAATGGGAGACTTGTAATTGTATCGTCAGAAGGTTTTAAATCAAAATGAGGCGTAGGTTTGTTCTTTTTTTCTATTCAAGATCATTTTATTTATAACTAGCAGCGCCTCGCGGTTTCACCCGCGTAGTTCCCGTTCCCGTAGGAATTTTGGGATAAAAAGTAGCCTATGTCCTATTCCAGGCTATAATCTATCTCTGTGCCAAATTTCATCCAGATCCGTTTTGCCGTTCTGGCGTGATAAAGGAACAAACATCCATCCATCCATCTATACTCTCACGTTTATAATATTAGTGAGATAGTGAGATAAACCTCACAACACATGAATTCCTATTGTGAGGCTTACAGGGTTGGAGCTCAAGATAGAGGGGATCCCCCGAATAACTGCAATGCCCAAAGCAGGTGAAACGATATAAAAAAATATCGACGAATATGTTTAAAAAGTGGCCCTAAGCCTCACTAAATGGGGCTTATTTATAAAAATGCCCAAAAGCGAATCAAAAGTCAATAACTTTATTTCTTTAGGCTTACAAAAAAGCACTTAGACAAGTAAAATTTTATACATAAATAACAAGTTTATAAATAGTAATTATCAATTTAAAGTAATTTAATTATGAATTAAGGTTGTATACCAGATTCAGATTCAGATTGTTTATTAGTCATACATGATACAAATAAAAAAAATACAAAATAATGCAGGTACCTACTTAATTTATATGAAGTGATGAGGCTATGACTCGTCCAAACACGATAAATACTTACAATTTTGCTGTAGAGCGGCAATAGTCAAGGTATAAGTACTCGTAAATGCTTAAATCTAAGGTTCTTGTAATTCTATTTTAGGTTAGGAGATGATTCCACGAAGATGCAGGTAATTTTGAGGATATACCATTGAGACGAGATGAAATGACGAGCTTAGTACTGAGAATAATCACTCGTGAAAAGCAAATTTTCAAATTACTGCCATTTAATGAGGAAGGTTTTCAAAATATTATCGAAGCGACGCGTGACCCGAGAGCTGGTGAGTACTAAGAATATCTGCCATTTAACGTGGCAACACGGCCAGCATTTTAGGCACACTGCCTTCTGGTGACAACGGCTTAGATTTTTAGGTAATTGATATGTGTATTATACTAGTTACTGTTGTAATTGTTTTATTTTGTTATATTTATGTTGATAAAGCTTTAGTAAAATAACAACTAAATTTAAAAATTCAATAAATGTAATCCGAAATCTTATCCTGCCTCACCACGCTCTGCAGGCAGCTTGGAGACTCGGCTATTACAACATCCACGGGCTGAGTTGGAAGAGTCGAATCTTACGCCACGGCCTGTAATTCCAGACATCTCTAGTTATTTCCTAATAAGTAATCCAATATCGAATAGCCAGAAGCAGTTCAAGCGTCATTGTGGTACGTCATTATTCTCCCTTATCATTGTCTGAGCTATCGTCTGCCAACTTTGAGCATTGAGAACTAGGGGTGATAATCTTACAGTGGCAGCGACCGGTCGATAATTTTGTTAAACGTCGTTTTTTTATCGTCTATATCAAACGAGGTTCGTTTGACCACAATTTAACCTGATAGAGAACTTTGAATTCCTTAGGCTGTTAATATTGGATTAAATGTGTCAAAGAATAAGATAATGCTTAGGTATTTTTATTAGATAACATGTTTGTAAGTGTGATTAATCAATTTAATTGTTGCTTTCAAAAAAGAAGCCGAATAGTTCTTGCAAAACTTAATGTATTAAAATTCTTTTTCTTTTAATTTAAACGATTCCGAATGATTAACCTCCTTCGCGTCTACCTTGTACAGTAATAGCGTACCCAAGCGAGCTTTTGTTCTAGTGATGTGCCCCCAAACGTCGATAGTTCGTAGTTCATCGATACTTATGGAGCGTAGTTTACAGCCGCATTTTAAAGTTTATAAATTCAACTTTTACAAACTTAGCTATTTCTGTTACCAGTTTTACGGGAAAAGTTCTGCGGTGGCTATAAAGTTTTAGTTGTTTTCGTTTTACGCAATATTTTTATGATAGTTAGAATTTAATGATAGGTGATTTAATTTAATGTAGATGAGCATGAAAGTTGCGCTTCCATGAGTCGTTAAAAATCTTATTCTCAGGCATTGGTGGTGTTTTCGTAAGTGATCAAACTTGTCTTACGTACTCTATTATAACGACTATTTTAGAACTTTTTGTAAATTAGAACAAAACCTTATTTATTCTATATGTTGGCATCACATTTGTTATGATGTTGGTGACACTTATCTGTCAATTCATGTGTCAGTTTTTACAATACGATCACGTTTGCATTTTCAATCAATTTCATATTTATTTCCAAACATAGAAAATATTCTCACTGGTTATATTGATAATCTCAATATAACCAGTGAGAATATTTTATGTTTCTGTTGTGCTGGCCCCGCCTAAAGTGGGGCCATGAGGCTTTTGAGTGGGAGTCACCCCCGCACACACAAGATGGGCCGATCACCTGGAGGAAGGTCGCATGGAATTCCTGGATGCAGGTAGCGCAGGACCGGTTATTTTGGTGATCTTAGGGAAGTCTATTTCCAGCAGTGTATCGATCGACTGAGATGGTGATGACTTTGTTTGAATTATGTTTGGCTCCTGCTTACTTCGTATTTTGGCTGAAATTCACTATCGCTTTTCATGTACACAACTCACAACTGTATAGGCTTTGTAAACTGGCTTTGTCGCAATTTATGCAAAATCACCACCTTATTAATTAATTTACTTATATTTTACTTTCTCACAATATCGATTTTAAATTAAAGTGTTTCAAGATATCGATGTTAAAATCGCATTTTCCACAACACTACTCAGAGGCCAGAGCTGTAATTCATGAGGACAATAAAAGATAGTTCGCCGACGTTTCGTCTCTCAAGTTCATTTTAGTAGATAAGTACCATTGAGATAAGTTCGGTTCTTCAGATTTTAAAATAACTATTCAAAATCTGAACAATGTTTATAGGGGAAAGGTTTGTTGTTAAGGAAGAAAATTCCATCGGTAATGTAAGTAGGTTTCTATTATTAAGACTAAGTATGACAATAAAATATGAAATACATTATAGATTTAAATATTTTTAAACTTACGCGATCTGAACACATATTTATAAATACTATTTAACGGGTATTTATCGCGTTTAATTACCTTATTTTCCCGACGTTTCGACAGGTTTACACTGCAGTGGTCACGGGATGACTGGCGTACTCGAGTTGCCGCCTCTGCGAAGCGGGGGCAATATTTCTTGAAACTACCCTCACTTAGTTTTCGACAGTAGGGATGACACTCGGACTACACACAACACTAAATAAAAACTAACGTCGGGAAAATAAGGTAATTAAACGCGATAAATACCCATTAAATAGTTTTAACATTATAGATTTGCTAGGATTTTTTTTATAATGAAACGTGTTAAATATCCCACCGACCCGATTCCGGATAAAAACTTAAGTGCTTCTAATGCATACGCAGAACATGAAGCGATCGGCGCTACTTCCGGTCGCACTGATGAATTAGCGTAGTGAATGCCTTATTTCATTCTTGTACCTGTTTTCAGCTTCACTGCTGTCGTGCGACTTGGTTACAAAATGTAGGTTTCTTTTGCCACGCAAAAGCGTATTTAGAAAACTTTTTTGTTATAAATAAATGTATTTTTAGTCCACTGCTGGACATAGGCCTCCCCTAATGAGCAGCATAGCGCCCTGTCTTAAGCTTGCCGCCTTTTGAATGAATATATAGGCTGATAATGGCTGATGATAATGATGTATTTTTATGCTAAAAATATCTGGCGTTGAAAACTGCATCAAAATCCGATGCGTGTTTAAGGAGAAGTAAACGGCAAAAAATAGACTCATGCGGAAAACCTTGATTTGATTAGGAGAAGAAAAAATATAGAAGACTTTTTCAGCTTTCATATTATTATTACTTCCATAATGATATGTTATTTGATTTCGGCAACTGAGGGTCTGTCTCTTTGCTGAAATATGAGCTGATGGTAAATTTTCTGTCTTTTTTCTTTTACAAAATTAAGGAATTAATCAGTGGCTTTCACGCGGATGTTATAAGCCTTGCTTGCGGAAATACTATAGCCGTACCCTTTTCTGCCTCCGAGCAGAAAATTCTGCTTTAACTTTTGTATAAATATTACATGAAGGCTCCGTATCACAGCAATATAGTGTCAAGCAAGACATCAGCAACAAAATTAGCAACAATGCCTCAAAGGGATTGGTGTGGTGTCCATTTAAATAATTAATGTGGAAAACCAGGGTCGTCTTATAGCTTTGGTAGAACAGCTTGACTGGTTTTAAAGACGCTTGCATTTATCTTTCACATTTTATTTTCATTCATGATGGAATCAGCGTCGATGCTGTTCAGATGTTTTTCAGTATTTTCTGCTGGGTTTTACATACTACTGGGTATAGACACCCCAATGATTGTACTATACAACACGTTTCTGTGCTAGCAGCATCCACTGACGCCTCGTACGTGACGCCAGTGTACAGAAAGGCACATAGCTCATCAATAGATCCACTTCAAACGTTTTTTTGTAAGTCAGCGTGACTACAAGCACAGTTGACAATGCATTGAGTAAATTATGTTAAGCATCAATGAACAGAAACAATACCACGTCGTCAAAGCTCAGTGCTGAGTAAATTGAAATAATAATAGTTACTGGACTATACACATAAACACACCGAGCAACACACAACATCATCTGGTCTCAAAGTATGCAGAGCTTGTTTGATGTTATGACAGATGACCGATATACATAATACTTACACAGCCAAACCCGGAACAAACCTAGACCTTAAAAATATTTGACCTGCAGCAGCAAACGAGCCTGTAACATCTTTTGTCAAAGGTGAATACTTGCCCGCTGCACCACTTTTAGCGTGAGTAAGCAACGATCTGCCCCCCTAGTACGGGGATTGTTGTCTAGGGTAGAATAGAGAAAAAATACGTCACTTCGTCATCCAATGCGTAAATTATATGAAATGCATTCCATCAACTTCAATAATGTACGCAATGTATGGCGATGCAATGTCATTATTGTCTATTCTACCCTAGACAACAATCCCCGTGCTAGGGGGGCTGGGCAGGTTAGTTTGGCCTGCACAGGTTAGAATTGACGTGAGTAACATACCTTGTCGGTCTCCTGTGTTGCTTCTGCATTTGTGTTTGTATGTTCTGTATTGTTCATAATTTATATCTGCACAAGTGCAGCTGTTGAGGCAACCTAAGCATTTTCATACACAGTAAATGAGAAACTTAAGAAACCATACACAACTACACCACTTGTAGTATTGTATTATTTTTGCATACCACACACTCATTTATAAGTAAAATACGAAGATTCACGAAACTTATTCTATGAACATGGATTTTCGTAAACAATGCCTTGACTTCTTTGTTATTGGCTTTGTCATTTTGGTTATTGGCAATATTTTCATAGAAAATAAAATACTTCGTAAGTTTTGGTAGCATATTGACAACTGATAATTCTTAGAAAGTAGGAAAGAAGATAAGAAGGCTAGAAGCAAAGCATAAAAAATGTCCTTGCTAAGATCTTGGACGAATGAAATCACTTATTTCACTCCCAGATCCATAGAGCTAAAAGTGCATCCTACGTTAAAACCACATTATAGGTTATTATTTTTACCGAAGGGGATCTCTTTTTCATTGTTATTATTTATAATAGTTCCATAGACATTGATAATTATCAATGAAGATAAAGATTATAATAATTATGATGTAGTACAAGTGGCTTTTACTAAATAACTCGCGTACAAGCCACCGGATAAGGAAACTTTTATATCAGAATGACGAAAAGAGTTTTTAACAAAAATCGATCATGGCTATATAGCAACTTACACCTTCCGAGCCAATCCTTGAGATCACACCAACCCGTTGGGCTACGTTAACGGGGATGGCGAATCTACCGTAGAGTCTCTACGTCAAAGTTAAGATAAGCAAAACTATAGCTAAAAACATGAGTCTAGAAGTGAAGACAATCTCATTATATCCATTGACGAGTAGTACTTTGTTATCCATTACAACGCTGAGATCCATCAGAAAGACTTAAAAGTAATATACTCGTACTCCTAGTAAAATTTTCGGTCACAGCGACAGGCTCAAAGAGATAAGCCTGGGGCGTCATTTTAATGCACAAATATGAGAGCAAACACATGCGTGCTCTCTACCAATTCCCTCACTATGATAATCCAACGAGAACAGAAGAGAACAGACATACAAGTAAGAATGAAGTGACTCGACTTTTTCGTTAGGAGCTATGTCCGTGGTGACCCGACGCGGTCAACGGGTAATAGCCATTTGGGGAGCAGGGAACTTAGTTTATTGTACCAATTTCCATCCATTTGTTACGGAGACGGCAACAAATCGAGAAGTCGCCCAACGATTTTGTCTTGTTACGGTGGTACAAGCATGTGTCTCCGTTACTTGCTTAAGCAATATGTATGGGCAAACGCTTAGGACAATCAGCGGCTTTTGTTGGGTGTCCTGGTGAGAATAAGGATGTCAGGATTTATTTTGATTAAACCATAACCTTATTAGTACAGAAAATTACAACCAAAGAATAAAAATTAATTAGAACTCAGTTCGGGTTTTCAAAAAATTATCTGAACGTTCGACCGAGAGTATCTGGCGCAGCGCATCATTGTATGGCAATGCGCCATACAACGGAGCAATGCAGCTAGCGTCTTGGGCACGCTTCAGACTGGTATTGATATGGATCAGTTGAGCTACCTGTAGATTGTTTGCAACAGTCTGCAGTTAGCTCAATTGTAAATACTAGTTTTAATTCAATTATATTATTTGATTGTAATTTTCTTTGTTAATAAAGACTATACCTACATTTAAAAATAAAAAGAACTCAGTAGTATATATAGGTAAATAATAAGAAAATGTAAATACAATTGAAACAGTTGAGCTTCCTGCAAACTAAATATAGTGGGACACAATGTGTCCCACTATATTTAGTTTATGTCATTATAATAAATAAGCTTATGTCATAATACTGTAGTATCTAGGCCTTCTTTACTCTTTCCATTTTTTTCTACTGTTTCCCTGTTCCATCCACTCTTTGAGCTACATGTTCAGCTCGTTCTTATTTATCTTCTTATCCACGAATTATTTATCTTATTATCTACGAATTAGTTAATTAAATTAGCTATCCACGCCTGCACTCATTCGGAGTCCAATGTCCCGTGATGACTTTCACCCCGAGTTCCTCCAGCACACGTATCAACTCCAGTTTCATTTTCCAATGCACGTTTTTGAGCTACGTTCGCTGCCTGCGCTTTGGAGCCCAACGTAGAGTACCATAACCAATCCGAGAGCCAGACTCCAAGGATGCTGCGTGTATAGCTCTCTGTCTGAGCTATGAGCTATGAAACACTCGGGATTTGATAACAACGCGTAAACCAAAAAAAAACCTGGCTTTTTTGTGCAACGAATAGCTAAATACCACTGTTACAATAAAAGAAAAATGAATTTCTCACTGTATCCCTTGCTGTAGCTGTAGCATGTGCTAGAACCGATTCTTCTGGGAAACATTGAGAGGGTATTTCTGGACATGGATGAGTTCAATATTGTTTGTGTGATCATCTGTTTGATCTGTTTTAAGCTACATCTTAGTGCAGACCCGTATCGATCGTCTCGTATCGTAGTAGACGGTAGTAGGTACATACTTAGGTAAGTTCCTACTACCATAGGCATGGGACAGTGACGGATCAAATGACGATACCTAAAATAGGTAACTAATCAATATGTTAATTATAGAGTACCTAAGAAATGATTAGATTCGATTAGATTGAGACAGTGATTTGAAATAGGTAAGCGGATTACGTTCAAGATATGTATGTAAAATCGATATTCATACCAACGAATAATAAAATAGTCCAAGAAACAATGAAAATAAGTAAAGAATTTAAAAACGAGTATTTATCTTATCGTGTCTTCAACGAAATACTAATACACCACAGTTTTAATGATTTATTATTAGATTATTATGTGAAATAATTGAGATACAGATTGTATCTCAATTATTTCAGATATTGATTATATCTCAATTATTTTACATAAAAATCTGTATATTTTTCGAAAAGGTCTGTTTTTTTTCGCTTACAAATTTTATAGCAGATATTTACCAGCTTTTACTTACTGACAAACTTTAAAACATTAGACTCAAGAGAGAAAACAGTCATTTTTTTATTTTGAGATATATCGCACAGATTTGGTCAAAACTCCGCAATGTATTGTAGTATTAGTGCAATATAACGGGTATTTATCGCGTTTGTTTACCAATTTTCCGACGTTTCAACAGGTTTATAGTAAGTCACATAAGTAACAACAGACCTATGAGTAAGAATCATAAGATTGATGCAAACAATCAATACTTATGCATTTGATTTCTGGATGAAATATTATTTCTATTTGCGATTTCTAATGCGGAACCATCCTTTCTATTTCTCAGATAAATAATACTATTCGTAAAAAAAACTCTAAACCTCTGCCACTAAGATGTTTTCATCTCTAGAGCAATAAAATAGCAATTGCTAAGAGAAAACGATAAATATTAAAGCTTACCTCACAGGTTTATCGCGTCAAGGCGGTGCGAAAAACAGATAAATGTGGGTGTTCTGGACACGACGAGCCTTCGTAGGATAGGTTGAAGAAGATCCTTCTTAGAATAGGTATAATAGTCTAGGTTTGAAACGTCAAAGGAGGTTGTAATACCTCAACATGGATGCTGGCCGCAAGCACATTCAAAAATTCAAATACCTGCGAACGAACGAACCATTTGATCGTCTATTGTTTTTTCTCATTCTAATTTTGGAAAATGTAGGGGAGATTTTTGTATAAATAGGCACGCTAGCTAGAATAAGTTTAGTTTATACTCGGACGCGATCAAGAAAACCTGAAGAAGTAAATAAAGCTGGAAACAAGAACAAAGTGTTTTACTGGAAAAATTCAAGAAGCTTACAGTCCACAACAGTTCCTGGTCCTTCGAGCCGGATTGGAGTGAAGAGATCCTGCACCCACCGGATCGGAGTGAAGAGATCCTGCACCCATCGGATCGGAGTGAAGAGATCCGCACCCACCGGATTGGAGAACGAAGAATCAAGCGCTCGCGCAGTATGGTTGTAACCAGAAGCCAAGTGGATACGTCCGAACGACGTGAAACTGAGGAAGAGGCTGTACGGCAAGCCGCCGAACTGGAAGCCATCGCGAACGAACGAAGACGAAGGCTGTCGCAAGTAGCTCCGGCGACACCCGCTACGCATCAAGTAGCCAGACATCGCGACCCAGCCATAGGGTTCGCACCCGACTTCACCCGCGCCGGAACGAGTACGGAACGCCATAGGGATGAACAATCTCCCGCCCGAACTGCGCGCTCTCTACGATCGAACGGGAGCATAGCGGCCAGGGCGCGGGCGGCGGAACTGGAGGCGGAAGAGAAACTGGCCGAACTTAGGCGTAAAGAACTCCAAATAGAAGCAGATCTCGTCAAGAAGAGATTGGCTGCTAACCTAGCAGCATTGGAAGACGAGGAAAGGAGTATACATGAAGACGAACTACCGGAACACAGTGAGAGAGTCGAGCAGTGGCTGCAGACAACTGAAGGGGAGAAAAGTGACACTATTCCAAGAACTGAGAAGAACATCCGATTCAACGTCAGGAACATATCGACTACGCCGGTCAAGACTAAGAGTACTGCCAACGTCGATGCATTAGCTGATGCAATAGAGAAGCTAGCAAGACCGAGGATGAAGTGCCCAGACCTGCACGCGTTTTCCGGTTCACCGAATGAGTGGTTGCCCTTCAAAGCTGCCTTTAACGACTCAACGAGAACATACAAGCTGACACCGGCTGAGAACATCCAAAGGCTGAGAAGCAGCCTTAAAGGGGAAGCAAGAGAGCTAGTTGCTTCACTCCTGTACACCGCAAGCAATCCAGAAATCATCATGAAGACCCTGGAACAATGCTTCGGAAGACCAGAAATCATCATCGACCGGGCCATTGACGACCTTCGAAGACTACCGAAACCCGGACCATCTGCAATAGAACTGAACTCATTCGCCGTCAAGCTTCAGAACGTGGTCTGCGTGTTGAGCAACATCGGGAACAGAGGCTACCTGTACAATCCGACGCTGACCAGAGAAACACTGGAGAAGCTGAGCCCCCACATTCGCTCACGCTGGTGTGACTACGCAACCGAACAAGAGGGAATGATCGAGCCCGAGATCATTATGCTATCACGCTTCCTTATGCGCGAAGCGGACCGAGCCCTGCGGTTCAGCTATGCACCACCGACCAGCAAGAAGGAAAACCTGCCGAAACCGAACACAGCATTCAAGAAGAAGACGAACGCCGTGTACAACACTACTGAAGAACTCGCTGAAGCTGAAGAGAAGTGTTCATGCTGCGAGAAGGAACACAAGTTGACAGATTGCCCCAAATATAAGGCAATGACAACTGACGAGCGATGGGCACACGTGAAGAAGAACAAGCTGTGCTTCAAATGTATAGTGAATAAGCATCGACGCACCAACTGCAAGGCGACATCATGTGGAGTCAACCAATGTTCACGTCCACACCATCAGACTCTACATCAAGAAAGAAAAGACAGTTCAAGCCCAACCGAAGCAGTCATGACAGTGACCACCGCTGCCTCGAATGACATGGCAGTTTTGCTGAAGATGTGTCCAGTCACCGTCGTCGGTCCACGGGGGGAGATCGATACGCTCGCCCTCTTGGATGAAGGGTCCACAGTCACTCTGATTGATGAGAGGTTGGCGCGTACTATCGGAGCAAAAGGACCTTCACTGCCACTACGAATGCGTGGAGTCAACACTACGCAAAGGGAGGAAGAAAGCCAACTTGTCACCGTACAACTGAAGGGCAAGGATAGCAAGCTACATCCACTTCGGGCACGCACCGTCAAGAACATGAAGCTGCTGCAACAATCGATTCCCGCAACACTGTTGGATCAAGACCATCTGAGGGACTTACAACGAGATGAAGTCTGCTACGAGTCATCACAACCTGGGATCCTGATTGGAGCTGACCACTGGGAGTACATAGTCTCACACGAGCTACGAGTCGGAAGAGCGAACCAACCAGCTGCATCGAGAACACAGCTGGGATGGATCATCCACGGAACCATACCACGCAGCATCATCGCGAACCAAGACAGCGTTCTACACATCTACACACCTGAAGCCATTGAGAAGCAGAACCAAGAGCTGCATGAGCTAATAGAGAAGCATTTTAGCATTGAAGCGATTGGCATCAACCAAAAGCCACGTACGAGTGAAGAAGATCTCCGAGCTACAAATATCGTCGAACAGACAATCAAGAAGATTGACCAAAGATATGAAGTTGGTCTACCATGGAAGAAAGAAGACACGAAACTACCTCAGAGCTACAACATGGCATTTCGTCGTCTTCAAAGCATTGAGAAGAAGATGGATGCTGACCCAGTCTTCGCCGAAGAATATACGAAGCAAATTGAGAACTTGCTGCAGAAGCGGTACGCTGAACCATGCGATGGATCGGAGGAGTCTAGCACCGTCTGCTGGTACTTGCCTCACTTCGCAGTACGCAACCCCAACAAGCCCGGGAAGATAAGGCTTGTCTTCGATGCAGCAGCAAAGAGCAATGGAGTCAGCCTGAACGACCACCTGCTGGAAGGACCCGACCTCTTGATGACCCTACCAGGCATCCTGTTCAGATTCAGAGAGAAGCGAGTCGCGATCACGGCAGACATACAGGAGATGTTTCTACAGATTAAGATTCGTCAAGAGGACCAGCCAGCACAACAATTCTTGTGGAGAGGCAACGAGAGAAAGAAGACGCCTCAACGATTCAAGATGACAAGCATGATATTCGGCGCTGCGAGTTCCCCATTCATGGCGCATTTCGTGCGAAACTACAATGCGAGGGTATACGCTCAAACTCACCCTCTCGCCTGCGAAGCCATCACCAGAAGCCACTACATGGACGATTTGGTAGCGAGCTACGATGACGACGTGGAAGCCCATCGAGCCGTGACGGAACTGCGCACAGTGCACGCAGTTGCTGGATTCACATTGCGAGCATGGAACAGCAACAAGGATAGCGTACTGGAAGACGTGCCGGCTGAACTACGAGCTACAACACCGATGCAATTTGACGAAAGGGGGTCAGAGAACAAGATCCTTGGACTCTACTGGAACGCCGAACAAGATGAACTTGGATTCAACACCTCCATGAATAGAGTTCCCGCAGAAGTACGTGCACGAGTCCGCGCGCCAACGAAGAGAGAGGCACTCAGCGCGGTGATGTCCATCTACGATCCGCTCGGACTGCTGAGTCACTATACGATACGAGCAAAAATTGTGCTTCAGAAGCTATGGCGCATCAAGATGTCATGGGATGAACCGATTCCGGAAGAAGAAAATGAGCTGTTCGCCACGTGGCTGGAACAACTGAACGACCTGTCTTGCCTTCGGCTGGAGCGACACTACGAGATTCAAGACAACACTGACCTCGAGCTACATGTACTATGTGATGCCAGCGAACAAGCCTACTCGACCGTGGCATACTGGCGAAGCACGAGACCAGATGGAAGCTTCAGTGTTTGCCTCGTCGCTGCTAAGTCCAAGGTTGCTCCAAAGCGAACGCAAACCATTCCCCGCTTGGAACTACAAGCGGCGGTCATCGGAGCAAAGTTGGCCTACGCCATCAGACATGAACATCGAGTCGAAGTCAAGAGAACGATCTACTGGAGTGACTCAATGACAGTTATACATTGGATACGAAACAATGCAAGAAGATATACGCCCTACGTCGCGCATCGTCTGGGGGAGCTATCTGAACTTACCCAGAAAGAAGATTGGAAGTGGATACCGACCAGCGAGAATACGGCAGACGACGCGACCAGGCTGACGAACACACGCATAATGGCAGAAGATCGATGGTTCCGAGGGCCAGACTTCCTTCGCCGCCCAGAGCATCAGTGGCCGAAGGAGACGTCTGACTGCAACCACGAGGAGGAAGTTCTGCACACGCGAGTGGAAGAAGACAAGACGGATGGATGGCTGCCAGATCCATCACACTTCTCTAAGTACGAGACACTAGTCAGAGCTACAGCACGAGTACTCTTCTTCATCGAGAGATGTCGACGACGAGCCACGAACATGGAAAACCGGCACATCGAAGATGCGGAACGTGCGCTTATTCGCCACGCACAAAAGGAGAGCTTCTCAGACGAGCTGCAGCGAATGAAAACGTCTCGTCCAATCACGAAATCGAGTCGCCTGTTCCGGTTGGACCCGATTTTAGAAGATAGCATTCTACGAGTACGAGGTCGCATTGGAGCTTCCGACGCACCGATTGAGATGAAGCGGCCCATAATACTCGACGGTCGTCACCGCATCACAAGACTTATCGTCTTGCGAGAACACTGCGCAGCTGGTCACGCTAACAGGGAGCGCGTGACTAACGACCTCAGACAGAAATATTGGGTGATTCATCTACGACCGACAGTACGTGGCATCGAGAAGGAATGCAGACTCTGCCAAGTACGGAAGATGAAGCCTCTACCACCAGCTACGGGAGACTTGCCGAGAGCCCGCCTCACGCCGTTCCTGCGCCCTTTCAGCCACTGCGGAACTGACTATTTTGGGCCAATGATAGTAAAGATTGGACGACGCCGGGAGAAGAGATGGGGCGCCCTCTATACGTGCCTCACTACACGCGCCGTACACATAGAGGTCGTTACTACACTTTCCGTCAACTCTGCAATCATGGCACTGAGAAGAATGGCTGCGCGACGAGGTTGGCCCCGTATCATGATGTCCGACAACGCAACGAACTTTCGAGGTGCAGACAAAGAACTGCGGGCTGCCTACGTGGAATGGGCACCAGTTCTGCGAGATGAAGGACAACTGCATCGAATGGAATGGCGCTTTATACCTCCTGGCGCACCGAACCAGGGGGGAGCCTGGGAGCGACTGGTGCGATCAGTCAAAGTCGCATTAGCCGCCACCTTGAACGAGAAGGAACCACCCGAAGAAGTATTGATCACCCTCCTGACAGAAGCGGAATTCTCCATCAACGCGAGGCCACTTACGCACGTTAGCGTGAACCCCGAAGAACCCGAGGCGCTAACTCCGAACCATTTTTTGCTAGGGTCATCCAACGGTCTACCTACCACTGGTCCGTGCAGCGAGGCAGATCGACGAACATGGAGAATGAGCCAAGCGCTTGCTGACCACTTTTGGCGGCGCTGGCTTCGAGAGTACCTTCCGACATTGGTACCTCGCGGCGAGCCTACGAGCAACAGACGACCACTTCAAGAAGGAGACATCGTTGTGGTCGTAGACCACACTCTACCCCGAAATGTGTGGCCAATGGGAGTCGTCGAGCGCACCTACAAGGGACCTGATGGAGGCGTACGGGTGGCGGATGTCCGGACGAAGACTGGCGTCTTCAAGCGGCCGACCAGCAAACTCGTCGTGTTGGTGAAAAAGGAGGCTGCGCGAGCTACGCCGGGGGGAGGATGTTCTGGACACGACGAGCCTTCGTAGGATAGGTTGAAGAAGATCCTTCTTAGAATAGGTATAATAGTCTAGGTTTGAAACGTCAAAGGAGGTTGTAATACCTCAACATGGATGCTGGCCGCAAGCACATTCAAAAATTCAAATACCTGCGAACGAACGAACCATTTGATCGTCTATTGTTTTTTCTCATTCTAATTTTGGAAAATGTAGGGGAGATTTTTGTATAAATAGGCACGCTAGCTAGAATAAGTTTAGTTTATACTCGGACGCGATCAAGAAAACCTGAAGAAGTAAATAAAGCTGGAAACAAGAACAAAGTGTTTTACTGGAAAAATTCAAGAAGCTTACAGTCCACAACAGTGGGATCCTTGCAAATCCCCTTGAAAAGTTTCGAGACGATACAAGCCAGTCCTGAGTCTCAGGAGATTATTGCTGTTTGCCGAACGCATGGTTGAAGAATATACCAGTATCATATTCTGGGAGCATTATTTTTCTATATCTTCTTTTTTATTATGTTTATTTTGTTTCCAATAGTAGTCTTCAATGTTGTATCATGCTATTTTTAATTTGCGGAAGCTTGTAATTGGCCATCAACAATCATGCACTGGTCTATTAGCACACACAGGCATGTTTTATATTTTATTCTAATTTTTACCTAGCTGTAAGTTTTCCCAAAATCCAGTAAATCAATAAATTAAAAAATATTAATCTAGGTCGAGAACTACATTATATACCTTCTATGCAAGCATTTCAGCCCGATCCGTTCAGTAAGTTTGACGTGAAGAGGTAACACACTCATAGTTAGGAATGACAAGTGATAAATGGTGTAGATAAATCAGTGGTGTGACAAACAAGAAAAAAATCCTGTTTGTCACACTGGTGTGACTACGAGTCAGCAGTCCAAACATCGAAACTTATGAATTTATAATATTAGCGTGATGTGAATGTGATAGACCTCAATGATCTGACCTGAGTGCTCATCATCAGCTCAGCTAATAGATGTCCACAGCTGGACACAGGTGTACCCAAAAGATCACCACAATGACCAGTCCTCCGCTATCCGCATTCAGCGGTACTCAGCAACCTTCACCAGGTTATCGGTGCATATGTTGAGGGTCTGCCTATATTGCGACTTCCGGTACGTGGTTGCCAATGAGCTTAGCGCTCGAAGATCATTGGTTTTGGAAACTTTGTTTACAACTACTACTTTGTACACGGGCACTTGAGATTCTCAATTCTGAGAGCTATGTTGGTTACCGCGAACCTCGGTTCTTGTGAAACTCCGACTGCCTCTCCATTGTTTTCTTATGGGGTCCACAATAATGCACTTTCTGTGTTAAGGCCTGCTTGTACTTGGTATCAGTCTTTAAATTCTAGTGATACTCCTTGGATAACTTCATAACAGTGCTGCACTAGGTCGTTACTTAACCTCATTCAGGTTCGCCCTGCGACCTCACTTAACCCATTTTATAAGGAGTTATCTTTGGACAGAGTGGTAGTGGTGAAATCAGGAGTGATTATTCCAACTAAAGCCTTCCTTTTGTCGCAAGTAATTGTACAAAGACAGCGAGCACCAGAACGGAGCACTGGAATTTTATAATTATAGTGCCATCGCACTGATTATGAATTGAAAAGCAAGTGCTTGCTACTAGAATTGTTGTTTGTTTCTATCAGAAAATTATATGATTTATCACTTATAATTTCAAGGATGATAGATGCTTTTTGATTAGCCATAAATTGGGTTGATAAAAGTCTTAATTAGTTGCTATCTTGTCTAGACACTATGGAGGATACATCACGTATTACAGTCCCTGCGTATCTTATTCATCACACGTCACTAAACACTCACATTATGTAGGTACACATCCCATGTTTTCAAACACACACTAACATAATTTCATGTTATACTATTGCACAACAATTTCAGTTCATCGGAAAACACGCTAGCCGTTAGTCCTGCCTGAGCCTGACCTCTTCCTGTAGGCGAAGCACGGGGATTACACGCTCCCTGCTGCTGTTTGTACGGTCAATTACAAACTTGGTCTCTTCAAGATAAGAGTGTGATCTTCTAATTCTAGACCTTCATGACACATCGTTATCTACATCTCCACTTTCCATCAGGTGAGATTGTGGTCAAAAGTTCTATTGAATTTATAAAAAAGGTTGGTTTTAGGGTAGAATAATGACATTTTATCGTCCTAAATTGCGTAAATTTTTGGAATTTACGCATTCTATGACAAAGTAACATAATTTTTCTCTATTCTAACCAACGGTCGTGTCGGTCTAACGTCCTATCGAATTATGAAACGGCGGAAATAGAGATTGCACCTGTGTGTAAAAAAACTCGAACTCAAACTCGTGCACCTCATCACCTCGTGTCATGTCGTTAAAAAACTAGTATCCGTTGAGACTGGCTGCCATGGCCGAAATTCAGCTAAAATGACATTAAAATTAAGATAAATTACTATTCGGAGTCATTCTTATTAGCCTCACTACTTTCTTTAAGTAGATTACCTACATGTAGCTTTTCTACAACCGTATTTTTTAAACAGGTGCAAAAAAATTCTGTCCGAAATTTCTTTTATGCGTTACAGCAGTGTAACAAACACAGTCTTTGAATGCTTCAAAACGCGCAAGTCGTTCGGAACAGACGTCGGTAATAAACCCCTGTGATTGGCTGGAAGAGGCCCTCGATCAGATTTCAGATTACAACAGATTAATTTGCGCCATCTTTCTTTGTCGTAGACACCTTTTTGTGACTGCGACTGAATGGAAGGTAAGAATTTTTATGGTTGGTTTTAAATTATGATAGGGGAAGAATCATGGGTATTATGAAATTCATGAGCATAGAACCAATGAGTAACTACAATACTTCTTGAGCGTGCTGAAAATTTATTACAGGGCTTTTGTTAGCTTAAATATCAGGTTTACAAAAAAAAACACTTTATTGTACACCAGAAAAAGAACATTACAAAAAGACATTACATGAGACAAGTACAATGGGCGGCCTTATCGCTTAGAAGCGATCTCTTAACACTCTTGGTTTAAGTTACTATAAACTCAGAATTTGACTTTAAAAGAAGAGTTATTAAAGAGTTGCTTTATTTCCTTTAAGTTTGATCGTTTCGAGTTGCCGCGAGAGTAATTTTTTTGAGGTTTTTAGTATTTTCTGCTACTCACTTTATTGGCTAAATATCAGCATTTTCCCTAATGCTCAAATACAATTGAATTGAAGTTGTTATGACCATGGGTTTTTAGAAAACGGTAGCTATAGTTTTGTTCCTTGAAAAAAAAAGTTTTTTTTAAATCTACAAGAATTATCTCGAACCAACACGAAACGATCTCCCTTAACCTTACAGGAGTCATCTACAATAAATCACGATTAAAAATGTTGAGTAGGTACCTACAATCTTTTAATGACCTGTGTCCAACAAAAACACATTTCACTTCTTCAGCAAAATCAAACAGAACGAAATAAATGAATGTAACCAAAACCTTGTTCAATTTTGGTGAATTGGATATATCTTGAGTACATAACAAAGATAATTCAAACTGGTATCTTGATATGTTTCTATTGTCTGGTTTATTTCAGTATCAGAATCGCAGAGGCAGCCTTCCTACCCGTCAGACCTTCCGGCTCAATAGGATCAATGGATTATCGACTTAAGGTGTGATTCCCAACTTGGCAGCAGAAGGTAGTACCAGGTTGACAGTTGGTGCCTTTCGACAGCAGAATCACAGAAATTGATGCAGTGTGCTGCTGGTAGATTAAGGCGCTACTTCGACTCAAACTAGCGTCGCCAACTATTTTATCTTTTTATTGTTCTACGAAAACTTTTTAATAATATCCCAAAAATGTTCGATTTCGGCAGGATTCGAACCCGCGCCTCACCTTCAGTACAGGTGCGCTCTAACCAACTAAGCAACGAGATCGACACGTGCCTCGTCGAAAATATCTGGGACTTCTTACTTTCTTCTTTTTTCTTTTCTTCGTTTGGTTTTTATTGTTGTACAAAGGGATTTTCAAAAACCCATCGAACAGGTTTTGTGTACTAATATAAACTTTTTTTATGAACTCTAAAAATTTTTTTTTGGATAGTTTAGACAGAGATTCGAAGTTGCCGAAGTTGCCCTTGGTGGCCACCAAAATTTAACTTTTATGTAGTTTGTAAGTTATATTTATTAGGTATATAGAATTGTGGATTAAATTGTACGTACAATAGTTGCATTTATCGTAATTTTCAACAGAACAAGTAATTTGTTACAAACGATAATTTTAAACCATTTACATGCGCTTGTTCGAACTAAGTACCGATTTTAATAAGTGGAACAAATAAAAATCAATATAATATAAAAAGAGAGCAGCGCCTTAGTAGTTATTAATTATTCAAGTTTGATAACTTGCTAAAAGTATTAGCAAGCTGAAGTGGCAGTGGGCTGGCCATATCTCGAGAAGAACCAACAACCGCTGGAGTACACGTGTTTTTGAGTGGAGACCCCGATTCAGCAAACGTTGTGTAGGACGCCCTCCGACGAGGTGAGATGACAATTTGCGAAAGACTGCTGGTCGATGCTGGATGCGGCTGAAGACAGGGCGCTATGGTGCTCATTAGGGGAGGCCTATGTCCAGCAGTGGACTACTATAGGCTGATGATGATGACCTGCTCTGGATGTTGGAATCACGCCTTAACCTGTAGTATCTTTTATCTCATAATTCCCGATGATCGAAAAGAATATATCGGATGCTTTTAAAAAAGGTCAGAATCCTGTTCACCTGTCGTAACGTATATTGCCCAAATTGACGATTTTAGTGCCTTATTGTTTTTGTTCAAAAGACAGAAATTTGACAAATGCATTCAGTTTTGTTTGGGATAACGCACTACGTGTGAGTGGAACTGCGCGGCCGCCGCGGCACTATGCGTGCGTCAAATTAGAATAACACACCAAAAAAGACGCGCAGTTCCGCTGACGCGCAGTAAGTTATACCCAGCGAGCACAGTTATACCTCATAAAATTTCATCGCGTTATGCCGCGCAGTTCCGCTGCAGTTCAATTCCGCTCAGTGCATGTGCACCTGTCCTTTTCCTAGTACCTTTTAAAATACTAGTGAGACCAACAATGATGAATAAAACGACGTAATGCATAGATACTATTCTAAAGCATAGCGGTCGACTCAGAGCGAGCCTAGAGTCGCTCACCCCCAAATTCTTCTTGTTATTAGTTGTTCATCCTTGGCAGATTGGTCGTGGTTATCATGGTTACCTTCTAAGGCCACGACATTAGGCGATGCATCTTGCGGCGCGTCCTTCATCTTGCGTCTGGCGTCGTTACGTCACCTCTCCGCAAGTCGCACCGCGGCGACTCATGGCACACTCAAACAATTTCTTTGATTTGTTCTCGCCGCGGACGCAAACGCAAGACGCAGGACGCGCGGGCGGGCATGTCGTGGCTTTTGGGTAATGGACGTCTGCTCGTGCAGTGCGCTATCATCATTTTCTGTTGATTTCGTTGTGGGAAGGATTATTACATATTTTAATACAAATTATTACACATACATTTTAATACAACTATTACACAGCCGTTGCTCTTACTCTCAGCGTCTCACGAAGAGTCAGAGCTTCTAATAACAACCTACATCATCTAGTAGTCGGTTATCTATGTTAAGCAGTTGGCCTATATAGTATCACAGGTACCTATTCTATATATTCGATCTTCTTTAACACGTTCATGGTCCATCTGCAGATCCTTGATGTGGCGGCTGGGCAGTGAATGCGTTTAACGTACGCCCTACTAGTCCCAGATTAACTTTGTAATCTCCGAGGTCCGATGTTAAATACAATTACCTAACCACTGGCTCGTTACTGTTCACATATCGCCAAGCAGCACATCACCCGCCCACGGCGGCCCCAGATCATCTCCATTCCCGCGCTCCAGGCTTGTCTGACACTCACGTCATCCGACTGTCTGTCACCTGTCAATGACGTATGACAGTGACAGCTTGCCTGGCGATATATGGACACACGAGATAGTGAATGTATGCATGGCATATAGAACCTGCATACACTACAAACTTCATTTAAGTTTTAATCTCCCATTCAGTCTCATTTCTACAAGTTTCTGGACGACCTGTAATGTAATACAGGTGGCTGTACTTGACAAGTCCATTACTAGTTCTCCCGCATAAAGGTGAAGGTAAACTTTGACCGCTCCGTATAAATTACGTCGTCGTTTTGAAATTGGCTGTGTTTATATTTTTTTAGCTCTACTTACTTTTATGGTCTAGATGAAAAAGTTTATAAACAACGAAAATTACAATCAAATAATAGAATTAAATTAAAACAAGTATTTACAATTGAAACAATTGAGCTAACTGCAGACTTTTGCAAACAATCTACAGGTAGGTCAACTGATCCTGATCCTGATATCAATACCAGTTAGAAGCGTGCCCAAGACGCTGGCATTGCCCCGCTCTGTATGGCAATGCTGATGTGCCGTGCGTGCCAGATACTCGGGTCACGCGTCGCGTCGCTTCGACCAGACGCTCAGATAATATTGTAAGATATTGAGATTGGCTTTAAATTATGAAAACGGTTTTTAAGTAGGGTACCTCTCATACACATTTTTCTTCGGACGTTTTCCGATCTTATCCAAAACTAGGACGGTTGGTGTCACTGTGACCGTTTTCTGATTAGTCGATGCAACAGCAGTACGACACTAGCACGCTTGGTTTACGCGATATCGAAAACTTCACATTACGAAGATGTTGCGTCGGTCGTTTTATCATTATAAAATGGAACGAAGAAAGTTAGCCTATTCCTAAAGGAATGGCATTCCTTGCGTTCGAGCCGTGCTCTGCGCTCGTTCCTACTTATAAAATGGAAAATAAAAAACAATTTCTGTAAAATATTTGTAACGAGCAAATAGTCCTAGTAATCGTGACTACCTTCAGCCGATAGTACGCTAAGAATAGGGGTGTTTATGGGCTAAGCTGCAGGCACGCGACTTGAATGGGGTGACCATGGATTTAGATTTGTATGGTACGTTGGTTCGTCCAAAACAGGGACGGGCGGCTCATGTAGGACGAGTTAACGTACTTCCATATGTCTGTACAAAAGCGGAATATGATCTCGTCTATCTATCCGTCTGTCTCAACCGATTTTCAGTGAATGTATTACCGGACTGATTAGGTTGAAAGGTACCTACGCTTCTACATTATTCATACCCACACACGGATGTTTAATATAAATAAATTTAATTATGCACTTTACCGTGATATGTAATCAATTTCTTATATACGCCAGAGGAAGAAGTAAAAAAGAAATCACCTAGTTACAACGGATTATTCCAGAAATCCCCCACGGCCGTCCCCCACGTGGGGGATTACCGCATTTATTTCCTGAAATCCCCCAAATCAAAGCGATTAGTTTCGTGGGGGATATCGGACAAATATTCCTGAAATCCCCCACGTAGCTTGACCCTTAAATTAAATACTTGTCACTTCACTTCACTTGCGTATTTACATGTTGTTTTTGTCTCATCAAAATATCAAAAATGGTGACCCTACCTCACCCTCTGTGTAGGTACAAGAGTTGATTGATTGAGATGATTCAGCCGAACGTCTTGCGAAGTGGAATAACAATTATGTGGGTACCTAAGCATTAATAATTATGTAATCCAGTATGACATTGCTTTATTTTATCTATTTTCTCAAGGCTTTCAGGATTATTGGATTATTTTCTACGCATCAACTAATGTAGTGCCAACAGTCAAGTCGAACCAGCTTGTTCACTTATGAGGATCTTTCACTATCAGATGTGCTATCAGTGGCTCCATTTACAAAAAAATAGAAGACTTCCTCCCGTAATTAGTGTAATAAGCCGAAAAAGAGTGATTTAGGACCCTGGATTTTTTTTTAAATAATACTATGTTTTTTTATAAATATCTTAAATTTTCGTTATATTTTGATCGTTTCTGAATTCTCCACTCTGGTACTTAAGAAATCAGGTGGCAAAAAACGGATCTAGCTATCGGGGACGTATAGGCCCCTAAGTGTTCATACCTGAAAGACTTGCAAACTTAGATAAATGTAAAAAAAGGGAGATTAGGTACTAGCTTCTCGAATGTGGAAGGATTAAATTAGGTGCAATTAGGTCCCCCCCACCTCAGTCATTAGTCGAACCGGCGCCGAAGGCGTTCGTGCTTACTACGACGTACTTTTGTGTGATTTAGTGACTAAAAGACTACAGCGAAGCCCTCGCATTCATTCACTATGTGTACCAGCTCCAGAACTAAACACAAAGCATCCCTTTTCACTCGTAAGTACAACAACTTTAAATTTTCCGGGAGAACAGGGTTCGTTCTCTCAGCGCTACCTGAACAAATAGCCTGAATTGTGCTACAACTAAACGAAACTACATCTTCCGAATTTTACTTAGATCGATGCTTGCTAAGGTTAATTGGTACCTTCAATAACTTTACATTGTAGAAACGACAAACAATAAAGGTAAAGTTAATGGAAAGGTACGAGATTTAATAAAATATTTGGGATAAGGGAGTTGTTGTGGACTGTAAGCTTCTTCAATTTTTCCAGTAAAACACTTTTATTCTTGTTTCCAGCTTTATTTACTTCTTCAGGTTTTCTTGATCGCGTCCGAGTATAAACTAAACTTATTCTAGCTAGCGTGCCTATTTATACAAAAAATCTCCCCTACATTTTCCAAAATTAGAATGAGAAAAAACAATAGACGATCAAATGGTTCGTTCGTTCGCAGGTATTTGAATTTTTGAATGTGCTTGCGGCCAGCATCCATGTTGAGGTATTACAACCTCCTTTGACGTTTCAAACCTAGACTATTATACCTATTCTAAGAAGGATCTTCTTCAACCTATCCTACGAAGGCTCGTCGTGTCCAGAACATCCTCCCCCCGGCGTAGCTCGCGCAGCCTCCTTTTTCACCAACACGACGAGTTTGCTGGTCGGCCGCTTGAAGACGCCAGTCTTCGTCCGGACATCCGCCACCCGTACGCCTCCATCAGGTCCCTTGTAGGTGCGCTCGACGACTCCCATTGGCCACACATTTCGGGGTAGAGTGTGGTCTACGACCACAACGATGTCTCCTTCTTGAAGTGGTCGTCTGTTGCTCGTAGGCTCGCCGCGAGGTACCAATGTCGGAAGGTACTCTCGAAGCCAGCGCCGCCAAAAGTGGTCAGCAAGCGCTTGGCTCATTCTCCATGTTCGTCGATCTGCCTCGCTGCACGGACCAGTGGTAGGTAGACCGTTGGATGACCCTAGCAAAAAATGGTTCGGAGTTAGCGCCTCGGGTTCTTCGGGGTTCACGCTAACGTGCGTAAGTGGCCTCGCGTTGATGGAGAATTCCGCTTCTGTCAGGAGGGTGATCAATACTTCTTCGGGTGGTTCCTTCTCGTTCAAGGTGGCGGCTAATGCGACTTTGACTGATCGCACCAGTCGCTCCCAGGCTCCCCCCTGGTTCGGTGCGCCAGGAGGTATAAAGCGCCATTCCATTCGATGCAGTTGTCCTTCATCTCGCAGAACTGGTGCCCATTCCACGTAGGCAGCCCGCAGTTCTTTGTCTGCACCTCGAAAGTTCGTTGCGTTGTCGGACATCATGATACGGGGCCAACCTCGTCGCGCAGCCATTCTTCTCAGTGCCATGATTGCAGAGTTGACGGAAAGTGTAGTAACGACCTCTATGTGTACGGCGCGTGTAGTGAGGCACGTATAGAGGGCGCCCCATCTCTTCTCCCGGCGTCGTCCAATCTTTACTATCATTGGCCCAAAATAGTCAGTTCCGCAGTGGCTGAAAGGGCGCAGGAACGGCGTGAGGCGGGCTCTCGGCAAGTCTCCCGTAGCTGGTGGTAGAGGCTTCATCTTCCGTACTTGGCAGAGTCTGCATTCCTTCTCGATGCCACGTACTGTCGGTCGTAGATGAATCACCCAATATTTCTGTCTGAGGTCGTTAGTCACGCGCTCCCTGTTAGCGTGACCAGCTGCGCAGTGTTCTCGCAAGACGATAAGTCTTGTGATGCGGTGACGACCGTCGAGTATTATGGGCCGCTTCATCTCAATCGGTGCGTCGGAAGCTCCAATGCGACCTCGTACTCGTAGAATGCTATCTTCTAAAATCGGGTCCAACCGGAACAGGCGACTCGATTTCGTGATTGGACGAGACGTTTTCATTCGTTGCAGCTCGTCTGCGAAGCTCTCCTTTTGTGCGTGGCGAATAAGCGCACGTTCCGCATCTTCGATGTGCCGGTTTTCCATGTTCGTGGCTCGTCGTCGACATCTCTCGATGAAGAAGAGTACTCGTGCTGTAGCTCTGACTAGTGTCTCGTACTTAGAGAAGTGTGATGGATCTGGCAGCCATCCATCCGTCTTGTCTTCTTCCACTCGCGTGTGCAGAACTTCCTCCTCGTGGTTGTAGTCAGACGTCTCCTTCGGCCACTGATGCTCTGGGCGGCGAAGGAAGTCTGGCCCTCGGAACCATCGATCTTCTGCCATTATGCGTGTGTTCGTCAGCCTGGTTGCGTCGTCTGCCGTATTCTCGCTGGTCGGTATCCACTTCCAATCTTCTTTCTGGGTAAGTTCAGATAGCTCCCCCAGACGATGCGCGACGTAGGGCGTATATCTTCTTGCATTGTTTCGTATCCAATGTATAACTGTCATTGAGTCACTCCAGTAGATCGTTCTCTTGACTTCGACTCGATGTTCATGTCTGATGGCGTAGGCCAACTTTGCTCCGATGACCGCCGCTTGTAGTTCCAAGCGGGGAATGGTTTGCGTTCGCTTTGGAGCAACCTTGGACTTAGCAGCGACGAGGCAAACACTGAAGCTTCCATCTGGTCTCGTGCTTCGCCAGTATGCCACGGTCGAGTAGGCTTGTTCGCTGGCATCACATAGTACATGTAGCTCGAGGTCAGTGTTGTCTTGAATCTCGTAGTGTCGCTCCAGCCGAAGGCAAGACAGGTCGTTCAGTTGTTCCAGCCACGTGGCGAACAGCTCATTTTCTTCTTCCGGAATCGGTTCATCCCATGACATCTTGATGCGCCATAGCTTCTGAAGCACAATTTTTGCTCGTATCGTATAGTGACTCAGCAGTCCGAGCGGATCGTAGATGGACATCACCGCGCTGAGTGCCTCTCTCTTCGTTGGCGCGCGGACTCGTGCACGTACTTCTGCGGGAACTCTATTCATGGAGGTGTTGAATCCAAGTTCATCTTGTTCGGCGTTCCAGTAGAGTCCAAGGATCTTGTTCTCTGACCCCCTTTCGTCAAATTGCATCGGTGTTGTAGCTCGTAGTTCAGCCGGCACGTCTTCCAGTACGCTATCCTTGTTGCTGTTCCATGCTCGCAATGTGAATCCAGCAACTGCGTGCACTGTGCGCAGTTCCGTCACGGCTCGATGGGCTTCCACGTCGTCATCGTAGCTCGCTACCAAATCGTCCATGTAGTGGCTTCTGGTGATGGCTTCGCAGGCGAGAGGGTGAGTTTGAGCGTATACCCTCGCATTGTAGTTTCGCACGAAATGCGCCATGAATGGGGAACTCGCAGCGCCGAATATCATGCTTGTCATCTTGAATCGTTGAGGCGTCTTCTTTCTCTCGTTGCCTCTCCACAAGAATTGTTGTGCTGGCTGATCCTCTTGACGAATCTTAATCTGTAGAAACATCTCCTGTATGTCTGCCGTAATCGCGATTCGCTTCTCTCTGAATCTGAACAGGATGCCTGGTAGGGACATCAAGAGGTCGGGTCCTTCCAGCAGGTGGTCGTTCAGGCTGACTCCATTGCTCTTTGCTGCTGCATCGAAGACAAGCCTTATCTTGCTGGGCTTGTTGGGGTTGCGTACTGCGAAGTGAGGCAAGTACCAGCAGACGGTGCTAGACTCCTCCGATCCATCGCATGGTTCAGCGTACCGCTTCTGCAGCAAGTTCTCAATTTGCTTCGTATATTCTTCGGCGAAGACTGGGTCAGCATCCATCTTCTTCTCAATGCTTTGAAGACGACGAAGTGCCATGTTGTAGCTCTGAGGTAGTTTCGTGTCTTCTTTCTTCCATGGTAGACCAACTTCATATCTTTGGTCAATCTTCTTGATTGTCTGTTCGACGATATTTGTAGCCCGGAGATCTTCTTCACTCGTACGTGGCTTCTGGTTGATGCCAATCGCTTCAATGCTAAAATGCTTCTCTATTAGCTCATGCAGCTCTTGGTTCTGCTTCTCAATGGCTTCAGGTGTGTAGATGTGTAGAACGCTGTCTTGGTTCGCGATGATGCTGCGTGGTATGGTTCCGTGGATGATCCATCCCAGCTGTGTTCTCGATGCAGCTGGTTGGTTCGCTCTTCCGACTCGTAGCTCGTGTGAGACTATGTACTCCCAGTGGTCAGCTCCAATCAGGATCCCAGGTTGTGATGACTCGTAGCAGACTTCATCTCGTTGTAAGTCCCTCAGATGGTCTTGATCCAACAGTGTTGCGGGAATCGATTGTTGCAGCAGCTTCATGTTCTTGACGGTGCGTGCCCGAAGTGGATGTAGCTTGCTATCCTTGCCCTTCAGTTGTACGGTGACAAGTTGGCTTTCTTCCTCCCTTTGCGTAGTGTTGACTCCACGCATTCGTAGTGGCAGTGAAGGTCCTTTTGCTCCGATAGTACGCGCCAACTTCTCATCAATCAAAGTGACTGTGGACCCTTCATCCAAGAGAGCGAGCGTATCGATCTCCCCCCGTGGACCGACGACGGTGACTGGACACATCTTCAGCAAAACTGCCATGTCATTCGAGGCAGCGGTGGTCACTGTCATGACTGCTTCGGTTGGGCTTGAACTGTCTTTTCTTTCTTGATGTAGAGTCTGATGGTGTGGACGTGAACATTGGTTGACTCCACATGATGTCGCCTTGCAGTTGGTGCGTCGATGCTTCTTCACTATACATTTGAAGCACAGCTTGTTCTTCTTCACGTGTTCCCATCGCTCGTCAGTTGTCATTGCCTTATATTTGGGGCAATCTGTCAACTTGTGTTCCTTCTCGCAGCATGAACACTTCTCTTCAACTTCAGTGAGTTCTTCAGTAGTGTTGTACACGGCGTTCGTCTTCTTCTTGAATGCTGTGTTCGGTTTCGGCAGGTTTTCCTTCTTGCTGGTCGGTGGTGCATAGCTGAACCGCAGGGCTCGGTCCGCTTCGCGCATAAGGAAGCGTGATAGCATAATGATCTCGGGCTCGATCATTCCCTCTTGTTCGGTTGCGTAGTCACACCAGCGTGAGCGAATGTGGGGGCTCAGCTTCTCCAGTGTTTCTCTGGTCAGCGTCGGATTGTACAGGTAGCCTCTGTTCCCGATGTTGCTCAACACACAGACCACGTTCTGAAGCTTGACGGCGAATGAGTTCAGTTCTATTGCAGATGATCCGGGTTTCGGTAGTCTTCGAAGGTCATCAATGGCCCGGTCGATGATGATTTCTGGTCTTCCGAAGCATTGTTCCAGGGTCTTCATGATGATTTCTGGATTGCTTGCGGTGTACAGGAGTGAAGCAACTAGCTCTCTTGCTTCCCCTTTAAGGCTGCTTCTCAGCCTTTGGATGTTCTCAGCCGGTGTCAGCTTGTATGTTCTCGTCGAGTCGTTAAAGGCAGCTTTGAAGGGCAACCACTCATTCGGTGAACCGGAAAACGCGTGCAGGTCTGGGCACTTCATCCTCGGTCTTGCTAGCTTCTCTATCGCATCAGCTAATGCATCGACGTTGGCAGTACTCTTAGTCTTGACCGGCGTAGTCGATATGTTCCTGGCGTTGAATCGGATGTTCTTCTCAGTTCTAAGAATAGTGTCACTTTTCTCCCCTTCAGTTGTCTGCAGCCACTGCTCGACTCTCTCACTGTGTTCCGGTAGTTCGTCTTCATGTATACTCCTTTCCTCGTCTTCCAATGCTGCTAGGTTAGCAGCCAATCTCTTCTTGACGAGATCTGCTTCTATTTGGAGTTCTTTACGCCTAAGTTCGGCCAGTTTCTCTTCCGCCTCCAGTTCCGCCGCCCGCGCCCTGGCCGCTATGCTCCCGTTCGATCGTAGAGAGCGCGCAGTTCGGGCGGGAGATTGTTCATCCCTATGGCGTTCCGTACTCGTTCCGGCGCGGGTGAAGTCGGGTGCGAACCCTATGGCTAGGTCGCGATGTCTGGCTACTTGATGCGTAGCGGGTGTCGCCGGAGCTTCTTGCGACAGCCTTCGTCTTCGTTCGTTCGCGATGGCTTCCAGTTCGGCGGCTTGCCGTACAGCCTCTTCCTCAGTTTCACGTCGTTCGGACGTATCCACTTGGCTTCTGGTTACAACCATACTGCGCGAGCGCTTGATTCTTCGTTCTCCAATCCAGTGGGTGCGGATCTCTTCACTCCGATCCGATGGGTGCAGGATCTCTTCACTCCAATCCGGTGGGTGCAGGATCTCTTCACTCCGATCCGGTTCGAAGGACCAGGAACTGTTGTGGACTGTAAGCTTCTTCAATTTTTCCAGTAAAACACTTTTATTCTTGTTTCCAGCTTTATTTACTTCTTCAGGTTTTCTTGATCGCGTCCGAGTATAAACTAAACTTATTCTAGCTAGCGTGCCTATTTATACAAAAAATCTCCCCTACATTTTCCAAAATTAGAATGAGAAAAAACAATAGACGATCAAATGGTTCGTTCGTTCGCAGGTATTTGAATTTTTGAATGTGCTTGCGGCCAGCATCCATGTTGAGGTATTTCAACCTCCTTTGACGTTTCAAACCTAGACTATTATACCTATTCTAAGAAGGATCTTCTTCAACCTATCCTACGAAGGCTCGTCGTGTCCAGAACAGGAGTGTAGGAGTAGGAAAACTAAATGGTTCCGTATATATTAAAATATCCTTTTTTATATTACCTCCATCGATTTATCCTGAATATAAGTAATATAAGTGTGTTTAACATAACAACAACATAATATTATAACGAATTGGTTTATTTAGTGCTCGCGTCGCCGGTACCAAAAATACTTGGTTATTTTTAACCAACTCCAAAAAAGGAGGAAGTTCTCAATTTGGCTGTTTTTTCATTTTAATGTATTTTTTAACTATTATCATATTGTCCATTTAAACCACTTAGATTATTGGCAAAAAACAACCAATTTTCCAATCTAATGATAACCAACACAGGTTAACAGCGTGTAGGTTTTATTGATCGTTTAATTAAACGACTGATTTTTATTCTGTTGGGCGGCTTCACAGAATACGAAAGGAGATTGAATATGAGACTACGGAACTCTAAACCTCCACATACGGAACTCTAAACCTCCACATCTGTTGGTGCTATTAAAACGGAAAGCTTTAATATCAAAGCTCATTAAGCTAGTTATTGCAATATGCTTTGTGACTTACAGCTTTTACGATAGAAAATCGAATGAAAAATATATTCCTATTGCAAAGTAAAATAATACTAGGTAACTATATTGAATTCTGCTGAAGATCTCTTCAGTTTCTAGTAAGTCTTAACACTGTTTTTATTTTAATCAGCAGCCGGAGCTTAAATCCTTCTTCCTATAATTATGTATTTGTTATTTGGTCTCCTTTTGTAAATAAATCTTAACATTGTTTTTAATTAGCAGCCGAAGCTTGTGTCTTGGTAATCCTACTTCCAATATGTATTTATTATTTTGTCTCCTTTTGTAAATAAGGTGGAGATTATAGATAATAATAACTCTTAAGGTTGGGGTGTGAACCTCTCAGCTTCAATACAAACGTACCTTCCGATTCATTTGGAAACTACACCTTGTATTGCAATAAAATTTTGCATAAACTTAACCGGATATGAAATCGATCGAATTGCGGGTTCGATTCCCGTCGCGAGACGGGAATCGAACTCGCAACCTCCTGCGTTGCAGGCAGACCTTCGCCCACCGCGCCACAGAGGTCGTCAATAAATTGTAAAATAAAGTGTCTTTAATGAAGTTTTTAATAATGTATGTACCTATGTTAGTTTTAAGGTATATATTACTATGGACCGTAGAATAAATTAAAATGAGATCTATTTCTTCTACAGTCTGAAATAAAGGATTATTATTATTATTAATGACGTTTATCTCTTGTTTATTTCCGCAACCATGGTGCACGCTAAGTGTAAACGATCAACTTGCTGACCGATTAAACTTCGCTTACGCCCCATTCGCACAAGAACCCGTGAGGTCATAAAGATACGCTTTACGAGTGTGTTACGACAAAATTTTTAGTGTAAACATGGTCTGATTTTGTGTTTTTTGTAGTAAACGAGTACTTACAAAAGAGGCTGACTGGATGGACATAATGACATCATAAGAATGGTACGTAGACATTATGACATCATAAGAATGTACGTGGGTAAAGTGACAAAATAGCTAAACTGATGTCAGGGACTATGTTTTAATACTCATGTACCTAATAACTTAACTCTGGTAACCGTAGACGAGTCGAGAGACCACACTCCGGTCTCTGGTTGATCAGAGTATCGAGTCGTCGAGTCATTCGTCAACTCACACCATCCAACTCGTCCCAACTTGTAAGAGTTGACGAATCGTAAAAAAGCTACACTCTTCCTTCTGCAACTCACGACACTTTTACTATGGGTGAATTTTAGTACAGTCAACCCAAAAATTGTTAGTAAAACTTTAGACGAAAGGCATACTTATTATATTATACACATTTATACGCTGCGAAATCACACCTGAATGTTCCATTTTTGTATAGGATTTGTGAAGTTTCATCACGGTCCGCACGGTTGAGTCAGTGTCCCAAATTCCATATGAAACGTCTTGTCGACACAATGCTACCGAGAAAAAATATCTACTAACTTAATCCGTCAGTATCTCCACGTGCGAAAATACTTACACGATAAAACTTTGAACCAAACTTTGATAGGCCGTAGTATCTAAGATATTTTAATTTTGAAATGTCGGTACCTATTTAAAAATACATTTTATTAATTCCGGACGTAATAAATATCTTAGGTATACCACACAAAATCTCCACGTGTGCCAAAATGCTTACACGCTAAAACTTTGAACCAAACTTTGGTAGGCCGTAGTATCTAATAATATATTTAAATTTTGAAAAGTCGGTACCTATTTAAATATAAATTTTATTACTTCTTTTATTATTTTATTACTTTCGCTTCTGGTGACGGCTTAGATTTTTAGAAAATAGATTTAAGTGTAAATATTAGTTGTAATTATTATTGTATTTTCTTTAGTAATAAAATCTATTAGTCTATGGAAACAACTTACTTCGGGACATAATAAATATCTTAGGTATACCACAAAAGCATCCAATATTAAAAACATCACCGTTGTGCGTCAATCAGTCACGCGAGCTCAGCGTCGCTTGGTCACGTGATTAATGGTCCGCCATCTTGGATTTACTTCAGACTGCTGGATCTTGAGATTGGTGAAAAGGTTGGCTTTCTGGAACTTTCGAAAAGCGCTGAGTTGTGACAATGTTACGTGGGGAAAATTCATACCTACCATCTATAATGCGAGAGTGTTGCCATATTTTATAGATAAAAGTAATCGAGAAGCGAATTATTCAAAGTGGGGTAGCAAACTCTGTTTTTACAAGTCGGGCTACTAAGTTAGTAAAACATACCAAATATATTTTTAGTTAAAAGTTTACGTGATTGTCTTTTGATTTTTCATATAATTATCCACGCTGACGTCACAAAACCAGGCCTCCAGTATACCTATGATAAATTAATGGGGATCTTGTCATCATTTAAAAATGTATTCACTAGTTTGTTAAGTTGTTACCTCTCTAGGCAACTTCTTTTCACTAAACCAAACTTGGATGATGTGGTATAACTCATTTTAGGTAGAGGCATCTTGGGGAGGCCTATGTCCAGCAGTGGACTAATATAGACTGATGATGATGATGTTGGTAAAGCTTGTAATAAGCATCACCTACTGCACCTTTTTTACTTTTTGTACTTTTCTATTAGCATGTTTCAAATTTCGCTGTTAAATATTCTGGAATGACGCACATATAGCACGGACACGTTAAGCTACACTGTAGTTGACAGAAGCTACAAAATAATGCAGTTCAACACCTCAAATACCAACGCTTGTACGAGAGGATAGAACAAACCCACTCGGAAACCATTCGAGCTAATTATTCAAATTGAAATTTCCCACCAAACATTTGTTTGATATGCTCTGAACTAAGCGTACCGGTGAACTGATTCAACATCTATTGCCATCGTTATTGTATCTAAGAAATTAAATAAGGTCCCAAAAAAAATAGTTTCAGCAGGACTTGAACCTGCGCCCCACCCTATATATCGTTGTAGTATTTTCTGTCACTTTAAACGTCTATTTCGTCATTCCTTAAAAAAACAGCTGTTCCGGATTCGTCCCACTTGCCTCGACCCAAAGTAGTCTGAACACGGAAATTGAAATATAACGCCGAAATCGTTCCAGATTCGTCCCATTTTGAGAACTCTAACAGAAAAGTAGCAAAAGTACTGTCGTCCACACACTTTTCGTGTAAGTAATCTTGATTAATGCTATGTTACCTAAGGCTATCGTAACAAGCGAACGTGACAGTTGTTACGGAAGAGAGCCTTTACGACTTTAGGTAATTGTAACTGTAATTATTGTCGGCACTTCATAAGATGCCCATTTGAACAAACCAAACGCAAAATAGTTCTATAGTGTTAAGGAACTTATGGAACTAAAACTGAGAAATTAGTAGGAAATCAACATTATTGAAATATATATTTGTTTAAATAAGTTTTGTTATATTCAATTAAAATGATTTAAATGTTATTTATACAGGAACCTACTTTTAAGAAATTTTGCATGCCAATGTGTTTTGGTGAAGTATGTGACACTATTCTAATATTTAAGACCTTTTATTTAAACCATATTTCTTGCAATAAATGAATTGAAAAAAAAAACACGCAGAAATTGGGTACGATCAATTACGACAGGAACAGACAGTGAATCAGCCCATGTATAATGAGATTCGTAAACAGTAGTTCGCTCGATCTTGTAAAGATGTAGGTAAGTTTTAGTTGGTAAACTGTTTTTGATGGAATCTGATTTTAAAGTTTCGCTGGGTGAAAGAGATTTTGAAAGCCATTAGAGAATAACCTGAGCGTGATAAGAATTGAAGAATAATACATCCGACAGAGAACCAAGTTTATCGACAGATAGATAGATAGATATTTTTTATTGACAGAAATATTACATATTTTCGGTTCATAGCATCTTAAATCCTAAGATAAGTTTAACTAGACACTAGGGCTCTAAGTATTAGTAAGCCAAAGTGGCAGTGGGCTGGCCATAGCTCGAGAAGAACCGACAGCCGCTGGGGTAGACGTGTTTCTTGAGTGGAGACCGCGACTCGGCAAACGTAGTGTAGGACTCCCTCCGACCAGAAGGCATGACGATTTGCGAAAGACTGCTGGCAGATGCTGGATGCGGCAAGCTGAAGACAGGGCGCTATGGCGCTCATTAGGGGAGGCCTATTTCCAGCGTGGACTAATATAGGCTGATGATGATGATGATGATAAGAATAGGACGACACCTCGTCCAAAAAATCCACCATGCAAAGTATCACTTGGATGGACTAACCCGAAAGGGGTTGATCCGGACTGGACCCAGAGGGTCAACTTTTGTTCTACGATTTCTTGAATTTAGATGTCACGAAAAAGATGAAAAGATTTTTGAAAAAAAATGGTAACTAAAAGAAATAAATATATTTGGAACTACATAAAAATATGAGAGTAAAACAAAACTATACATCCTCGCGATCAGTATTTTTTGTTCCTTGTTATTTGAGTTAGTTTGTTAAATATTTATTATGACGTGTACACAATAGGACCGACATGTATTAAAAATTGGACAGAGCAGTTGGACCACTGCCCCGTAACGAAATTACTACAGGTTCTTATAATAAACATGATTAAAGAGAAAAAAAACCTAGGGGTACAAAACCACCCCTTTTCTGCTAAGTACACCTATTACGTGGCATTTTCTAGATAGTGGGTCAAATTGGACCCTATGGTTCAGGTAGTAAGGACCAAAGCTATCCTACATCCAATATCCTACAACAGAAACTGAATTAAAAGATAAAACTAATTTATTTTTATCGTTTCAAGTTGAAAGTATTAGCGAATTAAGCCGAACGCTCACTCTGGTTGCATCTTTAATTAAACTTTAAGCCGACGGATCTCGTAGAAATCTATTGGGAATGAGAACGTAGATAATGGGAGAAATGGAAGTGACCTGGCATGATACGAAATACTCTAACGAAAACCTTTGCAAGACAGCCTTCTTGTTATCATTTTGATGAAATAATATATTGCATGTATCAATAAATAAATGAATATGAATTTGATTAACCCCCTGATTCATAAAAGTCTGCTAGCTTATAGCATTGCTAAATTTATCTCTGTCTTCTTTTATTGACATAAGTTAGGGTGAGAAATAACACTGCTTAGCAGCTGTTTTAAGTTAGCAGATCATTGAGAATAAGAACGCAACGTTATGAACTTGGTACTACTTACTTAAATATTGTCGGTATTTATTTCGGATCTGTATCTGACGACGATGTACAATTTACGTCACGTGGTTTGCGGTCCAATTCGCCGGAAGAAAAATAATAAAATTAAATCTATCCGGCGAATGGGACCGCGGTCCCAATACCTAGCGGTCCCAATCGACGCGACGGAAGCCTCTTTCCCACGACGTACGACACCACACGACAAAATGCGGTGACGACTCCGGGCATATTTCTATGAACTTGTCGTGCTGTGCGTTGTCGTTGCGTGTGTAAACGGTTCATAGAAATGTATGACGCCCGGAGTCGTCACCGCAAGGGCATGTAACTTCAAAAAGCTCATAATTTTTATTCGTATTCTTCATTGATATAGAAATATATTTGCTTTATAATATCTTATGTCTATAAGGTTTCACTAAAAATAGCAATAAAATAACTCGTAAACACTAGCAACGGCTAGTAATGAATTTGTCAAGCTACGACAGTTTATATTTTTGAATCATTATTGTAACGTAGATGCCAAACCGCTTCCATTTTTTCACTGGCTCCATGATAGTTGCAGCAAAAGCTTTCTGATAAAGTCAGCCTGCACTCATTTAACTTGCCACCGTCGGGAAGCATTCATTCGCTGGGACCTTTATTTTTCCTTTATTAGAGACGAAGTTATTAATTAGAGGATTTTGAAGTTATAGGGTTTAATTGGAAACTGAAACTTTTGGTTCTATTTTCAATGGCTATGGGCTGGTGCTGCGTTTTTGTTTATTTCTCCTGAAAACTGTATTGACTGCTGCAAATATTTTCACACATCACAGGTTAGCGAATGAAATTTCCAAGCCTTATTCTTTATTCTTATACTAGCTTTTGCCCGGGGTTTGTACGCGTTTTTATTGTATAAAAAGGAGTTTTAATATTATCTCAGGTCCAGAAGTTACAAGTGCAAAATTCTGAACTGATGTATCGTTGTAAGATGTTTGGGCGAAAACCAGTAAGGCAAGCACGAGGATCGTTGTCTAGAGAAAATTTACGTCACTTTATCATCGAACGCGTAAAATGTTTGAAATTCATTAACTCTACTTCAATAACGTAAGCAATGTACGACGATGCGATGTTATAATCGTCTACATTATTGCCCTAGAGAACCAACCCCGTGCTGGGCCTACTGGGCTTTGCCCAAACGTCTTACAACGGCACAAACTTTCGCCGTAATGAGTGTAATATTAGGTTAGAATTTTTGCCACAAGAAGTAAGTGTATAGGTACAATATATGTATACACATAGTAAGATTTCTACGCATTGCGTGTGTGAGATGTTAGCGTCACGCGTCACTCCGCCTAAGCCCCCGAGGCCTGACCTCTGATAAATGAGTCTCTTGAATGACTCCACTGACTTACCGAGCAGCCCTCTTGTGTGACGTGCCAGTTAATTATGTCGTCTAGGGTTAGGATTGTGTTCGTGTTTTGAACAAGCTGATAATCTTGTAAACCAATGTGAAGCAAAGTCTGAATTACGTTGAGTTTGTTGAGTACATATTTTCGGCAAGTCGGTTAAAGTAGGTAGGTACTTTTTTGAACGACGTTTAAGTTTAAACTACGAATACCAGATGTAATGAATTTTTTTTTTACATTTTCATGAAGAATTTTATGAGAATTCCTAATCTACTATACTCGTCATCTGGAAATCAAAACAGATACCTGAGGTTTTTTATTTTAATAGGATCCGTGATAATGTTTGAAATAAAAACAACGTACCTACAAATAAAAATATTTATCTTTAAACCGTAGATAGTAGATTTGGGCACAAAATAATCATCCAGTTGATGGAGTTGTTTATCAACCAACATATTAATTCCATTACAAACAGAGTCTATTAAAAAAGTTAAATTAAAAACAAAATGGAAGGTGCAAAAGTAAATATCTACCTTTTCACGTGAGAGCTCACTACAGCACCGTCGAGGGCTATAAATCGGTCACTGCTTCAGAGGCGAAGAGCAGGCTATAGGCCGAATGAGTTGAACAAAGTCCCAGAATAGGCACGTAGTTGGTACCAGTAGCCAAGACCCGTTGGTACTCGCAAATCGAAGTTCCTGATTCGTTTTCCTACAAATGACATTAGTATACAAGTAACATAAGAGTTAGTTTTGCACGAAAACGAATCAGAATCTTCGATTTTCGTTTTCTGATCGGAAAACGAAAATCAAAGATTCTGACTATGGCCTAAAAAAGAAGATTGCCTCAGTAATGAAACGAGTATGCGTTACCCGATATAAAAAAAAAACCTTTTTCTAAAAATCGTTAAGTCTCGTAGAATGGCGGTGCTTATGCTAAGCTAACACAAATCAATGATACTAATACACAAATATTAAAACACATCATTCAAATCAATTTTAAACTCCAAGTTGCTATAGCTACCTTAACACGCTTCTGATACCGCCACCCACCGCCTTGTTTTATTTAATTACGAACGCGAGATACGCGCAACAATTTATTTCAACGTAAAAATTAACAGTTGATGTTTAATGTTTTGCTGTTATTTTAATAAGCCAGTCATTTTCTGTTCTAGTGTAAAAGCGCGTTTAGTTTTTCTCCGAAACATTGAAAAACTTCTCTCTTCAGTTTAACGTTTACAAACCCAGTCGTCAACCATTGGTAATTGCTTCAGTGAGGCACTTTTCTTTTTGGAATTGTGAATATACCTTTTACGTTTTATCATTGGTTACTGTTAAGCGTTTGATCACCACCATCAAACCTGGGAAAGTGAAGAAGTGGTATGCGATGTAGCACATTTTCCCAGAAGGAACTAGTTCACTCGGAATGTGAAGACTTCGACATTGTACTCTATCTGAAAAACAGACGTGGCCATGACTTCGTATCACCACAATCTTACCTGTTGGTATGTGACGAGAAATAGGACGACGATACTTAACATTACTGCACTTCTGAACTCGATAAGTGTCCTGAAAATGCATTAAAAAATTTCCATTTTCAAGTTGCGCGCTTAACTTGACGAAAACGCTGGACACAGTGGACGCCATATTGCTCTGTGGTCATGATATCAGTTGGATGTGAGACTTGAACAAAAAGTATCAACAGTCATCAGCAACATCAGCGTGTTGCTGATGACAGTTGATACTTTTTAGTTTGCCTACACACCAACAAACACAACAACTGAATTATATAACACCATTGCGCCTACAATTTCATAGTGTTTAAGAACAGATTAAATAAAACTGAAGACTTTGAAATGAATTTTAAAATTGATTTTGTTATTTTATATACTATAAATTATCGAACTGCTTTTTGCCTAAGCTATAGTAAAAATATTAAATTATTTCTCATATAGAGTAAAATAATCTATTATAACACCAACGCTGATGATTGGCAACTAGTTTATTGATTAGATTTAAGTTAACATGAAGGTTTAATAAGGAACTTTATAGATCACGAATTGTGAGTAGGGATACGTAAGTTATACACGCAAAGACTGACTAACACATTGTACCTTGTACATCTTTGCAACTAAAAAAAGGAAAAACAATGTAATGTGTAAGAATAATGAACACTACATTATACTTCGTACAGGAGGTACACGGGAATTTGAAGTTAATCTCTTACATAGAGCTTATATATGTACAAAACACCCTTGCCTGTACCTGCTAAAAATTAAGTTACAGTGTGTCTAGTGACTTGGTACCGTTTCGATAAAGCAGACAGTAGGTGAAGAGCAATAAACTCTGCCAATAAAATATGATTTATTTGAAAAGTGGAACTTTTATACAATGTTGGTACGGATCGTGACGGAATTTCATAGTTTTTTTATAACTCAATTTTTTCCATAAAGGTTTTATTGAGTGGTTCATTTTATCTCGGATTCCGACAGCACATTTCTCTTTTAATGAAACTATAGGAAGCTTTTTGAAATTCCTCTTTTTTGTTTCGGAATAACGTCGAATCTGATCAGGTAACTTCGCTCGCCTGCCGAGCCGTTGGACCCATTAGCTGAAAAAAAATATACATTATCTACATGTCTTCTCATATATTTGCTGTTTGGTACATGCACGACTATGAAGTTCCCTAATTATTGACAGGTGAGTTAATGAAGACTGAATGACAGAAAAAAGTATTTCATAGATACATTTACATAAGACAGATTTGCATGTCTATCTGATAGAGATGCAAATCTGTCGATCTGAAAAATATGGGGAGTTGGCAAGTTTCGATTTTTATCGAGCCCACGTTATAGGCGTGTAACGATATATATTCTTGATGATTTTTCCATGAAAGGTATTGAAAAGAGTTTAATAATTATAATTTACCACAGTCACTCAATTTGTCTTACTTTTTATCACGAAAAAATGGCGATGGTAGAAGCAAGCAGCAAATAATACAAAAAAAATAATAAAATATTGTCTTTTGAACATTCTGATTCTAAAAATGAAGGCATTTAGACGCCTGAGTAAGGTCTGTAAAACAATATAAAATTTAGTGCAAAAATAACAAAATCGATTACGAATTCTTCGTAAACAAAATCTATTGTCATAAAAATCGAATCAGTAAAACATTAAGACATTAACTATTTGTCTGTCAGTCGAACTACCAAACATTAATAAAGAGAGTGGAATAACCATAGCTATAAATTTCATTTCCTTCCACCTACTGTTGTTTAAAAGCAAGTAGGTAACAAAATAAAAAACTTCCCTCCATAAAACTCTCCTGTGCAAAGTAATAATCTAATAAATACCCTGAAAAATATCCAACTTTTCCTCAGAAAACTTAACCAAACGTTTTGCTTAGACGATCTAATAATACATTCGCAAACAAAAACTGCAACTTCACACCTGACGGGAAAACTAGGTGCGAAGTTTTTCGTAACAAATTGTTCTTAATAAGTAAGTGCAGTTGCAACCTTTGCATTTTACTCAGAGCACGGTATTTTGCATATTTCAAACTAGATACTAGTTAGAAAATCGTGAGTCTGTCAGTTTGTTGTGTTTCACACAGCATTATCTAGCCCCATGGTAAGCAGAGCTTGTGTTATAGCTACTAGGTAACTGATATACTTAATATAATACAATACATAGATAGATATTTTTTATTATACATAGAAAACGACCAGAACACCCTGAACAAAATCGTACAAACATTTGTCCCGAGGTGGGAATCGAACCCGCAAATATAGGCTACTACGATAGGCTGATGATGATGATGATATTTTGTATTTAATTCTTTAAGTTTTGTAAGAAATAAAATATATATTCTATTCTATTTAACTACCTCACAGCAAAAGCAGGGTGAAAAGCCAGTAAAGACAAGCAAGCAGAACTTTCCGGCCAGGTGCGACGTCTCGCCGACGTAGGCGTTAAGTTGTTACACAACTTTGACTTCAGATTCTTGGCGATTTTTCTCGTTTTCGCGTAAATTTTACAAGAATGCACGGTTAATAATTGCAAGGTAGGTAATTTTATCGACAATAGTTAACTATACCACGCCAAATCCACTTTCCAGTGTGATGTGATAACCATAACATTTTACCATGATGCCTATGAATAAGTCGAGCTCAATGTTTCCAATCCAATGCGCATTTAGAACATCTGGCTAAGATTTAAACACACAAAGTGACTACCACCATCTTAAATCTTATGGTTGATTGTCACACACATAAACAATCGATTTATGCGCCTGGCATCTCCCTGGTCGTGTCGCCCTTCCATCGGATTATGAGAAATAGGGAATAGAGAATGCATTTGTGATTATGCACACACTTGTGCAATAATGTGTCCTGCCCACGTCAAGACTTCACATAAAATAATGTCTTGAAATTTTATTAGTGTGTCTTAGTATATTCTAAGGTTATTTTCGCGAGAACTCCTCTGCCTGCCTGTGACCATGGAGGCTGAAAAGCCTCCGAAACGTCAGGTTATAAACAAAATATAAAATATACGCGATCAATCCGGTTAAAACAGTGTTTTATTAGTGTGTCTTGTCATGTATCTTTCTCTACTATTCCGGGTCCACAATAAATCACCCTATATTAATTTAATTTCTCGCTTTCTGAGAAAACGTTTGTAATAGGTAAGTAATTTTCTAGGAACTGACGTTTCTGGAGCTCTGCCAAATTGAAGTTATCCTTCCGTTTGCTTTATAATAATAATCCAGGCACTGAACTAACTTACGCTTGCTTATAATACTTTCGTAATAAAATGGTTTAAAAATGTAAGTGATGTTTTCTTTTCAAAGCTTGGAAAATAATCTACTTTGATATTCCAACTTTGTTGTCTGGATTCTGGGCATTTCAAATAGCGCATGCAAGGTTAACGACGCGACCGCGACCGGTGAATCACAATCTTAAAAAGTGGCGCAGCCTCGCGTCGCGTTGCGTCTCGGTGTGACCTGACCCTTAGGCATACCCCGCACTGCGAAATCTTACCGCAAGATTTTTCCCGCAGGATTCTGTTACATATGAAAATTGTACGAAGTTAAAAAAAAATCCTCAACCAAATCTTTGTTTGTAGCCGATTTCACCGCGCCGAGTTGCGAATAATTTCGTAAAAGTTGAAGTAAATATTTACACATACGCCCAATGCTGACCGTGCCTCTACCAAACAAGGTACGTTGTTCAATGCAGGAAAGGGGGTTTTTGACAAAATCACCTCACTTGACTGATGGATTGGTGATCGCAGTCGTTTCCTATGGTAGGGACCCTTTGTTGAATCTTACGAAATCCACTAGCTTGAAGCCGTGCGTGGGAATCGACCCACGCACGGCCTTAGGTTTCATTAAATCAATACCTTATAAAGGTTCTGTAAGACCGTAAATAATAAACAACGCTTTGTATTTCGTCGTTTACAAACAGTCTCCTAGTTAATGCCAATTATTCAATAAATCATTTTTTGCTATCATAAACAAGGAGGAAAAATAATAATGGATTGTTATTTTTTTATTCGACAGAGAGCTAAAAATAGTTCTGATTTTCTGAGTATCATGACGTAGTGGGTGAAGAATTGTCTTATAATATAAGACATATATATTAAGGTACCTACGTAGTATAGTAGCCATGGATGATTCGGGTTACGACAACTCATCCGAATCAAAATTATCGGTATATGGTTTTCGATTCGGATGAGTTGATTTGTACCCCTATCCAAAAGTGAAGTGGACAACTCATCCGCGACGTATTTTTCAAAGGTTCACCATCCAAATTTTAAAAACACACCAGTTTATTAGGGAGACAGACAACGGCCTCCGTTCTTCTTGCTGCAGTAGTAGGTACAAATTAGCTTTATACTACACCTAACTTAGAAAGTAGATTATTCAATTTCCAAACATAACCTAGAAAGTTCGTCATTGCAAGCGTACTAAAAAGCGGAACGGAAAACTCAATGGAATTTTATTTCTCACGCGTTTATCAGGAGAGAAAAGTGTATGGAAATCCATTTCTAACGTGTTTTTTTTCATTTCTGAAATTCATTTCATAATAGGTCAAACAATAAAAAGTTTTTACTCCGAATCCGCTTTAGGATATCGGTCTCTCGTATTCAGGACAATAATTCAAAAATAGAACCATGTGAAAATCGCACGTGCGCGTATTTATTGTCACATTTGAGTTTACAATTTGAATTTACTCGAGTAATTTTGTAGATACTAGTACGATGATTTTCCTCATCGGTGTTGTATAAACCACTGTATCACTCGGGACAAAAATGCAATTTCTACCTTGTGTGTTTTATAAGCTGCTCAAAGGTCACTCTCAATAGGAATAGGGTAGGTATATTTATTACAATCATTTTTGAAAAGTGCCTCAATAAGGTTCTACAGTGCATATAAACCACTATATAAAATAAGCACTTAGAGATTGAAAAATACTTTTTTGATTAAATCGATAAGTACCCTAAAAATGCATTTAAAATTTACATTTTCAAGTTGTGCACGCAATGGTCGTCTTAATGCTCTGTGGTCATGACGTCAGTTGCATGCGAGACCTGAATAAATGCGCTGATGTTGCTGATGACAGTTGAAACGTTTTAATTTACCTACACAGCCGTACGACATAATAACATTGCGCCTACTAATAAGTGACAAAAATATTCGCAGTAAATAAAATAACGCGGATCTAGTCCGTGTGCGGGCCACCCAAAACCTATAATCGCTTCAACTAATCCGTGGTCCGCGTACATTGGCCCGCTTAAAAAGAAAAACAAAATAAGAAACTATAGGTATAGGGTGACCCGCAAGCGCAATGAGCTCTACTACCTGCCATCTGCAAAAACATGCTCATGGATGTTCCAGAAATTATTTTGATCCACAATCTTTAAAATGTCATTAGTTTTGGATTATTATGTTCTCAAAAAAATATTATGTCGAGAATTTTTTGTCGTTTGTCCGTCAAAGTATAGAAAATATTTTCGTTGTTCAAATATACACAATGCCGAAGAGCTTGAATGATTGCAGCGGGTTTTTGTACCAAACAACGACTTTTAGTAAATGTTGGAATGGAAGAACCGCTTGCTCAGTCCCGCACCGACAATAGTATGTAAGAAATTCAATGTTGTATTGAGTTTTAAGTAAATATTGGTGTATGGGTATCTAAATCGCAATATATTTAGATTTAGATAGACAAAATAAACATCTATAAAACATAAATAAGTAATATAAATTTGATAAATGTACTAGTGGTATTTTTTTCTATTCTTTTACTAGTGGGAAAACAATTACCGCGCGGATGCTATGCGGTCATATAGTGGCGCGGTCCATATATGCCACAACCTAAAACACAAGACACAGATTTTAAATTTACACATTTTCCAACAGTCGACGGACCCGCAAAGCGTGCAGTGTATTTGTACAGTTACTGATTATGTTGTAAGGGGAATTAACATCATCAGTAGCTAGCGTAAGTGATAGTGCTCTGAGTGAAGTAGCTAAATAAATTTTTACTGAATTGAGTAGCGGTTTAGTTCGATCCGCTCGCTATATAGGTAAACAAATGGCACGTATTGGCAAACTTTGTTTGTATGTCGCTGTAACCTAGATTTGTGAAGCTTTGATGATCTTTATCCAATGACTTTTTTACCATCGTTTATTATACTGTCTGCCCCCAACAGACAGTTTGAACGAGAGAGGCTCTTTATTTGATTTTACATTTGTTTTTCAAACGTCAAAAAGCACTTATAAAAGTCAAATTTTATACATAAACAACAACTTTATAAATAGTAATTATCAAACAAGAAACAAAATGTTATTGATTTGGTTCGCTTAAATTTTTTGTCCACAAGTGGAAGAAGTCGTCCCACCTGTTGGATATGGCACTGCACTAGACGTTATAATAAAAAATGGAAAACATAAATTATTTTACTTATTTTAACCATGAAATGGAAATAAATAAAGAAAAAGGTATCCATCATTAAAATTAAATTGACTTCTAGAGGTTTCATATCTTGACTTATATTGATGATAAATTTCAATGTTATTTATTAGAATTATCCTCTAAATTTATAAAAGAGAACACTGGGTGACTCATCACGAGATCTCTGAAACTACAAGAGCAACGATGCTGAAATTTTGCATGGAGTTTCCTTTTAGGACGTAGGCAGTTACCCGCTAAGAACGTTCGTTTACCGTGGTACCATTAGATAGTACCATCAATGGTACTGTGGCAATTATTGTTTGCCGTGGTTCCATTACATTGATGGTACCATGGCAAATAATATTTTTTGTTAACCGTAGTACATTCAGAAAATTAATAAAAACCAAAATGTAATTCAATATTGTTATTGTATTATCAATTTATCAACGTAAAAATAAATTTATGGCGAACTTAGAATAAAATTGACATTTAACTCAATTGTTTTGAACTTCTTAAACGCGCAATTTTTGGAAATTGACATGGAGGGATTTATAGGTTTTCTCCTTCGATCAAAAATAAGTAGTTCGCGGCCTCCCCCGTAGATACCTAGAGCCTTACAAAAATGTCACTCAAAATTATCCTCGTTTTGTTTTGACGCAGACAGTTTGCGCAGAGCCTGACAAGTTTTTTCCATACGGAACAAGAGATTGGTGGAGTCGAATTCATATTATTTTATTTTGTAAGTAGGTAGGTACCTACCTGAGAATTATATACCTACCTACTCAGTTTATTTTCTATAAGGATTAATTAACAGAATTCAGGTAAAGATAACGAATCATTTATTGATGAAACTATAAATTGGTGTCTCAACAGTAGGTATTTATACAAAAGGGTCATTTCAGACATACAACAATTTAAACTTAAAATACAATTTCAGGCAGGCACTCTAGATTAAAAAGATCTGGTTCCTGTCTGCGGCTTTGCACGAGTTTTTTTTACGGGACAAAAAATAAACGTTTTATAAATTCATACTTCTGGTAGGTAGGTAAGAACCTAGTCTTTCTTTTATTAGAGAGTCTACGCAAATGAAATTTTAGGGCGGGCCAAGTAGTTATTTTAAAAATCATCAACTAGTAATATTAAACTTATTTTTATGAAAAATATATTAATACATACTGAAAATGAAAAAAAAATTTTAGAAGAAATAGCCTCTCCATTTATCAATTTAGAACAAAATTAATATTTTAACATAGGCAAACCAAACAACAATATTTTATGCTGATTTCACAAGTATATGACTCACATCTCAATATACGGGTAAGAAATATATATAAACTTACTGAAAATAAGAAATTCCATCCTTTTTCAGCACTTTGGACGAGTGATTCTTGCATTTTTTGTACGAGCACTTACCCATGCTTTTTGTCTGAACGCTAAAATGACACTAGTTGAAAAGCTTTCCTAACATGTCAAAATGTTTCTCTTTTGCTACTGAAGGTTGTGACGTGCGCATTGTGAATCTAAGGGGGGCCGGCAAAGCCGGACATTTTTAATCGATGGTTTTCTCATAATAACTTTAAAATCGTAAAAAATTGGTTGTAAAACTTTGGCGTTGATAGTTTACATGGAAACCAATATTACTTAAGTCCACGCGAATTAAATCGCGGGCAGGTCAGTCAGTCATAATATAAATAAATAACACCGGATGAGGAATGAAATATCAAGCTGGAATTATATATTTTAATGCTATTTTAACCCTTTTCATAATTAAAATATTCCAAAAGCAAACGTACCCACTTCAAAACCAAGAGAACATTCATAGACCATTTTTACAAATAATATTTTTTCAGTTGCCCGAAGCAGGATAGAATAATAGGATTTCCGTAAACAAATACAATTTTTAATTAAAAAAGGAAATCATACAGTTACAATGCAGTTAATTCCGAAGAAACAAAGGCGTTCGTCGCGCATACTAATGCCGATATTCAATTTACGAGATTTGCGCAGAGCGAAATGTGCAAGAACAGTGTCAATAGAAAAAACAGTAGCGCATTTACTCAATAAACACACGCCGTGGGTCATGTTAGCGCGTAGTTAGTACCGTACGCGGCAGTTCGCAAAATATTGCGTGTTTTTGAAGCAAACAGTATGGGAACGCGTACGCAGTATTTCGTGATTAGCATGAGAAGTAAAAACCGGCACCACGGAAATTTTCGTGATCCGCTGGGAAAGTGTTAAGGCCGTATAATTACACTAACTTAACTACCTTCTGTTGTGTTTGAATCGGAGTGCATACACGCGAGTTCGACTAACGAATGTGCAATGAACGCTCGTGTGTTAAAACGGTAAAGTGAGATTAAAAATCTAAATAACTAGATTTCTATGAATGCGACAGACTGTTAATCGCTGCTTAAAAAAAGTTATTTGCTGCAAATTAGAAACCATTTTCTATGAAATCATGATATAACCAACTTCGATTCACTAGTATTTTTACATTTTCCCTAATGCTTCCAAAATACAAATGAATTAAAGTTGATTTTATCAAAACATCATAGAAAATTGTATACGATTTGATTGTGGATCGCAGAAAAAAAAACCAAAAAAAATTAATCTCACGCCAACCCACGACGAACCACCATATGCGAGTCTCTGTCGATTCAGTGTCGGCCAATACCAAATACCTAGTTATAAATTCTGGCCAAATTGCAATACTGCAAGCTTGTTTAAACTGCCTCTGTGAATCTATGATTTAATCCAATTCTTTCGGTTTCCCGCACTCGTCTCGCCTCTCACTCTAATTAGTACGGATTTTTACTGCGATGTTTGTACTTTAAATTGTTTTTGCAAGCCGGACGTGAGAATTTGAGTGTTCTGTCTGTTTGTTTTTGTGGTTGACACAAAAAATAAAAATATTTTCAATCTAGGTACATTCACTGGGAGTAAAATTTGCGTGCTGGTTTAAGTTGACGTTCGTTTTTAAACCTGTAGTAGGGCAACCACGGGCAGTGTAGCTCTATGTTTGTATCGATTTCGTTTTTTTAAATACATAATCATCATTAAATGAGAGCGAAAATAATATAATGGCTTGAAAATGGATAGAAATGAATTTTCGCTCTCACTAAACGATGATTATTATCGGAGGACAAACAGTTGTACACACTATTAATGTAAACTTACATCTTAACTATTAATATTTTATGTCCTCGCATAGATTTATGTATTTTGTAAAACTAATACAAACATTAGCTATTTATCCGATTTGAGTGCATAATTTCATTGCAATAAACGGTATAGTTTCTAAATAAATCGAAAAGTCCGCTTGTATGGTAGCTTAGAGGTTCACCCCATCCTAAGGTAGAATAGGAAAATGTGTCATTTTGTCATAGAATGCGTAAATTATTTGAAATTCATTCCATCAACTTACAATAATGTACGCAATGTATGACGATGCGATGTTATTATTGTCCATTCTATCCTAGAGAACAATCTCCGAGCTTGGTCTACTGAATTAAAGAATTCTTTTAAAAAATTTACTGCCAGAAATCTTATTCTCTTGAAATTTTTACCAAATTTTGTGCGCTGCTTAGCTTGGGGCTAAATGATGCTGTGTGAATTGACCAGCATTATTTATTTATTTATTTATAGAGACATAATGTCGAAGTGGTTTACCAAATGATAATGTCAAAGGACACGGCAAGAACGCACACAGGAAATATAAAATTCACTGAACAAGTGGCCCCGACTTCGGAACAACATTTTTGAAAATTCATAACGAAAAACATCGACTAAATCAACCAAAGCCAGTAACTCGAACTTACCTGTTTCGTTCAGTATATCGAATATTTCTTGATGTCGTCAGGGCCCTGAACATTATCGCTGTTTGTAATGCGTTCATTGTATTCTTGTTCGTTTACAGTACACTGGTTTTCTTGTGAGAACGAGAAGTGACGTGGAAGGGTCACTGACCTGTACAATAGGTACATACTGGTTTATTTATTCAATAGTACTATTGGGTAAAAAACTAAAAGAAATTAAAAATAAAACTAAATTTAATTTTTGGGAAAATAAAACCAGTCTAAATTAGAGGTCAGGTAGGTAGGTACTTTTCTTTATGCTACTTGTGTCAGCATTTTTAACGATTTCAATCCTAAAAAAACACAATTTAGTAAAAACAAGGTTTCTACAATTCGATTACGCATCAATAAACTACAAAACAAACAAAGGGATCAGGAAAACTTTTGTCACAGGGTTGGAATTGTTTGAAAATAGCAGATGATAACAACGGCAATGAGTACAAAAATAAAAATCATTTTTTTCTTACACAAAACAATAAAAAATAAACAAACATTACATCATTTATACGCTCAGTAAATAATCTTATCTGTTTTTATATATTTCACTGAAGAAATGAAAGAAAAACACAATATTCCATAGTAAATAAAATAGCTTACCTTGGCAGTCAGAAAATGTGAACACTACTGGTCAATGTTTTACGAAATTTTACTCCAAATCATGAAGAGATTGCGTTTTTCACCGCTTTTTTAACTAAACAGAAGGCAGGGCCACGGTAATGTTATCTATACAGTATTCTGTCTTCATACAAACGGCCGGAACACGAGGCATAACTGTCACCTCATGTGAGGGCGGGATCGTGGTAGGTACAACCAGTCGGGGATGCGCCGCGCGCCGCAGCGCAGTGACGAACGAACTTTTTGGTATGAAACTATTTTTTATCTAATTTGAATGTTTTTTTTTGTTTGACAGAATTGTCATTACGAATGATAAGTTATTGATTTTTCTTTTCAATAGGTAAAAATGTTGTAAGCAGTAAGCGTGCAATTTGAGATTTTTTTATTTAAATAAGGTATTTTAGTTTTATATTCAGCTTAGAAATATATAATAAAATGAAAATAAAACAAATATTAAAGGGGGGGCTTCGATACAACAAACGTGTTTTTTTTGCTGATTTTATAGATAATGGTACGAAACCCTTCGTGCGCGAGTCGGACTCGCACTTGGCCGGTTTTATTATCATTTATTTTATATATAGGTATTAAAATATATAATCACAAAACTAGAAAGAAATTCAAGTAGGTAGGTACCTAGATGAAATTAAAATACTGCAGGCGGGCAGCCCTATCGCGTGCTTTTGTTTTGTTTTGGTAGGTAGTTATTTCAAGGACATGGCCGAGTTACAATACTGTATAGATAACATTACCGTGGCAGGGCTGTCCAGAGCTATGTTATTTTTTGGTATCCTACTATATTAATATAAATGCGAAAGTTTATGTGAATGTTTGTTACCACGTATCTCCGTAACTACCTAACTTAGATGAATTATTATTATTAAATTATGTATTTTTTATTTTTGCAAAACTACCTACTACTGTTATGGATCAGTTGAGCTACCTGTAGATTGTCTGCAACAGTTTGCAGTTAGCTCATTTGTTTCAATTGTAAATACTAGTTTTAATTCAATTATATTATTTGATTGTAATTTTCTTTGTTTTCTTTGTTACATACAAAGAAAACAAACCCCTAAAATAAAAACAAAAATGTGTGCAATAAAAATCTGAATTTTGTATAAAAAACATAAATTTCTACGCGGGTGAAGCCGCAGGGCTTAGCTTGTTCATAATAAAAATTTTGGTTTAATTTGTCAATGAACTTTCGCTCCAAGCCTGATGAAGATGATTCACAAAGTTGGAAACTTTGATGTAAAACTTTATTCTAAAATATGTGGATAAAGCTGACTAAACCTTTTTTTTAATTCTAAGTAGGTACTTAAATAATATAATTAATTTTTTCTTGATATTCCATCTAACTAATCAGGCAGATAAACTTCTTGGGTATATTAAGTCAAAGCATGATTCCTGCTCAGAGTTTTTGCTATTTAAATAAATGAGGTTTTCGAGAACGTAGGGAGAATACTAATGTCTTAAGATGTAAGAAAGAGGTCGTGAGCGGTGATAAATCCGTGCAAAGCAAACTGCAGAAAAGTGGAGTTATTTCTGACTGAATATGCAATATTTTGCATAAAGTTTACCTACCTGACCCTTGTTCATATCATCTCACTAATCTCACTAATATTATAAACGTGAAAGTTTAGATGGATGGATGGATAGATAGATGGATGGATGTTTGTTCCTTTATCACGCCAGAACGGTAAAACGGATCTGGATGAAATTTGGCACAGAGATCGATTATGGTCTGGAATAGGACATAGGCTACTTTTTATCCCGAAATTCCTACGGGAACGGGAACTACGCGGGTGAAACCGCGAGGCGCTGCTAGTAGAAATATAAAAGTCAAGTAAAGACTTATTGCTTCAACTGTACTAATTATAATTTGCCTATAGAAAAACCTTGGGCCGAATATGGAGTTGAAAAGTACGACGAAATAAGATTTTCTGAAATAAAATATATTATGGGCCGCTAAGCTGAAGACAGGGCGCGATGGCGCTCATTAGGGGAGGCCTATGTCCAGCAGTGGACTGATGTAGGCTGATGATGATGATGATGATGGCATACAATGTGGGACGAAAGCAGAATTTTTCGCGTGGGCCGAACTTCCTAGGGACGAATATGGCTTAAATCATATTATGGCTGACATATCATTAAAGTTGTGTATTATTAAGAAAAAAAACAACCAGGGACGTAGATAAATACTATTCGAATACAAAAGACAACACACAAAGACAAATGAAATAGTGGAAATATTACAAATCATTTTGGTAGTACGTTTGAATGAGCAAATCATCATACGCAGGCCCCTTAAGTTGATTTTATGGCCAACTTTACTGTTTTTTGTTTATAATTATTTATTGTCTTTACAATAACAAAGGGATGATCACCATCCACCTCAGTAAGTACTCTATCCTTCAACAAAAACTAAAGTTTTCCTCCCAAGTTCTCCGGGCCAAATTTACTTAGGTCCGTATGTAGTTACAACACACAAACAGTACTATTGGGAGCCCGCCAGGCCGGCCAATAATTGTTTTACCTTCACGAGTCTTCTGTGGCCACTTTGCAAACAAAATGTGGTCGCCCGCAGCTGTGACAGAGCGGTATGAATAGCTTTTGTTTGGTACATGGTCAAGTAAATAAGGAGCTTGTTTTTTTGGGTTTAGGTGTGGTAAATCCAGATTTTAATAAAAGTGTCGCCGAAAATATGAATTTCACTTTATTTGAACTGTAAAGCACTAAAATGAAACCAGGAATTCTGCAAACCGATCACTTAAGGTGCGCTTAAGGTCGCTTAAGGCTGAACCTCTAAGTTCCCACACAAACGTACTTTTCGATTCATTTGCAAAATACGTCCCCGATTGTAATGAAATGTTGCATACATACCTAATCAGATAAGAAATAGCGATGTTTGTATCGTTTTAGTTTTTCAAAATACATAATTTTTATTCATTATCATCATTTTTAACGTTAGGTTAACCGCCCAACGAAGTGGGCACGGGTTAAATAATCAAAGATAAAATGCCTAAATAAGTCATTCTGAGATATACTGTTGGTATTGTGTAAGCGATTGTTTTAGTAAAATTAGCGCCCTGATGGATATGATCGCATTGTGGGCTGTTATTAACCAGCTTGCCAAACTTACATTATATAATTTGATTAGTCATCAATCGAGTGTGTCAAATGATATGTCATGCCTGAATCCGACCAATATAATTTGTTCATAAGCCACACTAATGCTTATGATTGAGTATTTTGTGTAACTATATGAAATGACATGAAAACCACTGGTCTCATAAACCAAAACGAATTCCTTATAATATGTATCACATAATCAGTACCATTATTATTAGTCTTTATCATTGTTTCAATTGTAAATACTAGTTTCAATTTAATTCTATTACGTGATTGTAATTTTCTTTGTTTTTAAAGTACCTATATACTAGGTACTAACCTGAGAGCTGGTGAGTAACTGGCACACCGCATCAGCATTGCCATACAGCGGGGCAATGCAACCAGCAGCATCTTGGGGACACTTCCGACTGGTATTGATATGAATCAGTTTGCAGTTAGCTCAATTGTTTCAATTGTAAATACTTGTTTTAATTTTATTATTTTATTTCATTGTAATTTACTTTGTAAATAAAGATGTACTTACGTGATGTCAATGAAAAGTACCAACAAATTGAAGAAAAGCCTAGCATAAGGAACTACATATGGCGTGCGAACAAAACGTAAAGAAACTCCCCCGTGGAACGCTGATGGCTCGGCGCTATGCTAGTGGAATTATGAACCCGGAAAGTTTGGCTGAGACACCGTTTTGGCATAAAGCAGGCTACTGAAAAGCCGGAATCTTCCTCACTTCTTGGGGATTTGGAGGAAGCCTACCCGAAAGGGGTCCTAACTACTTGTACAAGTATCTACATATAAAAAAATATATATGAAGTCAATATCCAATAGGTACCTACAATCCATGCTTGAATTAATTATTGTTGTAAATTGATTATTAATATTTGATAATTTAATCAAACATAAATAAATTGTTCTTTATTAACAAATAAAATTACAATCAAATAAAAGAATTGAAAAAATTTAGCTTACTGCAGACTGTTGCAAACAATCTACAAGTAGCTCAACTGATCCATATCAATATCAGTCGGAAGCGTGCCCAAGACGCCAGCTGCATTGCCCCGCTGTATAGCAATGCTGATGCGCTGCGCAAACAAACAAACATTGTATTAAGAATTGACCAATTATTCATACGCATGATTGTAATTACTTATGGTTATGTAATGAATGGCTTTTTTATTTTGTTTTATTTTATTCTTGGGGATTTCATTCTTATAACAGAAAACTATTGTTTTACTCTGTTTTCCAAATGCTCATTAAATATTCGTTTGAAATTTATCGAAGAGATAGGTGTTAGTTTCTTAAAAAATTATTTGTTGTATGTGACTGTACCACAATACATTTGTTCCTAGAATTTCACATCAACTTTTTGTATTGTTTCACTACGAATTTGCAAAAAGTATGACTAAAAACCACAACCGGTATTCCACTTTCTATGTAAAATTTCCCCGTACTATAAACGGTACGTACGGTACCTACGTGTAGTTTACAGGCATCTGTGACTCTGGCTTGAATAAATCAAACTGATACGAAAGTTATCCTGAGTTACAAAACATGGTACGTGAATGAGAGCCTTTAGTGTGGCGGGTAAAATACTGGAGTTTTGCAAAACTCGTATAATACTGGTGTAAATTTGGGCAGTCGTTGTATTTTCAGATACCTATATATTTCATGTCAGCATTTTCGGGTGTTTATTCGATGGAAATCAATCTCCCATACAACAAACGTTTTTTGCTCATTTTTGCTCGATAATGATAACGGCAACAGGTAGACGCTTGAAATATTCACAGAAAATGAAGTTATATACTGTTTAAAAATAAATAATAATTTTTAAACAGTATAGAAAGAATACCCATAGAGCAAACGTAATTTTTTGCCGTTTTTATAGATAGGTACGGAACCCTTCGTGCTCGAGTCCGACTTGCACTTGGCCGGTTTTTTTTTTACTTCGTTAGGCTCATATTCAAACACACCTTACATTTAGCTCTTAAACAATACCTAGGTACCCTTGTTTGTCATAACTTCTTGAGGGTACATGCTGACGCCCTTATAAAAAAAGGCGAAAGATTTATACGTGTTGAAGGGAAACCAGAGTATTAGTGACGCCCTTATAATTAACTCCTAAAATAAATGAGTTGTTATTATTATATTCTGTTGTTGTAATTTTCCTTGTCAATAAAGTTATAAATATATTACGCACGAGAATTAACCCCTCGTCTACAATAGCAGTAAAGTTAACGATCATCAAAACATTATTCAACATTCTACTTCCACGTAAACCTGAAGCACCTGAAGTAAAACCACTGTAATTGGAATTCCTGCTTGAGCCAGAATACATTTTGAAAAGCACAAAACTCTTTACCATGCAAAACTATCGGCAAACTCTTTTCATTCCTCACGGGCGGCCGCCGCGTGCATACTGAACTAGGCTTTATTTTCAGCGTTGCTGAAAGGTTCGCTACTGCCTTAGTTTGGGAGTAGAGAATGGGTGTTTCAAAACAAATTTAGCATAGGTATTTAATAATAATCATGCTGGACAATTCACACAGCATTATCTAGCCCCAATCTAAGCAGAGCTTGTGTTATGGGTACTAGATAACTGATATACATAATATAATACAATACACAGATGTATACTATTTTATTATACATAGAAGACGACCAGAACACCCTGTACAAATGTCTGCAGATCGTACACACATTCGTCCCGAGGCGGAAACGAACCCGCAACCACCTGCGTCGCAGGTAGACTTTCGCCCACCGCGCCACATCGGTCGTAAAATTTTCGTGAAAGATGAAATATCACATCACATTTATATATGCACGACCTCTGTAGCGCGGTGGGCGAAGGTCCGTCTGCGACGCAGGAGGTTGCGGGTTCGATTCCCGCCCTGGGACTAACATTTGTACGATCTGCAGGTATTTGTTCCGGGTGTTCTGGTAATTTTCTATGTATAATAAAAAATATGTATTATCTAGCCTCAAGATAAGCAGAGCTTGTGTTATCGGTACCTACTAGATAACTGATATACATAATACAATACAACACACAGTTAGATATTTTTTATTACGTACAAACATTTGTCCCAAGGCGAGAATCGAACCCTCCAACTCCTGGGTCACAGACGCACTTTCACCTACCGTGCCAGAGAGGTCGTGTATTAAGACAAAATAAAACACTGATCGACACAAACAAAGAAAATTATAATTATATCGGTTGTAACCATTTACAACCGATATAATTATAATTTTCTTTGTTTGTGTCGATCATAGTGTTTTATTTTGACCATGACCTGTTCTGACGCCCATGCGTCAGAACAGTAGGTCATGGTTATCGCAGAAAATCAGGTATGGTTCAATCTGAAGATGCCTTAAAGTTTAAGCATCTTCAGATTGGGCCACAGATTACAGAAATTGCGCAATGCGATGAAGAAAAGCAGTGACTGAATAGGAACTGAGTAGAAAGAAAACGACAAAATATGCATTTCCGTGCGGAAATCAATAGATTTTTACCCTGAACATGCCGGCTACAGCCCCATGTTACAGTCGCCAACTGTTCAATGTCCTTATTCGCTATCATTTTTTCAAAAATGATATTTTTCTCTATAAGAGAAGCAGTCGGAAAATGTTCGTTTTATCTCATTAAATACGAAAATAAAATATATTAAATTCAATTCGCAGTTTCAATTTTTTTATCTGTTTTTGAGCACCATAAAATAGTAGCCATTTTTTTTGTGGCATACGGCTGTGTCGGCGAACTAAAAAGTATCAACTGTCATCAGCAACGTCAGCGCATTTGTGAAGGTCTCACATCCAACTGACGTCATGACCATAGAGCAATATAGTGCCCACTGCGTTCAGCAACTTGAAAATGAAAATGTAAATTTTAAACGTATTTTTAGGACTTTTATCGCTTGAATAAAATTTTGTATTTCTTTAGTGGTTCATTAATATTAAATAACCAAAGGTTTTTGTATTATAGTGCGTAAACCCTCGCACTGTGGGTAATCTCTAAGAAATTAAATAATTTATACATTTATTAAAAAACCTAATTGAGACACTTTTCAAAAATGGTTGTAATACCCTATTGTCTAGGACAAGTGAAGGCTTGAATACTAATTCTCAAATTAGAACTCATTCGCATGCTTCGTTTCGGAAAGTTTTTTGTGGTCTCAACTTGGAGAGGCTTTATTTTGTACGCAGAGCATGCACTGGGCATTCACAGTCCAGCTGCAGCTACGAGGACATTCAAAGGGTTTATGACAATTCAAAGTCAATCGCTACGTTTATAGAATAGAATAGAATAGAATATTATTTATTTGTAACTCCATCAACAGATACAGACATTATTATATATAAAAATAAGAGACAAAGATACTGTCGATAAGAGTCACTAAACGGTCTCTGTCTCAGTATGAGCTAGTTGTAAACACTTTACAACCAACGCTGGTTTTCCGACGGAGCCGTTTGTTTTGCGCATGTTTTGCGTTTCGCAATTGAGAATAAGACCCTAGATTGTTAATATTCTACGTTCCAACACGAGTTGACTACGTGCTCTGAATGACGATTTGGACACACTCGAATGTCTTTAATAGGTCCCATAAATTGAATATACACATATGGATTAGTATGCAAGGCATGGGAATAAAGTGCTTTTTTGTATGATGGGGATGGACAAACAATAAAGTTTTGCATGAATTTTGGCGGCTCTTTTGACTTTTTGCATGAATTTTCACGTGAGACAAGAAACTAGAACGTCTAAACGTAAAAACGTTTGTTTTTATTAATTGTTTAATTGGTTTTATTTAATAACTATGAATTACAATTAAATAATAGGATTAAATTAAAACAAGTATTTACAATTGAGCTAACTGCAGACTGTTGCAAACAATCTACAGGTAGCTCAACTGATCCTTATCAATACCAGTCGGAAGCGTGCCCAAGACGCTAGCTGCATTGCCCCGCTGTATAGCAATGCTGATGCGCCGCGCCAGATACTCACCAGCTCTCGGGTCACGCGTCGCTTTGTCCAGACGTCATAACAGGTTTTTTTTATATGTTGTTATATAGTGGAAAGGTGAAGTATCGCTACTGTACACCTAGGTTGCCTGGAAGAAATAGCTTAGCTAGCTAATAGCTTGGAGTTGCCGTCTTTATCGCTTATTGAGCGATAAAGACGGCAACTCCATTGCCTCTCTATAAGTTTCATGTTTTTTAAGGACATGCAATAAATAATTATCTATCTAATTAAAAATAAACAAAGCTGCATCAATGGCTGCACTAAAGCATAACCTTATGCAACACACTCATAAAAACAAATGCCAGCTGATGAGGAAACTTGTTTCTGTTTCATTGCGCGAGGTTGTATGCTGTATGCCAAGTTTAAATGCAGCAAAATAATTAAGAAGGGGCAAGTTTGGTCCGAGCACTAATTATTCTTTGGGGCTTTGTTTCTGAGCGGGACAAAGGGAATGAGGGAGTGTGCTGTGAAATAATTACATTTAAATACTTAAGGGGTGCTTGTATCACCTTCTGAATTTGGGGCTACTGTTAAAGAACCCTGGTCCATTATGAGGTGGAGTACAAATATTTTTTTCCATTATTCGTTTATTCAAAAAGGATTGTATTTTTTGTATTTATTTAAAGTCGTAGAAAGGTAGCTCTATAGAATATACCATATCTAACTTTTACATTAAAAAATAATTATTTCTAAATAAAATTAAAAAATTAAATTATTCGTTTCAGATTTTGCTAGGATAATTAATTCTTTGAAAACAGCCAGCGCTGTTCAGAGCTTGGTACTATGTTAAAGTTTATCACACTTTTTCTACTTAGTGTAGGTAAAAAAGTAAAAAAAAAAAGTATTAATGCAAAAAAAAGTTGGTACAAATAAAGGGAATAAAATAAAATCACATAAAAAACAACCCTGAATTAAGTTTTCTAATTTACCATAAACTATGTCCTTTACACCCCCCGCTAACCCTGAAGAAAGTGCGAAGCGAGTTTAAGATATTACAAGTGTGTCCACGGGGGTCGTAATTAAAGTTAACGAACTTTATATGCAAACGAGGCCTTATCGTTTTTGGGTTAAAACATTTATTATTCGACTTGGTGCCTCCCGCATCTTAGATAGTGCGGGGACAGTGTCTGATGCTGCTGATCTTATAAATTTAAGTTAATTTAATACCATTAGATGCACACCGATCTTACCCCATATATATCCAATAATCCTATCCATACCAGGTTGTCTGGCAGAGATCGCTCTTGAGCGATAAGACCGCCAATTGTCACTTATATTATTATTGTTTAATTTGTAAATTTTTTTTAGTTTTAAGTGTGCAATAAAGTATGTTCTATCTTAATATATTCTATGTACTCTAACTCTTTCCGTGGGTATCATAAAAGGTGGATGACCCTTAGTCGCCGGGGGGCGGGTAGCAGTGCCACCTGCAGAACAATTTTACCACCGAACTGCGATCCCAAACCACCGAACTGCGATCCCAAACCCTCATGCCTGGCGTGAATTATTGGAATAACTCCCTTTTTACAACTACTATGAAATTGAAATTTAATTCAATTGAATCATAAGACGATATCGTCGGGGTGGCCGGAAGACTGTGGATGAGGCTTGCACAGGACGGAGTTAGCAGTGGGTGTCAACGGGCTGAGATGATGATGATGATGATTAAACACTATCTTTTCGTAAAGATAACAACTTTTCTATGATTTTGCTCCAATAAAAAAAAAATAAGTAAACATTTGAAATGTTTACTTTTTTTTTTTTCATTACTAGTGTATACACATTTTAGATTAATGTTACATACACTAGAGTATAATTACAATCTAGCCACAGAATTGGCTAATGGGTAATTTTGTTTTAACTTATTTTTATATAAACTAAGAACGTGTCCATTGGCACTTTTCTTATTGTCTCTGTTTACTTATGATAAAATCTAATAAAGCGCTTAACTGGGGATGCTGTGTCCGGTTATGTTAAGTTCCCACAGGGAGAAAGTTATAGAAATATTTTTAGTCAATTTGGACAGTGGAAAGTTGAATACCTTTTCTCGAGTTGCAACAAAAAAATATAGCAAAATATTAGTTTGACTCAAAATAACGAGTTATTCCCAACGCTTCACGTGGGACGTGCTCATTCCCAACGTCACGAAAACGCACAAACGGCCAAGGTCTCTCTCCTGTGTTCAAAAAATTACAACAGGCTACTTGACTACTACTGGGAAATAATTCTAACGTATTATCTGATAAAAATAATGCAAAGTGTAATTAATATTTCTTCAAGGCTAGTCGTATTAGTTATGTAAACTAATTTTAAAGTTTGAATAAAATAATGCCGCGCCAAAACGATAATCTCTGTCATGGCTACCGTGTTCCAAGCTATGACGTCACCCCGCCACACCACACCTAACAAGAAGAACTCATTGACGCTGTAATCTGAGGATGTGTGACGTCACTTGCAATCCAACCAAACAAATACCGTTTTCGGTCACGTGACCATGTATCAAAAAATGTGTAATTTTAATCCCATTTTTTTACATAAAAAGGAATATTTTAATAAAAATCACCTGATTACGTTTTGTGACGTTGTCACTGATTAGGATGAAAACAATTTGGAATTTATTTTTATTGTAGTCAAATAACCTATTAGGTCATTGCAAAAGCACGTGCTTGTACAATTAAAGCAAAGCAAAGCCTTGCAATCAAGTCTATTTTTGTAGGTTAATAATTCCTTCTAAAATATTAATCAAGACGTCTTCACCGCACTACGTAGCTTCCATAAACAAGGAAAGTTAATTTCAGTGAAGCCATGTGGAGCTGCCCGCGCTCCAATAACACCCGTTGAACTATTATTTTAATAATTATTTCAATCCAACACTGTAATATTGCGGTAGCCATATTCCAGCAAGATGGAGAGATTCTCTAGAAACACGTGCGCAGTGTTAGAGTTTTTGGAGCAGTTATGAAATGGAATGAAACTGAATTTAAGATTGAATTGAGTATAACCAAAACATTTTTGGAAGTTTAACGTAATTGCGTCTTTTGTTTATCGTTACCTTAATGCAGTTGTGTATTTAAGTTTTGTTTTTCGTACGTGATCATCCTGAATGTTGGAGTTTGTGAGAGGCCTAAGCCCATCAGGGATATTGTATGGGATATGGGACAAAATAAAAAAGAAATATATATGATAAGGTTGGACAATTCATGTAGCATTATCTAGCCCCAAGCTAAGCAGAGCTTGTGTTATGGGTACTGTATAACTGATATACATAATATAATACAAAACATAGATAGATATTTTTTATTATACATAGAAAAACGACCAGAACACCCTGAACAAATGTCTGCAGATCGTACACACATTTGTCCCGAGGCGGGAATCGAACCCGCAACCTCCTGCGTCGCAGGCTTTCGCCCACCGCGCCACAGAGGTCGTCCAAGATACACTATATTTTCGTGAAGATATGAAACATTTGCATCGGCAAACGTAGTGTAGGACGCCCTCCGACCAGGTGGGATGACGATTTGCGAAAGACTGCTGGCAGATGCTGGATGCGGCAAGCTGAAGCCAGGGCGCGATGGCGCTCATTAGGGGAGGCCTATGTCCAGCAGTGGACTGATATAGGCTGATGATGATGATGATGATGAAACATTTTGTGATTTTTCTCCAATTCAAATTTTAACCTAGGTATTTTAATTCATAATAATATAGGTCAACTTTAACTTTCATTGTCGAGGTCGGTCGAAAAAGCTTTTATGTTCAGAAAGTCGCTGAGACAGCGCAAGAGATAAGTTGTCGCCTCCGTCGACGTTCGTCTCCTTATTAGATTAATGGAACCTAGCCGGTCCCCTATCACTGTCTCGCACAATAACAAGGACAACAGAAGTACTGCTAAATTACAGTGAAGCACAGCTATTTTAAAATATTTGAAGCTTCTGCCGGCTTTACACGCGCTTTTTTGGGTTTAAAAAGATCCCATGTCCTAGCCTCGGGATACCGTCTACCTACCTGCCAAATATCATTATAATCCGTTCAGACGTTTGGGCATGAAAGGGTAACAGACAAACAGAGTTACCTACTTTCGAATTTATTCATTCCTTTTACTTCAATAATTAAAGCAACATATGACGTTGCCATATGTTTTTGTCTATTCTATCTTCTGATCTCTGTGTTTGGCCGATAAACACAAATGTATGTATATGTTCTTTTAAATTTTAACCCTCGAAAAAGAACAAGGGTGATACGATATAAGTTGACGTGTGTATCTTTCTGTATAAGGTATCGTAATGCGAAAGGCATGGATAGATTTTGTTCTCATGTGGATTGTCGACGTCACGCCCGGTTAGGATCAGTTCACACCGAGATGCAACGCGACGCAACACTGCGCGGAGTTTGATACAAAATATTACTTTAATTACTCAAAAAGATACAAATTGACATAAGCGCGGCTCAGCGGGGAGCTTACGTATTATGTCAATAAAATTTGTATCATTTTGAGTAAATAACGTTAGATTTTTAATCAACGTCCGCGCAGCGTATTTGTGTCTTTGTGTAGAAAAGTTGTATTCTCAATCAAAATGCGTCTCGAAGACGTGGCGTGACGCTACGCGCACTTTTAAAGATGGTGATTCTAAATAAAACTTTATTTACTACGCAAAACGATAAACAAATTTTATTGAGATAATACGAAAACTCCCCGCGACGCCGCGCTGCGTCTCGAGATGCCTCGCGTCACGTCGCGTCGCGTCTCATCTTGGTGTAAGCTGACCCTTACACGAGACACGTTAATCAAACCACACTCCTCTGCCTGCCCTGTGTCGGGTTTAAAACAGGACGCACTACGATCATACTTCGCTTCGTACGACCAACTGCTACAGTCAGTACATTAAGTAAACATTGTTGTACTTCTGCTACAGTTACGGTATTGTACTTCCGCCCACGTCCTTTGAGATTTCTAAGGAAAAATTGTTACGTGTATTAGTGACCTTTTCGAAAGTAAAAGGTTTTGTTCACGTGTCACAATTTGATGCCGGAGTCAAGTTGACAACCACAAGGGGATAGCATTGTTGTTTTGCCTTCTTGACAAAAACAACTATAGTCAAGTGGTAGTAGGTAGGTTATTCAAAACGTCTCACGGACTGACGTCGCCTGCAGAGGGGGCTACGGTGACGGTCAGTTGTAGGTATCTACTACGGAAATCCAAAGCGTCATCAACATTAACGTGACCTATGGTGGGGTGGCCTGTCGCCGGCTGCGTACCTAGGCCACCACCAGTAACAATTCACAGTTGCAGGCCGGAGTCTCCCTGACTCCGGCCTGCAACTGTGAATTGTTGCCGTTGTTACACCTCTGGCCGTTGGTGCTGCATCTCAACTCTCTCCGGTCGTGTCGTCGGTCTGCCGTCCCATGGTCGTTTTCTATGTAAAATAAAATAAAACTATCTATAAGAAATGAAATAAAGAAATGATACCCAGAGTGCGGGTTAGCACTATAACAAAAAACCTTAAAACTATCTATGTATTGTATTTTATAATTATGTATATCAGTTATCTAGTACCCATAACACAAGCTCTGCTTAGCTTGGCGCTAGATAATGCTGTGTGAATTGTCCAGCATTATTTATTTTACTTATATAGGGTACTTGAAAAGCGCGGGCGAAGCCACGGGCAGCACCTTGTTTACTATAAACTTCTATTCGAAACCAAATATCACCTATATTCTACAAAATATACGTCCTAAGACTACCCGGTTTGGCATACACGCCCCCAATAAGCGTGTGTTTGGACGCTAGCGGCTGTTTTGTTTCGTTGGGATTGGACCGGATATTACAACCCAACGCCTTCAATGGCCACATTTACTGAGGAAACAGGCAAACTTGGTGGAAAATAAAAGGGCTCTTTAACTAAAACTTTGAAGTTGATCAAGAACAATAGATAATTAAGCAATGTACTCCAGAACTTCAGAATAATTGTTAACAATGAAAGAGCTCAGTCGGTTGTTCTTATATACGCTTATCAACTATACAAGGATCTCTCTTGTAAAATAGTTTTTTATCTGCCAAATTGATGTTGACAAGAGATTTAATCATTGATTAGCTAACTATAAATAAATAAATAAATAATGCTGGACAATTCACACAGCATTAACTACTCCCAAGTTAAGCAGAGCTTGTGTTATGTATAGATAACTATTATACATAATACAATACAATACATAAAAAGACCAGTACACCCGGAACAAATATCTGCAGATCGTATAAACATTTGTCCCAAGGTGGGAATCGACGAACCCGCAACCTCCTGTGTCGCTGGCGGACCTTCGCTCACCGCACCTCAGACGTCGTCTTTATAGAGATGATACGTAGAGCTATGAACAACCGGGTGAAACAATTTTTTTTATTAAAGCAATTCTGGCTATAACGTTTTACCATAAACATAGCTATAAATTTTTGACGCACGCAAATAAATCTTTGAATCTTGAATCTTGCTCAACACCTTTTTTGTTCCTCCGAGGAACTAGAAAGTTGCTACTGAGACGAGTACCTACGTACTCGTCTCAGTAGCACGAGACGAGACCTACGTTGGTCTCATTGAAATATATTTTAAGTTATTTAACCTATGTGCTTTAAAAAGATTGTGCAGCGCCTGCTTTTAACGTCAAAAGTTCCATCCTTGTACACTTTTCTACGTTTTAAAGTTTGCAAATAGCTAGCTAAAAATACTATCTGTAACTTGAGCGACCTGAATTTGAAAAAGAGCCTTTGAGCAAAATAATGTTTTCGCCCTCATCGAGGAATAGAGTGTAAATATATTTTGTGGGTAGATTTGCGGGTTCAATTCCCACCTTGGGACAAATATTTGTGCGATCTGCAGGTATTTGTTCCAGGTGTCCTGGTCGTTTTTTATGCATAGTAAAAAATATATATCTATGTAATGTATTGTATTATGTATATCAGTTATCTAGTACCCGTATACAAGCTCTGCTTAGCTTGGGGCTAGATAATGCTGTGTGAATTGTCCAGCATTATTTATAATTTATTTATTTTAATTAATGTCTCTTTATTAGTCATTTTGTTTATTGATGAAAACTCGTATAAAAATCCATTCTGTCAGTAGTTTTGGAGTTTATCGCGATCAGACAGACAGAAATACGAAAACTTTGTTTTTTAAAATATATGTATTTTATTAGATATCATTATCATGCGGGGTAATGCAGCCAGCGTCTTAGGGACCCTACCGACTGGTATTGATAGGGACCACTTGATCTGTAGATTGTTTGTAACAGTCTGCAGTTTGCTCAATTGTTTCAATTATTATCTAATTTATTTCTATTATATTATAAAATATTAATGCATATTAATAATAATGTTTGTACTTAAAGATAATCTGTCTGTTACATCCTTGTAGTTGTTTATAACATCCTTACGTAATACCCTACAAAGAACTTTCACGTTTAACCTTAATGAAATAAGTATGAAAATCTATTGCTACTATGTTTGAATATAACAGGTAAGATAGGGTTGCTACAAAGCTTTTATCAAGAGTCAGAATCGCTGAATCGGCCGGCACTCACTTCATATAAGTAGATTAATAGGCTTTTGCAAAACGGGGTCCGCTCATTTTTTCTCTTTTTCATTTTTCTGGTCCGCTTTTGAGTGGCTCCGTGAAAAATGTTATCTGTTATCCACGCGTCTAACGTAACTAGGGTTGCCGCGTGCAAAATGGTTCTTCGGTAATGATAATTTTTATTAAGGCACATACCTACCCGACGCAAACTAACGCCGCCTCCTATTTTATCTTATTATTCCGTTTAACAAAGGAAATTTCACAACAACAAAGGAATCCATCGCACAGTTTTTGGTACCTATTATAAGCTTTTTTTGAATGCATCTGTAATAGTTTTATTCTATTAAGTATAGGCAGTGAACCGAAGCCTCCAAGGGCAACTTCGATTCACTGCTTAAACTAAATAGAATGCCTAAACTAAATAGAATAAAACTATTACAAGGGCACTAAAAAAATCGCGGGAATTGGCTAGGGATGCTTGCAAAATTGTAATTCCGAAATCTGAATTTAAATTTAAACATCTGCATCGCAAGCAACCCTAGCCCATTTCCGCGGGAGTGCTCGTTCGATGAACACTGAATTATCATATTTTGGTATTTGAACGCACACAAGTTTGCGCTTTATAAAAGCCTTCAAGTTATGATAATGAAAAATGCGTTCCGGAGAAATTATAGCTGAATTTTTAGAAATAATTTTGTTACTTTGTTTCCTAATTGAACGCAATCGGCAAACATTTTTTGAATCATTTCATGTATTGACTGGAGCTCAGCCATTAAGCGAATAACTACACTCGTTTAAGTAATAGATTCAGGCGTTACTTTGTGGAAATCCATTGTAAAATATAAGGATGAAAATATTTAGTAACAATTCCGCGAAAAAAAACCTTCTCCGATAAGTTCTAACAAAATGTAGTAGGCGTTGTAGAAGAAAAACGACACCAACTACAAAATGAAAAAATACCTATCATAGCAAGACGTCAACTAGTTTCGTCTCTCCACGAGACATCATGGACACCACAATACTTCAGTGTTAAGGTCGATCGACCTTAACACTGAGAGCGCCAAGCAACAACGAGCAAAATCTCTGGTGGGACTTGGCGCGCGGAGCTCGGAGTGGCAACATCTCTGGTGGGACTCTGCCGTTGTTGCTTGGCGCTCTCAGTGTTAAGGTCGAGTATTGTGGTGTCCTGATGATGTCTCGTGGAGAGACTAAACTAGTTGACGTCTTGCTTTGATAGTTATTTTTTCATTTTGTAGTTGGTGTCGTTTTTCTTCTACAACACGGACTACATTTTGTTAGAACTTATCGGAGAAGGTTTTTTTTTCGCGTATTTGTTACTAAATATTTTCATCATTATATTTTACACTCGTTTAAGCAAAGCAGAAGATATATTATGTACTTGTAAAACGTGTTATACAGACTCTTATCGGTCGATAAGTCTCCTACTCCTACATTTACTCTAAAAATCACAAAAGAAACAACTGGATATAAGTTATTGAGATATTTTTATATTTATCCTATTGCGATGCAAATGCGAATCGTCTAAAACTCTAGTCGACTGGTACTAAAATCCAAAGCTTGGGGAGTTTTATTTTCTATTTACGGAGGTTATTTACGACGATGCAAAGCGTTTTTCCGTAATATTTTACTGTTTAAAGTATATTTATTAGGGAGTAAATATTTCTCAATTTACGTCTGGAGTGAAATTATTTTTGTTTTTAAATGGTGCTGTCATGAAATGGAAATTTATTTAACGACAGGAATTTCGTTGGTTACCTGTTTCTAAATTGTGAACAGTATGCATTTGGACGAACATAAAATAAGCTTTTATTATTTTTTATATTTATTTGGTCTACGCTTATACATTCTTTATTAACAAAGAAAATTACAATCAAATAATAGAATTAAATTAAAACTAGTATTTACCTACTATTGAAACAATTGAGCTAACTGCAGACTGTTGCAAACAATCTACAGGTAGATTGTTTGAAACAGTCTGCACTGATTCATATACCAGTCGGAAGCGTGCCCAAGACGCTAGCTGCATTGCCCCGCTGTATAGCAATGCTGAAGCGCTACGCCAGATACTCACCAGCTCTCGGGTCACGCGTCGCTTCGACCAGAAGCAATTTGTGTAGAAGAGGTCTACACATTATGCATATAAATTATAAAACTTTCTTTCTTAATTTCTTCTTCGAACACAACAAACTTTCTCCGTGTTTCTTCTCATGTGCATTATCTAAGAAGGTGAAACCAAAAGTATTTCTTTATCTATTGTGTCTATTTTTGAATATTTGCTCTTTACACGTACTCTAAATATTGATGGATACCCATTTAAATTGGTGTTCTCGTAGATAATAGTCCCGTAGTAACAGTTAGGTAACCTATCTGTAGCTTGGTATAAGATCAAAAATTTGGTGAAATTTTTAGTATCTAAGCTCAAATTATCTAACGATATCCTGTCTACCCTGCACTGCAAGGATAATCTCACTTCAATTTAAAAAGATACTTAAAAGATTAAACACTCAAGCAGAAAACTAGCCAAGAAAAACTCAAAGGAGAGACGTAGGTCAACTTTTGATTGAAACTCTAATCAGATCAAGTGAGCTTTCCAACCAATCTTTGGTTAGCTGAGTCAGAACTTTAGCTTTCTGGAGTTAAGCTTCCGGCCAGCTTCCCTGCCCTTTGTGACAAATCTACCATTCGTTACGATTACTTGGTTGTTTTTATAATACTGTCCAAGAATTTATTTTATATTTGGTATGAGCTCGACTTCGACTATGAATTTCCCTTATTGTTGACAGGTGACTGAATGTGGACTGAATGATAGATTAAAGTAGTTCATAGACACGTTTACTTTTGACAGATAGATGAGAATATTCAAACGAAAAATTTGGGGAGTTACGAAAGATTCGATTTTTATCGAGCCGACATAGTAACGAAGATTATTCTAGATAATTTTTCTATAAAAAAGTATTGAAAATAGTATAGAAATATTAGTTTTCCACGGTTACTTTATCTGTCTTACTTTTTATCAACGAAAACGCGTGTTATGCCGCGGGAAAAAACAAGTAGTCAATAAAACAACGACAGTGATATTATATTTGATTCTATTGAATATTTTGATTAAAAAAACTGAAGTCACTTAGCTACTAAATGATTTTAGTTTTTTTAATCAAAATCTGCGTAAAATGTCATATTGAAATAATTTGATTTTTCGAGTGTTTTTTCTTCGTTGTAATCATTTATTCAGATGTTTCACGAGAAGGTTCATTGAGTTCTCAGAATATCATAAGAACGACATGTACACAACCTACAACATACAACTAAATTAAGTACTTGACCTCGAAAAATATCATTGCATCAACACAAGATGCATCACTAAATCGAGGTCGGGGATGTCGACCAGACCGTTGAATGTAGCTACAGTTCACCTAAAAAAGGAGTTTTGCCTATAATTCGTGAAACTAGACTAAGTGTCATGAATACATAGAAGGCAGTTGCTGCCCTGCCTCTGGTACGTTCCCATAAACCACGGGTTGAGTTGTAGGGGTCGATTCTAACGTATCGACCGTCACAGCTTTGTGCCATAATACCTACCTCTATCATCAAAGCATCAAACCACCCGTTCGCGAAATGAATTTTATTATCTGTGACACGACTTCGCGACTCGTTTTATCATTTTCCACAAATTTCGTTCCAATTTTCCCATCAATGTGACACTTCCGGTCGTATCCATATTCCGTATTCGTGCTCGAACTTTGTAACGAGATGCGGAGTGCTCATTTATTAAATTTTAGGTTTTTTTTTGGTTGGAACGTGAAATTTGAAATGGAGTTCCTAGTATTCATTTGTTTTTACTGTTACGAGAAGCTACACTAATATTGATAGTGTTTTTTTTTCATGGATTAATTTACAGTACAGTCAGTTGTTTTTTGACTCACTTCGGTTGTATGTTCGGCTGTATGTATTTTTTTATGTTATCTTTGATTTTGAAAACTATTTCACTATCGTCTATAAAATAATCCCGAGGTAGCCCATCAAATATATTCTCAAGGGATATATATATTTTATCCCGCAAAACTTAAAAACAGTGTAAAATTAATAAATTCGAAGTCAGTTTTTTTAATTTTTTTTTAACTAATAGTGGTTTAAAATGTTGCTGGTAATCTCATATTAACAGGAATATAATTTCAGAAAAAAAAATACACTTAAAGAATTAATTGGATAATTTTTTTAAAATTATTTTAAGGTTTTAACCGGAGTTTTTTATTAATGTACATGCCAATAATTGCGTTCTAATCTAACGAATTATAAACAAAAAAATGACCTGTGTATTTTGATTGTGACTTTTTAGGGCAACAGTTTTATTTAGCATATCTAAAACGCACGATTGACCAACAGCCATGCACGGATACGTACACACAAATAAATAATCAAAAGAACTTGATAGAACATATCTCTCGCCTAGTGGCGACTACTAATAACTGGAACTAACTAGAACTCAGTGAAGTGTGTGTCATATCTCCAGAAGGCACGTGTCCTTGCTAGCCGGCTTGCGACTGTAATATCCGGTTGGTACGCCTGTGATGCGCCTACTAAACGTAACACTGTTAACTTTGCTTGCTTTGCTTTACATGAAACTAGCGTACTGAATTTAATCGGTTTTTTGAAACGAAGTTCAACTTCTTCTTTATGGCGCCGCTTGCTTTTTGCTGCGAGTCTGCCCGTCTGTGTCGCTTTCAGGAAGTGTAAAATATTAATTTTCAACTTAATTGACGTTGACATGAGATTTGATTGGATTTTTTTAAAACGCCTCATGATAGATAGTCAGCGAACAACTGGCTCTTAGTAGTTCAATCTTGGCAGTGTAGTCGTTGTTATAAATGTGGTCCCAATAAACGGCTGTTTGTGGAATGCAAGTCCATTAATTTAACGGTACTTTACAGTTTAAATTATTTTTTATAGTTTAAAATGTTTCTACCAGCGCATTTGCTTAAGTGGTAGGTACCTGGATAAAATAGCCGTAGCCTTAAGTTGAGGAATATAAGTTTCTAAACCATAACTTTTCGAACAATTTGCAGGATGTCAACAAAGGCTTTTGAAAAACATGAGTCAACAGCCTACTTATGCCATTTAATGTACCTACGTTAAAAACAAGTCGAGTTTCATATTTCTTCTCATGTTATCAGACAAATTGCCGAAGTCATCCATCTCCTTAATTCACTTTTCCAGGGAATTATTTATCCATTAGCCATTATTTTAGACATAATGCTCCGTATCGAATTTCTTAACAATTTCTTCATACGAGTACCTAATGGAAAAGCTTCGAAGTAAAATGCGTTATTATTTACCTTGGATGAAAGTAAAAAAAGGGAAAGGTATAAGCTTCTCGAAAGTGGAACGCTCAATTTAGGTCCAATTAGCCCACCCATCTCAGTCATAGTCGGAGCGGCGACCCCGGGGTTCGTGTTTCGCGTGCTTGTTGCGATCATTTCACCATTGCAGACAGGGATAGAAAGTTACGGTACAGTTTTTGGTCAACGAATTAGCATTGCCATTCAACGTGGCAAGGCTGCCAGCATTCTGGGCATTCTGCCTTCTGGTGATGGCTTAGAATTTTAGAAAATAGATTTTAGTGTAAATATTGGTTGTAATTATTTTATTCTGTTATCGTAATTTTCTTTGTAATATAATAAAGTGAATGTTATTTTGTTATTGCTTATATCTAGGTTCGTGTACATTAGTATATACATATTTTTAAAGCGTGAAGACCTTTCGACAAGCCTACACCCATCGCCTGAAACTATTAACCAAAAACCACATTAAAAACGAATAAACCAGCAGTACCTAAAACACAATTTTTGTTCACACCACCCAAAAGTTACTAGGAATTGATTGCCATCTGGCATTATGTTTGCTTAAGTACAACTTTTTAGTGTCATAAAGTGTCCATCCGAACAGAATAATCTTTGTTTCAGCTTTTTTTTATAAACTGAAATGGATTTCATCCCATTTGAAATGCTAAATTGTTTTCTTCAGAAAAGTTTTTGAAACAAAACGAGATAACGAAGGATAATCTTCAATCAGTACTTGAAAAATCTCATTTTATATCTTAATGTCTCAGATTAATCTTGAGACTTATAAATCTAACTGAGGCCCGGTTTCAACCAATAAAACTAAGTTCAATGTACGATTTGCTGGTTGGTAGGTAGGTACGTAATTTAGTCAAAATTTGGGCATTTACTGGAGAGGCTAACGCAATATAACCTGAAACGAAGTGCTTGGAGACAATCCACTCGATTTACCTACGATATTCTAGTGGTCGCAGGGTCCTGACCGCTTTTGTGGCGTCGTTGTATGGTAGGCCAGCTATGGTTTTATCGGTCGATAATGATGATGATATAGGTAGATTTTTTATCAGAGCTTTGAACAAGTATATTTAAAAAAGGGTCTTTATTTCCAAGAGTAAATTTTAACCATCCATTCCCGTGTGAATTCGCGAGGTCTGATTTAGAGTTCGATTTATGTTAGCGGGGCACGCGAGTGGCGCCCTCCATAAGTGACGGCGCAAGGTGTAAACTGACGCCTTTAAATATATTTATGAATAAATCAAAATACGAATCATTCATCACAATCCAAGCATGTAAAAAATCATTAAGATCTTATTTGGATAATTAAGATTGTGAACAGACAGAGCGATTGCTATTGGTTAGTTCTTAGTATAGTGGTCAATTAGTTTGTAATTTAATATATGTATATTAATTAGTTATAAAGTATTGAATAATTTAGAAGAGCTCAATGTTTCACACATTGTACATTGTAAGCATTGTAAGAGTATCGCAAACCATAATACCATTATTAGAACAACGTTTATGCACTGACAGATCTAACCCTAAAGAACCGGAAATAAGAGCCTCATCTTCATACAAGTATATCTTAGTAATTACATAATTTATCCAGTCGAGCTAAAAACAACAAAATACATACTTTTAAAAAATCACGGAGAAATTACGACTGATAAGACGATGATATTTTCATACGTAGACATGAAACATAAAAGTATAATGGGCGGCCTTATCGCTTAGAAGCTATTTCCTCCAGGCTTTAAACTTAAATTCAAAATGAAACCGCTTTAATGTCTTAACTTAGAGCCTGACACACGACTTAATTGAATTTAAGCATTCCCACACAAGAGCTCCGTAAATACCTGAAAACAAATACGAATAGGTATTTTATGTTTAATTTTCTAATTAGGTTAGTAGGAACATACATGACAGTTTGTAAGCAGTATACCAATTAACTGATTTTACAATTTCATAATAACGTATCTACGTATGCGATATGGCTATTATTTATTTATTTATCATTCACACTTGACTTACAGAAAGATATTTTCCAAAACATTATTATAAAAACCTAAAGTACGTACGTAAAATTAAGTGAATATTTGTACATCAACATTAGTCTAAGAATTAAAATGAAATTATCAGTAGTGTTTAACAAATACTTTGTCGAATACAGATTATAATAGCAGTCATATACAGATTATAATGTCAATCAAATCAATAATAAATTCTAGGCTATGGCTCTTTTAAGGAAGTTAGCTCTATTTTATGATTCTAGGTCTATGTCCAAAGTGATAGAATAATTTAAATAGAATATATACTTCAACAGATGTATCTACTTATATATGAGTTGGTTTGTATGCCTCTATTTCAGGGATGGATATAACATTGCTTTGAAATATCTATTTTTATTGAAATTTCTGACTAGTAAGATTGTGCGAGGTTTCCAGGAAAAGAGCTTTAACGAACTTTATGTTCTCATTTGTTTTAAATTAGTAAGTTTAATGTGTTATGTTTTATTTGTTTTTTATTAATTAATTAGAGCGACATAATGGCAAATGATTAAAGCTCTGAATAAAGATTTAAAAAAAACCACTGGGTTTTGAGCTTATTATCATTTATATTTTTTTATTATTTATAGCAGTATTACCTGCTATAAATAACTGATGTGATGAGCCAACAGTAACCCCATTGCCAAATCATCAGCTGTGTGGATTGACCAGCATAATGCTGAACAATCGACACAGTAAGGTGACTGCAAGATGTTGAAGGAAATGGGTAATTCTTTTTTTCCACCAAAAGATTTTGCAATGCAAAAAAAAACTGTTTTTTACCAATGGGGCATGAACCATCGGTTTCTTTTATTTTATTTGACTTTTACCTCAAATGTCTTATCAAATCTTTTTCTATTCTTGGAGTTTTTAAAAGTTGATTCTTAGAAACTCACCCACGGGAACAGTTAGCAACGCAATAAGGGCCTCAACACACCTGTAAAATATAAAGCTCCCGGGATACATTCGGTGCGTTATTCACTTCTTTGGAATTAAGAAACAGCTTGTGCAAAGTACCCATTTGTCACTGAGATTTTAATTTAAGAGCAGGGTTCATGTCGTTATGATGGAAATTAAATGGAAAAGTTTTAGTTATCTAGTCTAGCTTCTCCATGGCTTTTTTGGAGGGCTTGATGTGGGTTTGGTGGCATTTCGAGTTATTCGATGAAGTTGGAATCGAACCCGCATCGTGTCGCAGGTGGACCTACTCCGGCTGCGTCAAATCGGTCGTCGAAAATATGAAACTAGCCTATTTTCTTTACAACCTATTTTCTACGACGCTTCCGGTATCAAATATGAGACTGTGTTGCCACACGTGTTCCAACAAGTAAATACCATTATTCCGCTTAAAATGAACGACAAATCAATGCTCGATCGTGTCACAAACGATCGTGTTCCACCGATTTCCATCAATGGCTATTAAGCAAATAGAACTCAATATTGGCCTTCTATTTGTTCATTACCCTACCCGCTTTATTGTAGATACCTATTGGTATACCGATGATGAGACCTACTTGATTGCTTTATTTGACTGCTATTATTTTATGCTTTCGCATATATATATACCGAGCAACTTCTTTTTTTTCTAGTTTAGTTTTTTTCTGGTTCAGTCTTAATTTCTCTTAGTTTGACCACCTAATAAATAATTGGTTAATTTGTGTAGCATTATTGTTGTGACGGATAATAACAGAGGAACCTTTTATAATTGAGGTGACTATAAAATTAAATTGATATCATTGTGATTTGTAGTTTCTTTTTTGTGAATTTAGAAGTTATTAGAAGGTCCAGATACTTTGAATGTTTGCATTTCAATATTGTTAATTGTAACACGTAATAACTTATTTAGAATAAAAGTACATTGATGAATTTAGCACAAAAAAGATATGACGATCTCATTTTGGGTGATTAAAAAAATACATTTCTCAGCACACCGTGACAGGGCATTATTAGGGCATTGAGTTTACAGAAGATATTTAGGTCATGAATCGGCCATGAATCGACCACAAATTGGTACGATGACGTCAAAAGATCAGCTGGAGTCAAATGGATGGAAATTGCACAAGACCGCAGGAAATGGCAAATTATGAAGGAGGCCTACACCCAAAGGGTAGAAAACGGCTAAGAAGATGAAGAAGAATCGACCCCTCCCTCCCGCATGACAAACGGTGATTTTGATGGTTAACTCAATCAACATGCAGGTAACATTACGCAGGTTTCGGACAAAATAAATAAATTAGAAACCTGTACAAAATTGAGATGGTCCAAATGTTTGATGACCTTAGGCTTAATAATATAAAAAAAAGGTCAAAACCCAAAATGATAATGTAATCACGATATTTATGGGCCCATTCCCCGTGTAGTCTGTAAACGCTGCAGGGAGATCTCGTGAAGAGCTCGTAACTCGTAAAACTCGAAATCGTATCGAATTGAGGATTGACAGAAAAACAATGTTTTTTAAACAAAAGGCCGACCATATTTACGTACAACTAACATCAGCCCACGGTTTTGCTCACAAGGTATTTGGATAAAATAAAGGTAATTTATTTCATTTCATTTATTTCAACATTATTATTTCAAAGAATGTGTTAGCAGTAAAATATTAAGCAACACTGAAATTAAAGTATTCATCTAAATCTATTTCGTATTTTTTTTTATTAAGTTATATATACTGGTTTGAACAGAAGAGAGAACAGATCAGATACAGATGAGATATGACCGATCAGATATGGTGTCATTACAAACCAACTAAATAAATAAACTACTAAAATTATAATCTGACTAAAACACAGAGGGTATTTATGATACTTATGTAGTATTGAAGAATCCAATGATGCAACTATGGACTGGTCATGTAGAACGAATGCAAGACGATAGAACACCAAAGCGTCTTCTGCGTAGCAAACGTGATGATCGAAGACCCTCTGGAAGATCGAAACTCGATGGCTCGATATAATCGAATAAGACTCACGCAGAACGAATGCAAGATGATATAGCACCAAAGCGTCTTCTGCGTAGCAAATCTGATGGCCGAAGACCCTCTGGAAGAACGAAAATAGATGGTTCGAAATAATCCGACAAGACTCACGTAGAACGAGTGCAAGATAGAGAACCAAGAGTCTTCTGTATAGTGAACCTGATGACCGAAGACCCTCTGGGAGACCGAAACTCAGACTCGATAGAATCCACGGGTTGAGGTGGAGGTTTCCATTGACAGGCCGGGACCGCCGGGACATGACTTAATTTCTTTTATGACCTTCTTTCATCGTATTTAAGGAAGTAAAGTAAGACGTAAAGGCAATGTGAGTGACCAGCTGGCAGGAAAAAGCCAAGAATAGGACCGAGTATAGAAATTTACTCAACCAGACCAAGGCCGCGGCTGTAGTGTCAGGATGATCATGAGGATGATGACTGATGCAACTGTATTTTGAGTACTAAAAAACATTTAATTTACTCTGCTTCTGCTAGAGGCGTAAGAGGTCCCAAAGATTTTCGGTGAAACCGACTAAAATTTCGTGGCTTAGTTGATTAGAGCACTCCCGTTCTGAGGGTGAGGCGCAGGTTCGAATCCTGCCGAAATCGAAAATTTTTGGGATCTATAAAGTGTATGTTTATTTAAAGAAAGATACAATTTCAGAATACAAAAATAACAACTAATATTTACACTTAAATCTATTTTCTAAAAATCTAAGCCGTCACGAGAAGGCAAAGTGCCCAGAATGCTGGCAGCGTTGCCATGTTGCATGGCAATGCTGCTATGGGATCTTATTTAATTTATTAGATTAGATTTTGAATATTTACTAATCTACCTAAAATGTATTAATTTAACCAATGTTTTACAATCTGTGTGCACTAAAAACTAAAATTGGCGACTGCGGTGACTGGATATGAAATGGGCATGAAAACCAAAAATAACAATCCATTTGGATATTACAATTTGGTCTACCAAGCTAATTGAAACTGTAATATTGTTTACTAGCTTCCACCTGCGGCTTTGTACGCGCTGTTTCGAAATAAAAAGTAATAGAGATTACTTTTTAGTCCAGAACTTGTGTGTGCAAAACACAAGTTCAACTTTCAGTTATTAGTGTAATAGATTATTTGGTATCATGTGTATTAGTATTAATACACATGATACCAAATATAGTTATCTAATAGTTTGAATTTTATGTATGTTGTAAAGCACCGCCTTCCTTTTTTTTCTCACAATTGTTCTGGTTGCCTGAAAGAAATCGCTTTAAGCGATAAGGCTGCCAAATCCATTGCTGTCCTGTTCTGTTATCTTTATTTTAATACAATCTGTTTTTTTTAAAGTGATGAATAAAGAATTATCTATCTATTTAATAGTAGTGACATTGTTTTTACACAAACAACGGCTCAAACTTTCGCTTTTTTATTATTATAATTGGATTTGCCATAACTAACTAACTAACCGGTAGTTGACGCACTAAAGTGATATTAAGGAAATTCAATATTTTGGTATAACGGTAACAAATATTTCATAAGCTCCAACTCATAAATAACTAAATAACAACGAAACTAAAATACCTACTTTAATTTTACCCAGCATCTAAATTGTGTTCCTCGTCTTCTGTCTTCTCCTGTTCAGCGAAGGTCTGCCTGCGACGCAGGAGGTAGCGGGTTCGATTCTCGCCTGAAGACAAAATATGTTTGTACGATCAGATATTTGTTTAGGATGTTCTGGGTGTTTTTTATGGATGATAAAAATATCTGTCGTTTAATGGATTAAGTATATCAGTGATGATGTCCTCCAAACTAAGTTTTGATCACGGCGGCTTTCAGTCTCAACAGAGACTAACCAGTGGCAGGACATATTATAGTGCACACACACATATATTATAAAATAGTAGTGGAAGGCGCCCTGTAGCCAGGTAAAGTGGCCAGGTGAACGTGAATGAATGCTGGCAGAAATCAATAACTTTTATCACCTACTCCGATGATGCGGGACTAAGGGTAACAGAGAAAGGGCAGCAGCTTCCTTGTGCATGTTCAACAACCCAATTGCAATCACCAAGCCGCTTTCCAAGCAGGGTGGGGCAAAACTCTTTTGTTTGGGGTAGGCACGTCCAGAGGACGTTTGAGATCCGATCATAAACACAGTGTACATTAAATTTTATAACCAGCATTCGATATAAATTCCAAGACTTTCGTATAAGCCTTGTATCTCAAAGCTCCTAAACACAAAGTACATTTACGACATAGGTATTACAACGCCGCACGTCCGTTAACTCGGACGTAAACGGATCGTTCGCCTTTATTGACCTCACGTGCTTGTAATAGCTTGGAGCCTTACAAGCTGTATGCATTCAACAGCTGTATGTGTTTGATGGCTTGAATGTTCATGAAATTGCATCTATACTTATGTAAGTAACTGTAATAATACTTCATTGAATTTTAATAGTTATTTGTTATACAAGAGTGCAAAGTTGCTTTTTAACCGCGTGCTCAATTTTGATGACCGAGCAAGCGAAGGATTCTAAATAAAAAATTTGAATCTTGAGCGTTAGCGAGGTAATCAAAAGAGCACGAGGTAAAAAATCTTTGTACTCGAGTGCAACACGTAACTTTTCATCCCACCTCAGCGAGGAAAAAGTATTTTTGCTCTTCAATAACTGAGTATAAAAGCCGTTTTTATCCGCTAGATCATCGTGCGCACGAGCAGAAATACTCTTTCCGAGATCCCCATCTCGGAAAGAGTATTTCTGCTGAAATTATTATTGTTACATTGTATGTGTTTTTATCTTGTAAATAAACTTAGGTTGGTTTATATCATGTAAAACTCGCGATAGTTCTCATACTTCCTGACTTCTTACTGACAAATTTCACTCAGATACGGGCCTTTATCAGGCCTTATTAAATTTTCTTGTTTTATTTCCTCCCCTTCCTGAATGATTACTCGTAGGTACACCTTATTCCAAGGTGGCTCAAAACAACACCATCAGTAATAACAGACGTAAACAAATAGCCTAAATTCCGTGTCATAAAATACTTTGTAGGAAACTACAATAGGAATACTTTTAGTTCCCTTCAAAAATATCTTCATGCATATGTGAGTGGGTAAGTTTTGCGTCAAAGGTAGTCAAGACAGTTTTACGTACAGAAAGGCCATTCCGGTGCACTAGTTCGATTCACCGTAACAATAAAAGTAACAGTTACAATAAAGATGTAAGTTTTATTTGTTTCTATCCAGAACTCTACTTGGATTTAAGCTGTACTTAAACAAATGACTATCTTGTAAAGTTTAAGCTTTAAAGTTCACCTTGCTAAATACGTTTAAAATAAAAATACTTAAATGGATCTTACGTGTTTCTCCAACTAAAAGTTTGGTGTCCTACTGGCCCATTCTAAGCCATACCAGTCTATGGCATTGCGTAGAGTATATCTTCATCATCTTCATCAGCGTTATTAGTCCACTGCTAGACATAGGACATCCCGAATGAACGCCATAGCGCCCTGTCTTCAGCGTGCCGCATCCAGCATCTACCAGCAGTCTTCAGTCGAAGGCCGTGATCCCACCTGGCCGGAGGGTAGAACATTCCTGGAGTATACGTGGGCAAAATCCCATTTAACCCACTTGTGTGGCGGCTAGAGAGGTAGCTGCGAATAAACCAACATTCTGCCTGCGGTTTGTGCTGTCATGTACAATTCCGTGAAGAATAATATATAATAGTTTTGTAGTGAAAAATAGTTGAATTTGTTGGAGGTACCCTGTCCGTTGAGACTCTTGGGATAACAGAACATCAGTGAGTGAATGTTGCTTTTATTAATGTGGAGGTGCGGAGTGCCTTGAAACGGATGAGTGTGACTCGAGTTCGTGAGATCTCGTCCCTCTCCCGTCAAGAGTCTACAGTGTGTCCCAAGCTCTGGAGCTTGGGACACACTGTAGATAAATTTGAGTCAGAACAAAACGTAAATGTATAAAAACGAAATAAACTTAATCTGATGCGTCCAAGAAAGCCTGATGAAATAATCCAATCACAACAACTTTCTTGTGAAAACTTGTCAAAAGCAATTAATTTAGATTCATACGCATAATGTTTGTCTAAGACTGTAATATTTTGGAGTACCTACGTGTCCACAAAAGCCTTCCCAAAAACCTCCCTTCACGTTAATTCGTGCTTAAAAACCCATATCATTAATATGCATACATCATTAACAATAACTTAAGCAGAAATGATCAAATTAAGTTGTTTTTACGTCGCCTGAGACAGCCGTGTGTCACAATTTGTGTGACTAATGACTTAGAAAACAACATTACGAGTTCAGTTTGAAGCCTACTCGACTACAAAGTTATTTCTATTACAACTTTTGTGTGAGTTTAGGTAAAACTAGACAAGTTTGTTTTTAGTTCAAGAATACACAAGCTTTTTATATAAATGAAAGTCGATCTGTTGTCATTGTAGAGGTAACCCTATCGCTTTGTCTACTACTTAGAACCTAGAACCCTGAAACGGATCTATTGGTCGAAGGACGATAAGACTTTGTTTAGTTTCAGGGTAAAAGAGTGTATTATTTTATATTTTATTTTCTTAGGGATAACAAACAGTAACACTTAAATATTAACAATATAAACTTGTATGAAAATGATACGGACAGCATCCCCATAGTTTTTTGTGTGCCGTGTGTGTGAAGAGATAGAAATGCCGTGATACTCTCAACCCGAAAGATTCAGCAGCAAAATCAATGCATCGCATATAAGGTGGGGGCGAACCTCTAGCTCCCATACAAACGTACTTTTCGATGAATTTGGAAACTATACCGTATTGCAATGAAATTATGCACTCAAATCGGATAAGAAATAGCTTTGTTTTTTTTAGTTTATCTAAATACATCATCATCATTTCAGAGCGAAAATTAATTTTTATCCATTTTCAAGGGATTTTATTACTTTCGCTTTCATTTAATGTGTGTTTTGAAAAACTAAAACGATACAAACAATTATACCTATATTTTTATCTGAATATGTATGCAAAATTTCATTAAAATCGGGGACGTAGTTTCCAAATGAATCGGAAAGTACGTCAGTACGTCATCTGCAGCATCCACGCAAAAAGTCTGGGTAGTCCATAGCCTATAAGTAACAAATGTTCATAAAACGATTTATCCATGCTCATGCTTTTCCGTGGCCAAGGCTCTGTTGTACTCACACCTCGGTCTGCCCCGGGGAAATAAAAGTGGTTAAATGTAGTCAAATATTTATTCGTTTTGTTGCGGATAGTTCGGTTATTTATTGTACGCGTAAAAAACTTTTGTAGCTAGTTTTGTATTTTTTCAGTTGACGAAAAAATAAAATTTATCCACATTTTGGTGGAAAATGTGGAAATGTTTAAACAGAAGTTATCGGTAACCTGATATTTAGAGTTCCGTACCCAAAGGGTAAAACGAGACCCTTTTACTAAGACTTTGCTGTCCGTCTGTCCGTCCGTCACCAGGCTGTATCTCATGAACCGTGATAGTTAGACAGTTGAAATTTTCACAGATGATATATTTCTGTTGCTGCTATAACAGCAAATACAATAAAAAACCGAATAAAATAAATATTTAAGGGGTCTCCCATACAACAAACGTGATTTTTTTGGTGGTTTATAGATAATGGTACGGAACCCTTCGTGTGCGAGTCCGAGTCGCACTTGGCCGCTTTTATTAAAATAAATAAGGATTTTTATGTACGAATTTGGTCCTTTAATCCAACGTATCTTTTCATGTGAAGTACCTACGAAATAAAAGAAGCATGTTGTAGCGTAAGCACAAGTTTTATCGGTTGAATAGGTAGTAGAAGTTTTATTTCTTTTTCACAGCTCTAGTTTAAATTTTAAGAGAACGATCACATCCCACAATCATAGCCGCCTCGATGCACCAACATCCACCTACTCTCAGTATGCACTTGATAGAATTCTAAAACAGTTCCAGTGAGCTTTAAAGAAAGCACTGACATGAATACAAGCCGGGCCACAGACTGTATTGGGGCAGCTGGGTAACTGGATTTGCATTTATGGTAGCTGGTGACTAATAGTGATTTATGGAGTTACCGTTAGCCCCTACCAGTTGAAGCTTCGTCGAGCTAGGGTCCAAAGGCAATGGCGCACATAGATAACAACGTTGTGATTTTGATCAATGGTCGATGATGTTGGATTTTGTGGTTGTTTTTAGGTTAACGCGTTATTTCGCGGCTGTCTATCGAAATCAAGACCCCAGACGCCACCGCCCAAGACAGTTGCGTGCGTCGTAGTAGGCTTTTGTATGGAGTTCCTTCGATACGGTCTGTAGCAAGATGTGACCCAGCTTTTCTCGTCTTACCATGGCTAGCTTAACAGTCGGCTTGGAAACATTAGTTCACAAACGACTGAGCGTATTGTTTAGATCGGATTACCTTTGTTCGGGTACTCGACAGCTATTACGTATATCTGTTGCTACAAGGGAAACTTAGTAGAACATTAGACTTGTATTCCGATTGAAGCAGGTAATCTTAATGCAATTTGGCTTGGACACTGTGAAATTAGTAGGTACAATTATTATTATATTGAAAATCTTTAGTAGTATTTTAAAAACTTGACTTCGGGGTATAAATAAACAAATGACGTCAATGTAACAAATAAAATCAAGATAATTTATATATATGAAACTTATAAAGTTGGTTTATAAGCTTGTTATAGGTAATCATCACAACTAATAGTAATTTGGTAAGCGAAAAATTATTAGTTGACTTTTGTCGAAACTCCGATGAGACAGCTAGTGCTTTTTGTTGGGTCCTCCATTATCTCTATAATACGTGATGTAGGTTTGAGTTCGACATATATGAAATTTATTTCAGTACAAGACAACCATCAAAAGCGAGTTGTAGTAAAACTCCTGAGGTGAATCGCAACGAAGCGCCTCGAAAGCTGACTGTACCGACCGCCTCGTTGGACCACGATCTGAATAGCGATGAGCTACTGTTTGCTGTCGGTGAGGATGCTGACAACCTATAGAGTAGATGAAAATGATGAAATCACATTATAAAAAATAATTGTACCTCATAAAGTTAAAGCTTAAGTTTAGACAGCTTAAATAAAGAGCATTGTTTTTTAGTCCTTATTTTCTTAGTTTTATGTCAATATTTTATTTAAAATTATGTTAGCAGTTCATAACTTTATTTTTAGTGATAGTCAACTTGTTTTAATTTAATTTACCTAGATAAAGTAAATCCTGTATTGGCCTTATGTCTAGTGAATAAGTTTGTAATTTTAGTTGCTAAGGGCTGTGGATTTTGTTTTAAAAATAAATAAATAAATAAAAATAGTAACCTCTTCATAAAGTAGGCACGTTTTTTATCATTGTACGTTAGAATTTTACGATCCTCTTCATTGCAAAAATTCCCATTCTAAAAACTGCATTCTCATATCTTTAACTTTAGCTGTTAACACGTTCAACAATTTCTGCTCTCAGAGACGTGGATACAGATGTGAACGGAGTATTTGCAGGTGGAAGTTTCAAGCCAACACTTCTCTAGGGCTTTTGAAATTTTATTCTTTTAACTTTCCAATGTATTGTTTTGTATTCAAAGTTTAGAATGTAAACTGAATTACAGGTTTTTGTTTGCTGTAGGTATGTTGTTGTCAAAAATAGATATTATGCAATAACACTTTGTGTGCCTACGACACACATGCAGTAGTTAGCTGCCTGTGGTGGCGGCTGCGCGTTACTCTGGTATGCAGCGTCGAGGCTGGGCAGTGAACGCCTTGATATAAATAAAGGCTTTAAGAATTACTGCTTGGATACATTATCATGTCCGTAATTAATCTTTACCAAAAGGTTTAGATATACGTACTCGTATGATAATAGGAAGAGTTATTTTATGGTTCACTAGCATTGCACGCGTTCAGATTTCCTGTGATCCATGTACCTACCAATCTCTAGAATATCACAATAGAGTTTTAACTCAGCCCAAAAAAATACTAATTTACCGATGAAGATAGGTTCTAGGTTATTTCAGTTACATCCATATTATAATGTCATAAGGTATGTTGCTTTGGGGACAGGCAATCGACATCCAGACTATCTTTGTTCTCCAAAAAATTTTTTGAAAGAGCATTTTTTGTAAATGTAAAGTTTTTTGTAAATTACTTATTTGTAATTTAAAGCCACGCCACACTTTGAGCGATTTTATTAAAGACATACCTAAATATTTTGACAGTATCGCAATACAATGAAAATCTAATGTAAACGCACAAAAATAGAGATAGCTTTTTGAATAAAATGTTATGTTCACAACATAAATACAAGAAGCAAGAACTAACTACACATTCCATCATATAGACTACGAACGGTAGACAAATCATTTATGGGAAATTGCGTACGCTTCTATAACAAGCCTCCATCTGAAGCAAATGAGCTCCCTATTCGTAAATTTAAACAAACCAACAAATTGTAGGTACATAAGTATATTTAAAAATTAACAATTGTTGAAGTTTTACATAGTGAATTTATATCATAAAAAAGACCTGCATAAAATACAATTTTAAAAGCACATCTGAAAATCCTAATCTGTGGGTTGATTACGTTCATGGATTTTTGTCGTTGACTACATGTTACCACAAACTAAACCATACCTTCTACAAAATTGAATTCATAATACTATCTCTGTTTAAAGCAAGAGTCCGCTCCAAAATGTATTTTCTCTTGTTAGCACTAGGTGAAAATTGAATTTACATCTGCTTGTTTCGTGAGGAGAGGATTATGGAACTAGAGAGAACGTTGCTGTACCAGTACTTAAGTGATTATCTTCTGCGGTTTTTGCACTGGAATATGTTTTTACTTTTTCTCGCTTGCAATAGGGCAAGGTATTAGTTTAACGACTCGATACGGACATGTAAATGACAAAGAATATTTTAATCTAGTTTGCTTATGATTAGGTTGAAGCACAGTTCTTGTACTTTTTACACACATGTGAGATACCACGCAGAATGTGTATCTACTCGTTTTTAATACTCGCAAAGCCAACACAAACAAGGTTGGTAGATATCTGGTTTCCATTCAGTATGAATTCCTTAATTATGGATAGTTTTTATAGAAAAAAAAGTATTCAAGGCATTTTATAAATGGTAAAGCCCGATTCGATCCGTCGAAACATACAATAACGATTACCCATGACTTTAAACTGTACTTAGTCTCAGTTCATTGTAGCCCTCAAACTATAAAAATAAAAACAAGAATGCGAAACTTCCAGACGAAAATTATGTCTCCCATTCCAAACCAAAATGGCATAACTGTAAAATCTCTGTTTTTTCAGATAAAACTGTTCCAGAGTTGAACAACGATACAGATGACAATGTCAACAGCGAGTCTTGTTCATTCTGCATTTTTTATTTCTCATTGCATCTCGCCATTCCAGGAGCGGGGAGCGCAGCTGGGCTATGAAACTAGCGATGATCAGAATTTTTCAAACCAACTTATTTTTTTTTAAAGACTGATTTGCCCTATTGCTTGGCAATTACTCTCGGAACGTAAATTAACAAAACAATAGTTATTAAAATATTCATTGACCTTTTGATCATTGACTTTACCAATACGAAGTTTTTTATGTCAATAAAATTGCAATGAATAGAGACAAATTACAATTAATATTTATTACTTATGCTTATATTTCCCAAAATCTTAGCCGTCACCATAAAAACCAGTGGACCCCGAATGCTGGCGGCATTGCCACCTCAACAGCCTATATATTGGTACACTGCTACCTACCTATAATATCCATGCTGGGCAAATGGGCCTGCTGGTTGGGGGTCCCAGTTCGGTGGTAAAATTGTTCATCAGGAGGCTGCTGCCCGCCCACGGTATCCCGTAAATATATTTTTGCCACGTTGAATGCCAATGCTAATTCGTTGACCGAAATAGAAGCCAGCATTCCGATCACATGTGGAATTTATGAGTTGGTAAGATCTTACTACATCTTTTCCGATCCAAAGCAAGGTTTTTTCGAGATATATATCTAAAAGAATCTTTAAAATCTGTGTCTTATAAACTGAAGACATAAGGCAGACGCAAAAAGGCTTAAAAAATCTGTCCGCCATTTTCACAGCCCCGCTAAAAGAAATGGCCGTCGTGTTGACGATACCAGTTCCGAGGCAATGATAAGCTAAATAAATGAGATATTTCCTCACAGAGACAGCGTCGATATCACTGAGAATTCCTGCGAGTAATAGACTGGTTTTAAATAGAATTATTCATCTTTTTGAGAGGGTCTGTTCTGTTGTTGTCAATTGCAGGAGTCACGTGTTTTGCAGGATGTTTTGTTTTTTTGACAGTAAGCATTTTCTTCTTCGGTAGGTTTCTTACGGATACCTGCTGGTACGTTAAAGAAACTTTTTATTTATACATTTCCAGGTCGTCCAAAGTTACTTTTTAAAAATAAGTCTTCACCGAACAACATTTAACTTCTTGTAATCTCTCATAGGTTTCAAAGGTGTCATATTCATCCGCTGTCTTACGGCTTTTGGAACTTCCCACCTCGATATTGCAGTCTAGATTGCTACAATCGATATGTTATAAATTCACTCAAGTCAAACTAAGGCATAACTAGACTGTATTGTTTGCTTGCTGTAAGATTTTTACCCAGGCATTTTCAGCGTTCAGATTGACTTCAGATTGGAATTGACCTTCGTTCTAAATCCTACCGATTTATGTACTAACCGTCAGAATGAAAAATCCTATCCCTACGCTAACAGCTACGGCGATAAGAGCTATCTGAGCAAGTCAAAAGTTTGCAAACTTAATTTCCCTTCGGGTAATTCGGGTAAGTTTTTGGAATCTTGGCTGCGAATTATGACTGGGTATCGGACCTTTTTTAAATTGTCGTGAATCAATGAAATTACACAGAATGACACAGAATGACTTTTTTTTCAGAAGTTTAAGTTCTACATAAGGTTCATTTGTTTATTGTTTTCGTTCATAAATTCAATAATTTCTTTTCAAGGCATCATACTCATTTCTTTGTACCAAATTATACAAACAAATCGATAACAGCTTGACAAAAATGGCAATATTAAAATATTTTTGAGCAATTTTATGTTCCTTTTAAAAAGAGAAATGATGTAAGAAAATGGTCTTACATCGGATTTCATCAAGAGATGAGTCCAAAAGCATCTTTTTAAGCCAGTGTGCTCTATCATCCATCAACGCTTCTCATCAGACGGATTAAGAATAGAAGTTAAACGCAAGACTATTCCAAAAATAGTCAAATGAAACATCGGAAAAACTAAATATATACAAACCACAGATTTTAAGATGAATGAACGGAAAAGACACCAATCATTCGTTCCCACCCCGGGGATCCCGGCCAGCCTTTCTTATTGAATTACGTAGAACACGGCCTGTTTTTTTTGTAACGCCGTCCTCCCTATTCCCTTGAGGTTCCTATTTATGACCCTTTATTTACGCGCGCTGACGCTCGCGGTTACGAAATGAAATCGTGATTTGAATTCTGACACTTCCTGCGTTTGTTGAGTTTTTGCAGAAGTTTTTGTTGAAGTCAAATTGCATTGGAACCCTTGCGCATTGCCTCACGCTATAAGAACGAAACGGAAACATCAAAGTCAATATTTATTTCTATTTTGTTTTTGCGCTGGTAATGAACGCCATGTCACAGCTGGACAAAATGTGGACTGATAGAAACATCTCCTTAAAAACCAAACGCAAGTTGGTGACCAAGCTAGTGTTTACAATTCCTATACGGAGCAAAACCTTGGACCTTGAAAAAGGTAGACCAAGCGTGTATCGATACTTTTGAGATGTGGTGCTGGCGCAAGATGCTTCGGATACAGTGGACTGCGCACCGCACCATCGCATCGTATCCATTCTGAAGGAGCTCAACATCGAGATCAGACTCTCCATCATATGCTTTCGCCGAGTCCTTGAGATCTTCGGACACATTTCCAGAAAAGATGGAAATAACCGGGCTCGTGGCCACCGGCAATGAGGACGGAAAACGATCGCGAAAACGCAGCTCTATGCGTTGGTATGTGCTCGATGCGTTGGTGTGACCAAATCCGCTCAACGCTGGTAACCTGCATGAGCAACGGTATCCTCGCTGCGGAAGACTGCGGCTGTCCGCGCTTTGGACGGCCTCCACTGTCCACCAGAAACCTTACTAGAAATAAAGTAGATTTGATCTCTATCTATAACTCTACTTTATTTCTAGTGGGGTTGAAAATTCCAATCTAAGTTACATTTCAAAACAGAGTCCAAAAAGAGTAAAAGACTACTAAGTGGCATTCTTGAATATGGTCCTTAAGGTGGCGTTCTTCTAAAAATAATCAGGCAAATTTTGTCCACTTATAAACAAAAACAATGATAAAATTCAATTCAAAAGTTCGTCAAAGTTCATGAAGAAGTCTAACACCCATATTCTTAGTCGTTTCCTTAAGAGTTACCTTGAAATCGGTATCCTTAGACATAACGCAAAAGTTTGTGAGTATTCCCTCGACTCATCCTTACTGACAATCAGCCTGGGCAGTTTTGTTGAGTGCACAATAGATCCTTCTAGGTTGGTTAAGTGGTTGTTTTATGTAGATAAGTATGCACCTACATAAAGATGTGATTTGCATCTTACCTGAAACAAACTCGTAGCACAAAACTTTAGACATACTAATAATTGCATTATCGGCGGCACAGGCAGTTCTCTGTTATTACCAATCCATGTAAAAGAAGCTAAAGGGCAAAATAACTTGAGTCACAGTTTGTTTAGTGCATCGAAATATTTTCTGAAATTCGTCGCGTAAATATCTTTGGGCAGTATAAAAGTATAAGTCGTCATCTGAATACTTTATAAACACTTAGAAGCCAAAATTTTACTGATTTTTATCAAAATTAACACAATCAAAAAATCGTTTGTGAGTGATTTTGAGGGAGTTTCATTTTGGTTATGGTTTTGAGGTACCTTACGTTTTACAGTTCCCACTTTACATCGAACTTAAAGTGAGCCGAAAAACTCTCAAGTGAAGGACGTTTTTGTCAACTAAGAATACGATTTTGTTGGAGTGAGGTTGAGTCGAGTCGAGGAAATCTGGAGGAAACCACTTAGAATATGGGTGTAAGTAAATGAGAAAGTAAAAACATTTCCTTGCCAACACAAGTAAGCTTTGTTTTACAAGTTGTTCAATCTAATCACGAGGATGAATAAAATTAAGCTTTTCAAAGTGATTCCACTTTAATTCAAACTTGAAATATGACAAAGGATGAAGTCGGTAAATAACGTTTAATAATTAAAGTACCCTTTGTTTAGCGGATAATTGAGAACGATAATACGACTTGAAAGGAGAAAATTGAAATAAATTAGGCCTATTCCGCGGAGTAGGTATTTCAAAGCGGTCTATCAAAAGCGTTACGTTAACTTTATTTACGCTACTGCGACCTTCAAACTTTTGGGTTTCATGTTAAATTACAAAAGGATTCCAAATTTCTGGTTTGCTTAGCTGTAATATTAATTACAATACGGAGAAGGAGCGTTCCGAAAGTATGCTGTTATGTTATTGTTTGCTTGATTTTATTTATAATTCATAATTCATTTAATTGTTTGTGAATCAGGTTAGTTTACAGTCAGTACATAGGACTTATATTAGATCGCAGGATTCTGCCGCTTAGGCAAAATATTTAATAAATAAATATTTTTATTTGATGCGGTGTCATGAAGTTTAAAAATAGGTTAGAAAATAGTAGGATAGGATAGCAGACCAAAAGCCTAGCTTACTTAGTTTTACCTTAGCTCGTATGCTTGGCATAATTTCTCATGCATAGGTGCAAATTAGGTAAACTATGCTTAGACAATTTAAAAAAGTCTTGTCACAAACTAAACTATGTAGTATGAAAAACTGCGCTAGTTATGCGAGCAAAGATAAACTAATTTGACATAGCTTTCCCTAACATTCATTCAACGTTGCCTAGCAACGTTGAATGAATGAATGAATGAATGATAGTATTTATTTGCTTAAATATAGGTTGACAATGGTGGTTTTAAAATAGAGTATCACTATATTTGACTTGTTAGTCGTGCAAATGTAACTTATAGTATGATACGTATATATAATATGTACGTTGAATGGCAATGCTAATTCGTTGACTGAAATAAAAGCCAGCACTTCGATGAGACGCAGTGGATGTTCAATAGGCGGTCCTAAGTAGGCAAGTATACTTGTTTGGAAGCTCATCACAGATGCTCAATGCTTATAAGTTATGACAGACTACAAAATAGGTCACGGGCATCTGTGAAATAATGCAGCAGAATTCCAAGTTTATAACTCAATCTGTACGCCACGGGTGCAGCTTCCCAGGGATTTATACAACGTCCAACTTGGGCCTTGCTAAGACAGCTCCCAGGTGCAAACCTGTAACTATTGTAAGGAATAGAAATTTATTGAGCGTTGTTTGTAAGTGGGGAAACGAGGACTCGGTCACACTAGCGGGATTATAGAGCGCGGCGTCATTCGGTTTCTTCCGGCATAAAAGTAAGCTTATTTCTTACCTCGGGATACCAACTATTATCCTTGTTAAATACTATTGGAAAGCGTTCAGCCGTTTAGGCATGAAGAGCTTAAAGCAGAACTACTTTTCCATTAATATTATTAGTAGAAAAGTTTGAAGTGTACTAGTTTTTATGGCGACAAAATAAAAACATTATCTATCTCTTTCTAGCCTGACGTTAAAGGTGCTACTCTGCTCCTCCCCATACTTTTTTTTGTAACGTTACTGTTGTTAGAGTTACAAGTTGGTGTAAATGCAACAGAATTCTACCAGCACCGTCTCGTATTCTGTCAATTGGTGAATCTGGAATGCAAATCCGAGTCTTGACGTCACTGGACCGTGTTCGCTACAATACCTATAGATTGCTTGCCGCTAGACAAATTCTTCAATGACTCTTGCAATAGTCTGTTTACAGTGTATTATTGTAAAGCGTAAGATCTTTTTAATCTTTTGCAATTCGGTTACATATACTAAAGATTATTTATCGGGTATTTATACGCGTACCTTCTGAGAACATCCAGTTTCCCCGTGACTACGATCTCTGTAACAAATGGTTCCCTTTACGTTCTGTCTCATTTCGAAGCGAATTAAGTTTCATACAAATCGGGAACGTATGGGGAAAATAAAACAAAAGGTATGCGATAAATTCCCGATAAATAATCTTTTCATAAGAGGCATACCTATCAGCACTGATGCGTATCGTTTCTTGACCAAACAAGGCAGTTTTGTTATAATAACCAAGTTTGAACACACTAAAACCCTCGGGGAGTTTCTAGGTAGACGTATCTTAGGTACCTAGCGCTAAATAATATCACAAATGAGAATCTCGCTTTGGCTGATGTTCAAACTGCTTCTAAAGTTCCTACATAGAATTTCAAAACACGATTTTGTGCAATTTCAAAATCGTGATTTTAAATTCTATGTTACGTTGATTTTGGTAACAATCTAGAGTGAAGGTATGCTGGCTATTCTTAGAATCGAAAATCCATACTTTTATATTATAAAAGCGTAAGCAACTTTGTCCGTCTTTTAATAAACATTTTAACCTTTTACTAAACATTCGATTACATAATAAATTAAAAATTCAAATTCTCATATCACAAAATGTTGCTCTAAAAAAACGTAATTTCTCTGTTCTAATGATCAACTCTAACATCGGTGTGGATAATACACCTAGAAGATGTTTTTTTCTCATAAGAGATAGAAAATATGAGATGTCTGTCTATAAAGACAGATTCTCGAAAAGACAGAAAAGGTATGTGCACTCACCATTAATAAATAAATAAATATTACTGGACAATTCACACAACATTATCTAGCCCCAACCTAAGTAGAGCTTGTGTTATGGGTACTAGATAACTGATATACATACATTATCTCATCGGGGGTAATGCCCATAATCCCTACGCTGGGCATGCGGTTTGGGACCGCAGTTCGGTGGCAGATCTATTCTGCAAGAGGCGCTGCTGCCCGCTCCCCGGTGTATGTCACTTAGTCACCTCTTACGACACCCACGGGAAGACTAGGCTCTATCGTGCAAATCGTCAAAATGCTGTTTACCTTCCTGATCAGGATAATGTATCTTATTCCACAGCATCAAGCCCTACACTAAGTACAAGCTGTTTGCCAGTGACACACCCGCTTGCAACGCCAGTTTCATTAGCAAATACTGCCAGCGCGTAATATAATTTTGAGTAATCTGTTTGATTAATGTGTTCTGTGAATAACTACATTGTACAGCTGCTTGGATTAGGACGGAAAGGTACAGTCAGGCGCAAAATTATCTCTTATATGAAAAGTTAATGAATTATACTGGCAAAAGCTAGTCATTAATAAATGTCTTGGATATATAAAAGAAAATTACAACAACATAATAAAATAATTACCACTAATATTTACACTTAAATCTATTTTATAAAAATTTAAGCCGTCACCAGAAGGCAGAGTGCCCACAATGGGCACAGAGTGCCAGCATTCTGGGCACTCTGCCTTCTGGTGCATTGCCACGTTGAATGGCAAAATATGCTAAATCGTTGACCGAAATAAAAGCCTTACAAGACTCTTGGACACGTCACAAAATACAAATTACATATGTAAAACTAGGAAATAAAGTGAGCACTTTGATTTTTTGTTCACTTCAATCTTTTTAAGGTAAAGTAAAGAAGTGGAAAGAAACCTTTACCTTGTATTTAAATGAAATAAAATCTAGGTAGCTTCTACTCGCTGCTTCGCTTTCGTTCTTACAGGATAAAAAAGCTCCGTTGACAACTTGAGAATAAACTTATTGTGTTGACTATACTTATGAAAGTTTTGATAAAGTAAGGTGTCTGTTGTAAAAGTCCCAGCTTATCTTGGTGTCTAGTAATTTATTCGTTAGTTAGGAGACGGTCTGGCAGATGGCTCGTCGTGGCTCTACTTGAAAAGTTTCGGTTTTGCTAAGGTTGTATTTTAGGTGCACAGCGGAAGCGGTTTTTTCCCGCAAGGGTATAATGTTTTTAGGGTTTCCAGACCTGTTTCGGAACCCTTATGGTCTCGCTCTGTCCGTCCCCAGTCTTTCTTGAATATCTCAGTATTTGCTGCAGCTATTAACTTAGAATTCGAAATAATAATAATACATTTCGTGCGCCATTACTGATTTAAACAAAAAAATATGTAAATAAATGAAAATTTGCAGTGATGTTGAAATTTTAAAAGTGACCTATAAATGAAAGGCATCAGTTTGAACATTTCAAAACAGTTTTTAAAATTTCTGTAGGTTTCATACTTTTCAAAATATTTTGAAAAGGTAGAAAAAATTTAGTTTGAAATAAACGGCAAAGTTTGGTGGGTACTTAATTTTATAATTGGCCTATTTTCGAAACCCTCGGCACGCGAGTTACACTCGCACTTGACGGATCTTGTTTCTTTTATGTTTGTGGTTTTCTGAGACTGTATTACATCAAAGCTTAGGCCATCTAATCCGCTGTCAAAGCATCAAAGGAGCCTAACGGCGCAAAGCGATTTTGATGAAGAAGGTATAAATAAATTAATTTATAAAAGCAGGCGCAAATCAGGGTTCATGTTGCATTTAATTAACCGCTTCCAAATATCAATTTAATCTCAGAATGACACATAGGCATCTTACCTTAAATGAAAGAAACTACATTTCTAACCGCAGCAGTGAAAAAAGAGATTCCATTCGCTACACCGCACGCGCTATCTAGTTTTTTTTCATTTATGGACGTCAAGAAAAAAAATCTAGTCTCTATGGAGACTAGATGCCACACAAAATGTAGCAGAATAACTTTATGTAGGCGACACCATTAGTTGATGCTTTGCTAGTGATGTAGTCACGCTTACAAAATAACATAGACAATAACATAGGGAGAAACTTTTGACTAACCAGTTATTATAAACGTTTACAATGTACAATAAGTCCGTATAGCTCATCCATTGGACTCTAGAGTTTCTTTAATCAGGCCATTCTCTGACGATACGACTGTAACATTGAAATGGTTAATTTTTGAGAATTCGGTCCCAGTACCAGCGAAAAATTAACCAGCGACGCGCTTGTCTTTGGTTTTTTTAATACAATTATCCACATCATACAATTATGACGTCACAAATCCAGACCTCCAGTATGCGAATCGGAAAACAGAACGCGCCATCTTTTAAAAACGTAACAATAACAAAACGAGTTCTACGCTTAGGTGCTACGGAAGACCAGCGCTTCACGAGACGAGCTCCTGCAGCACACGCTAGGGTAGCCTTTTGGTTTCATATTGTTTTTTCTCATTTATTTTCTTTACTACTGTATTTTCTTATGAAATTGTAAACAAATAAAAACATATTTTTTTATAATTCACACAACACACATCAGAATTCGAAGTGTTCTTGTACATTTTCTAAATAAAACTTTTAAAACTATCATGGCTATTAACATAGAAATCATTTAGAACGGGATATTTACCATGATTCAATTTTCGAGTTTTCCAATATTTCGGCACAGTTTCACGCGCCATGATCACGGAAGAACTAAAGTGACTTTAGTGACACCACCACCATGACACCTATAATTTTTAAGGGGGTAATATATGACGCCATTTTGTGAAAAGGATAAGCATAGGATTTCGTGGTTATAGGAGTGGGACAGAGCAGAGTGGCGTAAGCGCAAAAATCTATTTTGCTGATTACCTAATAATTACGACATTTATATGCAAAAATAAGCCAAAGGTTATGTTGTAATTAAGGTTGTATTCTATAATGTAATACGGCGAAGACAATAAAAAAATCTTGTTATTGTATTCACTAAAAAAAAAGATTGTACAGTCATATCTGATATTTTAAATCGTTTTTTTTTTCATTGGTATGCTGGGTTCGTAGCGAGATATTATATGAAGATGTCAAGTAGATTTGTGTAATTATCCAACTACCTGTCTCCGGTAGTTATCTATACCTACTATAATATATACAATACTAATTAATGCTAGTCCAACGGACTTCAACAATGGCAGCTGAGTGAATGCGGAATATCTCTGTGTGCGAACACTTTGATAAGGATCCAGTTAATTTGTAACGTGCATGCTTGGTGAGATAATTATAAGGGGGACTTCCACAGATGTGCTACGTTGCCCTTTGTGCTGCCAAGTCTAAACGTACCTTCCCTATAGGGGATGAAAAGGTTTTTTTTACAGTTTTTAAGCCTTCGTTTGACCATAATCTCACCTGATGGAAAGTAAAGATGTAGCCGACGTAAGGTACCATAATATCCTAGGCATTTCTACTTTCCTGGTACTCTACGTGAGATAAACTAGTTAAAATATCTTTCGGAAACATTAATGGTAAATCAAGATTACTTGCACGAGAAATGTGTGAACGACAGTATTTTTGCTACTTGTCTGTTAGAAATCTTAAAATGGGACGAAACTGGAACGATTTCAGCATTTAATTTGATTTTCCGTGTTCGGACTACTCTGGGCCGAGGCGAGTGGGACGAAACCGGGACACCGAAAAAGCTGTTATTTTTAACCCAATTCAAAAAAGGAGTTTCTCAATTTGGCTGTATGTTTTGTTATATTTAAGGGTATTTCTAACAAAACATGATCGTTCAACTTTCATATGGCGCTTCATAGCTGAGGATAGCTCTGGGGGAAAAGTGGTTTGATTAAGTAACTAATAAAAACCAATTCTCTCCAGAAAAACTTCTTATCTAGAAAGAATTAGTTATAAGGTGCTTCTGCACGAGTAAAAAATTCGTGGCAGCAGTAATTTTTTAGGTTTTTTACGGGTTAGTATCACTTCGGCCCGCAAGATTTTGAATCGCGTGTGACGAAGTCTACTATTTAAAATAAATCATTTTTTTATATCTTCGGCCCGCGCGTGCTTTGCTACTATTTTTAGCCAAAATTACCTAAAAAAAGTGAAAATCTTTACAGATACGATAGTTTTAGTAAAACTAAAAAAAACTATCGTAGTTGACGAACGTTCTTACAATACAAATAAGGTTCATAATTAGCATCTAAATTATTTTTTTTGTCAAATCGGTACAACTACAATCTTTGCCTAAATTAACCATTCTTTTGAGTCTACCGTTTACATAACTTAGAACCGCTTGGACAACGTTAATTAACTGGCTTAATTTTGATTAGCAAGTTGTCAAACCATAAAAAAACGTCAAAGTTTGGCCAAAATTAGACTTTTAAAATATTGTTGTGCAAATACTTGAGCAGTGTTGCCAACTAAGCCCAGTTGGCAATATTGCTTACAAACTCCTTTTTCCATGTAGCATTAATGCTAATTCAAAGTGCCCAACAACATAAGAACACACAGTAAATAGAGCTGAACAACACTCTTCAATTGAATAACGACTACCCTTAAAAGCTTTCTGCACAATTACATTTCCCTCCATTTACGTATATCTATTGGCCAATGTTTATGCAGGACTGTATAATTTGCGTGCATTAGGGGCTGTTCAGATCTACGCTGTGTTCGCTCACCTAGAGTGCTAGCTATTGCTGCGTGCACAGCGTACGCACGATTTGATTTGGAGCCGTGCGGGAGTGATGTGGGAATAGAGCTTTTTAGATAGGTATGCGATGACCTTAAAATAGTAGTTATAGCAGTCAGCTAGCCGTAACCTAGCCACTAAAATCAATCAAAATAAAAATAAAATTCCTTTATTTCCATAAACACAAAAATGTACACTTAAAAAAGGTCAAATTCTTAAAATAAAACACTGACACGGAAATAAAGTGTTTTTATTTTATTTCTGTCGCTTCGGTATGTAGACTAAAGTAAAGAAGCGACGAAGAAACCATAAGCACGTTAGTTGTTATTTTTCGAGTTGGAGCAAAACCCGTCCCAAGCTTTTTTATCTTCTAGATAATCTGATATTTTGTAGTAAGCCTTTTTGCACAGAAAGTTTTTGACAATTTGTTTGAATTTATTTACCGATAGATTTTGCAACTCACTGGGAGTTTTGTTGTAAAAGTATTATGTATTGCACATAAAAGATACATTAATTTTGTGAAACCTGGTTGGGGGCACAGCGAGTTTATGTTTATTTCTAGTGTTTATTATGTATATCGCTATTTTTAGGGAAACTTATGATATTTTTATGTTGTACTTACAAGTTTTCATAAAAACAATTTTTGGACAGGGGACTGTCATTATGTTTATTACTCGTTAGAACCCTTTATCATTAAGACACCACGGTGGAGCCAACAGTCGCGCGTTGGAGATGTTTCTAGCTTGGTAGCTTAAGACATCACGGATCGCTCGCTTTAAGCAAATAAGATCATACGGCGTTTGCCGAGCGTGCGTCGACAGCGACCTTACTGCTAGCGGGCGCCGCGTGAACAGCGCGTGGGCAGCGTGCAGTCAACCCGATTTGAGAGGCGAAGGCGTGCGCGTACTGTGCGGGAGCGGTGCTGCAGCGGTGCGGCCTAGTATATAAGAACCTTAAATATTCGATCAGTTTAAAAAATGCCATGAAACCTGTAGAAAAGAAACAAACGTGCAGAAGTAAGTTTTATTTAGGCGTGCGACTTTATAGTTGTGGGTTTAGGACCCTAATCTGAAATGGCCTTTTTATTCACCCTTTATTGAGGATTGTAAAAGTTTTATTTAATACGTTATTCGTGCGTGTTTAATTTAGAGAAACAGCCTGGATTGCTGAAGCAGTCGTATAAGCAGACTTTTATTGAGACTGGGCGCAATTATTCGACGAATGATCAAGGAGACATACCTTCATAAAAATTTACTTTTTAACTGTAAGAGAATGAAAGAGGGTCGCTTCACGCATGAAAGATGTGTTCAGACAACATTGTTTAAATTAATTCAGTATTCAGTATTTTATTTATTGCATTCATACAGTCATCAGGTCTTAGTAGTTAGGTGAGTGTTCATAAAATGTTCACAGTATGTACCCATTTAGGGTGTTGCAATGGAAGACAGGCCAGGTTTCATGCCTTTCTACTTATGATGTATTAACTTATTACTAATGCATTCAATACCTATTACAAAAATTACGAGTCGCTAAATTTATCATTGAAGAAATCGTCAAGTTCGTAAAAACATTTTTTTATGAGTATCGCTTTTAGTTTGGATTCAAACATGTCATTTTTTTCTATACATTTTATGTTTTCTGGTAAAGTGTTGTAAATTTTTACCGCCATCGAACTAAAAACTTACTTACTTACTTTAAACTTGGTATTAGGGTTAACCAAATTGAAGAGGGAGTCTCTCTGAAGGATAGGATTCGTAACGAATACATCCGACAGAGAACCAAGGTTATCGACATAGCTCAAAGAATTAGCACGCTGAAGTGACAGTAGACTGGCTATATAGAAACGGCAATCGGTGGGGTAAACGTGTTCTTGGCTGGAAATCGCGACTCGGCAAAAGTAATGCAGGACGCCCTCCGACCAGGTGGGATAACGATCTGCGAAAGACTGCAGGCAGATGCTGGATACGGCAAGCTGAAGACAGGGCGCTATGGCGCTCATTCTACTCAGGGGAATTCTATTTCCAGCAGTGAACTAATTTTGCATTACTGCTGAGATTTAGATTTGCACTGTTCATAGAAAAGGTGGATAGAAGGAATTGTAGCCATTATTAGGCTTGAGATAGTTATAAAAGCATCTAAAGCTTTTAGTGATGTATAAACTGTACAAAGATGTTACAATTTAATATGTAGTGATTGGTTATTTTTCGGTGGTTTTGTCAAACTTCAAATCTACTCTATAAAACTTCAGTAATGAAATAACCCTTCACTAATTATTATATTGTCAATTCTTTGTACAGTTTTAACATCAGTTTTAGCTAAAATTTTTACGTTAATATACTTAATGACGTAATTTTTTTTAAGTTTCTTGAATAATATCTCGCTCTCATTTCAAACTACAAGCATCTACATCAAACCACAAATTTATTAATAAAAAGGGTAAATTTTGTTTTCTTTCCCTTGGCCAGTTGGGTTTTTGGTGAATTCGGTATAGTTTGTCGACGCCAGTTTTCACGTCCATATAAAAGTTACAAAGTGCTCCTTCTATCGTGGAATAGTTATTACCTCCTCCAGTTGGCATGCTAAGCAAATATTAAACAAATTCAATTTGCGCTGTAGATACTTAGTAATGCTGAGTATAGTGCGGATTTTGCTGAGAATGGAGTTTGTAGTTTAGATTATGTGGCAGGTTTTCAGAGCGCTCTCATACTACCGCGCGGTACCGGTGCGGAGCCGCAACAGTTTCGCAATGACATTGACCGTTGTACGAGATGCGGAACAGCTGCGAAACTGTCGCGGGCACGCCGCGTACCTCGAGTTGCGGCTCCACAAATTCGATTCCGCGCGGTAATGTGAGACGGTCGTTAAGGCGTTACCCCGACCCGAACTAGCGGCCGCCACCTATTTTATCTTATTATTACTATGAACAAAGGAAATTTGAAACATTTTATTGGGCAGTTTGTGATACCTATTTTAAACTTTTTAATAAAAGAAATAAAATCTTTTATTTCTGTAGGTCTTACATATAACATATGTATATATTATAATATTTTGCCTCTGTAATAGTTTTATTTTGTATAGTTTAGGCAGTGATACGAAGTCGCCTCTGGTGGCTATCAAGCTCTATTTTCGCTTCTCTGCAGAGACGTCACGATCACGTCTCGTTACTATCGTCAAATATACTCTGAGCTTAGTCTCATAAAAACAGATATTGTTGAAAAATCAGAATAGTTACATAAATTCCATTTTATCTGTAATGTCAGCAGTAATTGCTTCCACAAGGCAATACAAGTGAGCACAACGCGATGTGTCCCGCTTGGAAAGCATCCAAGCCGTGCTTACTTTTACCGGAAATAGAACCTAAGGGTCAGCACACACCGAGACGCAGCACTGCGCGCTCTTTGATTCAAAATATACCATAACTCACCACGAAAAGCAGCAAGAAGGAACAAACTTTATTGACATAATAGGAAAACTCCCCGCAGCGCCGCGCTGTATCTTTTTGCGTAGTAAATAAAGCATCGCGTCACATCGCGTCTCGGTGTGAGCTGACCCTAAGGCAACCGTTTGCGATATTCGGTTGAGTTCATTCGTTATTCTGTGTTTTTCTTGAACTCGGTTGTAGGATGCGTCCTACAATAGAGAAGAAGAAAGAATACCTACAATAGAGAAAGAAAAAAAAAAATTCAAGAAAAACACAAAATAACCTTAACGTAACACGATACGCCGGCTTAATTAGTCTTAAAAGTTTTTATTTTCGGACAGGGTCCAGTCTTTATATTTGCCTGTATTTTTAACCGACCAAAACAAATAAGGTATCTGAGCGTCTGACAGAAGCAACGAGTGACTTGAGAGCTGGTGAGTATCTGGCGCAGCGCATCAGCATTGCCATACAGCGGGGCAATGCAGCCAGCGTCTTTGGGACGCTTCCGACTGGTATTGATATGGATCTGTTGAGCTACCTGTAGATTGTTTGCAACAGTCAGCAGTTAGCTAAATTTTTTCAATTGTACATACTAATTTTAATTTAATTACATTATTTGATTGTTATTTTCTTTGTTAATAAAGAGCAGGAGTATCTATTTTCGGCTGAAGGTATGTTTTGTTTTTTATTTGCTCTAGGCTTTCGTATCACTGCGGCCATGATAGGCCTGTTGTGATTGCCACGACGTTTGCCAGCAGGTAGATGTCTATTGCGGACCTCTCGTAGAAAGATTTTTGTGATATAAGGTTTTGCCGCACCTTAGGTAACCATGCAATATTACTCTAGGGAATAACAACCAAGACGCCTTTGAGTAAACTTTGATGCCGTAACAATTATGAACTAATAACATGTGCAGCGGGTCACGTTTATTGGACGTACGCCAGCAAGCTCGGATTTAATGTGATACATTGAAATACTTATAATGCGTTTCAAAACTACCACAGTAATGTATCGGATAGATTACTGCACTTGTGGTAGTGGTATGTCGATAAGTAGGGAAACTAAATGTCAAATCAAATTAAATAAAAAATTATTTACTTAATTCTCTTGTTTATTGCCAATTCGTATTCAAAACAGTGCAGTTAGCTACCCTTTCACGTGTGTTTGGAAAGATGAGCGACTCGTGTTACCTTAATTGAACAGACAAAAAAAATACTATATCAAGGTTCCGTCCGTCCCGTTTACTGAACGCGCGTTTTATTTGGCATGCAAAGCACTGTATGTGGGTTTTAACCGAATCTGACAATCCATTTGTTTTTCTTACGTTGTATTTTCAACTCGAAGGTTGCAATTTCAATGTATTTTTGTTCGTTCCACAGTCTCCTATGTCCTATCCCAATTTTTTTTCAAACCGTCAGATTCGGTTCAGTACGACAATGACATCAAGATGAAGCATCTGTTGTATTATAATCTGACGCGCTAGAGTATTTCAAGGTCACGATTTTTTCGGCATTTTAAAAAATTGGCCCTGACTTTTGGTCGCGTCCAAATCGCCAGTCTTTTGAATAGGACCTCCTATACTGGAAGGTTCAATAACATCCCTTCTCAATATCTGACGCGTTCGAATTTTCTTTTTTATTCCTATTTCTTATTCTTATTTTCTACCCCTTTGTACAGACACCTCCACCATGCAAGCCGGCAGATTAATATTTTTCCGTTATCAGGAACATGTGGGGTACATACACTATTAATATCTGACGCGCTCGAGTATTTCCTTAAGACTGTTTTTTTTTTACATTTTTAAAAACCTGTACATGCTCATGCTCACCCCACCAGTGAAAGGGTTACATCATCTAAACTGTTTTTCTTTTAAGCATCTAACCTTCACAATACAACAGCTCTTCACAACGCTCGAGTAAATGCCTATTTAGCGTCTTGGGCTCCCCTACTACTATGAACGCAAAATCCTACGCCTATCCTTCCCACAAAATGGCGTCATAGGACGCCCCCTTACTTGAAAAAACACACATAAAATACAAGTTCCTGTTAACACATAACTTTACTTGATTATTAATCGCATTTTAACCTATAAAAATAACATATTCTTTAAAATGTCTCAATATATTTCCTCCTATCGAGGTTACAGCCATAATAAGCTCTTGGCAGATATTTGTAGAAAGAACAATTAGCTTCCGCTGCCAAACTTCGCCATTGTTGTGTCAGGGGAATGAAATTCGGATTGAGAAATGTTCAATACACTTTTCCTATTTTCATTTCCACTTTTCCTATTTTCCTTCCCACTTTTCCTATTTTCGTTGGTCTGTTTCCTTTGAATTAGCGGAGATTGGTTTAAATCTTTGTTTTAGAGATGGGGGCTGTTATATTGTTTGAAATTTAATTAAAACAGTTTGGTGAAACTTTCGCTATGTTGTTTTTAAGCTTGGCCTACCATTCTTAACATTGCTTTAATGCTACGCCTCTACGTTTTGTAAACTTTGTCAGTGAATTAGAATCTCCAACAATATATTAAAGCTAATTAATTTCCTCTTAAAAAAATTTCGCTGTTTAAGATTTGATAATGATTTGATTATTATTATCGGGTCAGCATTTGCCGTTACCTACCTTTTGTAAATCAAGAACATAAACAAATGAAAATCAAATGGCTGTATGTTAAGAAACAACTCTAAAAAGCAGTATAATGTGCTAAAAAGGGAACGTAACCCGTCAGACGATAAAATACAAGCAGGTTATGGGCTTAGATACGTGTACGTTAGTAACTTTGTAATGTACAAAGTAAATGAAGGTTTTATAGGGCAGTTGAAAGATATGAACAACATGCTTGTAGCAGTAAAAATAAAGGGTGAATTAGGAGGCTTCGAAGAGTTACTTCCATGAGTTTGCTTAATAGCATTTTGTTTCAGTTTTCATGGGTTTTGACAAGTTCGATAAATAGTGTAGGAGCACGTACATTGTGCATTGCTCCAATTAAAGTAAACTTCGCTTTTACGCCAGTCATCAATTTCAGCAATACTTTTTGTTATATTCAGACATTCAGTTCGCGATCACCTGTCGATTGACACTCGCGACTCACCATCATACTATATATCACACTTCATAAAGTTGTCTGGGAGAAATCGCTCTCAACGTCAAGGCTGCCTTTTACAAAAGGCAGACTGTTTTTTATTTAGATATGAGCTTTATTTTATTCATGTACAGTTTTAGTACAATAAAGTGTTCATTCATTCACACTTACAGCGCATCATGTCAGTCTTTGTTATCTTCAGACATTCAGTTCACGATCACCTGTCAATTGACACTCGCGACTCACCATCATACTATATATCACACTTCATAAAGTTGTCTGGGAGAAATCGCTCTCAACGTCAAGGCTGCCTTTTACAAAAGGCAGCCTGTTTTTTATTTAGATATAAGATTTTTATTTTATTCATGCTCAGTTTTAGTACAATAAAGTGTTCGTTCATTCATTCATTCACACTTACAGCGCTTCATGTCAGAATTAAATAAACATTCTAATTTAAATTCCATTTTTAATGTTTTAAAGCATCCAGAAACCGATTCCATCACATATTCCATCGGCGTGCTGCAAATAATAAAGACGCCTGAGCTCCCATCTCTATAAAACTAGCTCGCAAGACGTTATGCCAATGTTATGTCATATGGAACGGAGACCGTTAGCACTTTGGTGTATTCCCATCGTGGTAGTGAGGGGCCGGTGGCACACGTTGGCAAGCGTTGGCAACTTTAGATGGTTGATACGAGTATTTTCTTAAGCCAACCGCGGCAAGTAAGCTTGCTACTACTTGCTATGACGTAATTAGTTTCGTCGTAGCTAGCTTGAGCTACACCGTAACAAAAAAATCATTACAAATCTAAATAGGTACGTTATTTAATAAGTCCAAAATTGAGGACGTTTTGTCCACATGACTAATTGCACTGCAAACAACATATTGCTCTTAGGATGACCACTCCGTATTCAACCGCGATAAGGAAGCTTGCTACGAGTTGCTACGACGACGTAGTAAGTTAGGGCGTAGGTAGCTTACTACGTCACAGTAACTTAGTAGACAGTAAGTAACATAAGCTATACCCCGTAGAAAAATAAATCATTATAAATCTGAATAGTAAAAAATATATCACAATAGGTAATTTTTTTGCTATGACGAATTGCGTGGCAAATGTTGTTCTACTGGGACCATCTTGCTCTAACGATGAACCACTCCGTATTCAAATCTATCATCTTTAATCTACGTATCTTCGTTCGTACCATGATTTCTGATGATAATTAATGGCATTTTTTTTGTCGTGAGCGCTTTTTTCGCTAACAAGCCAACCATTTAGCCAACAAACTAACTATTGGGCCTCAAACCCAGTTCCACGTCTCAACAACCGTGGAATAGAGCGCAGCTCCCAGGCCGCATCATATCGTAAATTCAATTTAACACTTCTGGCGGTTGCTAGCTACAACCATTTGATTTACCACATTAGATGAACCACTCCGTATTCAAATCTATCATCTTTGATCTACATACGTATCTTCGTTCGTACCATGATTTCTGATGATAATTAATGGCATTTTTTTTGTCGTGAGCGCTTTTTTCGCTAACAAGCCAACCATTTGGCCAACAAACTAACCATTGGGCGTCAAACCCAGCACTACGTCTCAACAACCGTGGAATAGAGCGCAGCTCCCAGGCCGCATCATATCGTAAATTCAATTTAACACTTCTGGCGGTTGCTAGCTACATCCACTTACTTTTAGCTCGGACTTATGCGATTATGTAGAGAGAATTATATTTATTGTCATATTTAAACCAGCACGGGCCACAAAGATAGTGGGTTCGGTTTAATTTTTTTTCTTTATGTTAGATATTTTCTTGACTGTCTGCTAAAGTTTTCGTCGAAAGTTATTGTTAAGAGCGATTTGAGGGTTTTATTTATTTATTTAAAACTTTATTGCACGAAGTTACAAAGGGTGGGCTTAATGCCGAGGCATTTTCTACCTGCCGACCAATAAATAACATAATAATAGGGTTGTCTTTTACCGTTACTTATTATATTAGTTAAATTGTTTCCAGAAGTTTTGGAAATTTTACGTTTATTTTTCACATCATTGTGATCAAAATTCGTGATCGAAGTTAACTTCCACTTAAACAATAATTTGTTGACAAAGAAAATAACAATTAAATGATAGAAACAAATTAGAACTAGTATTTACAATTGAAACGATTGAGCTAACTGCAGACTGTTCCAAACAATCTACAGGTAGCTCAACTGATTCATATCAATACCAGTCGGAAGCGTCCCCACGACGCTGCTGGTTGCATTGCCCCTCTGTAACTCAAATAAAAACAAACACGTACAAAGAGCCAAAATTCGACAACGAAAGCCCTCAAGAAACTTTGTAGACGATGCATTCTATAGTCTAGTTAGACTAAAATACCAGCTTAAAGATAAAACTAAACCTAATAAATTCTGCATCACAAGAGATCCCTAGTAGATCCATTGTAAAACCAGTGTCAACAACATATTTATCTCAATTTTTCTGATGGCAAGGCGATCCACCGGCTATATCCGAGAGATCCTGCCTTTGACAAAGATATTCTGCTTCCTAAGGCAGCGTCCTGTAAACGTATTTTGCTATTTCTTTATCGTTGAGATCGAAGTAGTATCATACCCGTATCGATGGTACTTCGCAAAGTACGACGAGTAAGACTTCAAATCCTTAGTATTTACACAGTATATTTTTTTTAACAAATACTTATCCCTCGAGAATATGTTTTTTATGGGACCACGTCGAGATCATTCTTCATACAATAGCGAAAGAATTTTCCGAATCGGTCCATAATATTATAGACAAACATATAAAAAAATACATACAACCATGCTCACACTACTACACACTACTATTACTACACAAAAATATTATGATCATACAGCATTTGGTTTTCGTTTCATCGATTAAAAAATAAAATTAATGGTCATAGTCGTAATTAATGCTGGTAACTTTTTTTACATGTAAGGATTTTTTTTTGTACTATTCTTTGGTTTACCGGCTTTCTAGGTCTTCCTAGCGTCTCGGGCACGCTTCCGACTGGTATTGATATGAATCAGTTGAGCTACCTGTAGTTTGTTTGCAACAGTCTGCAGTTAGCTCAATTGTTTCAATAGTAAATACTAGTTTTAATTTAATTCTATTATTTGATTGTAATTTTCTTTGTTAATAAAGTTTTCTAGGGCTTTAAAAAGCACACATAGGCAGTGTATCTACAGCCCTACCCGGAGGATGCACGATCTCCGATAAATTCTCTCAAGTGAAATTCGATAGCTATTTCATTGTTTGCTCGCATCTGCATGCGATGCGGTGACACATGAAAACAAACGAGATCTCGCTACATGGAAGGAAACATAAAAAACTAGGTAATTGGGAGTTGGAATAGAACACTAAGGGTTCCGAAGTTCCATAGTGCTACTTAATTAAAGTGTTTTTTTTATTAAAACTAATTCGTTAGACAAAATGTTATTTTGTTGGATTTTTTTGTGAACTGTACACGCAAACCTTTCTGGAAAAACGAATGCACCGAGGAATTTATACCTACGCACTATTCTATCATCATCATCATCATCAGCCTATATCAGTCCACTGCTGGACATAGGCCTCCCCTAATGAGCGCCATAGCGCCCTGTCTTCAGCTTGCCGCATCCATCATCATCAGGCGTCCTACACTACGTTTGCCACGTGTTTTTGTTTTTACGTTTGCACTATTCTATGGCAGCACGCAAACCCGAAGATTACTTTAAGAATTTCAAAAACATTAAGTTCAAAAATTGGATTCATCTTGCTTCCTTAGCGCGTTCAGGCAGTAACTTATGCGTTCAGATTTTTAGAGTGTGTCTGACGACATTTCATATTTACGTATCAAAAATAATAAAAACTAGTTCAAGGATAGTGGTTATCGTTCAGTTATAATATTGTCCGTTCGAATACGGAACCCTAAGAACTGCAATCGACGCTTATATGTCTGAACGCGATAAAAAGATTTGGCACGCTCTCGAGCACCTTTACATTGTTCTTTTTTATTCTTGCAAGACTTTGAACTGGTATCGGATATCTTCTGTGACATTTCAAGACATAACATCACACTAAATTATAAATGCGAAAGTTTGAATAAAGCATAGGCTTTTCATCACTAAAAAGCAGTTCCCATGGCAAAGAAATAACCTTAAACAACGCGTGCTAAGACACGGGCAGAAACTAGTTGTCCATATTCGGAGCTAACGTACCAGCAAAAGCAAAGGGTGTAACAAAATTAAAGAATAAATTTTCACTGAACTGTGAGCGAAACTTTCGTTACAACCTGTATATTATTTCTTTACGAGTTTCTTTGAATTAAATTTATTTATTGCTTGTTTTAATGTAAGAAAGGTGTGAGATGACGATTTATATGGGAATTGGAAAAGATAAACATGTTGCGCCAAAAATAATATAAACTCATTGGATATCTCATCTATAATTTCGCACACTGAATGATCAGAAAAATTAATTATAAATTTATTTGCATAAAGTTCGCCTTTTCAAATTAAAAATCAGTGGAAATGAAATGAACGAAATGAATAATATCGCGAGTCTCGTTTCAAAGAGAAGTTCCGCTGAAATGGCGTCCGGTTTTAATTACAACTCGCTGTCTGAAACTGTGATTATAGCTGGATTGATGTAAACTCTTTCCAAAGCATAACCAACATATAAAGCTGCTGAACCTGAAAGGTCACGGCCCTAAATTGTTTTTATTTTATTTTTTTTGCTAATACATAAACAATTAAGCGATATGTTAGCAGAATTCGGCTCCAAGCATCTTGCAGTGCGGCCGGGGCTGTACTAATGAAATTTGTTCCTAAATCAGTTTGGGATTGGTTTTAGCATTTGTTGTTTTATTGCTAAACCTTCAACGTCCATTTTAATCAACTGCTTACACGGTGTGAATCTTGAACAGGCTTTTTAAATAATTGTTTGTTTTATTGTGGTTTATCAGTTGTTTTTGTTAGGAATACTGTTCGTCTATAATATGGGTTTGGTTTTATACCTAAACTCATTTGCTTGATTTTTACAAAAGTCGTTTTAGTCGTTTTTTTAAAAACCTACTGTTTACAATTTAATACAGACCTAAGATGAAATGAAAGTTAAGATTAACATAACATTTTTACCACCTGATTTTGAAATGATGTACTGAATCAAGAAACTGACTCGATCACTAACTCTAACCTTGCTTACACTATTTTCGATGATCATCAACATCATTATAACCCACAAACCTCCACAAGTGAACATAGGCTTCCCACAAAGGCCTCCCTGGGCCTATGTCAACCACTTCCATCCATCGACACCCTGAGACCATTTTCATTTTTTTACTTTTTAAGTATGTTTATACTGAATGATGACGTAGATGAAAAACTACAAAATTCCCTTCCAAAAGTAAAAAAAAAAGTTTAAACAATATGAAGTACCATTTCGGGGTCATTCTTGACAACAAATACGTGAATCATTATAATCATTCGATATAGCCAAACTGAGAACCTTAAAAAACCAAAATACGCACCACATCGCGTGAAAAATATACCGTACTCACCCAAGACTAACTTTTCCTGCTCAAAAGCGCTTGAAAAGTCGCTATAAATCAGAAGTTTTGTTCAATTCAAATTTCAATTCATTTGCTCAAAGTTCAGTAAAACTGAATAGGTTATCTGTTAGCATAGCTACCTAACTTACGTTAGGTATTCGGACTGTGTACTTTTCGTTATGCCCAATTAGTTCTTGGATCAATTGGGAAGTTCAACAACGTTACCAAGTACAGTCAGCATCAGAGTAAAGTCAATAAATTATTGTCATCAAAGTCATTTATAATCAATAAATAAATAAAACAGTATTTTATCTTTATACGTACACTAACGGTCCGCCCCGGCTTCGCATGGTTATGTTCTACAGCCTATGTTCATCAGGGATAATGTAGGATTGTAATGGTGAAAGATATTCTTAAATCGATCTAGTAGTTTCGGAGTTTATTCGATTCAAACAAACAAACAACAAATCTTTCGTCTTTATAATATGAGTACAGATAAACATGTTACAAAATTACATTGAAAGGTTTGCTGAGTAGGTCAAATAAATATGACTGTAAAAGCTAGATGCAATTAATAGAATCTTAATCAATATAACGTTTATTTTTGACCATTCAGGACATTGCAATTATTTGACATTCAAAGGTCAAATGATTTAAAATCAGTTTAATATCTTATGACAAGTATGAAATATATGTATAAATGCATTTTGACACTCTTTATTCTTTCTTCTTCTCTTCATTAATTTTGACCTAGAAACCCAATTACTAATTTAGCAATTATAATTATCCATTAATTTTCGACGAGGCACGTGTCGATTTCGTTGCTTAGTTGGTTAGAGCGCACCTGTACTGAAGGTGAGGCGCGCGGATTCGAATCCTGCCGATATCGGATATTTTTGGGAAATTATTAAATTTTTTAGAAGAGTTACGCACTATAAAGCAAAAAGCTAATTATAATTATATACATATATCTTCTAATAGTGTTAGTAAGCTGTTATAAAATATGATCTTGCCATGAGTATTCATGAAATTAAAATCAATTAATTATATTAAAATCATATTTTTTAATAGCTTACGCGCAAATCAAGTGCTGTAAGTTAGTCTCGCTAAACATAGAAACGGCTTGACCGATTTTAATATTATTTGTATTGTTTTATTTGCTTAAATACAGAAGTAGTTAAAAGAAAAAAAAACTGTGCTCATTGTGAACAAGTTGAGTAATTTACCTTAGTAGCGAAAAACGGTGTTTGCCTGTACAAACAAGCACTTCCAAAGAGTTTTACTAATTTTTCATTATCTTTTAACACTATCCACTATCCTAGGCTAGCTTCGATAGTGTTAGTCCTCAACGTTCACAGTTTAAATGACCTCTCGAAATCTCGCCGTTCAGCAAACTCGCCGATTGAATGTACGTGACCAGGATATGCAATCTCCCACTGTAATAAAAAGAAGACGCTTCCAGCCGAGTAAGAAGTGGGTCATAAATGTGATAAACTTTTTAAACTTTTTCAACTTCTATGACCAGAAAAGTTCAGATTCCACGTGCCTCCTCTTAAACCTGCTAAAACGTCGGGAATTCGAAAGGTTCATCGCGAAAATTTCAGGCCGAACTTGTATAGTTAAATCCCCATCGCACTAGCAGCGGTCGTAAATATATTATGTTGTCAAAACTTTTTTTTTTTATTATGTTGTTGTTGGTTTGGGCATAATAATTTATTTAGATTTTAAGAAAAATTTGGCATTTGGCAAATTAAATAGATTAGGACTTTGATATGTCTTACAAATTACCATGATGCTGACAAAATCGCTAAAGAGTAACAGCTAGTCATTTTTGACGACCGAAGGTGCGACGTAGGAGGAGCTCAATTCCTGCCTTAGGACTTGTTCTGGGTATTTCTATGTATACTAAAAAATATCTATGTAATGTATTGCATTAAGATTATCAGTCATTCTAGACCGTCTCTTATCTAGCTCTGCGTTACTCGGGGCTAGATGATGCTGTGTGTATTGTCCAGCAGTATTTATTTATTATTATTTTAGAAGTATTTAGGACAGTAAAACTATTTAATACTACCTTGCACTGCAGAAATATCTTAATACTCGTGGCAATAAAACTGAAGAAAACGTTCTAAGAAATAATAATAAAAATAATGCTGGACAATTCACACAGTATTATCTAGCCCCAAGTAAAATGACCGCAAAATTTCCGTGGAACGTGAGTGAACTTAAGTGTTGTGACGGGCATCTAAGGTGCCATTGCATTACCGTGTCTTGGGAAAAGATTTACAGAATTACGTACAGAGATTACCAGAAAAGATTTCCAGAAATTACACAGAAAATGAATTCGATTATAGAAAAAAAAATTTAGATCAATACGACAGAAATGTTATAAAATCGTCAATCAAAATATATCGAAAGAACTTAAAACTCAGTGCTTTAGTTCCTTAAGATCCTGCAGGACTCTTAGGGTGCTTTTCTACTACAGAAGTGCTACGTTGCTATGTTTCCAGCAGAGCAATAGGATCGCTCCATTATTGCGTCATTTTTGTCCGCTATGAAAATAATACAATGCAGCGATCCTATTGGTCGGCTGGAAACATGCAACATAGCACATCTCTGCAGCTGGAAAGGTAGCCCGTTTAAAAACTTGGCTCAGTCATCGATTTATGCTTGAGTATCGCTTTTCTATGGCGTCACTCAAACATAGATCACTAACTGAACCATCTTTTGTAATACGAAGACATGTCAGCTTTCAAATTACATATTTGGATTTGGAAAGTAGGTACCTACCCGATATTAGGAATTTTTAGGACTGCAGATTATATTCAAAGAATTTGCAGCAGTGAAGTGGGCGGATACGAAAGGGAAAGCTTTTATCAGATGGAAATTAAAGTGCTGGAGACAGAGAAAGAAAGAGAGATAGAGGAATTATTTTAAGTGGAAATGAAAAACAAGGTATTACCACGTTTTACAAACAGAACGAAGCTGCCATCATAAGGCGACTTAGTGCATATTGGTACCGGGCCAATTTCTTTGACGGTGATAACTAAAAAATTGAATTTAACGTCTACCGCAAAATCTTTTATGTCTTGAAGCTAGTCCAAATCCTACTCTACTTTGAAAGTATAGCTTCCTAGATTTACATTTTTGCTTGATGAGTTAAGTCAAAAATGTACTGGCGTAGCATACAAAAATATCGTGAATTCAGAGCCTTTTTTTTTGCGTCGCTGGATATACGAACTTCTCACATGTGAGGTTTTACATTAACACACCATTAAATCTATAAGTTTCACCAAGGAACACAAACTTAAACTAATTGGCCGGAAACATCACTCAACTCTCAACCCAAAGCTAAAGCTGATAAGTCTTAGAATATTATAGCAAAATATTACTTGTATAAAACATCTGCCCTGTTAATCCTGCTTTCATCTGCATTTACTTGAAGGGATAAAGTGGCTTGAGAGGGTTGTTATAGGGATTTTGCTGAAAATAGATACCGATAAGAGTCTACTTCGCCCTTCGTAAGCCCTTTAATTTTTACAAGGAATTTGCAAGAGTAGTGTGTAGAGGTACAAGATTATCAATCACTAGCAGCGCCTTGCGGTTTCACCCGCGTACTTCCCGTTCCCGTGGGAATTCCGAAATAAAAAGTAGCTTATGTTCTATTCCAGACTATAATCTATTTCTGTGCCAAATTTCATTCAGATCCGTTCAGCCGTTCTGGCGTGATAAAGGAACAAACATCCATCCATCTATCTATCCATCCATCCATCTAAACTTTCACGTTTATAATATTAGTGAGATTATTAATACTATTATTATTATTAATAATAATACTAATCTAGCGCAGCGCATCAGTATTGCTATACAGCGGGGCAATGCAGCTAGCGTTTTGGGCACGCTTCCGACTGGTATTGATATGGATCAGTTGAGCTACTTGTAGATTGTCTGGAGTACTGGAGCTACCGCCTCTCCGCAGCAGGGGCAACATTATTTGCAGCTACCCTCACTAGGTTTTCTAAACTAGGGATGTCCATCTGCACACTCGGAGACACACAACACTAACAGTGTTCTTAATAAGTTCTAATCTAAATAGCCGTTAAATAGTATTAATAAATTATGTGTTCAGATCGTGTAAGATTAAAAATATTTAAGATTATCAATCATTTTACTATAAAAACTATCGTAGTTTGGCGAATTCATTACGGATGTAAGCGGGTTAACTACGAATCTTATTTGTGTTGGAAGAACACCAACGTTTCATCCCTTAACGAGGGACTTCTTCACTTCTTCTGAGTGCGTCAAGTTATGGAAAGACGGTGTTTGCGGACTACATTTTGATGGATATTTTCAGACGGTTTGGCGCGGAATCGTTACTTAAAATTTTCATACTTATTTTGCGATGGATTTTATTAAACGTTTCTTTTGTAGCATTTAGGTACCATAAAAACAATGCGTGAGAAACCGCTGATAATAACTATTTTATAATAAACAAACCACTTTGATTCAGACGAATTACGCACGAGAAAAGCTTAAAACCACCGTAGCTTTTGAAATAAAAAAAAATAGCTTCTGTTTTGTTTCTTAACTACCATAATTCTAAATAATGCAATATTAGTTGAACAGAACAAATAAATCACATCTCTATGGGTGTTTACATTATTAATAGAGGGACTCTGCCTTTTCTCGCAGCTCATTTCAGAATAACTAGTTCAAATAAAACACAACAGTGAAAATTAAAATAATGTTCCGTAGAAACAAAAAGCATTAGGTATTGCTTTTTATTTCTACGGAACTTTATTTTATACTAACAAACTTATACAACCATTGCGAGTTTCTTATACGAGTATGTGGTAGTTCTAGATGTAACAGATAGAAGAGATTAGAAACTCTAATTTTGTTTGTAAGTTCATACATACTTGTAACCTCGCAATTTGATCTTAAAATGATAGCATCTGATTACGATAATATCTTTTTTTTGTAAATAAATAAAAAATTCTGGACAATTCACACAGCAATGTGATACTTTTTTAATGCTACTAAAATAGTTTAATTTCGCTTAATAAGCTAGCTCCCGAAACCATGGCAAGCTGTTATCCTATTTAGCTACATAACAGCAAATAGTACCCACGTCACAAAGTTTCACCTAATTTGGCTCTTCGTTTTAATATCACGTGATATAGCAGTCTTGTAAATATAGCAGTGTTAATAAAGTGTGGGCAGAGTTCATTGCTTCATATTAGATTTTAGCTTCTCTGTACAGGTGCCTAATAAATATGTATTTCGTAAGATATTCTTCGTAATAACCAAGTTCTATGTTAAGAAGGCGCGTAGTTATTTTAAGGGGAAAATCTGGAATAATTTAATGGTTCATCTTAAGTAGAAAAAACGTATCTCTTACTTTTTCACACGGAGATGTTATACTAGTTTAGACCACGAGTTAGTAGGCAGGTACTTCTTGCCATCAGGCGAAATTGTGGTAAAACAAAGGTCTACTGATTATAAACATATAAATAACTAGCGGCCTCTCAGCGGCATCTCCTATGTCCATCAGGGATAATGTAGGATTTTAATGGTGTAGAATTTTTCAAATCGGTCCATTCGTTTCGGAGCATTTAAATTTAAAAAAAATCTTGCCTCTTTATAATATTAGTGTAGTTAAAAAATGTTGGAAAAAAGTATTTTCGGCTGTATGCTTTGGTTTAACCATAAATTAGCCCACTTCCACTGTTGGGCATTGAGCTATTCGACGAAGCTACTAACAGCGGTCCTGAACCACCTCCAACCATCTACTTCCTGCAAACCCTGCTATGATTTTATGGGTCAGTAAAGGGCCCGTTATTCGAATAAAAACTATAGTCATTATTGAGAATACCACCGTACAACATCGGCGGTCAATTTATTTTATCCGGGGTCAACAAAGGTAACTGTGAGGATTTGTCTGAAGGTAAAATTTTCCAGGCACTGTTTTAATCATAGCACACATAACGACGGTTTCGGTTCACTCGATCAAGCTATGAAAAACACTAATGAAAAACTTATCTGAGTTTTTCCTAAAACAGGTCCTGAAGGTAACATTTCACAGGCACTATTTTAATCATAGCACACATAACGACGGTTTCGGTTCACTCGATCCAGTTATGAAAAACACTAATGAAAAACTTATCTAAGTTTTTCCTTAAACATGTCTACACCACTGAAGGTAAAATTTCCCAGGCAATGTTTTAATCATAGCACACATAACGACGGTTTCGGTCAACTCGATCAAGTTATGAAAAACACTAGGTAATGAAAAACTTATCTGAGTTTTTCCTAAAACATGTCTACACCGCTGAAGGTAACATTTCACAGGCACTGTTTTAATCATAGCACACATAACGACGGTTTCGGTCAACTCGATCAAGTTATGAAAAACACTAGGTAATGAAAAACTTATCTGAGTTTTTCCTAAAACATGTCTACACCGCTGAAGGTAACATTTCACAGGCACTGTTTTAATCATAGCTCACATAACGACGGTTTCGGTTAACTCGATCAAGTTATGAAAAACACTAATGGCAAACTTATCGGAGTTTTCTAAAACATGTCTACACCACTGAAAGTAAAATTTCCATTGCACTTTTTAATCATAGCACACATGACATCGGTTTCGGTTCACTAGATCAAGTTATGTAAAACACTAATGAAAAACTTATCGGAGTTTTTCTAACATAATGGAGTTTTCCTTCTTAACTATCCAAACAAATTACACTTAAGAATGGGTTTCGACTATAACTTTGCAATAGCCCCCATACAAATTCATGGTCCACTAATCCGACCGAGGACTGCGAAGGATGAATACAAAGGACAAATTGCATAAAACATGTTCGCAAAATATGTAAATCCATCCTATGGGCCCATATGTGGTCATTAGAAGTTATTTTCCACTAGCCTGGACGGGCAGGTACTTATCCCATTTCAGAAAGGGACTTGAGATGAAAATTTTGAAAGGTTGTTTTTGTAGGACGAAATTGTATTATCATTTTGATGATTTTACTGTCAGTTTTGTTTTATAATAAGTATGATTATATTATAGTTGCTTTCAGCTAGGTAAATAATAGTTAAAAATTACAGCAAGAACTTAATTATTTGGCTAGGCCGATTGTCATCATCCTCATCATCATCATCAGCCTATATTAGTCCACATCTGGACATAGATCTCCCTTATGTCAATTATAAAAAGGCGCAATTCAATAAATTGCCGATGCCGATTCATGAATAATCAACGTTCAACAATATGGCTAAAGGCACTCAGCCATCTCGAAAAATGAATTTATTACGTATTCCCAACAAATCAGCGTTCGTTTTGCAATCGGGCTAGTCAATCTACAAACAAGCTGATTTTATGATCCGGCGTCGGCGGCGACATACACTTACACTAATAAAATAACGTAATAGTAATAAAATAATGTATAGGTATACTGGGAACTAGAATTCAATATATTTTTTGTAAATAAAGGGCTTACAAACCACAGAAATATTCTTAGAAAATATTTTACAACACTGATAACCATCGGAGTCATCCGCAAAAGTTCGAAACAAGTTTGACTCGGCAGGAAACAGTCCAGTAAACAGTTTTTGTTAGTTTTTATTTCCTACATAAGTCTTTGTTTACTAAAAATATCTTGGATTCTAGATTTTGCAGTACAGATCTCTAGGAATATTGATATTGCATTACTGTTCAAACCTTACAACGTTCTATCAAGGAAGTTAATTAACAAAACTCAGAGGTTGTCGACACAACAAAAGGCTGAGTATAAACTGCAAGGAGTTCAGAGCTTTTATTAAACTTAATTGAACTGGAGTTTTCTTGGTAAATTTAATACAAATAATGTATGTCGCTGGGTGCCTGTCTCAAACAATATTATTTTAAAATAACTTTAAGACAAACTCCATTATCTATAAGATAGATACTATAAGATATTATTATTGGTTCCAAGACACAAAAAAATGCAATGTACGTGTTATAATATTACTTTTCATAAATGGATCTTATGTCTGAATTAAGGCGTCACTCCGACCCAATCTAGGGCCGCCACCTATTGTATCTTATTGAGAGGAAAAAAGGTAATTTAAAAAAAATGAAAATACCTTTGATAGGCTGTTTGAGATACCCACTTTTTTTAATGCCTCTGTTATTTGTTTATAAATAGTTTAGGCGGAGATATGTAAGTTACCCTTGGTGGTCACCAAACTATATTTTCACATCTCTGCCTAAACCATACGAAATAAAACTATTACAGAGGCATTAAATAAATCTTTTAATAGGTATCACAAACGGTCTAGCAAAATTTTTTTTTACATACGCATTGCTAGATTATGTCATGTGAATGAATACGTCTATGTATAGTAAGTGTTCATTACGGATGTAAGCAGGTTATCTCGTTCTGAGTAAACCCGCTAATTTGTGTTGGAAGGTTCGTAGTTAACCTGGTTACATCCGCATTGCTAGTATTTGTCATGTGTATGAATACGTCTATGTATAGTAAGTGTTCATTACGGATGTAAGCAGGTTATCTCGTTCTGAGTTAACCCGCTAATTTGTGTTGGAAGGTTCGTAGTTAACCTGGTTACATCCGCATTGCTAGTATTTGTCATGTGTATGAATACGTCTATGAATAGTAAGTGTTCATTACGGATGTAAGCAGGTTAACTCGTTCTGAGTTAACCCGCTAATTTGTGTTGGAAGGTTCGTAGTTAACCTGGTTACATCCGCATTGCTAGTATATGTCATGTGTATGAATACGTCTATGTATAGTAAGTATTCATTACGGATGTAAGCGGGTTAACTCGTTCTTAGTTAACCCGCTAATTTGTGTTGGAAGGTTCGTAGCTAACCCACTTACATCCGTTATGAATTCGTCAAACTACGATAGATTTAATAGTAATATAGAATTATTTATCGTCTAAAGGTTACCTTCAAAACCGAGGTTTGGTGTACTTATTTGCTTTTTCCCTGAAGATTTTAAAGAGAAAAGCTAAGCAGACACGTAACCGAAGAATTATTTTCCCGAATCCCGTTATGAAACAAACATTTATCCAACGATAAATATGGAAATAGAAAAACAGGTTGTGTTTACAGCTTGGAATATTCTGATCACGCGCTTGAACTTTGTGAGTTTAGTAGAATATCTATGATTTGTTTGACCCTCAATCTATGGATTCATCTACATGATGACGTACTATGTACTAAAAGTAAAAAAATACTGTAAAATGTTTTCAACAAGTTGTTTATTTTATCTTATACGTATTTTAAATTCTTTACGACAAAAAAAACGACAGGAACTTGAAGCGACTGATGGGGCGCGGCGGGTAATGTTCAGTAAGCAACGCGGTTGCGGGTTCAATTTCCGCCGTGGGACCAATGTTTGTATAATTTGCAAATATTTATGTTCCGTGTGTTCTGGGTATTTTCTATGTAGTTATTAGGTATAATAAAAAACATCGATCTACATGAAATGACATGTATTGTGTTAATTACATACAGTACCGATATTTCAAAGTTTGCTAACTGTAGATCGTTTGCAACAGTCTGTTGTCTGCATTGTCCAGCATTATTTATTTATTTTATCTTATCAATATCTTACTAGGCCAGAGGTAAAAAGATCTTGAAACATACAATACAATACAATACAAAAATTCTTTATTGTACACGAGAAAATAACATAACAAAGAGACATCACATAAGATAAGTACAATGGGCGGCCTTATCGCTTAGAAGCGATCTCTTCCAGGCAACCTTGGGATGGAAAGAATTGTGCATTTAAGAAAGGCAGGGGGTGTACCTAAGATTATCTAAAATACATATGTATTTAACACTAAAAAAACCTTAGATAAATAACATAATATACAACTGAAACATGAGCTTTAAGTTAATTTGCCTACTCCATGTAATAAGGAAGAAACATGGAAATTATTTACAATTTAGACATAAGCAAGACTGCTTTATGTACCTAATGTAAATGCTCCCTGATATCAAGATAGCCGCTCGCTACATTGTTATTATTAATTGACTTAGCTAGGACAATACAAGGATTTGTGTTGTCATTTAGAAACATACGAAATTAAACCGTAGCTTCCAGGATTATGGTCGAGATTCCAAGGGGAGCGTGTTTAATCAATGTAATAAGGGCTGGAGTGTGCCTTCGGATAGACAAACAGCTGTACTTTTGATTAGGGAAGGGACAGTTTCGAAGTTATCGATAAGTTTTTTCAAAATGGTGCTCAAACTTTGAATAGAAATCTGCAAGAATCTGAAGATAATTTATTTAATGAGTCTTCTCAGTTCATCAGCTCAAGTTTTGAATAAAGTTTCACGAATGCATATTTTGAAAGACACTAAAAAAGAATTGGTAATTGTTGTAGATTTTCCAAATAAATCCAAAAAATCCTGAGCTTCAGGTAATAAAAATACTAAAAACAACCTAATTACTCAGTATATTTTAATTATGCAGATACTGTACACCTTACTTTCAATATCGATATATACTCCAAGACACTAGGTCCCAACACTAGAGGCTATGGACAGTGACGGTCAGCAGATATCCTGCTCAGTATCCCATGAAGAACAATTGACCTCAATTTCATCCTTCGGATGAGGACGCAGGTCCCAACACTAGAGAGCTGTGGACAATGACGGACAGCAAAAATCCTGCCCAGTGTCCCACGAAAGAACTATTGACCCCAATTTCATCCTTCGGGCGGGTTGCCACTGTACTCTTTACTATGGATATCGATATACTCCAAGATGCCTGTTCCCAACACTAAAGGCTGAGGACAATGACGGACAGCAGACATCCCAGCCAGCGTCCCATGAAGGAACTATTGACCCCAATCTTGTCGTTCTGTCGGGTTTCCAGAAAGTTAACGCGTATGAGGTTGTAGCAACCCAGTTATATCGCAATCGTCAAAATATAAGGATGTAAAATACAACATAGCCAACAAAATGCAATTCGCGTGCTCTGCCCGCCCTCTATGTCAATTTGTGGGAGGGCGGGCATCGGTGCACGCGAATTGCATTTATTTGGATTTCATCCAGAGAATGTTTTGTGCGGAATCGTTACTAAATTAATACAATACAATACATAACAAAAATACTTTATTCTACCAGAAAATACCATTACAAAGAGACATCACATAAGATAAGTACAACGGGTGGTCTTATCGCTCAGAAGCGATCTCTTCCAGGCAACCTTTGGATGAAAATAATTGTGAATTTAAGAAAGGCAGGGGGTGTACCAAAGATAATCTAAAATACATATATTTACACTATAAAGACCTACCAATGGATACCTACATTAATATAATAATATTTTAGATCCTAATATTTTTCAAAGGATTTCCGCAAGTAGCGCCTAAATTGACGACAGACAATTGCATATGCATCAGTCTAGTGGTAATTTCATTTATATTTTTTTTTTCGAAAACCCCCTGAAAGTTTGTTCATTCATTTTTGTAACACCCTGTAGATTAATGCTGGGTAAAAAATTCAGCCTGTGCGCACTAACGACTGAAGCGGATGGTGGTTACCACCGCGGTCATAGCTTTTCAATTCTTTTCTATATTTGCTTCCGAACTGCAGAGCTACCTAGTAATTTTGTACTGGCTGACTAATAAGCTGCATCCACACCGCAAATAATTGAAAAAAAAACTTCTTTAGCATTGTATCACTATGTATGTACATATATGTATGTATCATATGTAGGTATAGCACTGAAAGTGTAAAATGTTTCTTTGTCTCAGTGTCCATTGTGTTCGTCACCTCTGTGTAGCTGCTGCTCCTATTGGGTCGCATTACACAGGCTGGGCAGTGAACGGGTTGTCAAAAAGTACATTTGACAAAATCACCATACATTTATCTACGCAGCATCACACACATAACAGTGAACGGGTTGCCAAAAATACCCTCGACTCACCATCTAGGCATCGACAGCAAATCTTTTCCCCTAATTTCTTTATCCTGAAACAAGCATCGATGAGCAAAGAAAGCGTCATTACCGTAAAGCATCAGCGGTTACGCACGTGTAAATAGCCAGCGCATTAGGTAGATAGCACGCACGTGAGGCGTTTAGCGTTCTTTTATTGCGATCTGATGGCGTGAGAGGAAGTGTTGCCAATATCAGAGGATTTATATCGTTGTGACACACGAACTTAGGTGTTTATGCTTAGGGCGTATTCGCACAGAACAGGATATTACGGATCGAAAAAAAGCTTCCCTTCACAATGACGTCATTGCAGTAACGATCCGTTTATGTACCACATGAGTGTCCATAATAAGTACCACACGGCAACGGATCGATGGTCACTTATGTTATGTCATGATACTTATTGCAACCAAACGGACATATTTACATGGAAATTGTCGTAAGTATGTAAAAATTATGTTTTTCGATTATGACATTTAATTTACCTAAATCTATCATGCAAACTTTATACTCCAAACTCCCTTGCTTCCATTCGAAATGACGTCATTGCAGTAGCGATCGATTATAAACGTAGTGAAAAATTCTATGTCTATGTTATAGACATAATACCAAACGTGTGTCATAAATGTACCAAACGGCGACGATGGACATATTTACATGAATACTGTCGTATGTGAAAATTATGTTTCTATTTTCTATAAATTATGATAATAAATGTAAGTACCTAATCTTTTTCATTTATCATGCAAACTTTTTACAACAAACTCTATTGCTTCCATTCAATGACGTCATTGCAGTAGCGATCCATCCATGTTACCACATCAGACTGTACACAGGTTACACCATCATTTCAACCTTCGTGGTCAACATTTAGTCGAACCAACTTTTTCTGTAGAGAAAGGCCCACTTTGTTGTTCCATCTCTAGAACTAATCCTACCAACTTAGTAGAAAATTAAAGAGAAATCTTGAAATTTCATCATCGACGAATACCATTTTTATTGTTTACATTCATTTTGTACGGGGAACAAATTCTTGTGATTTGAACAACGCCTGCGAAGCCGCGGGCAGACACTAGTATGTCATAATAAGTACCACACGGCGCAAGATCGATGGCCACTTATGATACATGACTTCCTGCACTGGACTCGCGATAAAACTGATTTGTGAACTATGGATACGTCGGTTGTTGGCAGGTGAGGCATTTTGTAGATACGACTAGCACGAGTTTGCAAAATACCTATCAAAATGAAAGAAGTTTTAAGAATGTATAGGCCAAATGAAGGTCTATTTTGACTTTAAGAAAAATGTGATACTACCGCTTAATATTTGTCAAAATTGTTAGGTACTAGAACTGCCAAAATGCAATAAATCACTTTATACCTTAGCCAAACTCTGTGTAGAAATTTTGTTGACAAACAACGACACAAATAGACTAAAACTTACTTGCTTGACGTCGAGTTTTAGATATAGTTGTCAGCAATATTTATTGAATGGCGGATCTTAAATCAACTAGTAATATAAATTGCGTATAAAAGCACGCGTTAACAAAGAAAAAGAATGAAAAAGAATGAATTTTAAGCTAAGTATGGGCGGTTTGTTTTCTAAAAATCTACAAGGAGTTTGGGTAAGGTATATAGGCACATAATTAATCGAAAACTATTATCGAGTTCATAAGAAACTACTAACGGGATCATCGCCATCACACTTTGAAAAGATGAAGACGATCGATCAGGCGCTAAATAGATAACGTGTACGTAAACTTTTATAGTTTTCCAAAAATCATACTAAGCCTCCGGTTTGGCGCCTTTAGATTTTTATTATACTGTGTCGATTGTCGACTAGTTGTTTTCATTTATTGTGCCAGCCCAGACCCACTTTGGGGTTCATCTGCCAGGATAATGAGTGAGTGGGAGTTGTAGCCATGTAGAGTCAGCATTGCATCAAATAACATTCATAGTTTTATACGTCTAAGGACCTCGATTTTTAATTAACTTACGCATAATAATGTATTTTCGGTATCTTGCGAAACAAGTCTGAAAGATACAGCCGTACAAAATCATCTTGTCCCAGCAATATTTATTCTGTAATAAACTGCTGATAAACCAATATTAAAAAAAAACTTCACATTACAGTTACAATACATTTCTATCAAGTACCTACTGTGCACTTATACCTACCGTACGTCCGTACCGTATGCGATGAAACTTAGAAAAAGGTACCACTAACATTAAGTCCTCCGGCCAGGCCGTGACGACCTGCGAATGACTGTAGGCAGATGCTTGATGCGTCAAGCTGATGCGGCGCCGCCGGCGCTATGGCGCTCATTAAGGGAGGCCTATGTCCAGCAGTGAACTAACATAGGCTAATGATGGTGATGATGACTAAGATTAAACTTTGCTAAAGTTGAAACTAACAAGAAGAAACTTGTCGTTAAAAAACTTATCTTATTCACTAAGGTATCTAAGAAAAGCTTAAGAATCGTTTAGCCCTTGCATAATACTGAAGACGAGGCAGGAAGAATGAAAAAGTCATTCCCTAGTAACGTAGAATGGATTGCAAAGTCTTTGTACTGCGCTTGTTGTCATCCTCTGATTGTAAGAAGATTGCAAGATTCCCTTTGAATATTATATTCAGTCTGTGTTCTGAGAATCTCAATTCCAATCTTGGGAAGATTGACCTGCTTAGCAAGAATATTCTTGTTGCAATATGAAGATAATTGGTACTTAAAGCATTTGGTTTTTAAGAATTTGCCTGACAATCCTGTAAGTAAGTTAACTGTAAGCTTATAGCTTATATCACAGAATAACTATAGTAGGTATCGTTATAAAATTAAACAACTTTCGTTAATAGACATAGACATAGACATATCATTTATTTGCTACTACAACACAAGATACATTTACAATTTTTAAATAAATATCAAATTCATCAAACAATAAGAATAATGTAAAAAAACATTTTTTTTTATTGTAAAAATAAGTAGGTAATCAGTTTGTGCTGCAGTACCAAATGGGCCCAGGCTCAGCATAATGCCAACTGTTATATTGTAACAGTAGGCGCTGTTATTCTGCCTAGACCAGAATAAGAACAATCGCAGGACCCTGCGATTACAAATTATTAAATTAACGTTAAATCGTTAAGTTCATGTAAGTTTTTTATAATTTACCTACATAACCTTATAATTAGGCAGTATTATAAATTTGTATGTTATGTAAGTATTATAATTTAATACCTATTACATAACCTGCGTCTTTAATTTTTTGCCTGAATTAAACTGTTTTGTATTTTTATTTATAACCTACAAAATTATAATAAACATAATTATGTTGTGCAAGTATTATTATTATTTTCAAGTTCCACCGTCTTTGTTGTTCTTTATTACATGTCCAGTCCATCCCAAAGTTGCTTGGAAGAGATCGATCATAGCAATAAGGCCGCCTTCGTCTACTTGTAGAGTTTATTTCTGTACTGATTTCTGTGTTTGTGTGTTACAATAAAGTATATATCTATCTGTCTAGTGCTTACACTTATTATCATATCGCACTATAAAACTAATTTAAAAAAAGTCGGTTAAAATACAAAATGACACCGCATGACGTTTTCTATTCCTGCACGCAAAAACCTTCGGTCTTTGCTGATTGAAAATCTAGTGACAACATAAAAGTGTCCGCGCAGCCAAAACAAAAGCGATAACTGGCATTGTACTTCCATCTTTATCTTCACTCTGCTAAATGAAAAACCATTGGATCGTACTTACAAAATAACGAACAAACTCTCGCCAAATATGGATCGGCAATCGCAAAGAGGAACAAATAAGAAATAGAAACAGACAGGTTCAAGTCAGCTCAGTTATAACATAACAGAGTGGAATGGAAAAAAAAATTTGCGAGGTTTATTTTCAGCAATCCTTGTTTTTGTTCCGGTTCTGATATTGACTTTACTCTATGTATTTTAGACGTGTGTGACACATACGGGCAACTTACAGTGAGTCGTTCGACGACTTACGCAAAAATTTCGTACCACACTCTCGGCGCGAGTTGTCGAATAGTAAAAATAGTGACGATTATCGGTAACTCAATATTATTCAGGACCTACTTCATCGAAACAATATCGAAGAAGTGAACATTCACACAACAGGGTACTTTGACTGATGTCCTTTCACAAGAACGAAAGAGAATGAGTTATTCATTACTTTAATCTATACAATTTAAATTGACATGCAATTTTATTACCCTGACATGATGTAATTTTATGTATTTTTTTATTTAAATTTATATTTGATTTGACAATGCCCCTTTACAGCAGCTAAGATTTTCCTTGACATTTATTTTAATTTATATAACTTTTAATTTTTGGTTTTAACTATGGCTATTGAATTCGCCATCTTAAAGCCACCATGTTGCCAACAACACCATCACGTTGCCACCAACTAATAGAAATGGTCCTCTACAATTGGCATTTAGGATTTAGAGAAAATAAAGTAGGTACCTATAAAATGTATTTGCCTACGTGGACTTCATACACACACTTGGTTCGTACAGAATACGAAACCGAGCTTTACGCAGAGAGACTACATTCCTATACAAAGCACTAATATAGCATATTTTATCCTGACTAAGTTTTGTTTATTTATCAGCTAACCCTATCTTGGTTCCTCCACACATTAGAGGTTATCAAAAAGTATAAACTATTGTCAAAAATAACAACCGTTTGAAAAACCGGCTGGCTACTTGTGTATACGATCAGTCACAAAATTGTGCCGTGTAAAATGAACGGAATTATTTATTTTCTAATGCCCGCAAAGAATTTAAATTACATCATTATTAGCAGCTTCCTATGGTCGTTAAACGGAATTTATACCTGCAGGTGGACTCAGTTTAATAATGGACTACAAAGGGCTTTAGTTAAATTGTTCTTTGTTCTTTCATTATATATAGGTTCAGGTTACTATTGGCGTAATTAGATTCTTTAGTTTATGGTTAAGGCTGTTTTCATACAAACGAAGTGCAGTTGCTATCGTCCTCTTTATGGCCAGCGATGATGAATCTAGCTTAGTTTGTATTTATACGATCCCCAATAAATAAAAGGAAGCTGCTTAAAGGTAAAGGACAAGGATAACTCTCAGGTACGGTAAAAATATTCACTCAATTAATTAAACTGTTAAAAATGTCGTTGTTTGACGAATGCTCGCAGATTTGTGCTCAAGGGACGCAAAACGCGCGCGACTCGAACCGCACTCATCCTGAACTGAAAATATCCCTTGTAATGACGAAATGTGTGTGTGTGTAAAAAACCCACATTTTGAATGTACGGAAAATCAATTTTAATGCAATAAAACACTATTTTTTTGTATATTTTTTGTGAGCGTAAAAATTGTAGTATTTTAGTTACTAAATTATATGAGTTGAAACACGATTGACTCGTTTTGACTTGATACGAAAAATAAAATCGGTAAGTTTCCTCTAAATTTACTACGGAAAAAGGAGTTTCATTTGCTTTTACGTATTTAAATGAAATGACGTCTACATGTTCTATAATAAATACTCTGGACGATTATGGTTTTATTTTATTGCAAACGAGATTTTTTAAATAAAAACCAATGATATTGCGCGTGGGCCGGCCATTGCCTTCTTTACTCGTCTTCACCGCGTGGCATTCGCTCGTCCTTGTCTCGAAAAAGCGAACTTATTCCGTCCAGATCAAACGTTGGTTTTCTTCCAACCCAAACAAGATTCATAGCTTACCCGTTTTCATTAAAGTTATGAGTACTTGAATGAAAACGGGTAAGCTATGAATTGCTGGATAATTAAACATAGATTCATTGTCTACCCAATTAAGCCGAACATAAAAATCTGTGAAATGCATTGAGTTGTGTTGCGTCTTCTGACCTAATGAAGGTAAGCTAACGATTATCTGAGCTTCTGGTCGAAGCGATGCATGACCCGAGAGCTGGTCAGTATCTGGCACAGCTCATCAGCATTGCCATACAGCGGAGCAATGCAGCCAGCGTCTAGGGGACGCTTCCGACTGGTATTGATATGGATCAGTTGAGCTACCTGTAGATTGTTTGCAACAGTATGCAGTTAGCTCAATTGTAAAAACTTATTATTATACAACACTATAAATCTAGTTGAATCTACTTCGAGCCCAGCATAAAGCTGTATTAAAATACCGTTAACTAAAAACTCTTTCAATTGTCTACTTAGTTTATAGTTAAATTAAAGGCTTGAGGTCTCTTATTGCACATTAGGTATGGTTTATTAGCTCAATTTTGTTACGTGCTTAGACCAAAATATAAGATTTTGTAACAAAATCTTTCACAGCAGGGATCAAACTCACAACTGCACTTTACAACAGCGTCATTAGAATTACTTAAATATGGACAATAGTGCAATTACAGGTCTAGACCTCCATCTTTCAGCTCACTCTGTGCAGAAGTCTAAGCGTGAAGAAGTATCAAACATTCTCCATCCATCCATACAAACGTTCGCATTTTCGATATAAGTGTGATTTCAAAAGGTTTCTTCGAAAGGTTCTTAGAGAAAATCCACATGAGCGCTCAGCACATAAGTACAAAAGCTTGGGTGTATTTTCCTTTTGGTTTTTAATACAAAATGTATAAACCTCATATTCACACATATAACATTAACGTCACATAAAAAGAAGCTTGAATTCAAGACAGGAGATTCATCATCTCGTCTCCTTTCAACACTTAAATCGAATTAAGATAAGGATTCATTTACAACGGCTGAAAAATATATTTGGTACTGTAAAAGCCCGAACTATTTATTTACTGGTATTTTTTTTAGTAAATAATTATTTTCAACTCTTATTGGTAAAAAACCGAACTAAGTGTGAGCATTAATTGCGTCAAACAAGACGCAGAGCCATTAAACAAAAAAAAAACAAAAAAAAGTGGGAGCATTGTCATCATTCATTTAATATTAGGATATTAGGATTTCCCATTAGGTGAAGGTAATTTTACTTTTAACTACCTAAATAAAGTTATTTTTAGAAAATATAATTTTGTAAAAAAGACAAAATAAACACTTACAAGTAATATTTACACATAACTACTTGCTAAAAATAAAAATCCTTAGCCGTCACTAGAAGGCAGAGTGCCCAGAATGCTGGCAGCATTGCCACGTTGAATGGTAATGCTAATTCTTAGACCAAAATGAAAGACAGCATGCCGATCAACTGGACTCCATTAGTTTTATAAGTTCTTTGTATATTGCTGCACCAGGACCCCCAGGGGCCTAGGGTTTCCACACAGCGCATTACCACCCCTACTTGGTGGATATACCGTCCACCTGCACATAGTGGTTATCCTCTACCTTCATGATTCGTATCGCTGGAGTAGAACAAGCTCCCTGTTGCTGTTTTCCCGGTCCAGTCTTTTTCATCAGGTGAGATTTTTGTCAAATGAAAATCTATCACGCCCGACAGGATTATGATCGCGCGTTTCTGTAGACGGAAAGATCTTTAGCAGGCCGAGTTATGCTGGTCCGTCAATTAAATTGTTCAAAATCAAATTTAAATTCTTTTACGCTATGATGAATACACCCTTACTTTTTAATAACACAAAACCAGCAGGAGGTTGACTTAAATCTTCAAAATGAAAAATGCTTCGCGCTTCTGACGAGCACAATAATTGGTTACAGAAAAACAGATGAAGTTTACTTATTAACTAAAGAGATATGGCGGTGAAGAGTTCATGTACTGTTATATTCAGAAGTTACTAATTGTTGGCAAGTTCATCTGCCGCTTTATTTTTTAAGAAATCCATGAAAGTACGCCAAAGATTTTGGCTTGTTACCGACATGGAGGACTATGTTTGCCTTTTGTTTATTGTTTGTAATACGTTCGTCAATATCTCCGTCAGTCAAAGGCCGATTTAAAAAATTCTTTCGCTATTGCATTAGTAGAGTATGAGCTCGAAATAGTCTCATTTCCCTTTGAATTAGTACTTATCCCGTCAAGTTAAAAAAACAACAAAATACGACTAGCTACAAAAAAGAACATAATACTTTTGAAAAAACAACTAGCTACAACAATTTTGGTAAAATCTTTGTAGATTTTGATAATTCTTTCCTTGTTGTTCAGATGTTGATTTTAAGATGGTCTCATGAACGTTTGATCTTATTTAGTTAGTTACAAAGGTGAGAACTTTTGCTTCTGTTTTATGTTGCATTTGTATAAAATTTCAAATTCCATATTCACATTTAAAATAGCTTATTCCAAGAGCAGTCAAGCCAACATCTTGCCTCCAAATTCACTTTACTTCAAGAACCATTCAAATACGTACGTAATCAAATTGTAAAAACAGAAATTTGCGATAGGCGGTCCCACGTACGCATTGAACCAGCAAGGGCCATCTCGTTAGCCCATAATAACATTTTTACCTTTTCAAAAGATTATTTTTCCGTGGAACCGTTTTTCCGCTTAAACCTTTGAAATTGTCAGTTTCGAAGTCAGCTTTTTGAGATAAATTCTGTGAGTTTTAAATTGTATGCTTGGAAATCATTCGGTTTACAAATAGCGGAAATTAAATGAAGGTAATATTGATGAAATTTAGGAATTGGTCTGGAATGTGTTTGGTACTTGAAAATGTATCTTTAGGTATACATAATAAATAAATAAAAAACCCAGAGGGGCGTTTTTCTAATGAAAAAAAAACACAATAGCAACCCGGATTCAGAAAGTTCACGGTGTTACACCCCCGCGCCTCGAAAAGCATGTTGAGCCGTTGGTCCTGCGCATGACCTCTCCCCGATCGTGTCTGTCTGCCCTCCCATCGGGTTACGAGAGCGACGGAATAGAGAGGGTATGTATATTATGTCCTGCGCACATGGCTAGTCTCCGTTCAGTCATCATCATCATCATCATCAATATACCTACCTATAAAGGAACCTCGTATAAAACCAACCTGAAAAATCGTTAAAACACAAAACCCAAAAAATTACCATATAAATCCACAATCAACTTTGCAAACTCAATAAAAAGGAAATAAATACAATATTGACATCGTAAAATCCCACAAAGAGATAAAGGCCACCACACACCATACAAGAACTTTCATCAGAGCATGCATCAAATATTTCCATAAAGACGTTACATTTACATCCGGGAGTTAATATTCACGTTTCTTCTGCAATAAATCTGAAACTTGACATCGTAAAGGCGATCATAAAACAGAGCTTCTCGTAGAGAATATACCTAAAAGATACTATCGGAACGGCTCTGCCCCAAGACAATGATATTCGAACACGTGACTCAGAAATTTCTCTTACCAAGATGTCGTATCGCCTTGTGTTTGCCGCTTACCTAGGGCAAGCGGGTCTAGGTGAAAGACAAGCGCAATGCGGTACGACGCGACGCCTACTTTCAACAAATCCACATACAAATAATGAGTTCTTCCCAATGTCTGGAACCCAACGAGTTACTTAAGACCGATCTTTGGCTCTCATATCTTCTGTTAATTCAGGGCAGAGCTGTTTTTCAGTTGAGTTTCAAATGAAACCTCTTTAACGAACGATAATTGAATTGGGGGGGGGTACCCATTACCAACCATTTACAACACTTTACCAGAAAACATAAAATGTATAGAAAAAAATGACATGTTTGAATCCAAACTAAAAGCGATACTCATAAAAAAATGATTTTACGAACTTGACGATTTCTTCGATGATAAATTTAGCGACTCGTAATTTTTGTAATAGGTATTGAATGCATTCACAAGTACACAAGTCTATTGTTTCAGTGAATATTATATATTTCATTTTTTTTTGTTGGTTTTTTTCTTTTCAGTTCTTTTCTTGTGAATTTCTTGTTAATTAATATTTGTAATGTAGTAATTTTAGTAAGTAATTGTATAAATTTTGTTAAGTGTTAGTAGTGGTTACTCTTAGCTTAGGTACTTAATCATTGTTATTAACTACATTTGTTAACAAGGGAGAGCTGTACTTAAATTTTTTCCGCTAGCAAGCAGTTTTTTTAGTTACTATATGCGAGGATATATTAATAGTTAATAGTTTAGTCGTAAGTTTACATAAATAGTAATGTACAACTGTTTATTCTCCGAATAAAATAAAATAAATAAATAAAATAAACCTGGCCTGTCTTCCATTGCAACACCCTAAATGGGTACATACTGTGAACATTTTATGAACACTCACCTAACTACTAAGACCTGATGACTGTATGAATGCAATAAATAAAATACTGAAATACCAAAATTAAGAACACGTCACACCACCACCACGTCACATTTGTGAACACACCTGGCGTCTTCACAAATGTGTTTCTGATGATGGGCTGAACCTGCAGTTCACGTATTGCCACTAACTTACCAATAACCCTGTATATCAGCATATATAATAGTACTCACGTACTACTTACTGATCAGAACAACATTCTGATAAAACCGTCCTTATACTGTACATTGCTGGCACTAGTGGCGATATTACAGTTAGGTATATCAGCAAATGATTTTTAATTTGTGTGAATCAATCTTCATGAGGTATTTATATCATTTAACCAGTCCAGACTTATGAATCATGAATCCCACTACTGGAAAGGTCTTACGTTTTGTGACGACAGATTTGACAGCCTTGCTCGCAACAAGGCTAGCAATGTCTCGGCCAAAGGCTGTGAAATGTTTGTTAGTAAACGCCCTTGATTAACCGAACAGTAAACCTGTTGCCATGCATTTTTACAATCCATGTTGATTGGAGATCTTTCCTTCAATAAATATAGCTAACAATTATAACGAACCCGGAATATCTCACTGAAACGCGACGCTAAGCACGTGAATTGTAGTTTTTCTCTTGTATTAACCGAACAGTAAGCCTGTGGCCGTGTATTTTTACAATATATGTTGATTGGAGATCTTTCCTTCAATAAATATAGCTAACAATTATAACGAACCCGGAATATCTCACTGAAACGCGACGCTAAGCACGTGAATTGTAGTTTTTCTCTTGTATTAACCGAACAGTAAGCCTGTTGCCGTGTATTTTTACAATATATGTTGATTGGAGATCTTTCCTTCAATAAATATAGCTAACAATTATAACGAACCCGGAATATCTCACTGAAACGCGACGCTAAGCACGTGAATTGTAGTTTTTCTCTTGTATTAACCGAACAGTAAGCCTGTGGCCGTGTATTTTTACAATCTATGTTGATTGGAGATCTTTCCTTCAATAAATATAGCTAACAATTATAACGAACCCGGAATATCTCACTGAAACGCGACGCCAAGCACGTGAATTGTAGTTTTTGTGTTGTCGTTTGTTGTCAAACATTTCGCATCGGATTTGGCTGGAAAATAGATAGATAACTGGAGTAAATCACGTGACATTTTATTCCAAACAAAATATCGCGTTATTAAGAAGGTTCGTCAGGTTTATCGATAAAATGGGAAACTTCACGAACTCTACAATCTGAATACCTACTTATCAATTTGCAAAGGTCCTTTGAAGATTCAATTGGCTTCCACTCAAATTAAAATTTCCTCTGCATTCGACAACAAAAAAGAATTAAAAGTGAGCGTTTGTTATCAAAATAAAGAGAATTTTTAACAAGACATTTCAAAGGAGTGGGCGTTAAAAGGGTCCTTTTACTAATAATGTAACACTAGAAGTGGATTTTGGTAAAAAAGCGTTTACGCCACTTGAAGATTGTATAGAGCAAGATTTTCTGATTATTTAAAAATTAAAAACAAACTTTTATATCAAATTAAATGTTAAAACTAGTAACTTATGAAGTAAGTAAGGTACTTTTCAATTCACCGCGACAACAACGAAATGCTTTTATAAAAGTTATTAAGTTTTCTGTAACAAGCCAAGAAATAGTTTTTTTTTTCAAAATGTCTTCGATGTAAATATTATTAACTGTTGGCTAGTTCACGGATAAAACTTGTGCATGTCCTCCGAAACCGAATATCTAAGATAGAATGTGTTCACATCATCATCATCAATTCATCATCAGCCTATATTAGTCCACTGCTGTACATAGGCCTCCCCTAATGAGCGCCATAGCGCCCTGTCTTCAGCTTGCTGCATCCAGCATCTGCCTAACATACTGCTTAACATAGGCCACGAATAGTGGCCCAGAGCCGTCTCCATCCATCGACTCCCTGCAACCGCTACAATGTCGTCGCTCCACCGAGTGGGTTTGAGAAGTGTGGGAACAATCCGTTTCGCATTGCATCGTGGTCACCACTTTACACCCCAACGGTTTACATCATCACAATTGGCTACTTGACTACTACTGGGAAATAATTCTAACGTATTGTCTGATAAAAATAATGCAAAATGTAAATAATAATAAACCAATTTTAAAGTTTGAATACAATAATGCCGCGCCAAAACGATAATCTCTGTCATGGCTCCCGTTTTCCAAGCTATGACGTCACCCCGCCATACCACACCTAACAAGAAGAACTCATTATCACTGTAATCTGTAAAAGTGTGACGTCACTTGCGATCCAACGAAACACATAGCGTTTTCGGTCACGTGTTCATATATAAAAAAATGTGTAATTTAAATCCCATTTTTTTACCTAAAAAAGGCATATTTTTAGTAAAAATCACCTGATTACGCTTTGTTACGTTGTCACTGACTAGGATGAAAACAATTTGGAACTTATTTTTAATTTAGTCAAATAGCCTATTAGATAACGAATTTTTTTATCTAAGGTACCTTATGTTTTTCAATCAATCTAATGTAAAGTGTTTTCCTGCACCTTTTCAGTCACCAACAAACAATTTGTATTTGGGACTCTACGCTACCATCAATGTAGAGTTCAAAATCCGTGCCAATAACCAGCACAAAGTTATTTTCTCTAAGAAGTAGTTCGGAACATACAGCTTTTTGTAATCTTAGCTTCTAAAGTTCATTCAAAAGTCAGAGTCAGCTATTCAAAAGTTTTACATTCAGATCTTTGGCACAGCCGCGTCGTGTCGACGGTTCCTGCGATCGCGATGGATGTTAGAACTTTCTGCTTTTATTTAGAGTACAAGACACCAACTCAAGAGGAGTTCCACATGGACCAACTTTATTTCTTACTAGTTGTATAATTAAGACTAGTTATTCAACAACATCTCTGTAAGCACAGGTAGATAACTCATCATCATCAGCCTATATTAGTCCAGTGCTGGACATAGGCCTCCCTTAATGAGCGCCATAGCGCCCTGTCTTCAGCTTGCCGCATCCAGCATCTGCCAGCAGTCTTTCGCAAATCGCCATCCCACCTGGTCGGAGGGCGTCCTATACTCCACTCAAGAACACGTTTACCCTAGCGGTTGTCGGTTCTTCTCGCTATATGGCCAGCTTACTGCCACTTCAGCTTGCTAATCCTTTGAGCTATGTTGATAATGTAGATAACTCAGAGTAATATATTTTGACATGTTTATAATACTATAATTTGACTTCAAGTTACTAAATAGTGAAAATGGGGTTGTAAGGAACCCTTCGATAGCGCGATATTATTTTTCAAGTAGCGACATCTAGTTAAAATTTGAGTCTAATTTAGATTGATTTGATGATGACACATGGATGAAACGACTAATGAAAAGACCTCTTGTTTACGCCTGCTACCATGGAAACCAATTATTACCAGAGTGATGTGAAAATTATCATGTGATGATGTATAGATACGATTTACGAGGCACATAATAAATTCATCGAGAAACACACTTTTAAGAGACCACCATAAATATCAAAATGGATACATTTTGGTGACTTAAAACTAAAAAACATATCGATACGAATTCGATTTTCAGTTTTTAATTAATTTCAATGCATTCAATAAATTACATATACACATAAAACAATATTATAAAGAGGAAAGATTTGGTTTAATTGAATAGGCTTCGAAACTACAGGACCGATTTGAAAAATTCTTTCTCCATTAGAATCGTACATTATCCCTGGTGAACATAGGCGATAGAATATACCCGTGCGAAGCCGGGGCGGACCACTAGTGTATTATAACAGAAACCACTCCATCATCCCAGTCCATCAGTCAAACAAATTCACAAACCCAGTGCAGCACATTTATCCAAGGTCCACTTACCATGGTCTGTTATATTCCCGCCTGTGCATTTTACATCATAATTTATTTACTGCCTGAGTTGGAAGAAAGCCAAAATAGTTTCAGTAAAACGAATCTACCGTATCAGCAAGTCTCTGGTGGTTTTCAAATAAAAAGCCTGGATACACATGAGTTTTATTTTAGCAGTTTTAAATTTAAAAACACGGTCGCTACTTTCCTTTCGTTATTATGGACTGAATTCACAGAACGTTGGTGGAACTAATACTTTATAGCCTGATTTGCCTTTTAGGAAGTAGGCTAGATTTTTACCAACCTTATTTAAACAGGTGTAACAAAAATTAAGGACCAAACTTTCGAAAAACGTTACGTTTTCACGCCTTGGTTGAACGGATGTTAAGGAAATTTTGCAGGGAGGAAAATGGGGAATCCCTGGGAAGGACATAGGCTTCTTGAAAAGCGCGTGCGAAGCCGCAGGCAGCAGCTAGTTTTTCAAGTAAAAATCGTAGTGTAAATACAGGTTTTTAACGCGTCGTGTGTTCTGATCGGTTGTTAGACAAAGAAAGTTAGGTTAGACTCACGGTGAAGGTCGCGGATAATCGTTCAATTTGTGGTGATCATTAAGGGAGGTCTATGTCCAGCAGTGGACGTCGATCGGCTAATATATCAAAAGTGATGATAATGACCCGTTTAAAACTTTACTCAGCAGTTGAATTTTTTTTTAATTTGATTACCAACCTAATTTTAAAACTCAAGAGAGAAAAGATAAATTAAACTAACTAGCTTAGTTCAGTAATTTTTCTAATGTTAATATTGAACCTTAAGGTAATGACGATGTTGTCATAACAATGTCAGCACGTCTTAATTTAAAACTAAGATAACATTAATTTTCCATTTTTCAAGAAAGGTTAATAAACCTACGTAACGAAATCTGAAACTGAACATAAAATCTCTTGATAGCTCTTATAAATACCGAGCACCGAAATTGGAAAATCCTTTACTCTTGATTCCCTTGCCTTTAATAAATTGCCTGTCTTTTGTTTCTTTGCTCTAATCAAACTTACGACAGGGCCATTAGAACGGCGATTAGAACCAACTCTCATAGGATTTTAGGGGAAAATAATTACTAAAAAGTAGAAGATTCTCGAACACACTCTACGACAATATGGTACCTACACCATATTGTCGTGGAGTGTATTCGGAACGAAGCGGAAAGATTTGATTTTTGTTGTAAACACAATTTTGATTTGATTGCTGTTGGTGTAGTCAAGAATATTTTGGCTACTCCGCTGTCAGAGGCAGCCCTAGAGATGTTAATATTTGTTTATTTAGGAATTAAGCGTAGATACTAAGTTACCTAGACATACCTTCGAGGGTGGCATAATCATGTGGATTTAACCATCTATAATTAAATAAAGTTTATAAAAAAAATTAGAAAATTACCATTAGTGGCCTTGGTTGATACACTCTTGACATAGTTATCAAGAGTGTTACGACTGAGAAGACGAATGAACCTACTTTTACACAAAAAAAAAACACTTTACAAATAACATTAAAGTCGCTCTCCGTTACTTTTGTGGCTGTATCTGTAAAACGCCAGAATTTCGAGTTTAATTATTGGTTACAACAACTTGGCTTGTTCAAGAGTTGGTCCATTCCCTGTTAAGCCCAACATAATGAACGAATTGAACTGTTTTATTAAATTAATTTTAAGGAACTCTAAATGCAAATCTTTTGGGTGGTCTGCTCTGCAAATAGGTGGGTTGGTATTTTTCACCACTGCTTGAGAACTAATATAATTATTGTTGCGCCCTAAAAGGGTTGTTATGCATTGTGTACCTACTAACACTACCTACACCTAAGAAAAATATGTATGCATAAAACGACAATAAATGAATATTAATATGAATATGAACGTATAAAAAATAGTTTAATTGCTAACATAAACAGAAATAATTAAAAAGCCATAACACTGTTTCAAAATTAAGAAGGCACCTGTGAAGAAGGGCTGTGTAAGGCATGGTTAAAGTTTTATTTTTATAACTTAAAATGTAAAAAATAAAATGTTAATATAATCCATGCTATATTTCTGCTTACGGAGCATAATGAGACCATTCTGGCTTTTAAATTCAATTTAATTCATTTTTGTTTCAAACTTATTTTATTGATTTTATGTTATTGTTAAATTATCTAAGTATTTTGTGAAAATAAAGTCAGTTTTAGTTAACTCAGTTTTGCAGTGGCCTTCCAGACCTGCAGGGTGCATGTACCTAGTAATAACCATTCACCCTAGACCTAAGAATGAACGTACAGGGCGCGTCAGAATTAAGTATCCCCCTATCTCTCTTAGACAAAGGGGAAACCGTACTGTACATGCAAGCAATAATATATGAAATATGAAAAAATAATCTAAATACTGGGTGCAGAGTGCTGGAAATGTACATTTCTTTTCGAGCCTATCAGCCGCATATCACAACGAGAAATAATGTTTGATATTTTTTATTATACATAGAAAAATGACCAGAACACCCTGAACAAAATGTCTGCAGATCGTACACACTTTTGTCCCGAGGCGGGAATCGAACCCGCAACCTCCTGCGTCGCAGGCAGACCTTTGCCCACCGCGCCACAGAGATTGTCGTGATGCAAAGCATTTCGGCTTTATAAATAAGTAGGAATAACTTATGTATACAAAGATCCGAACTTATAATAAGACTCCGCTCAAGTCTCACCACATAAATCTCATTGATAGAATTCCCGGAGATTACTCAGTCGAGTTGACTGATTTGCTCATTCGTTGCACAGAACTATTTCCGCTTGAAGAAGTCAAATTGTTCGCTAGTTGAGCTGTCTTTAACTTCCACAGCTCATTTCAAACGGCCATTTTAAAGTTCAGCCAAGGATTGAAGTTTACGGTTTTATATATCTCTGGAAGAACTCTTACTTGAAGATCTTGGCCGAGGAAGCGACGATAGAGTTCTACTTTTCATAGATAGATAGATTATAACTTTAATGCTCCGTCAACATGTACAGAAAACCATTAAACATAAACTTAATCTAACTATATCTTATGGCATAATCCGCCACCGATGTGCGTTATATTCGTAGCTCACATAAAAAACAGAAATCTTGTAAATAGAGAGATCGCTTCCGTTAGATCCACTGACCATTGACCATGATTGATCTATTAGAAACTGTATTTCTCATTGAATGGATTTTTACCTTACTTACCCACTTTCTGTGCAGCTGTTCCAGCCAGCAATAGCTCTGATTGAGACATTTACTGTCAAAAATGGCAATTATTGGCTAATACGATAAAAAGGGTAGGTATATGTATAATAAAAGTAATAAGTAATAAAAGAGCACCTCCAATATAGACTGGTCGCAGAAATGCCTTTAATTGCTTCAAGAAAAATAAGAACACATGTGAAAACATTTCACTACTAGGGTACTTGCACCGAATCTAAGTATTTCCTTAGCCTCCAATGAGCGTACCAAGTTCAACCCAAACACGCTCACTCAACAATTCTCTTGATTTCGAAGATAAAACGAATCTATGTATGTGTGAGTAGACAAACATAATTACAACTTCAGTACTTTCACGCATAGCACTAATACGAATAGGAAAATGAGACTCATTTATCACATTTTTTGGCTACACTTCGTTTGTGTCTACTACCATTCTAAGCTTTTTTCGTGGAAGACATCAATGGTTCTCGATTACGTTTATCGAATGTTTTTTGTATAAACTCAGACTAAGACCTCAGAACGACTTCATAGATTTTTCTGCAGTCCAATCTTTCCTTCAATAACAGAAAGAAAGCAAGATTCATCACCAGATTGTATCATTCACATACTTCTATTTACGTCCGTTCCCGCCGTGTCGGTGAGGCTGTGAATTCCGGCACCTAGTCCAAAATTCGTCACAAATGCCGTCAATTTATTAGAGCACCGGCATCTGGTAGTCTCATATTGCAATCTATACTAAAACCATTAATTCTGCAGGTAGCCTGTATTTGGCGCTTGATTGATGTTCAGTTGAAAGATTTGTAACCATTTTGGAGGTAAAAAATCTAAATACTTACCTGAAAAGCGAATACCTGTAGAATCGAACGTCGTTATTCAACTTACATGCTGTCCTTGTTTTATATTCTTCGTACCGGATTTTCCTGAAATCCCCCAAATAAAATCGATCAGTCTCGTGGGGGATATAAGGAAAAAATATTCCGGAAATCCCCTACATAGCTCGACCCTTAAAATAAACTAGTAGTTCTAAGAACAGTAGATCTCGCGAGCACTTAACTTTTTTCAAACAATTAATTATTGACCTTCTTTATTTTTACTAAAACAAAATAAACTGGATAGGATAACTGGTAGGTACCGTGTCCTACAGTTATTGGATGGTTTCATAATACTTACCTAATTCACTTAAATACATAAACATACATAAACATATGGCAATATTCTGGTTTACTAGCTTATGCCTTTTATGCCTGCCAGCACATTTGATTAAAAACTTTTTCGAATGAAATTTAACTGACCGGGGGCGTCAGCCACGGGTGCGTCGACCACTGGGTGCCTAAGCCACGGACCCACTATATGTACATATTTAGCAAAACGAAACCCAATCAATAAAAACATGATTAATCTTAAATTATAAGACTGAAAATTTTGTTCTATCAATAAAATCTAGTGAACTTTTTATTACTATGCCTAAAAGTGTATTTTTTCAACTGGTATTTCTGTGGTTACTTTGTTAACCAGTTGAAATAAATTACGAACTACAGACTTCACACCCCCAACTTTACTTTTTTATTTCACTGTATAAATCTCCCTTAAAGGAGCTATTTCACCGAAACATTTAAACTCGAAATCTGTATTTAGAAATCCGGAAGACAAAGCACATTCGAGAATCAATTTAGGCACCAGATGAGCGGATGGTTAAATTAAAAACGCCAATAGAGTAAATTGCACCGTCAATCAGTTGCTGCGTCACGGCGATCAATCTTCATGAGGCGGGCAGCTCGGTGTTTAAGAAAAATAAATGACTGGGGACAGAGATGTATTGGAGGATGCCACCTGGGGCATGCTGTGGTAGCAGGTGATTACCGCGTAACGTCTAGTTATTTAATCAATGTTGATTTTATGACAGTTTTCAACGGACAAACCATCCATCCCCATATTAGGTACTCAGAATAGATTTATCATCACGACTCGGTAAACGTAGTGTAGGATGCCCTCCGGCCAGGTGGGATGATGACCTGCGAAAGATTGCAGGTAGATGCTGGATGCGCCAAGCTGAAGACAGGGCACTATGGCGCTCATTAGGGAAGGTCTGTGTACAGCAGTGGACTAAGATTGGTTGATGATACGTAGGCTACGTTAGTCCACTGCTGTACACAGGTCGTCTTTCGCAGGTCGTCATCCCACCTGGCCCGAGGAAATCCTACACTACGATTACCGAGTCGCGGTCTCCACTCCAGAACACGTTTACCCTAGAAAATATTATAAAGATTTTTTAAATGCACTTAAACCTGGGTTTTTAATGTTTAAGCAAAATTTATTATAATATATTAGGTTTATTCAATTTTTACTTTCTTATGGGATGGAATTTGCACAGGTTTTACAATCTAACTATAAGTATTACTTTGTAAATTCACGATTCCTGTACGAGATTGTTGATCGACCACCGTAATGTAAACCACCGCAATATTATTTATTTATACAATACAATACAATACAAAATTCTTTATTGTACACCACAAAATAAAACTAAAAGAAACAGATATAAACATTAAACATACGTAACGTACAATGGGCGGCCTTATCGCTTAGCAGCGATTTCTTCCAGGCAACCTTTGGATGGAAAGAAATTTGAAAATTTAAGAAAGGCAGGGGTGTATACAACATAATACATAATAATAATTATTAAATATTCATAAGCAAGGAGAAACGTAAATTACAATACAATATGATTGATCGTTTATTTACAATACAATATGATTGACAACAAAGGGCTTTATGTGTGTTACCGCCATTACTGTCCCACATCAGCTCCTGATTACGTCCAGTCAAGTACCTAAGACACCGCATGCACGAGATAAAGTTGCAATTCAAGCGCGTGCTTAGTGATTGGAATGTCACGATTTTAATAAATAGCGGCGTGAATATCCTGCTTTATACAGACTCGTTGAAATCTTGCTGAGTGGCTTGCTGCATGGTTGGAAATATAGATCCAGTGAACCTGTCTGCATGATGCCACAAAGGATGGTTATTTGTTGAACTGTAAAGTCGGGCTTTGAAGGAACGTGTACGCAAATCGCTTGTTTCAAAGAGAGGTTGGTGCTTACCGATAGGTGCATCGATAGGCGAGACGCCGACTAGACTCAGAGCGCAGTTTTGCTCATGATGTATGCTCAAGCTCTATAAGTCAGGCAGGAGTTACTATCGCGTAGCACCGGAGCTTATTCATTTCAAATTATACGGAGCGGTTGGTTCTCAATGCACAAAGTCCTTGGAGGTATTTACTCCTCTAACCATAACGTCCGTCGAAAAAAATTTACCACAAGGAAGATAGGCCAGGAAGCAAAACGTCCGCAATTTAAAAGGTCCTTCAAGCTAGTCGCCAGTAAAGAAAAATGTCAAGAACGCAAAACGCTTCCGAAAGTACTAAATTGTATTGTATGTCTTGTTATTTCTTACTGACTTCTGATCTCTTTCTGTATTTTTCATAGTTTAAATATTTGTCCACAAACCCTATCTTAAAAAAGTAAACAAAAACCAACTTTTATCCCGTTTCTCGATGCACTATGAAAAAAGTTAAATGGCAAGATATATAATTTATGAAATGCATATTTCAAAAAAGTAAAAGGAAGATGGTTGGTACTAAATGTATTATCTGGTCGACGCAAGAAAAAAAAGCTAGAAGAGAAACGAATAACAACTTTTGAATTTTTGAGAAAAATTACCAATACTCATAAAGATGATATTAACGCTGGCACTTAAGAGAAAAAAACATGTAATCGCGTTTAAAATTAAGAAGTTTTTGCTTCCGCGACCATCTAAACAGCGGTCGTTTGACAACAAAGTCATTTCAAAATGCAGCACTTTTTCGATTGAGGATGATTTGCTCCCATGACGATTCGCATTGTGGACTTTTTCTACTTTTGGCATTTTGCTCTAAGGACGAAAGACTCCGCATTAATTACAAACTTATTTAAAATTGTTACAATATGTTCACGACTAACGAGATAATTATGTCATGCAATCCACAAATGTTATAAAAACATTATACACATACACTTACGTTAATTCCAAAGCTATTACGTCGAGAGCAGTAATCTCATCTCATATTGCAATTATCTCGGCTCGTACTAACGAATAATAAAATAAAAAGAACCCTCATTTGCACAATAAGGCTTAGCCCGTAAACATGTTTACAACAAAGCTCTCGACAATGAAGAACTTACCATATTTCCTATCCGAGAAACTTCATTTTTGCGTGAAGTTTTATGAAATATTGTAACGTAGAATCTGTGCTTTTTCTTTCTTGGAAACACCTAGAGGCGATTTACGCAGTTATAGGAAAATTCCAAAGATCGAAGTACCTACTTATGACTCGTAGCTTTTCCACAGAAACCTTTATTGATTTACAGATTTCTAATAGTGAAGAAGAGGGTCTCCTGGTCATCAACACACAGATAGACAGGTTACACTAAATAAATAAAATAAAATAAATGATGCTGGAATTCATCATCATCATCAGCCTATATCAGTCCACTGCTGGACATACGCCTCCCCTAATTAGCGCCATAGCGCCCTGTCTTCAGCTTGCCGCATCCAGCATCTGCCAGCAGTCTTTCGCAAATCGTCATCCCACCTGATCGGAGGGCGTCCTACACTACGTTTGCCGAGTCGCGGTCTCCACTCAAGAACACGTTTACCCCAGCGGTTGTCGGTTCTTCTCGCGATATGGCCAGCCCACTGCCACTTCAGCTTGCTAATCCTTGCTGGAATTGTCCAGCGTTATTGAGGCGTGAATTGTCATACAACATTATCTAGCCCCAAGTTAAGCAGAGCTTGTGTGTGCTATGGGTGCCAGATAACTGATATACATAATACAATACAATTCATTGATAATTTTTTTCATTATACATAGAAAACGACCAAAAAACCCGGAACAAATTTCAGCAGATCGTACAAACAATGGTCCTGCGGGAATCGAACCCGCAACCTCCAGCATCGCAGGCAGACCTTCACCCACCGCGCTACAGAGGTCGTCAGAACACACGGCTTAATTATAGAGACTTGAAAGATTATTTCGTAGGAATGTATTTTCTAAGCATTCGGGTTGTGTTTGAATTTAAAAATGAAAAACGCCTTTCAATTCTTATCTACAACGTTCATTTCATTCCGTGTAGAAATATTGAACCTAACCCTTCACAGTCCCGTTACATTTTATGAAGCAGTGAGCGAGTCAAGTTTCGTGTTCTTACATAAAAATAACTAAAATGTAACAGTCATGATCTTTCAACTCACTTTCATTAAAAGATATTATTAAATTTAATCGGTAGGTAAAGATTCGAGTACATTCACAGAGAAAATACAATCAAATAATAGAAAGAAATTAGAACATTAAAGACATTCATAATTTGCAGATTGCATTCATAATTTGTTTTAGGTGCTCGTTAAACTTGAATCTACAAAAACATACAACAAATTGAGAACCTCCTCATTTTTTGAAGTCGGTTGATAAGAATGCCAGACATCTTCTTTTAAACCGCCTTTGTAAAAGAAATTGGTTTTGGTTCTATGTTCGGCTGCATATTTTTAATGTATGTTTACCGATTTTTCCAAGAAACGTCCAAATCGTTCCACAGTTTAATGTGGACTGATGTTTTTTTTAGTTTGGTTGAGCCCAAACTAAAAAAAAACACGATTACGATATTCTATTTGTCCCGCAAAACTATAAAAATATTGTAAATTTACAGGAATTAATTAGTTTTTTCAACACAATCACTTGTATCATAATAAAGATAAGTATTAAAGATATTCAGAAGAATGATATTCTACTCAATTGAATGAATGGTTTCGTACATCTACAGAACTATACAAGCCAGTTTTATCGACGTCATAGAACGTTTAAAAAATCAAGACTGTCTTCTAGACTATACCCTCATACAGAGGGTTAAACATGATTTTTACCTTTGAGTCTCGCTTAGCAAATATCGCGTGCTAGCGCCCAGTAAAAAGCACTGTTGTTTAGCCGATATGGCGGCTCGGATCGTTTAAAACTTACTACTAAATGAGCAAGGTTTTGCCGGAAAACTATAATTAACCTGTTATTTTATACTTTTTGACTGACGTTTTAGTAAGTCGATTTTAACTGTATAATTAACACTGAATTTAGTAATTTTGTTTTGTAATTTTTTTAACCGCAATATACGTTTTTTGACGAAGCTTACTTGACGCATGAGTGGAAGGCAAACTGTAACTACGCAGGGTGGATTACCAATCAGGAAATTTTTATTTTATACTAGCAGCGCCTCGCGGTTTCACCCGTGTAGTTCCCGTTCCCGTAGGAATTCCGGGATAAAAAGTAGCCTATGTTCTATTCCAGACTATAATCTATCTCTGTGCCAAGTTTCATCCATATCCGTTCAGCCGTTCTGGCGTGATTGAGTAACAAACATCCATCCATCTATCTATCCATCCATCTATCTATCCATCCATCTATCTATCCATCCATCTATCTATCCATCCATCTATCTATCCATCCATCCATCCATCCAAACTTTGACATTTATAACATTAGTGGGATTATCTAACCAAACTATAGGGATCGATGGTGGCTCCCTTTAACACAGTGTTTGGGGAGGCCTGTCATATGCCCAGCCGTGGCCGATGAAAATGCATATTGAAAGAGATCGTTTCTTAATGTACCTACTTATGATTAAGTAGGTAGAATAGGAACCCAAAAGGATAAAAAAGGAGAAAAAATCACGCGTTAACGTTAGTATAACTAAATTCAAAAGATTAGAGACTCTATTTAAATAAATTATTAAAACTCCGTAAATAGCCTCGTTTTAAACGGTTCTATTTGTGTACATTTTATTTAATTACTGAGTGCCTTTGAGCACGGCAGTCTGTTTATTTTTAGCAGTTTCTTGCTAAAGAGAAGAGTAATTATTTAGTACCTAACATTAATTCAGGAACTTCACTGCGGTCACTAAGCAGGATTTCAAAAACCTTCCTTGTCTGCTATCTTATGATACTACCCAGTAAGGCTCCTTACAAACGAGCCACCTGTGTCTCAAAATAAGAAAAAAAGTGTAAATGCAATGAGCTAAAATCAAACCGAGATAAATTCTGACTTGTGGCATTGTTTTTTGGGTCAGAATTCATAACACATAAATTATATGTATTTAAAATAACTGAACCCGGACCGATTTCAAAAATTATTTTGCCGTTGGAAAGCTACATTATTATGACTGACTGCGATTTTGCATATTTTTACGTCGGAAATGACATGTTTTCATCCTATTTGTTTTGAATTAAAAACAACAAAATCTTACGATTTGTTTGTTAAGGAACATAGTTTATATTGCCTAGTTACAGAATAACAACACATAATAATAATAATAATAACAAAATAGATACCTATACGAGATAGAAATTAGAGTTTAAGTAGAAAATAGATTTTAAGTGTAAATATTAGTTGTATTGTATATTAAAGTTATCTGTGATATTATATTATAATAACCAAACTTTTTACTACTATACTTCATTTTATTCGTAATGATTGATTATGATTAATTAAAAGTTTTCAGTCATCATTTTTGGTACTATGGAAGATAATAATTCACGAATTGAAGTTGCGAGTAGCTTTGGCCGGATCCTTAAGACCTACCCAGCTTTGTAGGAAAAATACAGAGCACAACACTACATTCAAGAACAGCAAAGTAAAACATTCCTGTGTTTTATATTTCAACCCTATTAGATGTAGGTAGGATAAGTAGTTTCAAGTGACAAAGGCCAACTACCTTGTAATTTAAAAACCCTTGTGTTACGGGGTTAGAATACAGTATTTGTGTGCTTATATTTTATATCTTTTGCTTTTTTTTTACTGGACAATTCACACAAAATCATACAGCCCAAAACTTAGCAGAGCGTGTGTTATGGCTACTAATATACGATAACTGATTATATACATAACATAGATATTTTTATGGAAACACACAACACAATAAATTCTATTCAATTACTCGACTTGTACAGTTTTTTCAGAGTTTTATCCCTACGTATCGTATTTTTTAAATCTGAACATATACGTTCGTTACCTTAATAATTTAATACACATTTTGCTTGATATTTGCATTAGGCGCACTCGTAAAGCGATCTCTAATTTCTAATCTTTTGAATAAAGGATTATTTTTCCTATTCAAACCAAGAAATTCTCCTAAAAATACTCGACTGTTACGTAAAAGTTTTTTCTTCAAAGTTTGACGGTTTGTTGGGAAAACTTTCTAAATACGCTAAACGAAGGGTGACGGTGGCGTTTAAAAGGCGATCGAGTTTTACTTGCAATAAATTACAAGTTTTCTCGTAACGGTCAAGAGATTTTCATAAACTTTTGGGATGAATAAAATTGAATTTCAAATGGGTCGGTAGCCCATAGTTCGCTTGATGGGTCTAGAATAGAATCCGATTAGATTGAGTACGTGTAGCTGAAATCGCATTCTATCCGAGCATAGGGCACGTCGCTCAGTGGTAAATCGAGGCTAGTTCGAGTGTGAAGTGTGAAGTGGCGCGCCGCATAAATGCGGATGCAAAAGAAAACGTAGGCGTCTTCGTCAGAAAAAATGCCGTAAGCCACAAAAGTCGAAGCGAAGATACGACAGGCTCAACGCAGAGTCGATGCGAGGACGTTTTCACCGCGCCATTTGAATGAATTTGCCGTCGCCGCCATTTGAACGAATTTGTATGAAGGAAACATAGCCGCGCGCCTCGACTCTGCATATAGAGATCACATTTCGTCATCACGCCAGGACGCGGCGCGCTGCCTTGACCTAGCCTCCGTCTGCCACTCAGGGACTAGCCTAGCCTAACTAAATCAAATTAAATCAAATGGCGCAAACGAAACAAAAAGGTTTCGTTCAGATACAGTGAATTTTCTTAAATTCGATTCTGCGGCTTCGTTATCGTTTTTGGCTTGGAAAGGTTTTTAGGTCTGTCTGTACCCAAGGCCTGACCCATCTTAGACGACCATCACGTCAGGTAGATAGACAATAATCCAGGATGTTTTATGTACATTTCTGTGTTCTCAATTTGTTGATTTTGATTCATATTTGTTTAAAATGATCTTGCGTTATTTTCAAAACTACCTATGCGAGTTCAACTCAACCGGCAGCGACAAAGAAATAGATAATTTATCGATGAATAAAAGATCTACAGAGAAGGTAAATGTTTTTCTTTTATTTGATTGTATGTACCGATGAAAACTATAGCAAAGTTCTGAGCAACAAGGTTTTGTATAGTTTTATTTTACAGACAGATTTTTGTTAGCCTGAACATTTATGATCATTGACCAATTATATTTAAGGTACATAGTTAAACCTTAACACTAACCCAAGCGTAAGTATACTACTAACCAAGCACTAAGCCGAGACAACCATCGCATCATGATGACAAGAGCCCTAACTGGACACTGTCGCCTTATCAAACACAGTCATGTTCAACTTGGGGCTATGCGACACAAAATCCTGTAGATTCTGTGAGGAGGCGGAGAAAACGCTTCTCCATATGCTAGAAGAGTGTGGAGCACTGTTGCAGAATGGTAGCACTCGTCTGGGTAAGCATTGCTCAGCCCAGACGAGCTACGAGACATCACCCCGAAGAAAATCCTCCAGTTCTAAACAGCTGCAAGGGTAAGTGGCGAATTAAGAACGCCGCAGCTTTAGTGGTGAACATAAAGAATGGCGATCACAATAAGCCTATCATGGCTGCAATGCTACGAAAGCAAATAAAAAAATCCTATTAACTTTTTACATTTTTGTATAACCATTTTGTGCACGATAAAATCATAAGGCTCGCTTGCATGGTAGATGCCCACCTAGATATTTCTATGCGGAAAATAGTAACCCCTTACTATATTGAACACCTGAGCTTTTCCCACGATTTTCACTCCTCGTTAGTACCTAGGTGACGTTATCAATAAAACATATTTTTGTTATATAACTAATCATAGTCAATAATAGGATTTTATAACAATTTTTTTTTCGTAGAGCTTCCAAAATGTTTTTGGGGCCATACCCCGTTCCTAACGTTTAATTTCAGTGCAAAAGTCATCTGTTTTGCAATACTTGTTGTATCAGAAGATACTTTCTGATACATGATATAATTAATACATTAATATTAATTTGGATAATACAATCGCGCGCGATCTTAATACTATTTCGATAAAGGTACTATTTCGAAGTGCCACAAAACTGATTAATTAATTAATGTACATTTAAAAAAAAAACACAACATTGTCTAACCCTAAGGTAAGCAGAGCTCGTGTTATGGATACTAGAATACTGATATCACAATACAATATATTTATAAACATTTTTTACTTTACATAGAAAACACTCAAAACACCCTGAACAAGCATCTGTAGATCGTACAAACATTTGTTTCGAGGCAGGAATCGAACCCGGTACCTCCTGCGTCGCAGGCGAACCTCGGTCGTCACATCGGTCGTCTATTATAAGAAATTTTCAACCCAACTACATGTCTATGTAGTTCGTCTAGTCTACATAGGTTTGTACACGTTTTATACAAGAAATTATTATATTATTATGGGACATTTACTTTGACAAGAAAGACTCGTTCTTATAAACCCAGATTATTTTGTTTATTGATAACCTGCCGTGGATACCTTCTACAGTTGCTCTGCTCGTTACCAACATTATTCTCATAATCTGAACCTGATAACACTTCATTAGATAAACCCGTGGAACGAGGGAACTACCCCTGTAGTTCCTTCGTTCTACGGGTTAACGGACGGCTTATTGTTATCCATCTTTATGTTAAAAAGATGGATAACAACAGGTGGCACTTATCAAATTTTCATATCTGAAAAATAAGGCTTGGTCATTTACGATCAGGAGGTTTTGGAAGCTAAGTGTTCTTGGTTGCACATAACCTGTTATAAAATGCCCTGACAGCAAAACGTCCTTAATTTAAAATGGTTTTGGAAGCTAAAAGGCCTTTCCAATAGTTGGTTCTGTGGTCGTAATAATGTCTTTGAATCAATTTGATCATTACGAAAAAACAATCAAGGAGCAAGTAGTCATATTTTCAGAACGTATTTAGTACAGCAGCCCCCCTTGCATAGGGATTGTTGTCTAGGGTTGAATTGGAATGCGTAAATTATTTGGTTGCAACAAGGTGGCACCTACTAAATAATTAATTCTTAATCATAAGTCATAGTTTAGTGGCACGTAGTTATTAAGTAGAAAATTACAACAAAGTGTGAGTTCATTAATTCGTAGCTCTACTTAATCTATTAGATAATTAGGTAATTAATCAAGATTTTTTTATTGACAAATAATAATCAATAACGCTGGACAATCACACAGTTAATTAAAAAAATCTATGAACAAAATGTCTTTATTTCCATACATACAAAAATGCACACTTAGAAAAGGTTTAATTCTTAAAATAAAATACTGACATTTTTCTGTTTCTCTCATTCTGCTGCTTCGGTATGTAGACTTAAGTAAAGACGAAGAAACCTTTAGCATGTAAGTTGCTATTTTTAGAGTTGGAGCAAAATCCGTCTCAAGCTTTTTTTCTTTTCCAAAGTATCCTTCTTATTAACGCGTTCGATCCAACTATTTGGCAAAACCCTTCTCCGAAACATTATAAGTACCTACTAATGACTTAAAACTACAGGGTTAGCAGAAATAATACACATGGAACCTACATAAATCATAAATCATCATCAAACTGACGGTGGACTGATATAGTCCACCGCTGTAGTAGACTTCCCCTAGTAAGCACCATAAATAAGGTGCCATATTTTCGATTTGAACCTTAGTCCTCGTTTTCACCAAGAAACACGTTTACAACTTGTTATATAGAAAACTTGTTAAATACTTGTCTCAAACACCCTTTCGTTCACACTGTGTAACCAACAAGTATTAGCATGTATAAGACACATCTGCGTTTACACTTATGTCAACGATATGTTTCAAACTTGTCTGATACATTGACAGCGTTCTCACTACAAAAAACAAATTGTCAAATAGGTACATTACGTACTGTGAAAACGAGGACTTACGTTCACCACCTTGGTCGGCGCAAACTTTGGGAGGCGTATCCCCAGCAATGGGCAAATTCTGACAGTAGATGATGATGATGACGATACTTATTCAAAAATGGCTCGTGTGAAACCACGAGGCGAAGCTAGTTATAATAAACCCGTCAAATACAGTCTGACAATCAAACCCAGGTGTGGGTACAATAGCATTGTTGTCATAACAGGATGATGGAACAGTTAGCGGGGATTGTCCATCCAATCCACTAAATTGAACTGTCCACACGGTACCTAGTCCATTGATGACATGGTATTCGATACAAATAAATAAAATAATTCAAAATTCAAAATTCAATAACTTTATTTCTTTAGGCTTACAAAATAAGCACTTAGACAAGTCAAATTTTATAGATGCTGGACAATTCAAACAGCATTATCTAGCCCCAAGCTAAGCAGAGCTTTCGTTATGGGTACTAGATGACTGATATACATAATATAATACAATACATAGATAAATATTTTTTATCATACATAGAAAACGACCAGACCACACTGAACAAATGTCTGCAGATCGTACACACATTTGTCCCGAGGTGGGAATCTAACTCGCAACCTCCTGCGTCGCAAGCACACCTTCGCCCACCGCGCCACAGAGGTCATCACCAACACCATAACACCGTTACCGCAGTAGTTGGTAATAAATAAGGAGATTAACGTTTATAATTGTATTTAAATTAAGAACGAAAACAATTAAATATCTAAAAAAAATGTAAAGCAGAGCTCCTGCAAAAGGACCCGTAGAAATATGTTTTTTTCGTTGGTCATTATGCGTACTAGTCAATGTGCATCTAAACGTATAATTTCAATGTAACCAAATGCTTAAAGTATGAAAATTTAACGATATATACAACCATGAACTCAAAATAACACGCCAATTCTAATGGTGTGCTAGCAAAGAAATTAAGGAAACGGTAATACATATAATTAGGATCCTTAACAATATTTTATCAGGATTGAAAGTTTCATATAAGCAAGTCAGTCACTTTTGCTAAGTTATAACTTAGTTGTCTTACTTTAGGGTCCTAATTTAAAAGGCAGTTCAGCAATAACAAAAAAGCCTGTATCAACCAGAAAAGTTTTAACGAGAAATCCATGTTATGCGGCCAACACAATTAGGTATACTTTGTCAATCAGTCTGTTTCAAAGTCTGAGTTATACACACAAGTAATAAATAATTTATAACCGAGAATGTTTCACTAAGGGAAACACGGATTGAAGGAAAAATAACTTTTAGAACTCAGCGGAATTATGTATTCAAATACAAGATTTGAATTTCACGGCATACATATTTTATGAGAAACATGGTTATTATGAATTTATTGTGGCTATTTCTAGATAAAATACTAGGGTTTTTGCAAAGCCGCTTTCCGTAGTATAGTATTTAAATTCATGAGATTCATTTCCGACAGACTTTTCAGGGTTAAATACTGTTACTAAACTCAAAACGCAGCAATTTTCAAAGTAGGTGAGTATCTAGATAAAAACTATAAATCAGTAAAATGCGCTTCAAGAATTCCTTGTCCTTGTTTTTCAGATCCCCGTAACAATGACGGTACTCAACTGTAAAAAATAATGCTACACGATTTTTCCAATCCAACCAACAACACATACCAGTTGGGCGATACCAAAATGCATTGATATCGCCCAACACGGACCCGTTGTAAAATTTTTAAAGACAAGACGAATGAACACTCGTACAGTTGGTAATTAAACAAATAATGCTAGAAAATTCACACAGCATTATCTAGCCCCAACCTAAGCAGAGCTTGTGTTATGGGTACTGGCTAACTGATTTAAATAATACAATACATAGATAGATATTGTTTTATTATACATAGAAGACGATTAGAACACCGGAAACAAATATCTGCAGATCCTACAATCATTAGTCCCGAGGCGGGAATCGAACCCGCTACCTCCTGCGTGGCAGGCGAACCTTCAACCGCGCCACAAAGGTCGTCAGAGATAAACGGATGTCAGGTAGCAATTAGCATTAAATTTTGCAGAACTTCCATAGGATCTAATTTTATTCATAATTCTATTTAGTTCTTCATATCGTGATTAGGTTTAAACTTTAAACTGAAGACCTGGTCTGCGATGTATGCCATCCTTTCTTTTGTATCAACTTGGTCTAACCTCCAAATTTGAGTGTTGTTTTTTGGATCGTTGTTACAAAAAAAGATGTGTTCATTTCGTGAAGATTCTTGCGCCGCGAACGCAAGCGCGGCGTGGAATGGATACTAATTGAGGGTTGAGCATTATCCTGGTAAATCCAAGTGGTTGATCGCAGTCCAGAGGCTTCGTCAAGCGCAAGCAGCCCTCGTTTTCGATCTGCAGTTATTCAAAAAGTCGGTGATCCGGGTGTGCAATAGAAAACACTTGTGTGCAATAGAAAACAGCAACTTAGTCGGGCGATCATATTCCACCGTGTATTTGTGCTTCGTGCTCGAGCGAATTGTTGCGAATTCGGAAATAAAGCACCATTATCTTACAAATGAAAAGGCTATTCGGAAAACGATTTTGCGGGAATAGTACTACTCCCTAAAGTTCTTAAAAGGATATTTTATAGTGCACTAGTGTTCTTTTTAAAAGCATTATATTTAATACATAACTATATTAAATTTTATATCCTACTTACTTTTATGAATTCTTAAAACTCTGAAAGCACACCATAGCAGAGAAAGAAAATATAAATTTCTCGGTATAAAAGGCTTTATTTACGAGATATTGATATCTAAAGCTTCCAATATCAAATGACAACTGTGGTATCTCCATAACATATGACTTCCGCATCAAACCAAGCAAACCTCTAGTGGTTCCCGCCATAAATATTTGTCTCAATACAAACTTCCGTGGCCATCTTGTCTCCAACGGGGCCGATAACTCAGTTACTAGGCCCCGGAGTGCCGTGCCTCGACGGAACTTTACATGGGCCAATTAAAAGTAATACGGCTCAGATGGGCCAAGAAGGCACAGTGTAATGAAATCAAACTGTTTGCTTCAATCTTGCGAACCTCTTTGCACAGATTTTAGCGAGTTTTTGAGATGAGAGGTCAATATCGGATTCTAAATTTGAATCAGAGCTTAGACCTTTTAGTCCAGGCAACGAAACGATATAGAGGAAAATGTTTGGAACACAATTTTTGACTTCGCAACTTTGTTTGGATCGGAAAAATCTGAAAAATGGGACCTTCAAACCTGGGGGAGGTTAGAAGGTCCCATTTTCGGATTTTTCCCCCTGGCTCAAGGGCTACGGGCGGGGACTTAGGATATGTTCACCTCCTAACTAGTCAAAACTAAGTTACGAAATCAAAAATTGTGTTCCAAGCATTTCCCTCTATACCTTTTTTTGAGCATTCATTGCCTGACCTACTTCTAACAACCAAGAATAAGAATAATCTAATTAAATTCAACTACTGTTCAACTAATACTTATCTACAATTATTTTTAAGGTTTTTTGTTATAGTGCTTACCCGCACTTTGGGTATCTCTGGTGGCGGGTTCGAGCCCCACCGAAACCGGAATTTTTTGGGAACTTATTTCATTTCTTTTTAATTATTAAGCTAACAAAAGCGAACTCAATTCTTCTAATACTACTGATACTTATTAAAATGTAAGTAGTACTTATTCTCTATGGTTCGTTTCAGATAACTGATCGAAACAACTGTTCAAAAACTTATTTCTTAAAGACTATAACCACGAAAACATAAAAACAATATTCCTAACAGTTGCAAGTGGTGGCAATAGAAGGGACAGTGGCGAAGCTCAGAGTCTCTGGTATTGTACTAAATAGACTGTGTCCCTTTACTGCTTCGTTTGCTGAGGTCGCTAGGTGTCACCTGACAAAGTAAGGTCATGTAACTGGAATTATTTCTAGGCAATTCAGTCCTTTGTTACTAATTTGGCTTTGTTAGTGAATATAACTTTTGGATTTTATGACTGGAATTTTAACTAAAAACTTGATAACCATGATAAGGGTTGGATTTTACGAGTTTTGGATTTAATATTGGCCTAATGAATGATGTGTAATAAATATGATAAATCTGTAGTTAAGATATTTTTTATGAATGGAAGTTGGTAGTAGTTGGAAGCAAACTCCCATAGCTATTTTTTTTTTAGAAAATGGGCATCTTGCATGAAAATGACTAGTAGGTAACTAGTAACAAACAAAGTAAGTTTTACTTATGTAATCTGAGTTTTGTGACGTGTCCAAGAGTCCTGTAAGGTCTAAAGGAAATAAAGCACTTTGAATTTGAAACAACGATCAATACAATACAATACTCTTTATTGCATACCAAATAAAATAGAAACACGGGACAGGAGAGAACTTATACAGATTACGTTGTACAATGGGCGGCCTTATCGCTTTGAGCGATCTCTGCCAGGCAACTTTTGGATGGACAGGGAGTGATAGAACAGGTGAGGATCATGTTTGCTACGTGAACAATTTTGTAACAATACGGTAGCAAGAACATCAGCTGTGTGATATTCTCATAACTAGCCTAATTCCAGGAGACTAGCTGGGTGCGCAAGTGCACACAGTCATGTGTGCGCAAACACAAGTATTCTCGATTAGTCTCACGTCAGCGGTAGGTGGGTGCTCAAACATTTTTTTATGGTACCGTACCTAATGTGTTAAATCAAAAAATCAAAAGTACTTTGAAAATTTCAACCATTTTTTTTCTTTTAGTTGTTATCTAATAATAAATAGTTTCATCTCTCGTTTTCGGTCCTATACCTTTGAACAAAGACAAATTCCATCTAGTCGCTCGTTACTTCTAACATGTTCTAAATCAAAGACCACAACAAAAATATAATGTAACACGAGATATATTAGCTGTCATAAAACCCGAGATAAAACTACGCCCCGTTAGAAGAGAATAGAACAAAAGGCTAGGTTACAATGGGGTGCGCATTTGACCAACTTTTAATATCAGTGAGCGGAATAAAAGAGCCTCGAGAGCTCATTTAGGCAAATTATGCACGTGCAGTGGGAAAATAAGGGCACAGGGTAAGCGAATCAGTCGGAACGTACATTTTTGGCCATCGTCATTACAGTCACAGGATCATCGTCATTACAGTCACAGGATCATCGTCATTACAGTCACAGGATCATCGTCATTACAGTCACAGTATCATCGTCATTACAGTCACGGGATCATCGTCATTACAGTCACAGGATCATCGTCATTACAGTCACAGGTTTATACCATTACCACCATATAGTAAATCCAACAAGGCGCTTGTTTATTTAAAACTTTGTTGCACTATTGGTACCAAGGGTGGACTTAATGCCGAGGCATAACCTACCGGCCAATAACACATGTTTTTACGAATCAAATCAGAATAAATATAGTTTAAACATCAAACCGGGAAAAAAACATTTTACAAAAAGAAACTATTTGTTTAACCTCTAAAAAAATGCCTGCGCACCAATTGCTTTAAAGCATTTCGTGTCTCCTTTCCAATGTCCAGAGGCAAGTCATTCCACAACTGCACTGCATCTATAGAGAAAGAATTATAATAGGAGGTGATAGGCTTAACAGCAGCAGCCTATGTCCAGCAATGGACAAGTATCTACAGGCTGTTGATCGATAATTGCTCACATCATCCACATAAGCTGAGGCTTACCTCAGGTTTTTCTGGCCTATTAGTATTATATTTTCACGATGTAGCCGTGTGGCTTAGAATTTCCACCACCCCAAATCTTCCCGTGGGTATCGTAAGAGGTGACATATTAATATACACCGGGGGCACCAGTAGCGCCTCTTACAGAATAGATCTACCACCGAACTGCGATCCCCAACCCGCATGCCCAGCGTTGGCATTATGGACCCCTATGAGAAAAAAACCAATAATGCGATCATCAGGGGGAGGCCTGCGTCCAGCAGTGGACCAATATAGGCTGTTGAGATTGAGCTTTGATTGATTGACATTACATAGTGCAAGGAATCTATGGGACGTAGCCTAAAATATTTTCTATAGCACACCCGTACGATGCCGTTGTTAAGTTAAAAATATCTTTATTTCTACGGTTTTCCCGACTGATATGAATCGTACTTCTGGTGTCATTGATCTGCCTTCACCTCAACACCTAGGGCCAAATAAAGAGCACTTTTTTTACAGCATTTGCATTTTTGAGGGAGTTCATTTGGCTCTTTACTCAGATGCCAGAATAATTGAAAAATACAGTTTGATTCTTCACTGTTACGAATTAGAAATGTGCCTGCCTTTCTTTTCCAGCGGAGTCAAGCTTCGCGTACTTTTTTCTTTTTTTTTTTCATTTTGATATTCTGGCCAGAGGCGAATCAAAGAGCATTAAAATCGGTGCAGCCGTTCCAGATTTATAAATGATGTTACTAACACTACTTTGCTTATACAGGGAGTGGCCTTTAACTACGGGAAGTGGGCATCAGAACTGTTCAGAAAATAAAAAAAATTACCCAGTAAACGTCCCACGGTTTTCGAGTTTGTCACAGTTATCCACGAATACTATAACAAAAACAGATTGAGAAAATTTCTTGATGTGTAACCACATCGAAAAAAGGACAACAACGGTAAACAACGTTGTTTCTTTATTTTCAGTTATTGTTTTCAGTTTTTTTTAAGTTTACATTCATAAATGTCTTTGTTGACATAAAATATCTAGGATTCTAAACCGGAGTATAGACCATGAAGACCACATAGCTACCAGCATCAGTAAAGCCATATCAGATACCTAATATTTGTATAGTTAGTATATTATTGGAACAAAATTATCTGCGTCTAAAATATAAAAGCCCTCCTAATTGTAAATGATAGAAGCTTTTGTAAAATAGGGTTCCATTAGCTATAAATAGAACCCAACCCCCAGACATCTAACACTCAGGTTATTAAAACCATTCATAACCGATTCCCTTTTCTCTCAAAAAATGTTTGTTTCATCCAATTTACAGAGTTCATCGCCCTGAGCTGTCTCACCGATGCCATATCACGTATAAACGGCAAAGGGATAAGGGTGTGTTTGCCATGATGGAGCGGAGCGAATCCGAGACGTTTTTCGCATCGCTGCTATTGGTTGAATTATCGCATCTCCGCTCCGCTTGAATATAATCGCACCCTGATGCGGTATCACTGACGTCAGTAATAATTATTCATTGGATTAATGCAATGCCTTTGTATAATGTATTAAACATTTTCGGTAATTTTGAAATCTGCAAGAGAAGCAAATTAATATTGTATCAAATTATTGATTCGGTCAGGTTGAAATACAAAGGCCATAATGCAGACGTTGTTGATGAAACCCATTTTAGCTGCATCCTCCTTAGAGGGCAGTAAATGCGTTTCAAAAGACTACAGTTTTTTTTTCTTATTATACCTATATGGCAGGTTTTTGGGTCCGCGCGTAAAGAAATGGTAATCAAGATTCACGAGAAGTGTGTGGACGACAGTACTTTTGCAACTTTTCTGTTAGAAATCTCCAAATGGGACGAATCAGGAACGTTTTCAGCATAAAATTTCAGTTTCTTGACTCGTCCCACTGGATTCAGACCAAAGTGGGACGAGTCGACAATAACTCGAATCAAGAGGCCTCGACACACTTCGAGTGGCTAAAATAATGCCGTCACAAAAAGGGAATTGATTTTTTCCAACGTATCTTTAAACGGTTACATTTTTGGTGAATTGGAGCTTGATTTATATAATTTCAATCAAAGAAAACCAACGAAAGTTAGATAATAAATAATCTTTGTAATGACAATCTTCCAAACTTTATTCCGAAGAAAAATCTCTTCTACAATCTACTAATGAGAAATTTATCAAAACTCTTTCTATCTGCCGCGAGCTGTAAATTGTAAGTTCTTTTTTTGGGTAATTTAAAGGAACAAGGATGATCAAGTGGTTTTTTAAGCATATTAATTGAATAGGCACTTGTTTTCTTTCACCAAGTTTGTTAAACACATACTCTTATAATAAGACAATAGAGTGATAAACATATTTTTTGAAAATTTTGATTTGAAAAGTGTCACAAATGAGTAATTAATTCTAGTAAAGTGCTAACAAACCACAAAAAAAATTGAAATAATAATAATTTCCGTGCGCCATTACTGATTTCAAGAAAAATATATATAAATAAATGAACAATGAAAATGAAAAGTTTCAGTACAAATTGTGATGTTGGAATTTCACTTTTAGGGACATATAGGGGCAAATGGGATACAAACCGATACCATTCATTTCAATGAATGGTATCGGTTTGTAAATTTCAGAACAGTTTTTGAAATTTTTGTATGTTTCACACTTTTTGAAATGTTAAAAAAAAAACAGTTTGTATTAGGTAAATAGCAAAGTCTAACCGGGTTGGTGGTACATATTTGTATAATTGGCTAATTTTCGAAACCCTCGGCGCACGAGTTACACTCGCACTTGACGGATCTTACTTGGTCTGGTGTTCGTCCTGACCTCTCTCCGGTCGTGTCGGTCTGTCGTCCCATCGGATTATGAGAGTGAGGGAATAGAGTGCACCTGTGTTTGCGCACACACTTATCTCTAAAGTATGTCCTGCGCACCTGGCTAGTATCCGTTGGGACTGGTTGCCATAGTCAAAACTTAACATTTGTACCTACTGAATGAAGCGCACCAAAACGGGTGCGCTATGTGGAAGTACTTTGGTGCGCCTCATGTGGGTGCGCTACGAGGAATACCTCCGAAATTCAGCTTTGACTAGACGACGTTTGCTACCAAAATAAATAAAAGAAAAGCAACAAAACAACCCATTAATTTCAGCAAAAACAGCAAAGTTTTAACATTTGTTCTCATATTTTCGGACAGTTCTCTAAACAAGAAGCGTCATGTTACGCAAAGGGATAACTTTACGGGTAAAATGTTCAGAAACAAATTATCTATTGAACTTCGATACTTCTCGAATAAAGTTGTCAGATATTTTTGCCAATAGGACCTCTGTGAAGGGTATTTTAGCCATCTCATCATCCAAACCGCAATGCTTGAAAACGAGACTTTTCACGTGTCCTACTCGTCATGACCTACGGAAGTGAGACATGGACACTCGCGGTAGGGCAGGTCTACCAGTTCAAGGTCAGCGGGTTATGGAAAGAGCTATGCTCGGAGTTTCTCTGAAGGATAGGATTTGTAACGAATACATCCGACAGAGAACCAAAGTTATCGATATAGCTCTAAGAATTAGCTAGCTGACGTGGCAGTGGGCCGACCACATATCGCTTACCGGACCTCTTCTTCTTGTCGAACCACGACTCGGTAGACCTAGTGTAGGAATCCCTTCGACTAGGTGGGATGACGACCTGCAAATGACTGCAGGCAGATGTTGGATGCGTTGAGCTGAAGACAGGGTGCTATGGCGCTCATTAGAGGAGGCCTATGTGCAGCAGTGGACTAACATATACTGATGATGATGATATTGTATTGAAATAATAACTTATAAATAGAGGAACGTTCAAGTCGCTCATACGTAGATAAGTGCGGTCGTGCTGCAACGCCTGGTACCGTTTGTCGTGGCAAAATGCTACGCCGTAGCACCGAAGACCTTTCCAGACCGCTCTTTTGTAGTTTTCTTTTACATTAAAACCGAAGTATTACAATGTATCCAAAAATTATATGATCAATTTTATGGATTCTACACACTAAAGTCAACGAGTCAACTAGTTGACAAAACACTGAATAGTCATGCGGTAAAAGATCATCACGATAATTTTCACAATCGAAACAAATGGTTTCCATGGCAACGGCCGTAAAAAGAGGTCATTTTATTCGTCGTTTCAACCATATGCCATCCATAACTCATTACATCAAACTAAAGAAGACTCGAATTTAAACTAGATGTCGCCACTTGAAAAATTAGACTCGTTATCAAAGTGTTCCAAACCCATTTTCACCATTGAGGAATTTGGAGTCAGCTTATCGTTTTTTTATATCAGATATCAGAAACAAGACGACAAGGACTAAAAATAGAAGACCGAGGTGAATATATCATCTATACTTATGGCCAAAAGCAAGGAGAGAGAGGAGTTGGATTCTTGGTTAAAAAAACAAAATAATACAAAAGTAATAGACTTTTCTGCAATTTCGGAAAGAGTTGCCATCCTGCAGACTACAATAAATAACACTGAAATATCAATAATCCAAATATATGCACCTACCGGAAGAGCAAAGAAAAATGAACTGGATGCATTCTACAACGACCTCCACAAAGCAATAAGCAAGAGCACAAAAAATATAATTTTAATGGGAGATATGAATGCAAAAATTGGCAAACCAGAATCAAATGAAAACCTAATTATGGGAAAACATGGCTACGGTATCAGAAACAAAAGAGGACAAACATTTATAGAGTTTTGTATGCAACACAAACTGAAAATAACCAACACTTTGTTCCAAAAGCCTGAAAAACTTAGATGGACCTGGATGTCACCCGATGGTAAATCAAAAAATGAGATTGATTTCATTGCCACAAATATGACAAAAAATGTAGAGAACACAAGTGTTCTGCATAGAATAAATCACTCAAGTGACCACAGGATGGTGAGATTAACACTATCTCTCACAAGTAAAAAACAGTCACGCTCTAACTATGGCAAACTTCCTACACAAAATATTGACTGTAAAAAGTTCAAAGAAAATCTTGAGACCTACATACACTCTGAAAATGAAACAGTCCAATCTCTTTATGACTGCCTAGAAAACAACATACTAAAATGCTCAAAAAGCTCAAATTTAACAATAAAAGATAACTACACAAGAAACATAGTAACAGAGGAATTATTATCATTAAAAAATCAAAGATTTAAGCTGAAATATAAAGAAAACAAGACAAAACAAGAGAAATTAGAGCTTAGTAAACTGTACAGACAAATAAACAAGAAAACTAAACAAAATATACAGAAATATAGAGAAAAAATACTAAGAAGTTTTATTGAAAGGACAGGAGGAATAAAAAAGGCTCACAAACAGCTGACCCGCAAAAAAGAAATGATGACTCATCTGTGTAATGCAGCAGGAGTCCTAGTAACAAACAGGAAAGATATACTGTTAATAGCTACAGAATTCTATCAGAAACTCTACAGCAGCAGTGCCTCAAACACGATTTCTTGGGGTACATACAACAACACCAACGCAGACAACTCTGACCCTGCACCACTTTTCCTAGAACAAGAAATAGAACTAACCATTAAAAACCTAAAGACAGAAAAATGCCCTGGTCCCGACAAAATTACCAACGAGATGATTATTTCAGGCAAAAACAAACTAACCAAACCACTAACATTGTTATTTAACCTTATTTTACAGACAAAAAAAATACCAGAACAATGGACCTGTTCAGACATTGTACTGCTCTACAAAAAGGGCGACCCCAACCTCATAACCAACTACAGGCCAATAAGTCTCATGCCATGCCTCTACAAAGTCTTTTCAGCCACACTTCTTCGAAGATTGGCAAAAATCTTAGACGAGAGCCAACCAGTTGAACAGGCTGGTTTTCGAAAAACCTACTCCACAGTAGACCATATACATACACTGAAACAAATCGTCGAAAAGTACATAGAATACAACAAACCATTATACCTGTGCTTCATAGACTATTGTAAAGCATTTGATTCAATAACACACACATCAATCTGGCAAGCTCTGTTGGAACAAGGCGTCAACACTGACTACATTAATGTAATCCAAGAAATTTATAGTTGCAGCAAAGCCAGGGTAAAGATGGAGTCTGCGGGACCTGCATTTTCAATACAGCGCGGAGCCAAACAAGGGGACCCACTCTCGCCGTACATTTTCATCGCAGTGCTAGAGAGCATCTTCCGAAGACTAGACTGGAAAGAGAGAGGCATAAAACTCGACGGAAAGTACCTCTCGCATCTAAGGTTTGCAGATGACATTGTATTACTATCAGAAAACGCAACAGAACTAAAAGACATGATAGAATCACTGAGACTCCAAAGCAACACAGTAGGCCTAGAAATGAACAAAGAAAAAACCAAAATTATGACTAACAATGACAGAATACCAATCGTGATAAACTCAATAAGTCTAGAGTATGTAGAGGACTACACCTACTTAGGTCACACCATATCTTTTAAACACAGTACAGAAAAAGAAATTACTCGAAGAATTAAAAACACATGGAATAAGTACTGGGGAATGAAGGAAATATTTAAAAGTACTCTACCTATCGCTGTGAAATCAAGAGCAATGAACATATGCCTCGCACCTTGCCTCACATATGCTTGCCAAACCTGGCCACTTACAAAGATACAGCTTGACAGAATAGGAGTCTGTCAAAGAAGCATGGAGAGAAGCTTTATGGGAATACGACTACAAGATAGGATCAGAAATGTAACCATCAGAAAGAAAACTAAGGCAAATGATGTGGTACAGAAAATCCTAAAGCTCAAATGGCAATGGGCAGGTCATCTACAGCGACTTCTCCCTAACAGGTGGTCCCAAATAGCCACAAATTGGATCCCTCGAGACGCCAAGCGCAGACGAGGCCGACCAACAAAGAGGTGGTGTGACGACATCAGGGAAGTAGCGGGGAACACATGGACCAGAACAGCAAGGGACAGGAGCGAATGGAAGAACTTGGAGGAGGCTTTCACCGCCGAAGGCGGTCCTTATCGGAGCAAAACGGTTCCGTTAATGTAACTGTAATGTATGAAACCTAGATGTTTAATTAATGTTGTACCTACCTACTCATTCATTTCATTACTCTCATGTACATAATTAGCTGGTAAGGAAGAATAAAGCTTTTTATTTTATTTTATTTTTATTTTATCGTTTTTTTAAAACACGCCTATATATTCGTTTACATATTCGTCGATTTGAGTAGTCCTGTCAAGGGGGTCACCTGTGAACGCAACTGTTCCTAAGCATAAAGTCAAATAAATTTTAACATTCTACACGAATGTTTAAAAGGTAATAATATCCCAAACTCTAAAACTGGCAGCAATCACAAAAGGAATTAGCGCCGGGGAACACGATATGTCCATTAAGCATTATCTGCATTTGGTTCGCATGCCTGATTCTAATTCTGCTTGTTGATAAGCGGAAATGTTGAAAAATAGCCGGAAAACTGTTTGTACTATCAAAGCGTCTTTTAAAGTTTTTAAATATGATCAGGGGCGAGTCTATTTGGCGATAGTAACGAGACGTTTCAGGTACTAATAGACGGAATTAAAATGACATAGGTATATAGTTCTTCAAGCTTCCTAAATAAGCACATGCAAGTCACGTTAAAAGAGATATTTAAAATAAACTATCAAATAAAGTATAAGATAATTGATGCTCTTAATTGAATTTTTAGTCCTTTTGCGGAAGAAGTAATCATTAGCGGGTAGGTATTTTTTGTGTTTTATCAAGTTTACGTTGAATGCGGTTAAATTGTGTGAGGGTTTACTTCCAGCCGTGGCTATATGCAATAATTCAAAGTTAAGTAAACTGTTTAAGTACCTATAGGAGCAAGAAATATAATCGGCGGTAAAAAATAAACTAACAACAACCGTAATTGTAATAAATTTATGTAAAATTTGGTGAGAACCAAGTGTAGACTTTAGATTATCTATCTATGTTAGTACTTTTATTAATCACCTTACAAAACAGATGTTAACTTTAAGACATCGTTTACTAAGTAACTTACTTATCTATTATATTGTAAATGCGAAAGTGTGTTTGTTTGTTTATTTGTTTGTTTGTCCTTTCTTCACGCCCTAACTAAGCAACCAATCGGCTTGATTTTTGGCATGGAGTTAGTTGAAAGGATGGAGAGTACCTAACATAGGCTACTTTTTATCCCATAAATCAGTACCCATGGGATAGAAATAACCTTAAACAACGCGTGCGAAGCCGCGAGCAGCAGCTAGTAATAAACCAAAGATTTATTTCTCTCCCTTTCTCACTTACATTACTTCTATTTCTCTTCTTCTTCTATCTACTTAACTTTACATAGATATCAAAAAGGTATATTTATGTCTCTCAAAAGGTTTTGAAAATAGCTGGTATAAAATTTTGATCAGACAAACATCAGATTGAACTACAATTGGAAGATTTTTCTATCATTTCTGGGAAGCAAAGAGTATAGAATAGAAATCGATAGAACCGGTATCCTTCTGGGGATAACGTCATTTTTGCAACTGATATTTGAGAACTCCTGAAATGTAGTCGCAAACAACGCTTTCTCGTTGCTGATTCAACAATTGAACGCACCGTTCAATTGTTGAAATGATGTTTGTGGTCGACGTGGTCGTTGATGGCGTAAACAATGACTGAGGAGTAGCCCGTCTATAGCTCAAAATTTAGCACCAATATTTATTTGAAAATGAAAAATAAAAATGATATAATTCGGAGTTACTTTATTTTTTTCGACCTTCACCTGACCTCACCTCAACAGCCTGTAATGGTTCACAGTGGGACGCAGGCCTCCCCCTGCTAATCGCCATGATGGCTCATGGGGGTAGTACCCATAATCCCCTCGCTGGGCATGCGGGTAGGGTATCGCAGTTCGGTATTACATCTATTCTGCAAGAGGCGCTGCTGCCCGCCCCCCGGTGTATGTCGCTGGACACCCACGGGAAGAGTTGGAGTAGTGTAAATTCTATGCCGTCACCACACTGCTATACCCGCCTTAATTAAGTCAATATACACTTTTAGCCTACAGCACAGCCTGATTACTTAATTGAATCCGAACCTTAGTGTTTCCTTATTCCATGAGCATGTTACATGGTTAATCAGACATAATATAAGAAATTAATAAATCCCAAAAATTTACGATCTCGACGGGATTCGAACCCGCACCTTCCCCTTCAGCGCAGGGTTGCTCTTTTTCCAACTAAGCTACGTGATCTTATCTAGTCGACCCGAAAATCTTTGGCAGTTCTTTGCTTGATTCTTAGAATCAAGCAACGGCAAAACTTCTCGTCAAAGAACTAAATGTAAATTTGGTCTTTGAGCAGAATTGGATAACTTCATTGTTTCCTCTGTAGGTGGCGCTGACGGCGTAAGTGCCGAAAGAACTCCCAAAGATTTTCGGGTCGACTAGATAAGATCACGTAGGTAGCTTAGTTGGAAAAAGAGCAACCCTGCGCTGAAGGGGAAGGTGCGGGTTCGAATCCCGTCGAGATCGTAAATTTTCGGGATTTATTAATTTCTTAGAAATTACCCAGAGTACTATAATAAATAAAAAATCTCAGACATAATATCTCAAAAAACTAGATATGTTAATATAGCTTTAACGATGTCATCATGAAGAACCAGGTTTACTTAAGGGAGCTTATACCCCTGTAGGTTCAAAATCGCAAGCATCCGTAGATTTTTTATCTTCGGAAATTATAGAAAAAAAATTCGTTGTTCGATTATTTTAGAAAAGAAAAATATTCAGTAGTTAATCCAGAATCATTGACGCGAGAGCTAAAACAACGAGAATATACATCGCACGATGGCACTGCATTCGGTCCACGTCAGACACAAATAGAGCAAGCCGAGTCAATGCCCAACCTTTATTAGAAGCGCTCTAGCTGTGACGTTTTGACGTTAGAATCGAGGCGTTCGAGAGCTGTGTATATTTTCTATCTACTTTTTGTGGATTATCCTTCGATATCTCAGGCGTTTTTGGTGGGCAGCGGGAAAGAGAGATAGATTAAATCTATGAGCGCCTATTGCAAAAACTTGGGAAAGTCCTCCGATTTGAAATTCCAATTTGTTAATTTAGGTACCGATTCGGGCACGTAGGTTTCTCTCTTTCATGGGTCATTGTTTTTAGAGCGGCTACATACAGTCGGAATTCCGTTTCGGGATTTCAATTCCAAATATCGTTTCGGGATTCCGAACGTAGTAACTCCATACTATGGAACTATCACAAACATACAGTAGTTTTCCGTTCGTAGTTTTCTCCGATTCGAAATTCCACATGGTAGCCGTGCGTCCGGAATCTAAAACTACCTACCTAAAAAACCTATGTGTGTTAAGTATGAACGGAATCCCGAATCGAAACTTCGAATCGAAACTCGGAAACGGAATTCCGACTTTATATGGCCGCTCTTAATCTCGTACGAAAATTGCTGCGTGCAGTATTATTTTATTGACCTTAAGGTCGAACCTTCCATGCCAACTTTTTCGGCTAGAAAAGTAAATACGTGTGAGAATTATTGCATAATTGCCTCACGAAACTTCACCACGACTAACAAGTTTACCTCGGTAATTACTCCGAAGCTTCGTGACAGTAGGCAAGTAATTACGACCTGTTTACATGAAGACAACTACTAAGCTACTGGCGTAGAATCACGTGTCTTAACCGACTTTGGAACAAGGAGGAGGTTCTATATTCGACTGTATGTTTTTAGAGTTCCGTACCTCAAAAGGAAAAAAAGAACCCTTAAAGGATCACTTAGTTGTCCGTCTGTCTATCTGTCTGTTCAACCCTCTTTTCTAAGGAACACGTGGAGGTATGAATTGAAATTAACATCAAAAACTCAAATCCGTAATCTCTTGGAGCCGTGATATAAATCAAACATCTAAGTCAACGCAATCGAAAGTTACAGCCATTTATGATCTTTTTTTTCAAGGGAATCACACAATACCTGTAGGGTACTTCCCGTTGTCCTAGAATCGTGAAATTTGGCAAAGAAGCAAGGGCTTATTATAACAATTGTGGACCGATTATTATGACTTTTTGGTTTTGTACAGATTATGTTCCGGAATGGTCTTTTATAACATTCCGGATTTCCATTTTATGCCCGAGTGATTACTGTTTGTCCCGCAAAAATTACAATAAAACAGTGTCAAAATTTTCCGAATCTATAGAAGAATTTTCCGAGTCGGTTTTTAGCTTTTGCTAAATCAAATTAATATTAATTAATACGAGATCGTCCTTCTCTAGGTGAGAAGGACGTATCTCGTATTTGTTAACTAGGAGTGGTAGGAGGTTGCATAATATCGCGACGTTTGGAGATGAGGCAGGATAATCAAAAGAAAGTAGGTATATATTAATCGTAAGTACTGGGGCTAGCAGATACCTATTTGCGACCTTTCTAAGTTCAACGAAGATCTAGGAATCTATAGCAGACATTATTTAGTCCTCTTATTTTTTAAGCGTCTATAAAATTCTGAAATTTACCTGTAAGTTTATCTTAAAAAGTAATCATATAGTTTTGCTTCTATTATTACTATTCAAACGAAGCATAAACCAACAATTTCGCAGCAAATATGTATCTCATAAATTTATACATGTCTTTGGGAGTAAAACGGGCACGTAGGCACAAGTTAGTCTATTAAATTATTTGAAGTAGAATATTTCACGAGAAAAGAAATACCAAAATTTCTTTGCAATTTTTCTTATGCGATGATAAATAATTTTACAAAATTTGTAAACGTCAACGCAAATTAGTTTATGTGGAAACTAGAAAATTTACTAAATCTCTAATATATATTAGGATAAAAATAATGCAAACTATAATTAATTTATAACCAATAAACATAATATTATGAAAATACAATAATAATTACAACTAATATTTACACTTAAATCTATTTTCTAAAAATCTAAGCCGTCACCAGAAGGCAAAGTGCCCAGAATGCTGGCAGCATTGCCACGTTGAATGGCAATGCTAATTCGTTGACCGAAATTAAAAGCCAGCATTCCGATCACCTGTGGACTCTATTAGGAGTTTTGCGATCTCTAATTAAATCTTTTTAGTCTAACCTGCGCAGAGCTAGGATCAGCTTTGTTGTAACATGGTTTTATTAAAACTGGTTTACGGTTTGCGATCAACTACTTTTCCGCTAGGTTTATCTTCTCATAGAAGGTAGACAATAACAAATAGAGCAAAAACTATTCCCGTAATGTCTTTTCATTTCTCGAGAATCTTTGACTCGGAAAAAATATTTTACAGTATCCCTGCTGCTAAGTCATTTTATCACTCGGTTTTCTTTAAAACGGCTTAAAGGCCACCCATAAAAATATCTCAAGTAGGTAACTAAAAAAGTTAGTAATTAACAAACCATCGCCTGAGTTACGTTACTTAGTTAAAACAGAGCTGCTAACAGAGAAGGTTAGAGCTAACTAAAACAAGCTACAGAACATTAATTTGTGCTTCTGCAAATGGATTGCTAATTCAATGAATTCTACATAACATTATAAACGTACTGTTTGTTTGTCTTTTCGACATTCAAAGCAAACCGCATGGTTTTTTCACTCTCCTAAATGACTTTTAGAAAAAAAACTATTTTTTTTTGTGCTTTAACCAAATTAGTTGATTATAAATCACCGCCATTATTCCTCAGAAATAAATTTCTTTCTTCTTCTTCTTTGCGCTTTCCATAGCTCGCTGAGCGACTTTGAACTGGTGGACCTAAACATCAAAACTGTCGCATTTATAATAGTGTGAAGTTTTATGTTATGTGATTCCTCTCGCTCATTCAGGTACCAAACATACAAGTGAAATCGCGCGCACTCACTAGTAGGTACAAAATATATTACAAGGATTGTACGCAAAGTGAAATGTAGCTAATTACGTGAGTGCCAATCCGAAGATAAATACTACGGCGCTCTCTCAAAATTAATATCAGTGTAACGTAGTTTACCTTGCTCTATGAATTTGCAGCATTTAGAATCATTAGTTTGTTGCATTAAGGATGATGGTGTGTGTTTAAAGACAGGTACCTAATGGGTAAACAACGCATTGGATTTGGAGACAAAAGATTTCGTGGTTCCTAAGTCCTAACATGAAGTATTTAGCCAGCGTTGTAGACTTTTGGGCTTGGTGAGAAGTACAGAGTTGGTATGTCCAGTAGTGGAAAGAAAAACACTAACATAAAGCCATACATTGTATTTTCAATTATGATTTTACAAATCAGTAAAATTTCTGGCCTTTTCAGCGCTAAAACAAATGGTGGCAAAAGCAATCGACTTGAAAAATAAGATAGCGCTATCGAACTGTTCCTTCCAAACCCATTTTCAGTGTTTTCGAATTTGAAGTCAGTTTTTAGGGTTCCGTACCCAAAGGGTAAAACGGGACCCTATTACTAAGACTCCGCTGTCTGTCCGTCTGTCACCAGGCTGTATCTCATGAACCGTGATAGTTAGACACTTGAAATTTTCACAGATGTATTTGTGTTGCCGCTAAAACCGAATAAAATAAATATTTAAGGGGGGTTATACAACAAACGTGATTTTTTTGCTCGTTTTTGCTCGACATTTATAACGCAGACGCTTTAAATATTCACAGAATATTTAGTTATATATTCACTTTAAAAATAAAACAAATATTTAACTCTCACACAACAAACGTGATTTTTTCCCCGTTTTTAAAGATGATGTTACGGAACCCTTCGTGCGGGAGTCCAACTCGCACTTGGCTGGTTTCATTTAAAACACTCCAAACTATTAGATAGAATAATCCCACATTTGGGTTATACATTTATTAACAAAGAAAATGACAATTAAAATATAGCAACAAAATAAAGCGACCTAGTATTTACGTTTGAAACAATTGAGCTAACAGATAGTCTTCTGTTAGTTTCTGTTGAGCAAATAATCTACAGGATAGTCTAACATTATTTTATTTATTTTATTGATAATTTTATCAATGCGTTTATTTAATCGCTTTACAATGAAACTGGTTGTACTTATTTATTCAACCTTCCTTTAAGTTCATTGAAAAATGCATGTGAAAATCCCTTTTACATTTTCATATGTCATTTGAGAGTGATTTGATTAAATCGTCAGTCGACTGGAAAATCAAATGATATTGCAACTAGATTTAGAATTGAATCAAAGTAAAAACCACCTTTTACCCGAAAAGAGCTCGACTTACTCGACGGGACAATCAAATCATCTGATTTTGAATTTAGAGGCGCTCGTCCTTTTTCAAGGGTTTTATTTACAAATCAAATTTTTCCGAAACGAACTCTGTTGGACCTTTGTAATGTTATTTGGCTCGATTTACGTACATGCGTAGAGCCTAACGGGGAATGACCTCTGTGAGAGACGCAAAAACGGTGTAGGTACCTAGCTATACTTTTACAAATAATAGGTAATAATAATAAATAATACTGGATAATCCATGCAGCATTATTAAGCCGAAATTTTACATCCTATCTATTTCTTGGTTTATTTATTCCTGAAATAGTTGCAATGACCTCGCGTGGGTATAAATATGTAGGTAGGTACTTGGATCCACGTAAAAAATCAAGGTTGCCTGGTAGAAATCGCTTTCAGCGATAAGGCCTTTTAACTAATCATGTTTTAAATTTGGATTTAAAGTTTTATTTTTGTCTTGTTTTAAGTGCAATAAAAAGTACATTCATTCATTCATATCACAGAACATACCGTAAATACGTACCTTAGTGCTACCTACCGTATCTACGGTAACATTTTACGGGGACTCAGGTAACGTAATGCCGCGTGAATCATTGCACGTCGTCAACGTGAAATTGCAGTTGTAATTTAGTGAAATAAAATGTTTATTCGTTGAATTTTGTCGCTTAAGTATTTAAGTAAAGGAATTACCTATCGACATTGTTACATTGACCGTAACATGACAACCTCCTTAGTCAACACTGCTCCAATATTCCTGTACGGTGCAGAGACGCGGACATTGAAAGCGAAATATCGGCAACGCGTAGACAAGACAGACGCCTTCGATAATTATGGTTCAGGAATAAAAAGCTGCGTATTCCCTGGAACGCGCATAGAACCAACCAGTCGATACCCAAGAACCTCAAGCATGAATAAAAACCGCGCCCATCAACCATGTGTGTGCCTCCGCAGAATACTTGAGTTCTTCGGTCACATAGCCCGCAACCCGGAGGCAATCTACAAAACTCACCGTCACGGGAAAAGGAGGGAGGGAAAGAGAGGAAGTAACCCCATGCGGTGATCTGACCAAATCCTCCCTACTGATCAACATGTCAACAGCAAAGCATCTTGCTAGAAGCTGGAGTTTCTACTCAGCGTTCTTGCCTTCTGGCATAACATGCGAATGTGGTTCTACCTTTACAGTGCTCAGTTTCAGTTTAGATTTCTGAAATGATGATAGCAACAAACCAAGATGGCTAATTTATCGGCGCCCAGTCACACGGCACGCTTAACAGTGTCTCTGGCGAGCCGTGTAAATGGTTTAACTGCTGCCGTAAACTGCAGCCGAGAAGCGGTCGTGAATGCGCTTGTGAATTGGACGCTCATTGAATTACTGGGCTGGTCTTAGCGCCAGCCGGGACGGTGACGGAACGGACACGGGATGGGTAGTTCTTTCTGTTAGGTTGTAGTAAGCATCTAGAAACAACTAGTGTCAGTACTGAAAAACTTCTTATAAATTGATGTAAGTTCAGGAATTCCAATTCCAGATAAATAATGAAGTTGTCAGCTAGGTTAAAGATTTTAATAATCAGATGATATCGGTTTACAAACAGAAAATTAATTTATAAAATAACTATGCTGAGCATGATTTAGCAGATAGAACGCTCGTGCAATAGCTTAGCACGTGTTTTTCTATCTATCTTTATATTTACTAGGTCAAAAGAGTGTTCTGGTCGGTCTGCCATCCCATCAGATTATGAAAATGAGGGAAGACTGCACATGTGTTTACGCACTTGTGCACTGTAATAATATCTCTCTCCATTGAGACTGGAAGCCGTAGCTGAAATTCGGCTAGGAAGCCATCAATGCTCTGCGCACATAGCTAATATTCATTGATACTGGCCGCCATAGCCCAAATTTGGCCAGATGACAATTATTATGACAATTATTAAATTACAAGGGTAAAAAGCTAACAAAGTTGCCTGATTATCTTCATCATCATCAGCCATACTGCTAAACATAGGCCTCCTCCAAACGACGCCACAAATAGCGGTCCTCATACATTTCTGTAGTCTGTGGATCCTAGACGCTTCCATCGACTCCCTTACTCCCTGAAGGTTGCTCCGTCATGCTATAAATGGACCTATTGTTTACGTCACAATGTTAATGGCCAATGGCGAAACGTAAATTCAGCCAGTTTTATGATGACGGAGTGTTAAATTGAATTTTCAGAGACGGTCGCAGTTTGGTTTTATTTGAAGTTGGTCCCTATTTACACTCCAATGATGCCAAGTACCAATCGTTGAGGACACGGATGCTGAAATAAACTGAGAGGCTGCTGGAAATAGCTGTTTTATTTCACTCTGTTCTTTATGGGTTTATTTAGATGGTATTTGCAATTAAATTATTTTTACTCATTGAACAAAATATAAATGTTTGCAGAGCACGGGAGGCTTTGGATCCAGCGAGCCGATAAGAAGAATAATATTGAATGCAATCATTATTTCGATAACGAAAATGAAAAGGAAAAGTTACAGATGTTAGAACTATATGTATAGTAATCAAAAACTATTGAAATCTGTAGTATTCATAGAAAAGTTTAGCGCCTGGCAGATAAATTTATAATTTCAGTAAAAAGCCTAAAACTCAGAAACCATTGGACAGACCCATGATTTTGTGTTTTTTCTGGGTCGTGATAAACCTACCTTCGGCTTAACGTTAAGTTTCGGGACAACCTGAATAATAGTTAAATCAGCGTACGAACAACCAGGCTGTTAAAATTGTGTGGGTATATAAAAATAAGGAAATAACATTTGCACTCTTCGATTTAATAATAAATAAATAATGCTGACAATCCACGCAGCTTCATCTAGCCCCAAGTTAAGCATAGCTTATGTTATGGATTCTAGATGACTGATAAACATAAAATATTACGTAGATAGATATTTTTTTACTATACATAGCAAATTCGCAGCACACCAAGAACAAATATTTTCAGATCGTACAAACATTTGTCCCAGGGCGGGAATCGAACCCGTAACCTCCTGCCTTGCAAGCGGACCTTCACCCGCCGCGCCGCAGAGGTCGTCATTGAATTCTGTAGTCGATTTGATTGTGTATGCTAAAAACAAAAATAATACTTTTCGGTACCTACCAGATATATTTTTTAGGTTAAGTATCATTGAGGCATTTATTCATTGATTGTAAAATTTGCAACCCTATTTAAAGGCCCATAAACCCTATTTCAAAGAATCGTTCACAATTCCCGGACTCAGGTGCAAAAGCTCCCGGAGAGCACTCAACACTCACAATGATCGCATTGATCTGTCTGTACTATACAAAACATTTGAAAGGTTCTTAATCAGTACAGACCGATGTGTGATCGCTCGCGCACCTAACTATATTATATTTGGTGACGAGGAAAGTTTTAGAATAGTCGAAGAACCTATCTGTACCTACAATCAACATGCATCACAATAGATGTGCAATGCCAATTGATCAACTAGGATCCCTGATTAGTAGTCCAACCATTTAGGCTGCTTTTCCACCAGAGATGTGCTATGCAGCTTAGCTGAGAGAATGTGAAAGCTAAGTAACGAAACTACAAAACTCAACCTACTACAAAATTATCGCAAAAAACTCTATTACTTGTATATTACTTGAAAACCGCCCGACTACACGTGAGACCATTGTTGAACTGTAGGAAAATGTAGTTTTTGAGTTTATCGCGTTCAGATCAGACCGACAGACGGGTGTGGCGGAAAATCGAAACAAATCTAAAATTATTAATTTGCTTACATACAAAAATACACTAAGAATAGATCAAACGAATTGGAGCAAGATCCTACCCAAGCTTTTTCATCATCTAGATAATTTAGTATTTTGTAGTAAGCCTTTTTGCACAGAAAGGTTTTGAAAATTTGGGGACTTTGTTTTAAAATCAGTAGATGATCAAATTAGACTTTTCTTGGCTTTATAATAAAAATAACACAGCTGGTGTTCATAACAATATTACAGTGGCTCGCAGCTGATGAAAACGGATTGCAGCACACCGCTTGCCGGCTACTCGGGGCGATCCGTCAGCGGGTAGACAGCGAGTAATGGACGCGGTCCGTTGCCAGTGCAGACTGCCCTGTCCGATTCCGTTGTAGGATATCTAAGTACATACAATGTTTGTATGTTATAGGTAGTATGTAGTGTCAGTATTATTGTTTTCTTTTATTATTATTTTCTCGAGTGCCACCGCCTTTGTTGTTCTTAAATGCCCATTCCATTCTGAGGTTGCCTGGAAGAGATCACTCATAGCGATAAAGCTGCCTTTGTGTTCGTCTACTCGTTGCATTTATTTCTGTACTGTTTCCTGGTTTGTGTGTTACAATATATTTATTATCTATCTATCTACCGTTACCGCCAAAAAGCGACGATTGACGACAGATGACGATTGTTAACTACGTACGTATGACTGTTCTAGTAGGAATGACATCTAATGTAACAAAAGTGCCGGGCTTAATTAAGTCTTACAACGAAAGCTGAGTGGAATATATTAAATCTGTATAGGTACTAGGTATAATTTTATTGTAAAACAAAGTCGTGTTAGTTAAGCCATTTAAAACTCAAGAACGGCTGGATCGATTTTAGTGATCTTTGGTTTGTTATATTTGTATCCATCCCGAATAGTAGACTAACTAATTAAAAATATGAAAAATTCACAAAAGAAAAAAAATATGTCCAAAACCGTTTTCGAACGAACGAGAAGTTTTAAGAACGGCTGGACCGATTTTAGTGATCTTTGTTTTGTTGTATTTGTATCCGTCCCGAAATGTAGACTAACTAATTTTAAATATGAAAAATTCACAAAGGGGAAAATGTCGAAAACCGTTTCTGATACAGTTTTCGTATGTAACGCCATCTCTGATTCTAGGATGGGACAAAGTTTAGCAAGCCAGCTAGTTTCGAATATTTGTTGTGCATTTGAGCAAACCCCTCTTATTTATTGAGACGTCATCGTAGCGTCTCATTTTTGCGTTTATCCCGTCAACTGTTGCGGCCATTTTATTTTTCGGTGCGTAAATGTTGCGGTTGCGGGGCGGTTGCTTGGTGGCTTCGGTTAAAATGCTGATTATCTCTTAAGTTTTGTAGGGAGCTTTAAGTGCTTACAACATATCGTTGGAATCGTTATAAAATAAGCTACTAGATTACAAAACATATTGACGTAGTTCAATGTCCGCACGATAGAGGCGCTGTCCCAAATCACAGAAAAATGAGACGTCGACGATGACGTCTAATTTTTCTGAAGCTCTTCGTACGGAACCCTTCGTGCGCAAGTCTGACTCGCACTTGGCCGGTTATTATTCTTTTATTTATAAGTAGGTATTCGTTTTGTCAAACACCGTTCCCACTTTATCCATACCCTGAATGGGAAAGACGCTGCACCGCTCACACTCTGGCCATACCCTGAAAGATGCGACGTCAACTCTTATTGTCTGCGCTGCTTTTCAACTTGTATTAGGGCCGCATATTTTCGAAGATGCACTTTCTTATTTTAGGTATAAATAAAGTTCTTTTGACAGATTCATCTAACATCGGGTTTTAAGAGATAGAAGGTATAAAAATATGACCATCAAATCTTTTGATAGATAGATAGATAGATAATTCTTTATTGTACCACACAAACACAGAAAACAGTACAGAAATAAAACTTTTGATTCGTAATAAGTATGTTTCGGAGTTAAATTTATGGTTGTGATATTCTGAATACCAACTGTGTTTAGTAAACTTTGAATAAGTATGGCTCCTAGACGTAAATTCACTCTTAAAGAAAAGGCGAAAATTATTTATATTAAACAAACCGGCCAAGTGCGAGTCGGACTCGCGCACGAAGGATTCCATACCATTATCTAAAAAAATGGCAATAAAATAATGTTCGTTGTATGGCTGAGCCCCCCCTGAATATTTGTTTATATTAATTTAACTATTTATTTTTAAAGTGAATATAATTATAACTTAAATATTCTGTGAATATTTCAAGCGTCTACCACCGCCGTTATCAATATCGAGCAAAGACGAGCAAAAATCACGTTTGTTGTATGGGAGCCCCCTTAAATATTTATTTTATTCTGTTTTTTAGTCTTTGTTGTTATAGCGGCTACAGAAATACATCATCTGTGAAAATTTCAACTGTCTATCACAGTTCATGAGATACAGCCTGGTGACAGACGGACAGACGGACAGCGGAGTCTTAGTAATAGGGTCCCGTTTTTACCCTTTGGGTACGGAACCCTAAAAATGTTGATAACTACAATAACGAGTCATAGACGAAACCGGTATATCCAGGTATACAAAAAATACTAAAAAACAGAATGAAATAAATATTTAACGGGGCTCCCATACAACAAACGTGATTTTTTTGACGTTTTTATGGATAATGGTACGGAAGTATTCGTGCGCAAGTCCGACTTGCACTTGGTCGGTTTTATTTTCTATCGGTTTTATTATCTACATGTTTTGACGCACCTTCTATATGTAAAAATAGGTAGGTACTATCGCGTAGTTTAACCATCTTATCTCATGCCTATAAAATCAATTATAACTATTATCTGTTTTGACACGTGTCATAAGATGTCAAATGAATGGATTGACCACCAGTAATTAAACGATTGATTAGGAGAGTCTATCGCCTCCGCAGGCAAAATAACTGCTTTTCACAGTGATTTGTATGATCCATCATCATCATCATTAGCCTATATCAGTCCACTGCTGGACATAGGCCTCCCCTAATGAGCGCCATCGCGCCCTGTCTTCAGCTGTAGGATGTATATGATGAGTATGATCCATACTCTATACAAATATAATAAATTTTTAAGTAGCTCTGTCTGTCTGTAAACTTTTCACGCCTAAACGGCTGAACGAATCATAATGAAATTTGGTAGGAAGATAATATAAATTCGAAAGTAACTACATAAATATGTCTGTCTGCTGATCTGTCTGTGATTCTGTCTAACCTTTTTACGCCTAAAACCCTGAACGGATCTTAATAAAATTTGGTAGGGAGGTAAACAATATCCAGGAGACGGACATAGGCTACTTGAAATCGCGTGCGAAGCCGCGGGTAATAGCTAGTAGTATTATACATATAGGTCCTCATTTACGTAGGACCTACTGGTTTAAATCAACCTATCTTATCGCCGTCTCACATTACCGCGCGGAATCGATTCTAGCGGAACCGCAACATGAGGTTCATGCAGCGCGTCCGCGGCAGTTTCCTTGCGGCACCGCACCTACGGTACCGCGCGGTAGTATGAGAGCGATCTATGTGAATCTGAGAAAGATGAAGAAGAAGAACCGCAAGATTTTGTGGTAAACTAGAACATAGTTTACCACAAAATGTTGCGGTTTATAGTTTCGTTATTTATTGGCATTAACTGCCCAGCTTCGGTGACACACAACCCGCGCGCTGGTTGCAGTTTCGCAGCTAGGTATAGCTCGGTTTGGATCGGCATGTGCATCATGGACAAATTAATAAAATCGAAGTTAGGAAGCCAGTTGCTACAGAAAAAACTGAGTGTAGAAATTTGACAAGACTAGAAATTTTTCCTTCTCTTTAATTTTAGTAAAATTTGGTCCAACAGCGTCGAGCATCCTAAATTTTTTTCTAGAACGCGGCCCTAGAACGTTATCATCTACCAGTATCACCCTTCCACCTACTGTCTTATCAAACTTTGTCCGACACGGGTACTGAACCGGTTATATCTGGTTGATATAAGATAACGACCCTTCCAGACATTGTATGTACCTACATTGTGTGTATATTGATTCAGACATAATAGGTCTAGCTCTAATTAGGTGCCAGCCCAGTTGAGATGTCTTGCGGTAACGACTAATTTCTGGAATGGTCGACAGACACCTATCTACCTAAACCAGTAGTACCAAAAAAATCTGCTGGTAACGACAAATTTCTGGAATAGTCGACAGACACCTATCTACCTAAACCTGTAGTACCAAAAAAATCTGCTGGTAACGACAAATTTCTGAAATAGTCGACAGACACCTATCTACCTAAACCTGTAGTACCAAAAAAATCTGCTGGTAATTGTTTATTTCAAGTACAGCACTCATAAAATTACAAATTAAAATACACTATAATAATAAAATACAATGAAAAAAAATAAGAAAAAGTCATACAATCAGACAAAATTAAAATAAATTAAATAAAATTTAAGGACACCTTGCGTAGGCGCATATATGCGGACACGAGGGACCATCATCAGTGACCGGGGCACCGTCCCTTAAAAGGGTTGCGTGCTTGCGTGCAAGTTTGTCCAGTGCCCCATAAACAAAGAGTCCCACCTATCCGCCAATGTACTTAGGATGGTGTTGGGGCTGCCACGCAGGCGTTTCAAGAGCGACGCACACCGCTTTCTTATAATGGCGTGAAAGCCATCAGTGTGCGCCTCACTGAACATACCTGATGCACTGCAGAAACGTGGCTATCTATCAACTAAAACCTAACTATCAACCTAAAAACTCGACTAAGGCCCGGACGTTCAAGTGATTAAACGACAAATTATTTACTCAACCTAATTATTCGCCTGAAACATTGTCAACTTGGTACTGCAACAATAAGAGATACCTACTCAAGCCCTAAATTGGATAGGTACTGACCTCAGGTGGCAATCCGTATTACCCCACAAGGGATATTAACGTGTGACGCATTCACACGTGAAACAGGGGCGGTGAGGTTATTTGACGTTAGTAACGACCTTGATGGTGATCGTGACGTATCATATTTGTATAGATGATATATTTGCGTAGTTCCCTGTCCGCACGACAGGAGCTGTTAATAACGTCGAATGGACTGGAATTGTGTACAAAATTAACTTGGCTAGTAGAGAAGTCGTCGTGTCGACTGCGTCCTATCGGATTATGAGAGTCAGGGAACAGAGAGTGCTCCTGTTTTTGCGCAAACACTTGTGCACTAAAATATGTCGCGCGCACATGGCTTGTTTCCGTTGAGACTGGGCGGCGGCGTCGCATCGTGGCCAGCAATTTAGCTACTTACTTAACCTAATAGAATTAGCAGGTTGGTGAAAAAGGAGAATGTGTGGGCCATATCTCGAGAAGAACCGACAACCGCTGGGAAAATTGTTCGGCGGCAAACGTAGTGTAAAACGCCCTCCGGCCAGGTCGAAACGGTCTACTATCATTTATTGCAAGAGTTTCTACTACTAGCAAACTATGGAAACAGAAGTTTCTATAGTAGTTCTTGCTTGTTGCTTTTCGCCTAGTTTTCAAGTCTCTTCCTGCTTTCTACAAAAATGAGTTCCTATCGTATGCGACTCACGTTTTTCGTTATTGCCATAGGTATTGTTTGGAAAACGATAGGTGGTAAGCATAGCAACACTAAATGTAATAAACCTAATGGTCCTTTGTGGTGTTACCAACTATAAGATCAACTTTATTTTCAAAACAAATAATGGACCACAAAAAAAACGATAAGTCGAGTAGCTACAAATTAATCACTGAATAACTAACTCGACCAGATAACCCTGGGTGGACAATAGGATCGTTCATCCAGGGTTATCTGGTTGAGTTTTGACACCATTTTGGTAGGCTTTCAGTTTCCGTGCAGTCAAATACCTCATCATGAGCACACGGTTAAAGCTGAGCGGGAATTTGAAACGTCCGTGACCAAGTGGGTACACTATCAGTGCATCCAACCATTCTGCCCTAATCACGACTCGTAATCACTTGAAACCGGTTATTTGACCTGTCCTCTGAACCACGTATCTAGGTGTCTGCCACTCGGGTTGCGAATGATTTTGGGTGATTTTCCACAAGAATCGAGATATTTTTGTTATTGTCTTGTCTTTATTATGCTTATCTTGCTAGCTTCACTTCTTGTTTTGTTTTACTAGCGTTTTATAAAGCAAAAAATTAAAACTCAGTCAATCTTTCAAAAAGACAAATCAGTGGTCAAATCTCAATGATGGGTTAATTCAACTAAATTTATCGATTCCACAGACATAATACTAGCTGCGCGCGGCGCCCTAAATCTCTGTGATCGATTCACAATATATATGGTATAATGTCTGTGGAATCGATTAATTTAGTGTAATTATAACCCATCATTAAGATTTGACCACTGACTTGTCTTTTTGAAAGATTGACTGAGTTTAAATTTTTTGCTTTATAAAACGCTAGTAAAACAAAACAAAAAGTGAAGCTAGCAAGATAGGCATAATAAAGACAATTGAGATTTGACCAATGATTTGTCTTTTTGAAAGATTGACTGGTTTATTTTGAACGGAAACTCGTTGACAAATGTCTGAGTCCGACTGCGGTCAAATCTACACAATAGGATTATAAAAAGGAAAGATTTGCATTTTTTGGTATGTAACGAATTTACTTAAAAACTACAGGTGCGATTTAAAAAATTCTTTTGCCGTTAGAAAGCTACATTATCACTGAGTAACATAGGATATAGAATATAACCGTGCGAAGCCAAGGCCGAACCCCTAGTCATTGATATATTTTTTCATATAACGCTAGGTTAAGCGTTTTTTCAAATGTTTGGTCAACCAGCTTTTTAACAACTGGCTGATAATTAGTTTGTATGTATTCTAGCCTGCTAAGTACCTCCAGTTATTTATTTATTTTATTATTTACCTACTACCTAATTAATATTTACTAATACTCAAATAAATTACTCGTTACTACCGGTTATGACAGACAATCTGCGAGTCGTTATCATCAGTCCCGAGACTATAAAGGTGGTCGGGATGTGATACTGCTCATTTTCACTTTGTTCTGCTTACAGTTGGTTTAGTTAAAAATAATTCATTGTTTTTATTTTTAAAATGATTGAGACAAAGGCCCCCGCTTTTACGGAGCTCAGTGAGTTTGCTGGCATTAGTGTAAGTATCTTCTTTTGATTTAAATACCTTACCAACATTATTTCGTTCGTTGTAATGTTCTTAAATTACATAAAAATAAAAAGATATTTGAATTAAGTTCCGCAATTTTCAAGAACTTTCAGCGATTGGACAGGCTATATAAAATATTCGTTTAAAGCGTTTTACGATCGCAGCCAATCAAAATTTCGATTGAAATCCTTCACTAATTTACATCGACGGCCATATAATTTCAATTTTAGTGCATACATTTTCCCTTATTGGATTCACCCTGGGTTCAGAAAAGCTTTTTACCTTTACTCCGAAATTGCATTCGAGTTTTCGTAAATCTTTTTGTAATACCATTCTGGTTTTAATGATATCGTCGTTATAAAGACCTATACTCAGTAAGAAGCATCAGTAAGAAATGCTCAAATGGCTTTATACCCCAGATAAACTATCAAATTTTAATGTCCTGCTTGGTCTGAGAACAAACATGCGAGAAAAAATCCAGGGGCTATTTTATTATAAGTTCAAAAAACAAAAAACAAATATTTACTACCGACACACAGGAACATTAAGTACCTAATCTGTGCCCGTGTAGGGCGTGCCGAGTGATATATTATTTATATATTTTTTTATGATTATGTTGATCTGATAGTACCTAAAATCACCCCGGTTTTATCTCGTTACCAAAGAGAGCTTTCCTTCACCAGGCTGGCGGTAAGGTAGTGTTCGCAACAGATGACTTTTTCGCGCCCTGCGAGGGCATGCTGTCTGACAGCGAGCCTGTCTTCATCACTGACAAGTACACAGAGTTTGGCAAGTGGATGGATGGTTGGGAAACCAGAAGGAAGAGGATCCAGGGACATGATTGGTGCATTCTGAAGCTAGCTACGAAGTGTGTTGTCAGAGGTAAGTTTAAAAATGGTTAAGATATGAATAATAGTCTGATGTGCTCTGAAAGTTCGACAATGAGCAGCTTTAATTGCTAATACTTTTAATTAAAAACATAAATATTTCTGTCAAAAAAAACTATATATAAATGTATCCGTCCAATTACCATAACCACTCCGATGTTTCGGTAATTTTTCGCAAAATGGCGTAAATTTTTCGCAAATTGTCTCACGACAGGTCGCGGGTCGCGACATGTCGCACAGGAAGAACACTAACTTAAAGCTGCGTTATATTTTCATCAGAGTTGTTTTGCTACAGATCGGCAGCTTACGCTGCAGTTTCCGCTTGAGACACCTTTATCTAATTAAATCTTATCTGTGTTTAATGATTCATGTTTGTTTTAGGGTTATTGATCGATACAGGATTCTTCACTGGAAACTACGCACCAAAGTACTCGATACAAGCAGCTTGCCTGACCTCAGAAGGTACGATTTTATTTTATTTTCATTCCCATTCGAATTATTTTGAGTAAACATTGTCGGTTTAATTCGCAACGGGGCGCGGTGAATCCATACGAACAAGTTTCGGAGAAGTGCTACGCCGTAGCATGAATTCGTAGGCGATATGACTTTCTCACTAGGTAGGTATTTTCAATTCCTTGATTTGGGACTTTTAATTTATTCGTGGTCCGAATAAAATCTGAAGAGATCACAAAATTTTAGTAAAAAAAAAGGAATTTTTAAAACCTTATCCACGTATCTTACAGACGAAGAATTGATTCCTACACGAGATGGAAGCATGGGCTCTGCGAGCACCGAATGCGAGCTAGAGAGCATCCAACGAATCAGCTCACACAAATGGACCGAGATAGTGCCCGTTACAGCGCTGCGGCCGGGCTATGAAGACACGAGAATGAACTTTCAGAAGGTAATTATTTAGAACTACTACTGAAATACTTTGGGCACATAGCCCGAAATGAGGAATCGGTGGAGCATCTCGTGGTCTAGGGCAGAATGGAGGTCAAGTGGTCTCGTGGTCGCTCTCAACCATATGGTCAGACCTCATCACCTCTCTGACACAGTCCACCATGACCGACGGGTCCCAACATGCAATCAACAGGGCACCATGCCGGTGCATTTTAAGTGCAGCCGTTTATTAGGTTCCCATCATAAGCATGACCACTCTCCCAAGAGTGACCGACTAAGAAGAAGTCTTTTATAAGTAAGAAGTTAATTTAACCTGGGTTAACTGCTAGATATAGCTACTTGATTCCAGATATGACAGATTTTATAAAGTAACCCGGGTTACCTTCTTGAAACCATCAAATCGAGACACAGGTTAAAGAACCTGTGATTATACACACACAACATAAAGATGTTGTGTGTGTATAATATGAACAGTGGTTTGTGTCTTTAAGTTGTTGCAAATCGATGAAAAAAAAAAAAAAATCCTTTTGAGGTTCCTCAACAAAAACTACATCTTACGCTTTTTTCAAAAATTTATATTCCCAAATCATTCCCAGACCCCACTCTGCTTGAAAAAGATACATTTTGTCATGCATAAATTCAGGTTAAATAAAGAAATAGACGAATAGATAAGGGTACTTCTTGTCCATAACCATAGGTATCGGTAGGATACCATAAAACCCGGTTTTACAGTACTTAATGCCAACGTTTTCTGTTTGAGAGCTTTTTACTTTGTGTTGCACCTTGATTAAACTTTCAAAGCCCCTTTGAGGGTGCAATGAATATCCGTTCGGTACAGAGATTTTTACGATCAAATCTGTGCTCAAAGTCACGTCAATCTAAACCATTTTCTCAGAAAATTATGGATCAGTGGGGTTACTCGTACATCAAGATTGATTGCAACAGTCTGCAGTTAGCTCAACTGTTTCAATTTTTAGTACTAGTTTTAAGTTGTTTCTATTCTTGTAATGCCATTTTACGTTCAGAAAAGTTGGATAAAAATTAATGTTTTCAACTTGATTTAAAATTGTTATTTCCCCCAGACGTTATTCGCATTTTGGTTCCCATAAAAAGCGAAACGTCTGATCGACTAAGACCGCTTACAATTTTCGCTATCCCCAATAAATATAGCAATGTTTCCAAATTGCATCTTTTCGTAAACCTCACTCAGACATCAGTCTCGAACGGGTGCAATAAAGCACAGATATCTGTATTATCCAATATTCTTAGATTTTACGCGAAGCTGAGATAGGATGATGAACTAATCCGAATCAGATGATTGTTAAAGCGTAGTGGTGTTCGTTTTGGAAAATAAATGAATCTCCTTCAATAACGAAATGTGATCAGCAATTCGTGTGCCAAACGTGGTAGTGGTACCCCCTTGTTTGGAGAAGGCACGTTCAGCAGATGACGATATTAAATAAATTAATAATGCTGGACAATCCACACAGTACCCCAAGCAAAGCAGAGCTTGTGTTATGCGTACTAGATAAAGACATTACATAGCTAGGCGATGATTTTTTTATTCTACATAGAAAATAGCTAGAACACGTGAAACAAATTAAATAATAGGCTTACTTTAAAAGGGTTTTGACCAAGTATGGCAAGCAGATAATGTAGTCGTTAGTGTTCTACCAAAACAAAAGAGGTTCATAGTTACATTTATAATGAAAAATAGTGGTGGTAGTATTACCCTTGACGCATAGTAAATGACACATTGAACTAGTAGTTGCGGAGGCAATGAATGCTTTGTCTAATATTTACGACGGCTCTTGTCATCGTTCCGGTTAGGTCCTCCTCTTCTTCACTCTTCTTCTTGCTTTCTCCGACCTTTTTGAGCTTCTAAGCTAGAAATCTTTTATGCTTGCCTTTACAATTTATACTGAAGTTTTCTCTCCAAGAATAACTTCACGATTTGCCCGACCATTATGTGCTGTCTCATTGAACACAACTCTGCAGATCAATGGCCAGATAACACCGTCTAGATACGATTGCTTGTCTATTGGAAAAATTCGACATCAATGAACATTGGAAACGTAAAATTACATAGATGCCATAGTACTTTTTAACCACTGGTCTGTTAATAAAACACTGTTTTAACCGGATTGATCGCGTATATTTTATATTTTGTTCTCTTGTTCTCTTAAAGTATCAGTCTGCCTGTGACCATGGAAGCTGAAAAGCCTCCGAAACGTCAGGTTATAAACAAAATATAATATACGCGATCAATCCGGTTAAAACAGTGTTTTATTATGAGTTCTCGCGAAAATAACCTTAGAATACACTGGTCTGTTAATAAAATATTACGATGGTTTTTGAAGATATCGAAAAAATCATGCCAACTGGGAGCTTCACGGGCTTGCGCCGTGTAAAACAAAATAAAAAAAACCTTTTTATTCATTTAAAAGGGTATCCTTCGAGAAAACACTTAGGGGCTAATATTATTCATTGCAGAATTATAAGAGGCAACACATTAGGTGTTGCTTTTTTAGGGGACGCCGCAGCATGTAATTTTTTTTAAACTCAGCTTAGGAATTTTATCTTTCTATTATATCACAAATAGGCCATCAGGCCTATCTGTAACAAACCAGAAATAAACAAGTTTAATATTATTTAATTTTCATTTGTTACAGGTGCTATGCGACGAAGCCTACACACACATAAGATTGAACATTTACCCGGACGGAGGCATTGCCCGGTTCAGGATCTACGGAGAAGCGAAGCCCGAAGCCCCACCTAAACACCAGATCGTTGACTTGATGTCCTTGCTCAACGGAGCGTCTTGCCAAGGTTAATCTAAAAACGCTATTTTTATAAGATCTTATAAAAGACAACTGAACATTTTGACTGTCACCGCTGCACGCGGTGATGTAGGACAGTTCCTTTCTTGCCCTTCCGAGTCGCATCGCTGAAGATTGGCAATGAACGCGTTAAACAAAACTCGTCTTGATCGTCTCTTGATGTATTAATGATGGTGAGCTGACCGCAGCGAAGGGGTCATATTATTTTATTTTATCAATTCATTAGTTCTATTCCTCCCAATCCCATGGCATATTCGAATTGACAAAGTGGCCATTCTTTAGCTTCAAATGTTGTTCTACAAGAATGCGGCTGCAGCATTTTCGTCGCTTCCACCCCTTATCCATAATATTCTGTTAAATAAAACCACAGTTAATGCTAGTACCTACATATCAACACAACTACTTTTTTTAGACGGTACAGATTTTCTTCTTGCAATAAAAAAACCTCTTATAATTTGAACAGCGTACTCGAATGCACACTACGGCCACCCTCGCAACATGATGAAGCCATGCAAGAGTACGACGATGGCCGACGGGTGGGAAACCGCGCGGAGGCTCGACAGACCAGAGGTCCTGGAGACGAAAGAAGATGGCACTCTTAAAGTACCAGGTAAGGAGTTTGAATCCCAAGTATTTGTTACACAAAAGCGTCAATATGTAGGTCGTTAAAATAATCTGTTGGTAGGTACGTCTTTTCCCAAATCGAGAGACGCAATTAGCATTGGCCAACTTTGGAAAGGTTAGGAATTGTTATGGAACTTGACACATATTAATCGGTGAAGCCACTAACTGAACGAACTTGGCCGAATTGTCACATTTATGTTTTTAAGAAGATTCTTCTTTCTTTGGTTTTACCTAGCTGATTCTGTACAAACGAAAAAATATTTTAAACCGAAGTACGTAACTATATTTGTTTATGAAGTGATTCGTCTGCATTTTCATGAAAAAAAAACTGTTTTTGATTAGGCACTATTATTGTGTTGACAACCTCTGTGGCGCGGTGGGCGAAAGTCCGCCTGCAATGCAGGAGGTTGCGGGTTCGATTCCCGCCTTAGGACCAATATTTCTACAATCTGCAGGTATTTATTCCGGGTGTTCTGGTCGTTATCTATATACATCATAAAAAATATCTATCTATGTATTGTATTATGTTTATCAGTTATCTAGTACTATTTATTATTATTTATCTATCTACCATTCAACAACCTCTAAGAGCCTCTAGCCAATGGTTGAAAAGTCGCGTATCATTATAAAAAATCATTCTTTTTCGGAACTTTTATTGCAATCCCCATCCACAGAAGAGGAATTTCTTAGTAGAGCAAAACCTAATTATAAATCCTGTCGTAAAAACTATACTAATAACTAAGCTTTGCACATAATAACTAATTGCCAATTTCAACTCTGCCTCTCTTATTTCTAGGTCAAGAATGGGCTGTTTTCAAATTAGGCTTCCCCGGGAATATATGCAAGCTATGCATAGACACAGCACACTTCAAAGGAAACTACCCTGACTCGGTGACGATTGAGGGCGCCTATTTGACCTGTGCTGATTGGTCGGATATTGGACACGATGGCTGGAGAACCATACTACGGCCCAGTAAGGTAAGCTGAGCGATTCTTTGTCGTTGTTTCTGTTTTGTAGGTATTAAATCTAGGTGGTTTTAAAGTAAACTCTATTAGTGGAGATGATGAACAGTATAATCGGCGACTACAATTTGATAATAATCATTGATTGATCCATCGTTCTAAGGGTTAACGAAAACAGATGCCTGTGAGCCCCAACTTTTACCTACAAATAATATTTTTTTACTACCTGCTTACTACATATAACAAAACCTGCAATTTATTAACATTTAATTAGTTTTATTGTGATCATCATGACCTTTTCAAATTATTGCCGTAGAAACAATAACATAAAACACTTGAGAGCAGAAAAAACGACCCAGTCGAACAGGTTTCTCAAAAAATTCATGAAAGACTTTTTTTTGAAAGGCAACTTTTTAGCTTTACAACGACGCTAAAATTACGAGCGAGTCGATTAATAATAATAAACTACTAACTACTAAGACCTGACTGTATGAATGCAATAAATAAAATACTGAATACTGAAACTCTCGTGTGTAGACTGCAATTTTTTTTCGTAAGTGGTAATAAAAAAAAATTTATTCCAGCTTTCTGCCCACAACGAGCACTGGTTCGACTGCAGCTCTGAAGTGGTCTCACACATCAGGGTCACCATGGCACCTGACGGCGGAATCAGCAGGGTCCGCGCCTTTGGTTTCGTAGACTCCTGATCTACACAGGAGCTTAGCTTCTATTTGGTTTTGTAAGGCTGTGTTCAGCTAGTCAACTCGTAACTTTCCATTGTATAATAAGAGAGAGAGAGAGAGAGAGTTGTACTTTACTTAATTCATAAATTAATCACGCTTTGCTGATTGGTGATGCAGTAAAGAACGAATATATTGATTTGTACTCTGAAAGAATCCCAGGATCTCTTCCAAAAGTAAGTGTTGTGTAAATTCACATAATTCTTTCCATTCAAAGGTTGCCAAGAAGAGATCGCTTCTAAGCGATAAAGCCGCCCATTGTACTTGTTTCATGAAATTTCTTTTTGTAATGTTATTTTTCTGGTGTAGAATAAAGTGTATTTTTTTTGTGTGTTGCCAATGATAGTTTTGTCGTGCCCCTGAAAATTTTAACAGCCACTGACTGAATTGTACGGTAGATATTAATCTTTAGACAAGACCACAACGGCAAATATAAGTCCCCGTTTGCGAAATGATAGTCTTTTGGTGAATTTTAAAAGCGCCGTCTAAAAGTCGGGAACTGCTTGTTCTAAGTAGTCAAAGGCATCTTGTCATAAGTAAGTAAAGCCTTGAAAAGTATGAAACTGAAACATTTTAAAAGTTTTACTATTATGGGAGAGAAGGTAAAATGGGATGATGGTTTTGATTTGTAGGTTTTTAATTTGTACCAAAGATAAGAATACTAAAATACGATAGTTTTATTTGTTTTTTGTGAGTAGGTATTAGTTTGAATGATATGATTTGATTATAGGAATAAATTGTAAAGAATGGTTTAAAAAACAAATTAAGAAAAAAACCTACACGTATATAAATAATAATTATTATGTTTTTAAAATGTTGTTGTTTAATATACCTTAATATTTTCTACTTGAACTGATAACAAGGAATGGAGTCAAAAAATGTAGTTTTTGTTGTTATCATTTTTCCTCTGGAATTTGGTAGTTTTACTTGTTCACATCACTCGTTGGTATTTTCCTTCAACTATACGCTTCCAGTAGGAAGCGAAAACAAAGGAACATACAGGGTGCCACAAAACATACGTACTAAGCTGAAGGGTGATTCTGGACTCCGAGGGGGACAACTTTTGTTCTACGACTTCTTTTATTTCGAACATTTTTTTTACCTTTTAAGAAAATCTTTTTTTTTTATAATTAGAGTTCCTTTCGGTAAAAAACGAGCAATGAACAAGGTAGAAATGTTTTATAATGTTGAATATTGCAAGAGTGTGTGTAATAGGAAGCAAAAAGAACTTACAGTCAAGAGGAGACTATGCCAAAACAGATACATACAGGGGTATAAAAGTCTTATCGGCCGTGAGCCCCACACAAAATACAAAACCACCAAGTGCCGCATCCCGGTTGATGAGTGCACTCCCAAACTTTTGTTAGTTACCTCCGCCTCACTGACTAAAGACTTCGAGGAGAAAAGGGTCGCACCGCAACATTTTATCTTGTAAGTAGGTAGGTAAATGCTTTATATTTTTGAGACGTCTTCATTTGATTACAGTTCTCTTTGGACCATCTAAATCTAGTTGATAAGGTCTTTGAAATATCTATCGAGTTACAACTCGTTCCACCAACAGTCAAAGATATATTAAAAAAAACCATTGTCGCTTCACCGTCCAATTGTCAGCCTGAACAACAATACTTATTTCTAGGTAGCTAGGTTTAAGCTACCTACTTCAAAATGAACTGATTATTTTTAATTGTAGGTATTTTTATTGTATTTCTCTTTTCATGTATCTTTGTATTTTTTATTGTGAAATTTAATTATCGAAAAGTTGATTTTGTATGACACAATCGCAAAATTTCTAAATGTAACGTCACCGTTTACCGTACTGTCATGAAGCTATTAACGGGATATCTTTACGAACCAAAAAATATGATGGTTCTTATCATTTGTTTGTTTCTAATTTTCTTTTGATTGAAGGAACAGAATCACTTTCCGGGGACGTTACATAAAAAGGGCAGCGTTTTTTATCATCCAAAAGGGAGTTCAGTTTTTTTTTTCGTTTTTTCCGTAATAATTTTAAAATTTTTGGGTGTTATATTTTTAAAAAATATTCGACAAAAAAAACTATGCATATACCATTTTGAGGCCTCTACCTAACTGTAAACTTCCACTAAACAGTAACTATTATGCTATGATTAAAAATTCATAAGAGTTGTTTTTGACTTGTCTAGGTGGGTATTCTTACCTATGTTCCACATATTGTCACGGTTGCGGTAAAAGTAACTGATACAAAATATTAGTAAATCGTAAGTTTCACTTTACCTTTACTTCCCTTTCTCCCCACTGCTTAGCCCCGATCCACCCTACGACTTACACAACTGCAACTCGCTCCACAAACTATCCGATTCATGTTTGTAATCAAAGCTCTGACGTTAACACAAAGCGTCCTCAGGTTCCAATGATATTGACAAAGTTTGACGTAGCTTAGTAATATCTTAGATACCTGCCAACTTCGTGCATAGATGAGTTTATCTGCTACTAACCAAAGATTGCAATGGTTCTTTGGTATTGAAAGATGGAACATATCTTTCAAAATAAACAAAGGGCAAAATAGAGAAAATGACTAAAGGCGAATTGATACTGGTAAAATTAACATGTCAATGTATTTTATTAAAAGTTTTTGGTTTTTACTTTCCCTCTGTTTTTGTGTTGTGTCATATTCAATGGGAACTGGCTATGAAGAAAACCAAACTAATATTATACTCTAGCCATCCTTCCTATACATCCCCCGGTCTCTCTTTGCGCGTAACAAAGCTGCACTATAAAGAAAACGCAAAAAAGTAGTAAGTAGACACAAACGAGGTGTAAAACGAGGTCGCCAATGGTTCTCGATTACATAAAACCCAATCTTATTGTGTTGACTGTTATTGCTTTTTTCGCGTCTTCTAGTGGACAAAAAATTGAAGCGAACAAGATCAATAACATTTTTTTTCTTGTTTGATAATTACTATTTATAAACATGTTATTTATGTATAAAATTTTACTCGTCTAAGTGCTTTTTGTAAGCCTATAGAAATAAAGTTATTGACTTTTGACTTTTGACTGGTACTAAGCCTACAGTAGACGTAATATCGAGTTTCGGGAGAAATCCTTACCCACGAGAATGTTATTAACATACCTAACCACCACAAACTCAAACTCAATAAATAACTTTATCTTTAGGCTTACAAAGTCAGCACTTAAATAAGTCAAGTTTTATACATAAATAACAAGTTTATAAATAGTAATTATCAAACAAGAAACAAAATATTATTGATTTTGTTCGCTTCAATTTTTTGTCCACAAGTGGAAGATGCGAAAAATAACAGAAAAAAAAATTATACCTACTATAAACCGACATTTTAACGAAGCAACAGGAAAAGGAAAACACAGCTTCCAAACCATTTTCATCCAAACACAGCTTAGAATTAGCAAAAGTTGTTCTTTCTCACGGTACTTACGTTATGATCCCTCTAATGGGTGCATGAGGTCTGTACGATACCCCCTTCAGGGGATTAACACTAATTACGTTTCCTTGTTCATTTTCTGCTCAGCAAATCGCGTATTGTCGTCTTTCGTTTAAAATTAGAAAGGGGCTTTTTAGAGCTTTTTGTGAAGCGTTGTGTACAAGCTTTTCTTATTTGTGGGTGAGACTCAAGCCTCATAGGATAAGGTAAACTACATATTAATAAGGAGAATTATTGTATGTTTTAATTTTGTGCGGTTATGAAAAATTTACATAGTATGACTAGAAAACAAGGAAAGAGGCTTGAACAGATAGTGTCAGAAAGATCTGAGCGTGCTGGATTTGGTGCATTTGTATGAAAAACCTTTGCGCGAATGATATTCGCGCGAATGACATATGCGTGAAGGACACATGCGCGAAGAAAATTTGCGTGAGTGGATGCGGGAAATATCACAAAACTCCTTATCTCTCAATATATATCTCTCGCAGTAGACGTCGCTGAGAGTCGCAGATTTCACCAATTGCGTAGTAAATTATGCTTTCTCTCCTCTGGTATATCTTACTTTACCATAACCACTATTTTTAGAGCAGAAAATTCTGAGATTTGCGTCCCTCTACCTACATATAAAGAGCTAGCTCTTTGTGAAATATAATCCCCATCTGTTTCCTCGGCTGTCTGACGTTGTAAGTCGAAATAGACGGGATAATACCCGCCGGCAAGTCATACAAAAGACTTCAACGCGCACTTACTTTTTAACTACACAATTTGAATTGATGACAAATAAATAATAATAAAATGACCCTGACTAATTAGTACGCGCAAATCTTTATGAACTCTCGGAAGTACGCGCAGTGGCTGCGCAGTAGCGTATTTTAAGGTTCTATTAGGGCGCGGTGAGCCCAATACTGCGCAGTTTCGTATTCGAAGCTCAATTTATAAAAAATTGTGCGAACTCTACCTCTTCGTAATTGTTTTAACCGCGTAAATGCCAACGACAAAGGTCAAACCGTAGTCAAGCAATTTTTGAGGTTCTACGTTCTTTGTCTATTTTTAAAGGTGTGATCTTTCTAATGTTTGAATTTTCGCATACCCAGTACCGGCCGTTTTGTGTTGGCGCAAGATTCAAATATGATTGTGGTTCATAATTTCTCTGCGTTCTATAAGTATAAAAACTAAAAACTTCTACATAAGGACACATGTGGAACCCAACTTTGATTCTATTATATTTTGAGAGTATTTGAGAAAATGTAGATTTTTGGCCTATTATTTTTCCAAATGCTCCAAAAATACTAATTAATCGAAGTTAGTTTTTTAATAAGTTAATATAAAATGATTTACGAATAGTGGCAAATTACTTTTTCACTATTTTATTCCTTGTAGAACGCAGAAAAGAAAACAAAATATTTAATCTCGTGTTCATCAAATCATTCATCGATCATCAATCGTTCATCAATTCATCTCGTCCCGTGCCGATAAAATGTAAAAGGATTTATTATAAGCTGGTTATTGGTCGAGACACTTCAAAAATAGGATTGGTCACTATTCCATGTTATAGGTAGGTATTGTTAATTCCTACATTGTTAATTATTAAAATTTAATAGCAAGACGCTATGATTGCTATATTTTTAAAAAAGGTGCTAGCTTTTTACGGCGTCATCGGCCGGTGGCGACAAAGCTACTCGTAATTCATCGAGCTAGAATCATCTATAACTACTCGATTCTAGAATCAAACCAATTAGAAGAAACAAATGAAATGATGAATTAGAACTTCAACACAAAAAATTGTTTCGAGCTGCTGCGAATCGCTCCGAAATGTTAGGTAGGTACCTAAAAGTTGTAAAATATTTATTTTTCACCAATATTTCTTAGGTTTTATAGCTCCATTATATAAAAAAACTAGAACCAAGAATTGAATATGTAAAAGTATTTTTTTATCATTATTAAACCTTTTCGTTCACGAACATACGGTTTATAACAAACTAGATTCAGCCCAGGGCTTTGCACGCTTTTTTTTAAATAAAAACAGTACCTACCTAATACACTAGTAACCTATAATGTGACGTGTGTTTCTATTTTTTACAGGGTATTTTTATATAATAATTTCGATAGCACTTTATAATTTAATATTGATATTGAATTTTTCTGACATTATACAACTATTTTTAATCTGTTTTGTGTATTGTATATTTTCTATAAAAATAATATTTATTAAATACGTATGTCTGTCTGTATCAAACGTCTGTAGTTCTAGTCTAGTCCCTACACCAATACAATTTCCGACACAATGTAATAAGTGTTTGTAAAACAAATTAATGAAATAAAAGAAATTCCGGTCCAGATCTTCAAGTGTGCAAAATTTCGACCCGATCTATTCAGTAGTTTTGGCGTTATCTTTGGCCAAACATCATCACAACAGCTCAAACTTAATCTTTATGATATTTGTAGGTTAGGATAACAGTATGAATTGCCAATTCCATAGCCTTTCATGTTTTTTGCCATGTCTGTCATGTGAATTAAAAAATCACGTTGTTTGTTTTAAACTAACGTGCGCTACGCATCGAATATGAATAGAATGGATGAAGAGTTCTCGTTACTTTGTTTTCGTAACTGGGCTTAAAATGTATTTTAAACCCAGCCCAACAGCGGTTGTTTTTTATTAAACTGACTTAAAAAACAAAAGTAAGTAAAAAAAGTAAGCTATGACGCTCATTAGGGGAGGCCTATGTCAAGCTGTGGACTAATATAGGCTGATGATGACGATGATAAAAGAGTGCATTTAAAATTTTGCTGGATTTTTCTTGGTTATTTTGCGTACTCTTGCATCATAAATTATTGTTTGAGATTTGTATGACAAAAATATTTCCGTTAAAAATATTTAATCATAATGGCACATATTTTAATTGAATTGTTTGTATAGTGACAAACAATCATTTATTCAATAACATTACAATAACAGAATATAAAAATTACTAATGGTATTTATTTTTACAATTTATATCTATTTCTTAAAAATCGAAGCCGTCACCAGAAAGCAGAATGATCAGAAAGCAGAGTGATCAGAATGCAGAGTGATCAAAATGCTGGCAGCATCGCCATGTTGAATGGGAACTCACATTCGTTAACCGAAATAAAAGCATTCCGATCACCTGTGGACTCTATGAGAAGTTTTATATGGTCTTTGTGTATTTCGTGTGCCCCTGGACCCCAAGGACCTAGGGTTTCCATCACAAACGGCTCAAATAGGTAACCACCGAACCCGCAACCTCCTGCGTCGCAGGCAGACCTTCGCCCACCGCGCCACATCGGTCGTCAAATGCTATAGACCTAGGCTATAGAGATCGCTACAACTGATCAGAAAGATAATTAAATGACGTTTCCGATGAAGTGTATAAATTGTATGAAGTGTAACGCAAAATATAGCCATTTTCAATTACCTACCTACTTGAAATCAGCGATAAAAGTTAACCATAGGAGTTAACTTTTAACTAGGTAACGATATAATTTTGTAAATACAAATCAATTTACTTTGTAATGAAAATTTTACTGTTTTGAACTACGTTTTGAATAAATTACTGACAATTGCAAACATAACTCATAAACTTAGCCATATACTTAAATGTAGATACTTAGTTGAATACCTACAGGCTCTTGAAATATCTGAAGCTACTTATGACGTTGCAATAGAGTTGATAATAGTGATGATCAAGGCCGGGGAGGCTGCGCGGGCACCAATTCTGCCAACCTCGCGGCGTGATCACGAGCTAGCTCATCTTATCATCAGCTGATGTGAGAATAATGAACGCACGATCGTTGCTATTGCTACCGGCTTGTGTGGACTATGTGCTGTTAGTTATAGGATCGAGTTCGAATTTCAATTTGTAAGTTTCTTTTTTATAGCTTTTTCTTTTGTAGTTCTATTTTTAAATGTTTGTGTATTATTTTTGATTACGTATTCTTTTGTTTTTGTGGTTTTGTATTGTTTTTGAACGAATCTTTTAAAACCTCTTGGTGGTGTTGGTTTATATGAATGAATTCGAACTTTAAAAGGAGTAGGTAGGTACCTACCTCACTTATATCTTACTTAGGTCCCTCCAGGACTAATTTTATGTTATTTGCATGAATACTATCGTAAATAATTAAGCAATCAAAAAAGGTTTAAAAATTTTCGAATCCAAAATGTATTTTACCAGAAATTTACCTTTTTATTTTTTGCTGAATTATGTAATTTTTATGCCTATTTTTATGTTGGTTGATATCCCAAATTTTATAATTATTTCGTTGGATATTTTAGGATTTTTAGTTAGTATTAATCACACCTAACCTGTCGATAACACATTCCTGCGTACGCGATAGGTACGCCATTTACAGACTCAATCCCAATGGATGGACCACATTAAAATTCCTTCCTTATCATCAAGGTTTCGTCATCATTATCCCATAGTCATTATTAAACAAGCGCGAGCGCAACCGGTCTCCGGACACTGCGAACTTAGTCACAAGTTTCTACCAACATAACAAAACCATACCACACTGCCTTCAGTTCAAATCCGCGCGTCATTCGCGTCGCACGTATCGTCAACGAGAAAATACCGGGTGCGTCAACTTAATATTAAAGGAAGGTTTAGTTTAAACTGTGAGGTTTCATCGAGCGAGCTTAATATTTGATGAGCCTTCGAACAAATGCCTTCTTTATGTGTTACTGATAACGTGTGATGCCGTCCCGTCGTCGCTTGTATTGTGCTTAACATATTTGTGTCGGTGGAGTTATGTTATCGTTATGTTAATGTATTTTTATGTTAGGAAATAGTTCTTTATTTAATAATACTCAGTGTGTCCAATCAAAAAGCGATAAACTTGGTATGAAATGAAGTCCCGTTACACCACAACAGAGAAGGAATTAAATTATTGGGATGATTAATAATTAGGAACGTGCTAAACATAAATAATTCAGAAAACAATAGAAAAGTTATATTTAACCAAAAAGAATCTAAATTAATTTTCTTATTGCTTATTTTCTTATACAAATACAAACACAAAATAAAAATTAAAACTGGACTATCCACACACGATCCATCTCTAGGTGTGAGTAAATTAAATATATTATGTTCATTATAAAATAAATTTATATTGTTATAACAGGCTAGATTTCTACATGTGTGCTAGGCCTAGGTACCTACTTGGGTACGCTGAACCAAAGGTCATCGCTAACTAACATTGAAACCTAATAAATACTATAAATAAAGCTGGAAAATTCATACGTCCAATAAAATATCAACAAAGTATTGAATCAATAACTTAAGTTTATATCTGTAACTGTGGCAAACCATTTTTCAACATCGTTATAAATAAATAATCTTTATGTTAGGTAATTATTCATAAAACGAGAGGAACAGGTATTTTTTTATGTATTGCATTTTATTACCTATCTCTTTGATAAATATTTACATACAATGCAATTAACTTCGATGGCATCTTTATGTTAATTGACTCATCTCATTAATCATCATTATCAACAATAATAGTCTATATTAGACACTATATTAATAGTCTGAAGTAGGTACTTAAGACTATTTTTATTTGGAAATAAAGTAAATACTTTTATTTTCTAGACTCCTCGAAAGAAATCTTACTGAAAGCAGTATCTATTTAGTTAAAGATTAAACCTACCCCACCGACGAATGCCGCACTAGGTTCAACTCCTATTAAGCTCAATGAACTGTCAAAATTTGTCTATCAAGTGTTACCACATACACAAGAAAGTTGAAGTAAAAGTTGAGAAAAAACTATAAAAAATATATAACATCTTATCTTAACAAAAATATAGCAATAATTAATAATTCTTTATGATTTTTTAAGTTAGATAACATAGTCCACTTCATCGATTCCGATGAGGGCGACCCTGGACATCAGGGATCGTCATTTCTATCATGAGCAATATTATGGCTCGCCAGACCGAACTGATCTAAAACGGGCTACTCACACACACGGTAATCTAGGGTGTAAAAGTGAGGATGACCCTTAAGAGGGCGCAATGCGCGCCATTTTGTGAAAAGGATAGGTATAGGATTTTGCTATCGTAGGAGCGGGACAGAGCAGGATGCGTTTTTGGAACGGCGCAAGTCGAAAAATGGAGTTTTTGCTTATTTACAAGAAAACTACATAACTTATGAAAAACCTATCTGATCCAAGTAATTTGTTAACCTTCGAATCAAAATCAATCATTTTAATAGACCGCAGGGTTCCTAAGATCTCAACCAAATTAGCAAAACAGTGCAATTTCGTGATTTTTTCTATCGTATTTTTTTTTCTTATTCGAGTTTTCACGTTGCAGGAACCAAAAGAAAAAATTAAAATTAAAATTTTATTTAATTCGAGTTTTATAATAATGTTATATAGATACTAATAAATATAATTAGAAAATTATACATCATACATAGATATACCAACAGTTGTATCACGTTGTATAAACCTGATTTTTGAGTTTGACTGTTTTATATTACCGGAAACAGCGCTTAGCGGAAGTGTAGTAGGTACATAATGTCAACTTACCTTCCACTAAAAGGTCACGTGAACTGATAAAGAATTTCAATGTTTTGCAACACTCTACTTTCAGATAACATTAGAACAGCATCTTGAGTTCTTGTTTTAGCTGATAAATTGGTTGTTTTATGTAGGTATAGGTAGGTAATTACTACCTACCTATGTAAGTAGGTTCTAGCAACCCGCTTCGGCTTTGCACGTGTAGCCTTAATTGGTTTACGCGGCGCACACCAACAACGGTTCCAGACGGAAACTTTTTTGGCTTTTTCGACATCTTCAACAATCAACGTCATAATTCAGCCAATTATCACAAAACCTTAATGAATTTAATATTAAAACCTTCCTCTTAAATAACTCCGTCTTCCTCCTTATTGAGAAAAGAAAACCTGACTAATGAAAACTCGTTGCGTAGATTCATAGGTACTTAGCGTAGGTATAAACAGACGTGACCTTTTTTTATAATTTTTTTTTCAATATAAACTTTTTTTTCATAATTGTACAGGGTGGAAAGGGACGAGGGCCGTTTAGGAAACTATAGTAGGTACCACATAAGTGAAGTACATTCGATGTGTAATGCTTAGAAACGATCATTGTTAAGAAATCCCACCCTATGTACCTAACTACATCTCTAACGCATGGAGGAGAAAAGGATACCTGTTATCTTAAGAATCTACAGCCGATGTTCAAATATTCCACTACGTCTAATAATGCAGGCAGCAGCTCGTTCCCGAGTGTGGCGGTGCATCTTCGATAGTGTATTTTCTACACGATTTTTTCTACGCAATTGTTCGAAGGCAGCAATTAATCTTTCTTTCATTTCCTCGGCAGTATCACATTCTTTCCTGTACAATTTGTCTTAAATCACGCCCCACAGAAAAAAAACCAGTGCCGTGAGGTTAGGGTTATCTTATCTTATCAGCTGTCAGGGTTCAAACTATATTTTTTATAAAACTTTAACTAGCTGTAACTAGAAAAAATAATAGCATAGTTTCTTGGAAAGAAATATAGTTCTAAAGATACAATAATCTCGTTTTTACGGAAAGGGCCGTCGTCCCTATCCACCCTGTATGTTTGATGTAAAGGGATTGATGTCTTGTTTGATGTTGATTTTATGTTTTTTTTACTGTTTTTCGCTCAAAGTTACCTCTAAACCCACCGATTAGATAGAGCTATAGCTTTTGTAACTAAATAGATAGAATAAAAGAAACCACTATTAGATCATTTTGAACCACTCGTTATGAAAAAAAAAATCCAAAAAGAAAAAAGTACTGTGTAAAAATTGTTTTGATTTGAAAATTAATTGTATTACATACATATTTGATTGTAATTTTTTTTTTTAAATTTAATTTTAATTTCCGGTCGGTATCTACATTCACATCATCTAATGCATATAATAAATTTGACAGAATTTAAATTGATCATCTAGATGAGAGTAGGTAGTTCTATTCTAAATTTGAGTAAGATAGCATGAGATTTTCCAATGACGTTCACCGACTGTAAAAAAGTTTTATCGAAACGTTGGAGTGGTGACTGATAACTTGAGTGATGGATGATAACGTAAGAAAACATTTAATTCATGGTCACAAACACACTGACTTTAACAATAAAAACTACGAATTTTTACCCATGTATAGGGTTATTAGTAATTTACTGACAGTGCGTCAACTACAGGTTCTGCCCATCATCACGATCACGATCGCGAAGAGGCCAGTTCTTATTTTTAATATTGTATGTTAATCAACTCTCATACAAAATTATTTCCAATAAATTACTAAAGACCGTTCTTCCACTCCCGTTAATATCCATAAAATATTCATCATTGTCATTCTTCACATCTTAGAAATAAGATTTAAGTGGAATCAGTCTGGCTGGGATTAGGGGAGGCCTATGTCCAGCAGTGGACTGATATAGGCTGATGATGATGATGAGTCTGGCTGTGAGTTCTTAAAGCACACACACCTCTGATAATTCAGGGCAGAGACGGTTTTCAGTTTAATTTCAAAGAAAGCCCCTCTTATTTTTTTTGTGGTTTTTATTTTTTTCTGAATACCACAAGCAAATGTAATTGGGTAAATAGCGGAAAAGTAATTGGGAAAATAAGAGATTTTGTGCTATAAGTCAACATTTTCCCAATTGCTCCCAAAATACAAATAAATCAAAGTTGGTTTTATCATCAATCCAACCCGCGTCGAACGACCTTAACCAGTTTTAGTAATAAAGATCTGTCGTTTAACGACTGTATTCATGTGCAGAACCTGCAGTTCTCGTAGTTTCAGTGAATTACCAATAACCCTGTATAAACAAGGCTTAGATCTCATTGAATTTTTAGATGCTTAAGATGAACCTATTTTAACTTTTAATGTTACTCCATAAAAACATTCATTAATAAAAAAACACGGACAGTTATTATGTATTGATCTACTTTGTTATGTAACAACTGCAAAATTATTTAATGTTTTCTATTATCTTAATGTAAACATTGAGATTGTTTCGAAGAGTAGGCAACACGTTAACGTTTACTGACTGACTCAGGATTTTAGTCAAATATTTTGAATCATTGCTTCGCTTGATTCCAAAACTAAACTTCAAATAATTTAATAGGTAGAGGTAATTTTAATATAAGTCGGTAAATTTAAAACGAGATATTAAAATGCTTCAGAATTATTAGAACAATACAATTTAACGGGTAATTGTCGCGTTCAGATCGCGTTAGTTTCAATAAAAATATTTATTGCATCAAAATTTACAATAAATATAGAATTATTGATGAACTTTCTCCTTATATTATAAAAAGTGAAAGTTTGTGAGTTGTGCCGTTGTAAAGATGTTTGGACAAAGTAAACGCTAAAACTACTGAATGGATCGGGGAGAAATTTTGCACGCATAAAGATCTGGACCTGGAATAACATTTTACTACTTTTTTCCCGGAAAAAAGCCTGCGACGCCGCGTGCAGAAGTTAGTCTATCTATACTAACATTATGAAGAAGAAAGATTTGTATTTTTGTATGTCACGAATAAACTTAAAAAGTACTGGACCGATTTCAAAAATTCTTTTGCACTTAGAAATCTACATTATCACTGAGTAACATAGGCTATAGAATATACCCGTGCGAAGCCGAGGCAGACTGCTAGTATATGAAAAAGAACTTTATCTTATTGATCGCACTCCCTGTTTCCTTCGAATTCTATTTTAGTAGTTGACCTCATAATTTGGAGTCTGATTATTGAAATATCTTTGAAGTGCTGTGTTTAATCTGTAGACGGTTCATTGATATTGTACAGACCGTGGTATGACCACGTAAAATAACTAAAGCATATTTTCGCAGCCATTCTGTTGTTACAGTTAAATCTGAATTACGTTTCCTTTGAAGCGGTAGTTTACGTTTTCTGTTCGATACATTGTTAGTTGATTTATGTCTGCCGATGTTGACAAAGCTATTGCTTTTCTAGGTAGAGATAGGTACTTAAATGAGTTTTACATTCGTTCGATTATTTTCATATACTGTTTATGTGTAACATTATAATCATGACTAGGAATCATCTGAAAGCCAGCGCTACTTTGCATTATTCTGAGGTAGCATTCAGCTAAGGTGGAACTCTTTAGTCTGCACCACAGAAAACTAAGTAATAGGGCACTATTACCAGGCCTTGATACCAGTACCAATAATACCGGTACAGTAGCGGTAATACCGGTATTTTCTTTTCGATAAATTCAAGTTTTGATACTTTTAAGTTTTTTGTATTATAGTGTATAAGGCCTCACTCTGAGTAATCTCTCAGAAATTAAATAAGTTCCCAAAAATTTCGATTTCGGCAGGATTCGAAGCCGCGCGCCGCGCCCCACCCTCAGTACGGGTGTGCTCTAACCAACTAAGCCACAAAATCCTACTCGGTTTGGTCTAAAATATAAACTACCTACAACTATATAAAAAAAAATTGAGGAAATTTTTTGATATAAATACCGGTATGATTTATATCGATACCAGAGATGTACCGATACCACGTTAAGATCAGTCGAACCAGTATTTGAAAATACTGGTATTCCAAGCCTTGCTATTTAGAAATCTTTGGTCTGCACCTTTTCAGCACCCTACACACTCGGTAGCTGACTTACCCACTACCTAGATTGCCTAGAGATTACCTAGATTTGCTTAGCTAGCTGATTCCTCAATGTCTATTCAGACTGTCTGTAAGTTAGGTAGGTACTTTTTTATATTTGCTTCTTTTTAGGAGCCGTATCTCTCTTGTGTAGTAAAATAAATGTCTCTTCTGTCACAATCTCTAATCAAGCAAGGATTAATTATAAGCTTATTTATGTAACAAACATAAGCGTGGAATATGAACCTTTACATCTGCTTCACAATGAATAAAAATATTATATTATATTTTTATAAACCCCATGGGTGAACGAACAAGCCGTGAGTGCAAGAGCGCGACTCCCTGCCGTCATACAGTGCAAACTCGTACAGAGGAAAGTCACTTGAGTTTTCAGGCCTTGTTATTTACAACTTACCAACCCTAAAAAAATAATGACTTATTAATCCTTATTTGTCACTAGTATAAGTTTTCTAGGTTAGTTTGAATAGTCAGTTGTGTTACTAGCTACGTAAGTCTGTAAAATCAACTTATTTGAATAAAATATTTCATTTCATTTAATTTCAAGCTAAGGAATTCATACAAACGTAGCAGTTATATCTGTTTACTCCTAGTCAGTATCACTAAGTATTCAAGTGGTAGGTATAACCAAACACTAGTCCTGATATCAAATCAGCAAGACAGGCACTTGATTCACGTATCCTCAGATCGGCTTGAAGTGGATGTAATCCCTTTGCATGTAGGCTGCAATGAAACTCAAGCACATAACATATCAACAACATGATTGTATGCTATAAATGCTTGACTATATTATCATTATCACAGTTGCAAACCTTTATGTCGGAAGGAGTAGTAGTAATAATACTGGACAATTCACACAGCATCATCTAGCCCCCAAGCTAGGCAGAGCTTGTGTTATGGGTACTAGTTAGCTGATATACATAAATAATACATAGATATGATAGAGACTTTTTTTCTATACATACTAGGTAGAGTTCATATGTCTAAGTTATTATTTAGTTCGACGATCTCTGTGGCGCGATGGGTGAAAGTCCGCATGCGACGCAGGAGGTTACGGGTTCGATTCCCGCTTCGGGACAAACGTTTGTACAATCTGCAGATTAAATATTTTTAAACTTACGCGATCTGAACACATATTTATAAATACTATTTAACGGGTATTTATCGCGTTTAATTACCTTATTTTCCCGACGTTTCGACAGGTTTACACACTGCTGTGGTCACGGGATGACGGGATGTCATCCCGTGACCACGGCAGTGTCACGATAAATACCCGTTAAATAGTATTTATAAATCTGCAGATTAGTTCAGGGTTTTCTGGTCGTTTTCTATGTATAATAAAAAATATCAATCTATGTATTGTATTATATTATGTATATCAGTTATCTAGTACCCATAACACAAGCTCTGCTTAGCTTGGGGCTAGATAATGCTGTGTGAATTGTCCAGCATTATTTATTTATTTATTTAAAATGCTCTGGATTCTTTTATGTTGGTAAATACAAAATTTCAACCATCTATGACGAATTCCAGCTTGTAAACTATCAGTAAACAAACAGTTTAAATTTTTCAGAAATTTGTCTCTACTAGACCTAGTGTAGATATAATATAGATTAAAAAGCTGCTGTCTCAGCAGAAGGATAGTGTCATTCAACAAATTTATGTTTTGACAGCACGTAAATACGGTGCTTTCTCATACATTTGTAGGTATGATGGAATGTTGCAAGTGAATGGTATTCTCCCAAAACAATTGGGTAGTGTTTTTTCTTTTCTTTTTTGAAATAATATAAAAAGTACTCAAAAGAGGTATGTATCAAAAGACAACCATAAGAATATTGATTCGTCACTACAAAATATATTATGAACAGATAAATCAAAATTAAAAAAAGATCCAGCTAAAACCGCGCTAGCGCTATCTAAGCCAACTTATTCTAAGCATACATACGTTTCTAAAAAAAGTCGTTGATGCTATGCAAACAGTTTCACAAGGTGCTTATCTAAACGAGCATTATGGCATACTAAGTAAAATCGTTGCGCAAACGACTCTCGACAAATATTTGTCATGAAGAGTAGAACACGAACATACTATGATAACTTTAGTCACTCACGATAAAATTAAAATACGTATTTAGAACGTTCAAGTAGTTTTTTTAAAGTATGTATATTAATACAATACCAACAATCTAAAGCTATTTTGTTTAGGAAGTAAACTAACAATACAAATTTATAGAGAGAAAGACCAGGTGGGCTGCACAAAAAGTCGACATTGTCTGCGGTAATCGAAGCAGGAAAAAAACAAGAAAAACGCTGGCCTTGGGAGAGCGACCGCGAACTTTAATTCCTGCTTCACTGGATGGGAACGTACGACAAAAACGAAACAAGACCACAAACTTTATCGTCTGATCGGCTTTAACTTCCTACCCTTGGTCTGAGCTATCTTTGTGCGCCCTATAAATATATATTGGATATAGGTAAACGATTCCGTCCGTAAATTTCCCACGCACGGAATTGAATGTAATTTCAACATATTTTTCTTAAACATTAATGAAACAAATCACAAAATATGATCTGATGATAACAATATATAAAAATTTATATATAAATTTGCTCTAGATGATTCACAAGGTTTTTATAAAATGTGTTTTTTTTGTAATTTTATTGTTATTGTATTGAATGTAATGATTATTATGAAAATCTTTATATTTTAGAGAAAAGATATGTTATTTAATTAGTAGGTATGTGGTTCAAATATTTTTTTTTTCATTTGGTGTTTTCAGTTTTCTGTGACGGTTAAACCCACGTAAAACCCCGCGCTCATTTTGTGTATTCTCTTTAGTGATTTATCACAAAATATTGTAAAATGAATATCGTGTAGATCAGTTAATGGTTATATTTTGTGATTCGTTTCATTACTTTTAACTACATTCGTTTTTGATAAATCTTTACAAAGGTGAAGAAAGTTATGGCCAATTTATCGCGGAGCCTGTTTAAAAATCTTATGAAACTGACTCGAACCACTGATCATAGTATAAATAGCGCCCTTTAATCCTTTCCGTCTCTAAATAAAATGCCTAGCAATATAAAAATAGTCAAGCTGTGTGACGTGTAACAGGCCACCAACGATGCAGTTGATTAGGAGACCGTGCAGATTGGAAACAATAATTTGAGCCATATTGCACGCATGGGCACGCGCGTCGAATGGACGCCCGACACGGGTGTTGCGCGCCTCGCTTTGCCTCCTGTTTGTGTAGCTATTCCCCTATCTATAGTAGTTTAAGAAAGGAAACTAACCCTCTCCTATCTATAGGCGCTATAGATAGGTACGATTATGTAGTTATTGGTATTGTGTAAATTTGTGTATAATATCGTACTTCCGCTAAATCAGTGTTACAACTTTAAAAACCTTAACTTTCAGAAGCGATATTTTTAATGTTTTAGACTTTATTTGACCCCAATTCACCTGATGGAAAGTGAAAATAAACTCACAGATTTGATAAATAGTCCTTAGCTATGTAGTTTTATTTCAATTATGTAACAAAATTATTCACACTATATGCACACTTTATAATTATGTGTAGGTATACCATATACTTTTAAAGTGTGCTATGCATGACTTCAAGATAGACGTTTATCACAACAAAAAACTGAAAATTCTGTAAAAACTAGGTATCTTCTTCGATCTTTCGTTGGGTACTATCCTTATTCTAGTACAAATTATGAATCAATCACTCTTTATTACATTGGTAGGTAAAGTTTTGTACAACACGGGCGTGTAGGTATTGTTATCAGTTGCTCATACAATAAATTCATGAATTACCACTGTTACGATACATTCCAAATGAGAGAATGATGGTGTTTCATTTTAATCATGAAGACGAGAGAGAGAGAAGTGTAGGTAGGTTTTTTTTTTGTAGTTGATAAAAAAAATGTGCTATTCTAATGTTACTTGTAACGTAGGTGTGTAAATGGAAAAATTTGTTGTTTTGATAAAACTAAAGACTATTTCGAATCCCTTAGTTTTAAAGTGTTTTTTTTTAATTACTGCGGGATAAACTCTAATCCCATGGGGGAAAACATAAATTTATTGGACCTCGTAATCCTCTATAAAATACAACTGCAAAAGAATCATCCAAATCGGTATAAATGAAGGCGAAATCGACGAACATACAAAAAAAACCAAAGACAAAAAACATACGTACATCCGAATATAGAATCTACTCCTGTTTTAGAGGTCGGTTAAAATCAAAAACACTAAATCGCGTAAATAATCAAATTTTAATTACATTTCTAAAAAAAATACAAATCTTTTTCAAAGTGCTGACCGCCCCGTTGCGCATGCACGCGAAATATCTTCGCCTTATTTTTACTGTCATAGTATTTAATAAAAATACTTCCGGCTGTATTGTATAAAAAATAACAAAAATACTACGACGATGACGGTATAAATTAGGTGAAGATATCTCTCGTGCATTCGCAACGGGGCGGTCAGCATTTTCAACGTTTGAACAAGATTTGTAATTTTAAAAACATGCTCAAAATGTCAAGTTATGCTCATTATGTAAGCATACCTACGCACACATACGTCTTAGTGTGTAGGTTAGTTATACTCAATGCTACTTGCGAGCATGATAAGATTTCGCAATGCAATTACAACTGTTCAACCTTGCGCTAGAATTATGTCTCGATAACCTGCTCTCATTCAATCATGTGATACTTTTTTTTTACGTGATGATTATACCTAGGTACATATAGGACTTTTAACTCCATGAATAATCATATTTTGAATGCAATGCAGACAGCGTCTTAGGGATGCTTTCGATTGTATTCATATGGACCAGTTAAAACTTTCATGGGCCAAGACAGGGCTGGGCAGTGAGTGCGTTAAGCTACATCTAGATTGTTTGCAGTTCTGCAGTAAGGCAACGATTTCAATAGGCTATTTGACTACATTGAAAATAAGTAGCAAATTGTTTTCATCCTAGTCAGTGACAACGTAACAAAGCAAGCAAGTAATCGGGTTATTTTTATTAAAAATATGCCTATTTTAGGTAAAAAAAACGGACACATTTTTGATATATGATCACGTGACCGAAAACGCTCTGCGTTTGGTTGCATCGCTAGTGACGTCACAGCTATCACAGATTACAGTGCTTCTTGTTAGATATGGTGTGAAGCGTGATGTCATCGAGTCATGTCACCGAAGCCATGACAGAGATTATCGTTTTGGCGCGCCATTATATTATTCAAACTCTAAAATTAGTTTTTATAACTAATACGACTGGCCTTGAAGAAATATTAATTACTTTGCATTATTTTTATCAGACAATACGTTAGAATTATTTCCCAGTAGTAGTCAAGTAGCCTATTTATGCGTATGGAAACAATACATTACGAATCTTTCGTCTAATAAAAATGCATTTATCTAAGTAAAAACGTTCAAGCCAATAATCATGCATTTAATAAGGCATGATTGTTAGCCAGAACTTTTTAGTTAGTTATTTAACAACCGCTGCGCTGTTATCGAGTCAACCGAGATCGATTGATTGCTTCTTTTTATAGCTTGTATGAGTTTTATGAATAAGCAAAGGCAGTTTACTTGTACACATCACGAACGTAACACACCATTTGCTTCCAACATTGGTAAAAAAACTCTGGAACGAAAACCTTTTGAATAGCCTTTTGTTCATTTTCTTTCTAACATTAACATTCTGTTATGTCCTGCTAGTTTTTCAACGGAATAAAACACTGAGATAAAAAAAATGGAGTTCCCCAAGGAATTCCTTTTGGTCCCATACTATTTTCTAATGACAAAACAGGTGTAAGCCGGAATGCAAGGAACCATTCGAAATTAATTGTAGACCAATTCATAACAAACAATATTGACAGAGCTAGTTAGGTACTCATTATAGATATGAATATTGCTCAATAGCTTACAAGCTTTATTGAATCAGGTGTTACGTTGAAATGCCACACTTGCACAGGTGTCAAATTGCAGTGAAATTGACTTAAGAAATGTGAGCATTGAAAATGCATAGGATACTCCAGTAACCACATTGCTTGGTACAGAATGTGCCTACTTTTGGATAATCATTTAGAATCATTTAGAATAAGTTGGTGGGAAACTGTACGCGGCAAATGATAAAAATTCAATTTATCCTCGATTTTAACCTAGAATTGTTATTATTTGAGGTAATAATATTATAAAACTGGGGATCATATTTATAAAAATATTACCTCTAGAGTAAATGAAAACAATGTTTATTCACATTAGACCTTCGAACCTGTAGTTTTTCATCGTGGACAATTTTATAACTCCACTTATTTATTCGTCTGTCTGTACGACAGAATATACATAACTTCCATTATTCTGTGGACTGTACCTAGCTCGAAGCATTGTGAACGCATTTTATTCATTAACGCAGCACGTGAGTCGGAACCAATTAATTAAGGTTGCGTGATTGTCTTAACAAGTGTTTTTTCAACAACGACGACGGGACCGTAGGTAACTGCTATTGATCTTTTTGCTGAAGATTATATATCCTTTTGACGAGATTTAAGGTTAATTTTGGGCACAGCTGGCACATTTCTTTTTTTTTTATTTGGGAAACAACAAGTTTTTTAAAGTAAACAAAAAAACTACTAAAGTAACACTTGAACCAGCAAAGTTTCCACCATTAAATGGAACATTAATAGAAATAGGAAACATAAACAGAGATGAATGATAGGTATTATTCAACTTAAACACTTACATAAACAAGACTTGCTTGAGATTTTTAATTGCTTGCTTTAAAACTTTCATTAATTAGTAAAAATTACTCAAATTACAATCTGTTTTTGTTTTCTAATAATAAATATCATACAAAATTTATACGCAAGCGCTTGTTTGAGCCAAATTAAGGCTAGGACTGGCTTGGATTAAGACTTGTTTGAAATTTCGGTTTGTAGACGAGATCAATCCCTTTGTTGATACAATCAATTTCATCAAAAGGGCCACCCTTACTAGCAACAATTGAATCGCATAGGTTTCATGATTCAATGACTTCGTCATTGATATACATTTTGATATGAACTGATGTACGACGCGATCGCATGTCACATTATAGTTTCGAGTTAGTCGTCCATTGGAATGATTGTGTTGTACCTATCAGTGGCAATTGTACAAGTGGCCTCAAAAGTGCCTACCTAACCATGTTTTGTATACCATCTAATCTTTCATAAATCTATTTTTGTAGGTAATATATAAATCCGAAAATGTAAACACCGTATAGAATAAAATTTAAGTACCAAACTTTGAAAAGAAGAAATCAAACACATTTTTTTTTAAGCAAGAAAGACCACAATACAAAAGATTTCATTATCATCATCTGCCTATATTAGTCCACTACTGGACATAGGCCTCTCCTAATGAGCGCCATAGCGCCCTGTCTTCAGCTTGCTGCATCCAGCCTGCCGTCTTTTGCAGATCGTCATCGTAGAATCATGTTTTATTGTAGAATCATGTTTCACTCTTTGTTACAGAAGCAGAGGAACATAAAAAAGCACCACCATGGGGGCGATGTTCCGAAGCGAAGAGATGGCTCTGTGCCAACTCTTCATCCAGCCTGAAGCAGCCTACACCTCTGTTTCGGAGCTTGGTGAGGCTGGCACGGTGCAGTTCAGAGATGTAAGTATCTATTCAATACTAGGTTCTGCCTGCGGCTTCGCATGCGTTTTTGGAATAAAAAGTAGCCAAAGTACCTATATGTTAATTCAAGTTCCAGATCTTTATGTGTGCAAAATCCCTTCCATTCATTAGTGTGGTGTTGTCTTCAGCCAGGCATCTTCACATGGACAAACTTATGTACGACTTTATAAGTAGGATACTTCTCTATGGTTCTTAAGGTAAAGTGTCGAACAGAGACAAATTAGTATTTCGCGGCGATGAGATCGCTGCAGATATTTTTCTGTCTTTGGATCTCGGAACCGTATCGCGCCGTAAGGTGAAAACTTCGTATAAAATAATTCGCAAAGATGTCACATACCTCTCGTTGAAATTAGTTGTAGAATAAAACAGGAGTCAATCACCGACACTTCTTTTTCTACTCAAATGATCCAATTCGAACTAAGAGTGATGGGTATTGTTAACTTCATGTTTCAACTTGCCAGCAGATTCGGTGACTCAAAGTCTGTGTTTTTTTTATTCATGTACCGTAAAACCTTACAAGATTGCCAAACTGATTTGATTTTGCCCACCACGGTACTTTTTCTAAAATTCTTCATATTATCGAGAATGTTTTAGTAGCTTTTATTTCTTGTTTGTTGGTAGATACTTGAATATGTCACTGGCAGCACTAAATACCCGATTGTCGCTAATTTCACTTCAGTTGACTGTCAGTTGGTGTCAAAGTTTGGTGGTGTGTTTGGCGGGCCAAAGTTCGTGCGGAAAACTTTTTCAAAAACAGTACTTGCAGTTGCAGCAGGCAAGTAATTATTTTACCACTATAAGTTTGTAACAAATAAATAATAACTATCGAATATCTGACGCGAAACCTCTTTTAAACTCGAAAATATTAAGTTGGGCAATGTCAAAGTACCTTTTCTGGAGTACTGTTTACTACTTTGCCCACCAAAATATTGCTGTCAGGGTTGTCACTACGACATTAAATCAAAATTGATTTATGTAGGTCCTATTAGTAGTAAGTCGTTTGGTATTATCTAACCACCTTTTAATTGATGATGCCTATTTTATTAGGAAAGTAGCTAAATATCAGCTGTTTCCGGTCAATGACCTTTATATTAGTCGTGTTTCTTGTATTGAAATTGTAGTGTATATACTTGTAGTCATACATTTAATTTTTTTGTACGTATAGTAGTAGGTACTAAATGCTATTATTTATAAGGAAGGTCTATAAAACAAGTGTTTCGATCATAATTGTAGAGTATTTCCAATTATTTATTTTTTCAATTCCTCTTTATCAAACAATGTAATGCAAAATTTACCATTTCTACAGTTTTTTTTTGTATATTAATGCCTTAATTTGTTTTATAATCTAAATGAGGTAGGTACTTACCTTATTATTTATAAAAATATTTATAGACAACTATTACTTTTTCTTGATTAAAGTTTTTGTCGACGTTAATAAGTTAAAACTTAGGTACTATGCACCTACAGTTGACATGGCAGCAGTTGAATAGGTACTTAATTATATTTCATTATAATCAAAGGCTGTTGGTAAACAATAAAAATGTGACAACCCTTGCGAATCTTTTTATGTGTATGAAAAATTTCAAAAAAATATTTGTGTCTTTGCCCACTCAATTTTGGCGGTTAATTTGCTTGCTTGAACGTTTTATACTAAGATATAAAGTAACATTGATTATCCCTATTGCTTGTTCCTTAAATCTTGTTATCCTAAGGTCAAAAATACCGGAATTACGATTTTTTTCGCAAAATGGGCAAACTCGGGAAAAAAAAATATATTTGGCCCGCTCTCTAAAATTATGATTTTTACACATACCGGCCCATTTTATTCGATTTATTATCTATTATTTGCAAAGAAGATTATATTTAAAATAATGTAGCGCAAAATTTATTATTAGAACTATACATACTTTTAAAATTATCTTAAATTGAACCACTAAATCCAAAAAAATTGGGCAAAGTTGCACGGTTTTACTGTACAGGACATTTTGACAATATTTTCAAGACAAAAGTGAATTAGGTGTCTTTCAGACCCTCCATAGATAGATCGTCAGCCAGACAGACAGCCACATCGTCATTTATCAACCGTAAAGATACCTAGTCTACTTGGAAAAACGAACAAAGTTGACAGATGACGGTGTTGGATCGCACAAAACGAAGGACGGCTGATCTGTTATTCGGTGACCTTACTTTGAAAATGATTTGTACTTTTATTCTTAAGGTGGAAACGCACTACGCGACAACGGAACTGCGCGGCCGCGGCACTTTATGTCAAATTAGAACCAAATCACCAAATAAGCCGCGCGGCCTCTTTCGTCATTTGTTCTAATTTGATGGGCAATGCCGCGGTCGGCCGCGAAGTTCCGTTGACGCATAGTGCGCTTACACCTTTAAAGATCCTGTCAGTGAGTGACGCGCCTAAAGCCATTTATTGGTGGTACTCGTAGGTTTGTTCGATCCGTGCCATCGACGTCATCCGTCAACTTAGTTAGATTTTCAAAGTAGGCCTCTAGAAGCCAAACGAATATTTTCCCTTTCAATAAAATATTGAAACTCTAAAGACAAAAACACGAAGATATTTCATTATTTTATTGTACGAACAGTAGAAACTGCTAAATATCTATTAACAGTAAGGAACAGGTGTTGCCCTTCAGTTCCTCACACAATTAATGATTCACGAAGTCGATCTATTAACATCATTACTGCGTTTAAAAATAACCATCTATTTACACTAAAGTCGACTCTAGAATGTACCTACCCACAAGTAAACAAATAGAGTCGATAGTCGTGATTTGAGCATTAAACAAAGTACACTCAGCGCACTTACTAAGTACCTAGTTCTTTCGGGACGGTTCTCGGTTCTCTCGGATAGAGCGTCAGCCTGCAACAAGGTTTGTCTATGCACAGATTTAACAATATCTACTATACTGCATAAGTTAGAGAAGAGTTTACAATGACTAGCTTTGACAGCAGATTTTAACCAATAATTTCACCGAATAGTAAACTTTAATTAAGTAATTAATTAGAAAGCTTAGCTTAGAGTAAAAACTTATAACTTACATTAAGTAAGTTATAAGTTTTTGTTAAAAGATAATCTAAGTAGTAAATTAGTAGGTACTAGTTAATTAGAAAGCTTATAGTAAAACTTACATTAAATTAGTTATAAATGTTTTGTTATAAGATAATCTTAGTTCGAGAAATCGGCTGTTACTCTACATTACTCTACATCTGCGTTCGTGCTTTCAATAATCGTTCTTTGGTGTAGGTACATAATGAAAGAAAGAAAGGAAATGAATAAATTTTTAACTACAACCAATCACAGACTTAAAATACTTAAAGCTAGTATATATTCTGGGTATTTCTAAAATAAAAAAAATGTATATCTAAGCTATGAATTGTATTATTATAGTACCCATAACACAAGCTCTGCTTGGAACTAGATGATGCTGTGTAAATTATCCAATTGTTATTTACATATACCTACATTTATTGTTCTTTTCTAACAATGTGTTTACATATAAAACTAGAATGGTATAACTATCTACCATATTTATTTATTTACATCAGGTAGTTTTATAGTGGATAGTAGTTATAAATTATAAGCCGGCTTAGACTGCATGCTACGTGTTCTGGTAGACCACATATTCGCAACCCTGATCTTCCGCCTGGTATTTTATTCACCTTGTCAATTCTCATACAAGGTAATGAAGATACCTACACATCTTACTGCAGGCGACTGTAGGTGTCTGAGTTTTTCGTTTCTTAGGGACCACAGAGCAGGAAAATAAAAGACAATGGATAGGTAATATTTGACACAATTAAATTTTTATGGTAGAGACAGGTCCTGAATTAGTAAGTAATCCAGCCTAACAAGTTTTTGTATAAAACGTGATTGACGGTTCAATAGGCGACTACTGACCAGTAAGTGCAGTGCCACAAACTTGGTGTTCAAGTGGACAAAACGAAAGCTCCTAAATTTCTGATACTTACCTAACTAAGGACATTTATTCTAAGGTTATTTTCGCGAGAACTCATAATAAAACACTGTTTTTACCTTCTTCCATGGTCACAGGCAGTCTGCCTGTGACCATGGAAGCTGAAAAGCCTCCGAAACGTCAGGTTATAAACAAAATATAAATATACGCGATCAATCCGGTAAAAACAGTGTTTTATTAAGGACCTTTAAGCAATATTTCATATTTTTACTATGATACACTGTAAAAAAGCTTATTCGACCTTCGCTTATTTTTCTTATGATTGTTAATCATCAGAAGCTGCTTATCAGTCCTATAGCACCCATCATAACACAAGCTCTGCTTAGCTTGGGGATAGATGATAAAAAATATAGGATATATAATATATTATAATTTTCTATGAATAGTTGATTTTGAATTTAAAGAGTGACAAAATATACAGAGCCACTCTTGACGAACGGGATGGCGCCGCGCCAGGACATAAGAAGTTGAAGGAGAGAAAAATCATTAGAAAGAAAAGCTATGATTTTTTTTTTTAATAATATCTCAAAAAAATTCGATTTCGGCAGGATTCGACCCCGCGCCTCACCTTATTATTAAACTACTTGGGATATTATTAAAAAGTTTTCGTAGAAGATTTACCCAGTGCGAGTAACGCACTATAAAGCAAAAAGCTAAGCTATGCTTAAAACTTAATAAAAAGAAAGGCAATTTTATGTATAAATTGATATCACCATGGTCATCTAATAGATTTAAAATGCTACAGCATTCTAATAGATTTCACTGTGTCTTATAGTAAGAAATACAAAACCATTTATACCTTCGCCAAAGAGCTTGAACAGTTATTTAGTGGCACTGGTCAGTTGCGTGTGAACTTGATTGATCAGTCACGCCAAGTGTAAGGTGAGCTGGTTGCGATTCGGGCTGAAGGTGGAAGGCAAGGCTAACCTCCGGTGTATGACGGCATAAATTAAAATTAGTCATGCTGTTGTAAATTTACCTTAAATTTACGTAGAAAATGAACTTACTACGACCTACTTTGATTGAATGATGTTTACAGCTGAATTGGTCGGAATTAGTCGCCTATACTACGCTATGAATCCTAGATACCTATGTTATGTCAACTAAGACATGAATGAAAACTTAATAAAAACTGATAACAATAACAGAAAACAACAAGGTAACAGTGACGTTATCACTAAAAACTAAAACATAAACTTCGACAACGGATAATCTCACACGTTCAGCGAAAAATGATAAAACTTGAATGCGAAAACGAACAGAAATCAATTAAATGATGAATGAAAGCATTCAAAACGAAAAATTGCTTCGAGCTTCTGTGCTTTGCTTCGATGATAGCAATGTCCTTAAATATTTTCCACCAATATTCATAGGGTTTGGTACCACTTTGTACTTATACAAAAAATATCCAGGTTTTTTGATTCGGGGTATACCTAGGCGGCTTCTTTCCGACCGCAGACCTTAGCCGCAAGGCGGCGGCGGCGGTGGTGCCCACGGCTATGGGTCCTATACCGCGCGCCATCTTCCTTTTATTTAATTTAAAAACACGACACACAAACAAAACTTATGGTGGTGTCATGTCTTGTGATCTGTGCCTATAGGTATTGTATAGACCAGGGTTGGCTTACCTCATCATGATGTGCCAAACGAAATATGTTTTTAAGGTAGTTCGACGCGGGTTGGCGCGAGATTTAATGTTTTGTTGTTTTTTTCTGCGTTCCACAAGCAATAAACCTAGTTATTTGTATTTTGGGTATTTGGGAGAATGTTGATTTTATAGCACAAAATCTCTTATTTTTCCAAATGCTCCCAAAATACAATGAATCAAAGTTGGTTTTATCATGAGTTTATGGAAAATTGTTTACGATTTGCAGCAAATTACTTTTCCGTTAGTTTTATTGATTTTAAAACTACAAAAAAAAACTTGCGCCAACCCGCGTTGAACCACCTTCAGTCAAATAGGTGCCTACTTTGGTTCTTCTGTTGGCGTCACGGTATGACTACGGAGGTACTTATAATAACAAAAATTATTTTAAGAATACCTATAAATGTTTCCATTCAATTTGACCACAGTCATGTAGGTACTTTTATAGTGTCATGGATCGTAGGATTTGATGTTCAAATGTGTGGGCCAGGTAGGTACATTACGTTGTTCAATGTTCAATAGAAGCATTGTGTTTCAAATGTGGGTTTTTATGAGTCGAAGAATGGGTTTGTTGTACACGAGTGTCATAAAGCGAAACCAATGATGTGTAATAAAGCCACAGCAAAACCAATAACGTTGCTGATTGTGAATTTATAACTGTAACTACTGTTTAACACTTTCGTAGCCCAAGACGCTCATGGTCCAACTGCAGTGCCTCGTGCGTGCCAGTGAATGCCATATACCTACTAACACTTTCGTGGCTCTAGACTTTGACACACATGTATAACTCCTCGGAGAAATATTTTAGGAGCAATAGATGAACTACCAACCGGGGCCAATTAAATTTCATGGGTTTCCTTATTCGATTTCTAAAGTAAAAGCAACCTTAGTTACTCGCTGTAAAGTTAGCTATCTGCCAGTGAAAGCGACATTAAAACTGATCTAGCCGTTTCGGAGACTCTGAAACAAACTTGCTGACAGACAAATAAAATTATAATAAAACTAGCTGTCCGCCCCGGCTTCGCATGACGATATTCTATAGCATATGTTCATTGTTCATTAGGGATAAAGTAGGATTCTAAAGGTAAAAGAATTTTTCAAATCTGTCCATTAGTTTCGGAGCCTATTCAATTCAAACAAACAAACAAATCTTACCTCTTTATAACATAAGTATAAGTTTATAGTACCTTTTACAGAAAAAAATGTGTTTTGGTATAAATAGGTACCTATATCTACCGTGTCTAAATTCGCATGCATCTAATAAAAAGCTGTTATTTTGAAACAGACACTTTTACACTTGACAATTTTATTTACTTGTATTTTGGATACGTCTAAGTATATACCTGATATAGATAATATGAGGCTGATGTATTCTGTCAGATCAATTACGAAATCCTTTTCTCCCACCCAAGACAACCAGCGTTCCTGCAAGACCGGTTAGGTGCCCACATATACTCCTATTAAGTCTTCGGCCACAGGTATAATAATATGCACTATTACTAGCTTCGGCTGATTTATCTGCGTGCAGGAAAATAAACAAGTTTCTCTGCACTTTGAATTCTACATGCCGCCGGATGAAGGCCGCATCTTGTCATGGCCAATAATTTATAAGGAATCTTGGACTTTTCGATCCCAGATTTTTCACCATGAATTTTCATCATTCTCATGAATGAAACGTTGTTGTTATGAAACTTAGACCGAAAGATTGGTAAGGGGGTAGGTACGTTCACAAAGGTTCCGTTTTACTGGATCCATTAGTCGATTCCAGGTCCAGTAATTTGTATGAGATCGGTCATACACAGACATATGGAAGTATTACTACCTCCGCCACCGCCGAATACAAACGGATCCTGTGTGAATGCGCTCTAAGTTAGACGGTCTAATAAGGAAAGAAAGTAGTGAGATGAAGTTTATATGACAAAGTATATGGAAAAAAACATGACAATGTCATGGCCACCCCGCTATAAGTGGGGACAGGTCATGATAATGATGATGATAATTCCAATTTTCATCAAAGATATGTAGTTATGTTGTTAAGCTGTAATAGGTGAGTAGGTATTCCTATTCCTGGAATTATATGCACTGGCCCAGTACTGTTGCTTGATTAACACCTACCCTTAGATAAAAGTAAGTTGATACATACCCAATGAGGTTTTACTATAATATCATTGATTGTTAATACGCAACTTGGTATAACTTTTTTTTATGCTTGGGCAATTCACACAGCAATATCAAGCCCCAAGCTAAGCAGAGCTTGTGTTATGTGTACTAGATAACTGATAAGCATAATATAATACAATACATAGATAGATGTTTTTTATTATACATAGAAAAGAACCAGAACACCCTGGACAAATTTTAATGTCTGCAGATCGTACACATATTTGTCCCAAGATGGGAATCGAACCCGCAACCTCCTGCGTCACAGGCAGACCTTCACCCACCGCGCCACAGAGTTCGTCAATAAGAACACGTAAAATGATGTCAGCTGCTAATAATTTCCCATAATAGCCTCATTAGTTGTTTGTAGTTACGTCTGTCTGCTCATTTAGTCAAGTCAGTCATAATTAGCTAGGTACCTACTAGGTTATTCTCATAACATAAAGTAAGTACCTACATAGGTAGGTACTTAAGAAATGACTCATTCATTATAGCAATGATTTTTAGCGGTTTGATACCTACTAAGTAGGTTTTATATGGATTAGACCCACAGATTACTCCCAGCAATGAGGAAAAGAAACAAGTGACAGTCTTTACGTACCATCAACCATTACCAATTTTCACTAGCATTAGAACACAAAAACGTAAAGGAGCTCACGGGTCTGACACTTGGTCGAAACTAAAGCCGTGCTTTGAAGTGGTGATTTATATCTATGCATTTGCATCGATGTGTTGTGCGCGGTCGTCGTCATTCATGCGGAATCTATTGGGGGTAATCTGTGATTAGACCTAAGTACATTTTTATAAGGATTAGTGTCGGTAATTTGTTCCAATAACTTGGGCTAGATAATGCTGTGTGAATTGTCCAGCATTATTTATTTATTTAAATTATAAACAAAGGACTGAACTTCTGACACCGCCGCCCCCGCCAAGCCAAAAAGGCACCAGGAACTGAGGTACCATGTTTGAATGCGATTTGATACTAAAATTCACTTCAAGGTAAAACTGTTGCGCCAATGTTCATCAGATTATGGTCACCCCAGTTCTGTAGCAACTGTTGACTTATCGTTCTGGTTGACCCTGGACCGAGAATTGGCGGAGGCTAAAGAAAAACAAAACAACCTCGTCTCAACGAATGCCTTTCTTGTGTTAATGTTGTAGCTACCTAGAGTACCTAGTCATTAGCAGTCAATCCTAGAAATAATGGGAAGCGTAGTGTAAGTGTTTGTTATGGTTTATATTTAAAACAAAAGGTTTCACGAAGCGTTTGTAATCTTTGAGTGACGATTGTAGGTAGGTACCACGTTGGTACTGTGGCAGTCATGTTTTATTTTTATTCTATTGTTCAGCCATTTGTTTTTAAATCTTTTTAGTGGGCACATTATTCACGTAGTGCCCAGTCATGAATAATAAAACCGGCCAAGTGCGAGTCGGACTCGCGCACGAAGGGTTCCGTAGGTAACACTATCTACAAAAATGGCAAAAAAGTCACGTTTGTTGTGGCAGCCCCCTTAAATATTTATTTTGTTCTGTTTTTTAGTATTTGTTGTTATAGCGGCAACTGAAATACATCATCTGTGAAAATTTCAACTGTCTAACTATCACGGTTCATGAGATACAGCCTGGTGACAGACGGACAGCGGAGTCTTAGTAATAGGGTCCCGTTTTACCCTTTGGGTACGGAACCCTAAAAACTAAACCTCGCACGAGGTACTGTTATGAAGTCCTCGAATTTCATCTTCCTAAGAATCTAATCGGCAGATGCCACCTAAGGATGCCACGCATTCATTTCTCATTGCACAGCAGATACCTACCTTAGCCTTAGGCGCTTTTATTTCATTATTTCACAGGAATAGGTATTAATGTGCCGGGTTTATTTTCAGTTAAACCCAGATGTGAACGCCTTCCAACGCAAGTTCGTGAACGAAGTCCGTCGCTGCGATGAGATGGAACGCAAGCTGCGCTACATCGAGGCTGAAGTGCACAAGGATGGAGTCCATATTCCTCAGGTTAAGGAGGCTCCACGCGCGCCTAACCCTAGGGAAATTATCGATCTTGAGGTAAATTTCTGATTCACATTATCTGTACAACCTACTATTTGTTAGAACACTACATGATTTATAGGCCTCTTACTTTTTCTGAGGTGCTCAGACAAAGTAAGCCTCCACAAAATGCATCGTAACTTTAAACACACTGTATTCAGCGTGCTGCATCCATCTTCTGTATGAAGAAAATCGTTTTCTTATTCATTTTTGTATGCAATGTAACGCCATCTCTGATTCTAAGGCAGAACGAAGTTTTCCGGGCCAGCACCTACCTTTCATCAATAAAAATAGCTATTACTAGATGGCGCTTGCTGCACAAACGTCGATGGGTACTAACTTGGTAGGAAAATTGAATTTTTCGCTCCTTTTTTAAATAATTAGATGATTATTTGACTTGCAAGATTTATGTAGGAAGTCCCAAATTTAATAAATGAGATGATTGCTCGACTATTGAAAAGAGATTCATTTAATAGATTTAGTAGAACGCTCACGACGTTTTTCTAGGACTCTGATGTGTAGGAAATGCCTAAAAGCCAGAACGTAAGCAGAGAAACAGTGAATAAAATAATCTTTTTCTTTCAGGCACATCTGGAAAAGACGGAGAACGAAATTCTGGAACTGTCCCACAACGCAGTGAATCTAAAGCAGAACTTCCTCGAGCTGACTGAGCTCAAGCACGTTCTGGAGAAGACCGAGGCTTTCTTTACAGCGCAGGAGGAGATCGGAATGGATTCTCTTACCAAGTGAGTTGAAACTCGATCATTGCTCTATAAAAGAAACTGGTATAAGAAATTACGATCACATGAGGTCAGTGGACATACCTAAATGACTACAGTGATCCTACACGGAATGTCTGACAGGAATCAAATATACCTTGTAGTTTGTGAGTCCCGAACGTAACTTCGATTTCCTTCTAAGGTTTTTATTTATTATAGTACTCTGGGTAATTTCTAAGAAATTAATAAATCCCAAAAATTTACGATCTCGACGGGATTCGAACCCGCACCTTCCTTCGATTTCCTTTTGCGAGTAGGCCCCCAGAAATTGAAATTCCCCGAAATCTTTCTCTACGATTCCAAAAAGATGACTCTTAAAGATCAAAACACCAAAACATATACAATGATAAGTATATCAAATAGGTACTATTGTATTAAGTAACCGCCAATGTTATTTAAACAGATATCTGTTGCGCACAGCACTTCAAAGCTTAGTCTAGATATTTAAAGAATGATCTTCGAGATTTGGCAGTAAACTGTCTTGGTTAGTCAAAAACACCAACACCACTCAAAAATCGTGAACCTATTTATTGTTATCTTCAGATCGTTGATCTCCGACGAGACCGGGCAACAGGCCGCCGCTCGCGGCCGCCTCGGCTTCGTGGCTGGAGTCGTCAACAGGGAGAGGGTTCCGGCTTTTGAACGTATGTTGTGGCGTATCTCCCGCGGTAACGTCTTCCTGCGAAGAGCTGAGCTGGACAAACCACTGGAAGATCCTGCTACTGTGAGTTGATATTAATTTTTAAGCCACGCATTGTCCGCTCACACGTAGTACCTACGTTGTTGTTTTATATAGTACCTACCTAAACTCTCACCGATGTGTATCGTCGAATGTCTCGGGCGCTCTTCACACACTCATCGTTGCACTTGAATTGTGGCCAAGACCAGACGAGGAACCCCGAGGACGCACTCAACTTGTCTCAGGGTACCCCGCCGACTGTGTATTGCCATTATTAAACCGAATTCTCTTGATTGAATATGTATTTTTCCTAGGTCATCGTTTATAGTTTCAAAGTATGCAAAAAAGCATCGAGCGCTATAAACTATTTAAATTGTAACATAAAGAAAACAATAAGTTATCCTATCTCACAGCACTGGTCATAACACGGAACCATTCTCCCTATTTTATTCTATATCTTCTTAATCAATTTCCAGGGTAACGAGATCTACAAGACAGTGTTCGTAGCGTTCTTCCAAGGTGAACAACTGAAGTCTCGCATCAAGAAAGTCTGCACGGGCTTCCACGCGAGCCTGTACCCGTGTCCGCCATCTAACACCGAGCGACAGGACATGGTGAAGGGAGTGAGAACCAGGCTTGAGGATCTTAACATGGTAAATTAAATTTTGAAACTATCATGGTTAGGTTAAGTTAGCTTATACCACTTAATATGGCAATCAGTCAGAGGCATACTGATCATGATTTGGTTAAGTAATTTGCATATGAATTTATTTTGGTATATAATTATATTTCCTGGATGAGGCCTTCCTCAAATCGGTCTATTTGCGACGAGCATGCAAGATCGCCTACTACATATCACTTAAGGTCGTCCCATCGAAGTTTTCGTGGCCTATCTCGACCGCAGTTTCTTTCCGGTACCCAAAGCGTTACGACGCGACAGCAAATGAATAAATATAAGCGTCGATATGATTCATTTCTACTGTAGTATTTTTTTTTATGAATAAGAACCTAATTATCAAACTCTCGGTTCTCAGGTGTTGAACCAGACCCGCGACCACCGCCAGCGCGTACTAGCCAGCGTGGCCAAGGAACTGGCCTCCTGGTCCATCATGGTTCGCAAGATGAAGGCTATCTACCACACCCTGAATCTGTTCAACATGGATGTCACCAAGAAGTGCCTCATCGGCGAGTGCTGGGTCCCGACAGCTGATCTGCCGAATGTGCAGAAAGCTTTGGCTGATGGATCGGTAAGGGCTTTAGGATCAAAGTCTATGTAATTGAATCCTGCTTGCCCATGACTCATTGCAGTAAGACTGCTTAAGACTAAAACACCAGTTTATTTTAGTCAATTCCACAAGGTGACATTCAAATAGGTCCTAGGTGCTTTCGACACTACTACTTCCGGCAGTAGTACTCGTAGGTAAGTTTGTTGTGGGAATGTTGTGCCAAATACTATTACTAAAGTCTCAGCCAAAAGTAAACGGTTATATATCATAATTAATGATGCAATATCAAAATAGACATGGCAAGTTTGTTGTATGTGGAATATTGGTTGAACCAGAGGCGGATTAACTGTCGGCAGCGCCCTAGGCAAACACCTCATTGGCGCCCCTCTGTGTATTTAAGGCAGGTAAGAAATTAGAAGTAATGGCGAGCGAAGCGAGCCGCAATTATTTTCATGCTTTTGGTTAGCATGATAGAGGAGGTTGTCAATTGTCAAAGTTAGAGCCAGGACCATATGGGTTTGGCGGGGTTAGCTAGAAAGGTAGGGAAAGAAAGATAACGGCGAGCGGAGCGAGCCGCGAATTTTTTGTGATTTTTTCAAGATTAATTTACGATAGGTATGAAAATGGTGAAACGTAAATATTTGTGGCTATCGGTAATAAAATTATAGGGGGTGGTGTTAGTTACATAACAACCACAAAGTTCCTCAAAGCTCAGTTTTGGGGGTGGTGTTAGTTACATAACAACGACAAAGTTTCTCAGTGGTTAAAAACTAGAAGTAATGGCGAGCGAAGCGAGCCCAATCATTTTCATGCTTTTGGTTAGCATGATAGAGGAGGTTGTCAATTGTCAAAGTTAGAGCCAGGACCATATGGGTTTGGCGGGGTTAGCAACGTGAAACGTAAAACTTTTGTGGCTATCGGTAATAAAATTATTAAAAAAAAATGATAAAATTATTACTTTTCGCTCTAAATAGATTGTTTCAATAAGGAATTCGCGTTATGGATACTTGGGCACCGCTCGCTTTACCCTAGGATCGGCGCAGATAAACAGTAAAAGATAAAGATGCGGCATTAAAACACGTGCCTTTCAAAATCTCGCGAATCTATGGCAATGTGATTTTAAAACTTACAGCCAGCCTAATGCATAATGATTAAAGCGTCATTTCAAACCAATATTTTCAACAAAAACCGAGTACTAATAGAGCCAAATGCCCACGATTGTTGGTGTCTTTTAAAACATATTAAAACAGATACCTCACTATCGCCATGCCAGCGGCGGTGGCGTCGGGCATGACAAGGGCGCATGGTCTGGGTTAGGAGTCCTTCCTACGGCTGCCACCGGGGTGCATTGCATGGCGCCCTCTATGGTGCTGCACCCGTGTGCGCCGCTAAAGCCGCCTCTGATGCTCGTCAACCAATATCATCATACTAATCATCTGATTGTTGCTAAGTTCCTTATTTTTAAATTTTTTGTTCTACACATAGAACAAAAATAAAAAGTTTCGACAGAATTAGGTAAATAATCATTTATATTTTGTAAGTAGGCCTGCTTACTCATATAATTAATTTTACACTTAGGAATTACCTTACATATTAATATTTAGTAGTGTAAAATTTTCCGCGCGCGCGCCCCTTGTAACCTCGCGCCCCTAGGCACATGCCTACTTTGCCTTGGGGATGATCCGCCACTGGGTTGAACATTTTGGTTCCTCAATCCATCTTTTCATCATTCTTTCTCCATCAATCAACGCCACGATGTCCACTGTTTTATGACATGGACATGTAGATTTTCATATGTTTATAAAACTTAAAATATTTCAGAACGCTTGCGGAAGCTCCATCCCATCTTTCCTCAACTGCATCGAGACCGACGAAGAGCCACCGACTTTCAACCGCACCAACAGATTCACTCGCGGTTTCCAGAACCTAATCGACTCTTACGGAGTCGCCTCCTACAGGGAAGCCAACCCTGGTAAGTGTCCTCAACTGTTTCTCAAACTAAAATACAGTTCCACGACGTAATATTCAACGACTTGATTTTTTTAACGCCCTGAGTCATCACATTTTTCAACGACCTTTCAATAACACGACTCTTTAAAGAGGCATGACACTTATTTGAACACTATATACACTTAGTTCTATTCTCTTTATCTTCGTCCATATCAACGATTTTGATCCTTTGTGGCAATAATTTAAAGTGTATTTTCTTTCCAGCACTCTACACCATCATTACATTCCCCTTCCTCTTCGCTGTGATGTTCGGAGATCTCGGTCACGGCTTCATCATGGCAGCATTTGGCTTCTGGATGGTTTGGAAGGAAGTACCGCTCGCCGCGAAGAAATCAAACAACGAAATCTGGAACATCTTCTTTGCTGGTCGCTACATCATCCTTCTCATGGGTTGCTTCTCAATGTACACTGGATTGGTCTACAACGATATATTCTCGAAATCTATGAACATCTTTGGGTCATCGTGGTCCATTCCTTACGACAATGCGACTATGGCAGCGAACCCTTCCCTTACGTTGGACCCGAAAGACGCTTATCAGATCAACCAGCCTTACTTCATTGGTATTGATCCTATTTGGCAGGTAAGTCATTACTATAACTTTGTTAGTCAAGTTTCTATCTGCGATTCCGCTCACGTCTTGACTACATTAGATAGTAAGTTTTGTTGGGAGTCCTTAATAAATAAATAAAAGTACCTAGTCTGTAAGTAGCCTATAAAACCAGTTCCAAAGTTAACATACATAACGAACTTAACAATTGTACATTATGTTGTTTAAATTTTGATATTTGCTGATTATTGATAGTCGCTCAACTTCTAAGAGGGGCTTGTAAATGAGGCTGTTATCCAAACATTTCTAAAACTTGATTGATATTTCACAGAGTGCTGACAACAAGATCATTTTCCTGAACTCGTACAAAATGAAGCTGTCCATCATCTTCGGTGTCGTCCACATGATCTTCGGTGTCTGCATGAGCGTCGTCAACTACAAGTGAGAACTTTACTTTCTTTAATCTTCGATCCTGCATTTTGGTACTTTCATTTAATACCATTATAATTTATTAGCAAGAACTTTTTTATAATTATTTACACGTTGGTACACTTGTCACTTGATATTATCTCGTTTTAATCTAGGTAATTTTATTTTAGGTACATCACTTAAATATCTAATAGAATAAATATAGGCTGATGATGATGATGACTTAAATATCACATCGCACTATTATTTATTATAAATGCGAGTTTTAATGTTCAGATGTTTGTTACTTCTTCACGCCAACGTTGATTTGGAAATTCGATGTCCAAAAACCATTAAATTCTTTTTACTTTGCATAACATTCGGTACTAGAATTTTACTGAGTTCATGATTCTTTCCAGTTTCTTCAAACGCCGCTACAGCATCTTCCTAGAGTTCCTGCCCCAGGTGGTGTTCCTCTGCCTTCTCTTCTTATACATGGTGTTCATGATGTTCTACAAGTGGGTCAACTATAGCGTTTTCACTGAAGGTAAGTTACGTGACATATGAAGTTCTTTTGTTTTACTATGTATGTTTGTAAGCTATGCTTTCTATGGTTTTATTTTTAATTCTATCTACCCGTCGAGACCGTATTGTAATAACAGTGGAGATTCACTGGTTCTGGCTTGCACAAGACTGCCAGGGATCGCGTGATAAAGAAAAGGTTTCAATAGTGGTTGTTACCAGCTGGTTAAATTAAAAAGGTCTGTTGATTTTGACGTTGTTATCTTAAAGATAAAGATACATTTATTTGACTCAACAAGAACATGTACCGAGCATTAATTATTACAGTTTCTTGGGTTATCGTATAGTAAGTAATTTTAAATAAATAAAAATATTTTCTTTCTTTCAATAAAACTTCCGTTCCAGACGAGGCTTACCGCCAAGGCTGCGCGCCATCCGTCCTGATTCTCTTCATCAACATGATGCTGTTCTCCAGCCAAGTTCCGGAACCCGGCTGCAAAGAGTTCATGTTCGATACACAAGGCATTATCCAGCGCGTCTTCGTGCTCGTTGGACTCTGCTGTATCCCCGTTATGTTGCTCGGCAAGCCGCTTTATCTGTTGGCTGCTAGCAAGAAGAAGGCAGAGGCTAAGGTAATCCATTGTTATAAGATAAAGAAAGCAATTGGAATTGCCCGTGTTATAAAATTATTTAATTTAATTTTTTCGTTTATTATTAAATTTTTAGTGTAATCTTCTTCTTTAGTGTAATTTCACATCCAATAGGCTGCGCCAGTTGCAATATGTATATATGCTTCTAGCTTCTGCTTTGCTTAGCTTACTCAGTATCTGGATAAAATAGCTTATCCTAGCACTCAGGGTTCAGGGAAATTTCGAATTTGGATTATTAGTTTCATTCCGTTTTATCTCTTACCGTGAGGGGTAAAACGGCAACCTTGCAATGCAAATCTACACTGTTAGGCAAAATCCATATTTTTCATAACAGAGTAGATTTTCTTATTTTACTATACATCAAAACAGTTACAAGAGTGTCCTCTCTTTTTAGCCTGAAAACTCAAATGGAACAGTGAACCAAGGTATCGAGCTCCAAGACCAGACAGAGATCGAGGCCCCGCCCGCGCCGGCGAAAGTGGAGGCCAGCGGTCACAGCCACGAAGAAGAGCCTTTTAGCGAGGTCATGATCCACCAGGCTATCCATACGATTGAATATGTGCTCAGTACAATCTCGCATACAGCTTCGTATCTGCGATTGTGGGCTTTGTCTCTCGCTCACGCAGGTAAATTGGTCAATGAAGAATAGTAACTTTAACGATAACTTAGGCATGAGTAACAATTGTGTCAACTCAATTTATTTTTTGTTATTGTAAATGGCAAAGCATTTGATCCATCTCACTTAAGAAAGTGAAGATGTGGCCTAAGATGGAGCACACTTCCCAGAAAGAACTTATTCCCCCCGAATTTGAAGACTACGAGCTTGTGTTCTACAGGGATAATGTTTTTACAAAATCTAAACTTAACTAATTTGTCAGCAATGAAAATCATGATATTATTTTTATATTGATTGATAAGGAACGGCAACATTTTCAGGACAACAAATTATTTTAGCATAGGTTTTTATGACATCTGAATTGACACCGTTGACTCACAAATACTAAAATAACAGAACCTACCATAGCTGTTTTACCCTTTTGTTAAATTCCATAAAGAACAACCTCGTTCTATAAGGTGACATGAGAAAAAGGCAACAGTCTATTGCCAACTCCATCCAGAAGGCATTTAGGTTTTTTTCTTCTAAAAATAAGTAATTTAATTTTTCCTTTTCTATGATCGAATCTTATCCACCCCGACATTTTTGGTCGTTACTTTTTGTAAAAAAATGGATTAATCTGTATCGACATTTATTTTCAGAACTGTCAGAAGTACTGTGGAGCATGGTGCTGACATTCGGTCTTAAAGACCACAACTACATCGGCGCTATAAAGCTGTACGTCGCGTTCTGTTTCTGGGCGCTCTTCACTTTAGCTATCCTTGTCATGATGGAGGGGCTCTCGGCTTTCCTTCACACGTTGCGTTTGCACTGGTAAGTTTAATATATTGAGGGTAGATCGGCGGTCTCCGAGACCTATAAAAACTTCTCAACACTCCGTCGACCCTAGTTTTATCATAAAGTTACACGACTGTAAACTATTCTTAGATGCATATAATCTGCCAGTACTGCACCTGCTTTCCTGAAGAGTCAAAAAGCAGCGGGGTCATTTGTTGAGCATCTTGCGGACGCTTCCGATTGGTATCAAGCTACCTCTAAATTATTTACCACAGTTTTCAGATAGCTCAACTGTTGAGCAATTTTTTTATTTTTATTAACTTCTTACTAAAATGTTTTTTTTCTAATTTCAGGGTTGAGTTCATGAGCAAGTTCTACTCGGGTCTCGGATACATCTTCCAGCCGTTCTGTTTCAAGACAATTCTGGAGCAGGAAGAGAAAGAGGACTAGTAGACCTCACAGAACCGATAGAACTTAGATATGACCACTTATTGTAGACTTAAGAACAAAAGTAAACCGGACGTAGTACAAACTACAAGATTGCTTTGAAATTACGGTAGATAATCTAATAGATTTGTCAATCTAGCTTTTGTTATTACATAAATTTGTCATTGGTGCTAGCCGATATGCGACCACGGCGGAGACATGCCATTTGCGCGGGACATATAATAGTGCCCAAGTGTGTGCGATACACAGGTGCACTCAATATTCTCTTACTCTAATCCGATGGTACAGACGAACCAACAAGGGCACCAAAAAATGTAAAAATTGGAATCACAACGCGTAGAAAAACGATACTTACGACTTTTGTAAAATTTGTTTTATAAACACTACCATTTCCCATCTCTGTCTAACAACCAACAAGTTGTGTGAGATGGCAATAGGTAAGTCGTTTTAGATTTCGAGTAGATTAGATACGACAGTATTTTCAGACTTAATTAAAAGGTCACAAATGTTAGACGAAAGAATTGAAATATATTTTATGCATGTTTAAAAATGTTTTATTCAGTTTTTATTTACAAAAGCATTAAATGCTATTTCCCTATTATTTAACACGACACTGAAAAATCTAGATGTGTACTTGTTTTTATGAAAAAATTATTACATGACTGTAAATCACTTTTATCTACCCAAATATCATAAACCCTCTCTAATGCGTTCAAAAACCATAGGCAATGACCAGCATTACCAACCAACAGAAATAAACGGAACTGTAATGAACTCATAACCTACTGAAAACCGTAGGTTATAGAGTTTAAATTTGGAATAGGTGTCAAATTCAAGTGAGTGTGCTATACTAGTATCTATATTCTAACTATAAATCGCACGACATTTTGATCTCGAGTGACACAAGAATAGTGACTTTGTTCGTTTGTTGATGATTTAAAAAAAAATACAGATATTCGAAACGCCGCCATTTCGAGCTGTCATTTGTTCGTTAGCTTTTTATTTCCAGTTACGAGTAGACAAATTTTCTGATAAGTTGAATAAGTTCTTTATTTCTGTCGAAAATGAGTGATAGTGACTCAGAACAACTGTTAATGTTAACTACCATTACTATAATAAATAATTTGCTTCTGTATGTGTTCAATTTATTTTTTATTGCATTACACTGGTAACAATGCTGGTCATTTCCCTATGGTTCCTGAACCCATCATAGAGCCCTTATGATATTTGGGTAGATAAAGTAGTGTATGCAACTGTACATAATTAGGCATTACAACACTCGTGTGATGCTATTAAGAAACTCGCCTTCGGCTCGTTTCTTAAACCCACACTTGTGTTGTAATGCCCTCCATTATGCACAGTTGCATAAACTACTATTACAATCGAGAAATAATAGGCAAAAAAATTACATAATACTGTTATTATGCTTGATGTTTTCTTGTTTGGGTATGTAAAAATATCATTACAGAATTATTTACACGTTTACAATCCGCCAAAAAATATTATTTCTTCACTGTACACTTTACAATTAGGTTAAAAAAAACGTCGAGAAAAACAAAATCCTTTGCGTATTGATTAAACACAATATGGCTTTCAGTTAACCTTATCATATAAACTGGGTTTGCTAATTATAAATTCTATTAGTTTATAATATCCTTACACGTATTTGAACTTTTTTCCATACCTTAGGTCCTCAAATTCGTTTTAGCCTTCTCCATAATGTCCTTCCTTATTTTCGGGTACTCTGGCTGTATATTTATAATGTGTCGAGACACGACAATGCATTCCGGGTATTTCTTCAGTTTAAGGTATGCGTGGGCCAGTTTATATCCAACGGATAGATCGTTTTTACCTCCGTAGGTCCAAGCGTTATCGTAGTTATGTGCTGCGCTTTTGTAGTTTTGCTCTTTTTCCGCTAGTTGGCCTGAAATAATACATTGTTTTGTGTTATTGAGCTGGATAAATGTTTTTTTATTGTACTGTATTTATTGCAGCAAATAAATGCATGTCTATACTTCAGCTAAATTTTTAGTAATATGTTTTAGTACTAGATTTAGTAGTAAGCAAACCACAAAAATAACTATTTATGTACCAGCAATATTTATTGAAGGAAAGGTTTCAAATCAAATGTAAATTGCATTTAAAAATACATGGCAAAAGAGTGCATTTTTGATTAAGTATCGGCGGTTTGTTTACAAACATTTCACATTGAACTTGGCTGAACTATCTATGCTGTCTCATGGTAGTCTACACATCAAAGTCGGTGACCCGCCGACAAGTAGAAAATAGCCGCCGGGCTGTGTCGTTGACATTGGTGTGCGTAGACTCCATAGGGTGCTACATATCTTGCGTGAACATTGCTAGATGTTTTTTAGCCACTAATCATACGAAAATTTGACGCCTCTGTATAATTTGATATCTCACTAAGCTTATTTAACCAGCTAAATACGTTTAATAAGCCTTATGCAAGCGGGGATAAAAAAACAAACGACTCCCAAACATTGCATAAAGTTAAGGTGGGTGCGAACCTCTAAGCCGCCATACAAAAGAACTTTCCGATTCATTTGGAAACTACGTCCCCGATTTTAATGAAATTTTTCATACATAATCGGTTAAGGAATAACTATGTTTGCACCGTTTTAGTTTTTCAAAAAACAAAGTCAGCCTTAAATGAGAGCCAAAGTAATAAAATCGCTTGAAAATGAGTTTAAATGAATTTTCGCTTTCATTTAATGATGATGATTATGTTTTTTGAAAAACTAAAACGGTACAAACAGTTATTTCTTATCCGATTACGTATGCAAAATTTCATTGCAATAGGTGTAGTTTCAAATGAATCGGAAAGTACGTTTGTATGGGAATGGTATGGGAGCTTAGAGGTTCGCACCCACCTTATGAAAGACTAGCAGCGCCTCGCGGTTTCACCCGCGTAGTTCCCGTTCCCTTAGGAATTTCGGGATAAAAAGTAGCCTTTGTCCTATTCCAGACTATAATCTATCTCTGTGCCAAATTTCATCCAGATCCGTTTTGCCGTTCTGGCGTGATAAAGGAACAAACATCCATCCATCTATCCATCTAAACTTTCACGTTTATAATATTAGTGAGATTTATAAGGGGGTGGAACTGAGTTAGAAACAGGTAATAAATTACCTAAATATTGATAGGCCGCTGCACAGGAGTTATTGTGGTTCAGTATTTTGGTGAGGATTTCTTTGGCTGCGTCACTTCTGCCGGCATTCACTTGGTTTTCCGCTACTTCCAGCCAACATCTAAAAAGAGGCAGATTATGGTTAATTGAAGGGCGTCCTACACTACGTTTACCGAGTCGTGGTCTCCACTCAAGAACACGTTTCGTTTGAGATTTAGCTGTAGTGAAATAATATTATTCGAATATGTTACGTACTTTTCTAACCCATCCGCTTTCTCCGGAGTCCATGGAATGGCTGATATTGTTCTCTTAAGTATGTTCTTAGCTCGCGTTGGCTGCTTTAGGATGTTATATCTGGAACAAGAAACCCGAACTTCAAAATTGTCACACACACAATTTTCGATGTTTTTTTCTGAGGCGTTTTCCGAACAATAAAATATTGTGGTTTTTACCTTAGAACTCAGTAGGCGTCAAATGAAATTCACCTGCTTTCGTCTATGCCATTTTAATATGAAAGAATCATATAAATAGGAAGACCTTATTAGATGACCTAAAGATAGGATTGTAGCCTTTTAATGTGAATGTGAAATTGTGAAAGTCTTTTGCTTTTGCTGTGGAACCCCCGGTGGATATCCCTTAGTCGCCTCTCTAGACACCCGCGGAATGTTGGGGTGGAGTATTTTCAATTCTATTCTATTATAAGCCGGTATAATCTTAATCTTACCGGCAACGGCCTTTATCTAGGAATCCTTAAATCCGTATTAAAATTGACGTATCGAAGTGTCAGTACAGTCCTTATACCATTTTTTTTATGTAAATGTACTCACGCTTCAGCAATAGCCAGTATGACATATGGGTCATCGATCCCGTCCTCGGACGCCATCGGCAGTAAGTCTTGTAGAACGCGTTCCGCCTGAGCCTTATGTTTCCCGGCGAGCTGCAGTAAGGCCTGCAGCGACTTGCGTTCAGTGGGCGCCACTTCTACGAGCAACTTCTCGGCTGTTCGCAGGGCTAGCAGGCGCGTGTCTCTGTGATTAGAAGTTTTGGGTGTAAGTTTTATAACAAACTAGCGACCCGCCCCTGCATCGCACGGGTGCATGTATTATACATATAAACCTTCCTCTTGAATCACTCTATCTTTTAAAAAAACGGTTACGGTTTAGGTTAGGTTTAGGGACACACAGCGGGAAGCGACTTTGTTTTATACTATGTAGTGATAATAATAGTAGAATCTTAAGAAAATCCTTGTAAAATTAACTTCGTTATGAGAACTGAAGTGCACTTGGCGAGCGCTTCGGCTCTTGCCGATTTTTACCGAGGAGATCAGATGTTGATGTTGATGCTGTTGGTAACAATAAAAATGCTGAACATTTTACAAAAACATTCGTTGCCCGGTAAGCTTTTAGCCCCAAGGTAAGCATAGCTCGTGTTTTGGGTGCCTGGCGAATAATATGCATGAAACTTGTGCAACTGGACCCTACTGAAACAAAAAACTATCAAGAGATTGTATAAACAGTTTTCCTAATATATCAACGAGCAAAGCGAGCCGCAATTAGGACACCCTTACTTACACAACAGGCTTACGCTTGTATGGAGAGCGACATGAGCCGCGCTGTGTTATGATAATCTATTAAACCTATATTGTAAAGGACACACAAGCTGCTTGCAGCTCGTACACCTCTATTATTTGATTATAATTAATTCTGTTTGATAATAAAGATTGTAACTTTATTTATAACTAGTTTCTGCCCGCGACTTCGCACGAGTTGTTTTCTATTGAAACGTTTTTATATGTTATTTCTATCCCATGGGAACTCATTTGTGGAATAAAACGTAAAAAAGTTTGCTGAGATACAGAGATAAGATACATTTTCGTTTAATTTTAGCTTTTTCTTTTAAACGTTGATTTCACACCATTGACCTTTAGGGTGCGAATCTCAAAAAACTCTGAATTACATCTTTTTATTTTGAGTGAACTTTCTACGCTTCATATTTTACGGGCTAGCAGTGAGGGTTCTGAAGTTATTATCAAAATGACCTTTAACCCAATTTTTACCACTTTAGGGTCAGCTCACATAGAGATGTGACGCGACGCTGCGCGCACTTTGATTCAAAATACAACTTTCTTAACATTATGCAAAAAGGTACAAATTTCATTGACATAATACGAAAACGAAAACTTCCGCAGCACCGCTGCGCCACGCTTCCGCCAATTTAAATGTTATTGCGGAGTTAATAAGGATATATTTTGATCGAGCGCAACGTCGCGCCTCGGTGTTAGCTGACCCTTAGAATAAGAAATTCCAAAAATCCGTTCTTAGCTCCTACGCTCCGTCCTAAAAGGAACCCCCATGACAATTTTCAGCCTCGTAGTAGTTTTTGTAGTATCAGCGATCTCTTGATGAGTCAGTGAATCTCTCTTCTCGTCTCTCTTTTATAAATATAGATATTAATACTAACGTGTCAGCTCGTGCGTCCTTCGCGTCGTGCTGCATGAGACAGAGCAGCACGACGCGACGTGCGGCGGCAGCGCGCCAGGCGGCGTGGCGGCGCGCTGCGTTCAACTGCCTCAGCGCGCCCATCGCTTGCCCAGAGTATAGGGTGCAAATTCCCGCGCAGTAGCTGTAACCTGACCAGATAAATATAAATTTAAATAGCAATTTAATTAAGATCTTATTATAGTAGGCAAAAGTCTAGCTGAGTTTGCAGGACACATGAGTTTGCAGGTTTGATTCCCGTCATGGGTCAAATGAATTGTATTATCTGTATCGGTCGCAGAGGTTCGATGGATCGATGCAGCTAATGGCCACTATTTGTGGCGGAAACCTATGTCGTGGACGTGAACGTACCTAGATCCTCTGCATCCCCCAGCTCCTGCTTGGCTCGCTCCAAGGCCTGCTGGGCGTCGGCGAGCTTGCCCCTCCGCCACTGCACCTCGACCAACTGCGCTAGAGCTTCCCAACTGGTCGGTTTCACTGACAGGATCTGAGATAGATGGCGCTGCGCTGTTTCGAAGTCTACCTGTAGTCAGAATTTGCAACTTCACACACGTCGGTTTCATGAATTTATATTACACAGAAACCAAATGACGGTGAATCATATTGTAGTACATGATTTTGTAAACAAAGAAATGTACGAAAACATAACAACTGATACAGACATCACAGTAACAGACAACAAGGTACCTAACTAAAAACAAAAAACTTCGACGGTGTATATTCGCAAACGTATAGCGAAATATAAACACATTTAAATTTGAAAACGGACGACTGACGTATGAAGGTTACGATGAAAAATGACGCGCGTCATTCCCTGTGCTGACAAAAATAAATGACTTAAGATTCTAGATCCGTGTTCCCAGGGCATAGTCGCATGTGCGACAAATCCCTGAATAAAAAAAACAATCCTCCTTCTTACACACTCGAGTAAAAAAAGACCCGAGTGAGTATAATAATTTCACGAAAATTCATAAACCCCGTCGATGATTTGTCTTTGATTTTTCATAACATTTGGATGACTGCACCGAATTTTAAATTAATCAAAAGCCATATTTACCTTCCTAAAAGCCAGATCAGCCATCATGACAGCTGCGGACTCATTGTTGGGGTCAGCACTCAGTAAAACAGCGCAAGTTTGCTCGCATTTCTCGGCATTGTTCATCTGGAATTAGTTAAATAAATTAACACAGTCGATGGACCCTCGCATGAGTGTTTCACACCTATACGCCACGACTTATGAACGGACCAGGCTGACATTTCTCACGCATGACGTTTGGGTATAAAATATATATACAATTTCACCTGATGGAAAGTGAGATGTGGCCAACAAGTGGGTGTGTCATGGAGAAATCGCTCTCAGCGATAAGGCCGCCTTTTGTACTGTATATTTTTTAATAGATGTTTTTATATTTTGTATTCATGTAAAGTTTTAGTACAATAAAGTGTTAATTCATTTAATTCATTCATTCATTTCAACGATGTATCACGAAGGTCTAAAACAAGGGTCTTCAACCCGCGGCCCGCGGGCCGCTTGCGGCCCGCGGTTGCCTCCTTGGCGGCCCGCCATGCCATTAGATTAACAAAAATAAAATTAACATGTCTACAAATTATGCCTATTTACACATTAAAACCGACTATAAAAGAAGAAAATTTAAGCACGTGATCCGAATTTATGTTCTACCCCTACCTACAATTACATACACGCACATACTCGAGTAGCAAGACGCGCGGGACCTCCCCTCACCCGCGCCCGTGTAGGAGTGTGACGAGTGGCGGTGCGGTGCGGAGTGGAGCGGGCAGTCACGTTTGCATTGCACTGCAGCGCGCACGTATTCTATTCATTCCCTCGCTCATTGCGTTAAAACACGTTGCGATTTGAGTTTTCGGTGTCAAACGAGTGTGATGGCAGCCAGTACAAGTAGAAAACGCAAGGTCACTGATGAACACAGATCATTCCAAGATAAATGGACGCACTTATATTTATTCGTCTGTGTCGGGGAAAAACCCATTTGCCTCGTATGTAACGAATCAATTTCTGTGGTAAAAGAATACAATATCAAACGTCATTATGAATCAAAACATTCCAGTAAGTTTGCACATCTTCAAGGACAAATACGAATCGATAAGGTGGAGGCTCTGAAGAAACAACTTCAAAGACAGCAGTATTCATTTCACAAACAGAATGACGACAGTGAAGCAAGTGTAAAAGTGAGCTACATTATTTCGGAAAAAATTGCTCGTAAGTCAAAACCATTTACTGACGGCGACTTCATAAAAGAATGCATGGAAGCTGCAGTAGAAGTATTATGCCCCTCGCAAAAGCAACTTTTTTCCAAAATAAGTCTGTCCGGCGTTACAGTCGCAAGAAGGGTAGAAGAATTAGCTGGTGATATCGAACGATCATTAAAGGAACGTGTGTCGCAATTTGTATACTACTCCGTTGCACTCGACGAAAGTACAGACTTAACTGACACCGCTCAACTGGCCATGTTTATTCGCGGCGTTGACGTTAATTTTGTTGTTACTGAAGAAATGGCTGCTCTAGTTCCCATGAAAGGTACTACAAGAGGATGCGATTTGATGGAATCGTTTAATACCGTCATAAATAGATATAACCTCAAATTATCCAATTTGCCTGGTATTTGCACAGACGGCGCACCGTCTATGGTTGGCAAAAACGAAGGACTTGTTGCTTTAATAAAGAAAAATAATCCTGATATCTCCTTCATACAGTACCACTGTATTATTCATCAAGAAAATCTAAGTGCGAAGTCTGTTAATATTCAGGAAGTCATGAATGTTGTGATAAAAGCTGTTAACTACATCAAATCTCGGGGCCTTAACCACAGGCAATTCCAGGAATTCTTAAAAGAAACAAATGCTGATTATGGTGACATAACTTATTTCTGTGATGTTCGTTGGCTCAGCAGAGGGAAAATGTTAAAACGGGTGTTTGATTTGCGGAAAGAAATTGCAGCTTTTATGCAAAGTAAAGATAAAGCTATTCCACAATTCGCTGATGAAGCATGGCTAAGTGATTTGGGGTTTCTTGCCGATATAACATCACATCTCAATGATTTAAATAAGAAATTGCAAGGAAAAGATAATTTGGTTCACGAGCTATTTGACGCTTTAAAAGCGTTTGAAGTGAAGTTGGACTTGTGGATCAATCAATTAAAAAAAAACGTTACCACACATTTTCCAAATTTGTCGTCTTGCCAAACTTCAAACATGGACAAATATATTACCGCGCTGCAGGATCTGAAAACACAATTCGACTCACGTTTTAGCGATTTCCGGAAAAATGAAATAAACCTGAATTTGTTTGCTCACCCATTCAATGTTTCTGTCGAAGATGCCCCTGAAGAAGTGCAGATGGAATTGATAGAATTACAGTGCAACTCTACTTTAAAAGACAAATTCAATTTAGGGTTGATCGAGTTTTACTCAAAGTACATCCCTATTTCAGACTTTCCTAAAATAAGAGATCATGCACTGAAAATGACATCTCTGTTTGGCACCTCATATCTTTGCGAACAATTATTTTCTCGAATGAAGAACGTTAAGTCGAAGACAAGAACTAGAATCACCGATGTTCACCTTGAAAACAGTTTGAGAATTGCAACGACTACTATAGGGGCAGATATTGATAAATTAGTTAAAAGTAAACAATGTCAAACGTCTCATTGATTAAATTTTATTAAAATAATTTCTACTTAGTTTGTAAAATTACTTAATAAATAACTTCAATGATTATATTAATGCTTTTTAATTACTTTTTGTTTACAATGGAATGCCTTTTTTGTGTTGCGGCCCGCCGAACCAATATCAGAGTATATTATGCCCTTGACCTAAAAAAGGTTGAAGACCCTTGGTCTAAAAGATACACTCTTAAGAATATAATACAGAATATAATATACGCTTGTAAGAATATAATATTTGCTTGTTCTCATACCTGCGCAAACAGCCTAGCCAAAGCCAGCAGAGTCTCCGGGTTCCTCGGCCATTGCATGAGGGCTTCGGAATACATGTTGGCAGCCACCGCGGGCTCCCTCGTCGACTTGACTCGCGCCAACGCACACAGGATATTGGAGAGCTGTTGCTTCTCTTCGTTTAGGTCTCCTCTGGAGTCTGCAGAAAACAATCATCACCAGTACACATTATATCCAATGCTGAACATATCTTTTCAAACGAAGGAGGTTAACATTTAACCAGTTTGTTTTAGGTATGACAAATTACCCAATGAAATTTTTGAAGTTCCCTTTGTTCAACGAAATAATAAGATAAAAAAGGTGGCGGCGGCGGCGCTAGTTTGGTTCGGGGTATCGCCTTAAGCCGAATTTCGATCTTTTACAGTAACAAATCCACAAAACACGTACCAATCTCGATCCTCTTAACCAGTGCGCTCTGCAGCTCCCTAGCCTCGGCCAGCACTAGATGTGTGTTCCCAGCTGTGGGATTCTTCAGTTCGCGACTCTTCGTCTGGACCAGCAGTAACCGCACCCGCCGCTTTAGTGTGGGTATGCCTTTATCTTTGTTGTGCAACTGGTTTAGTTCTGAGGATATTATGGCGTCCACTTTGTCGTATTGTTTGAGCTGGAAAATAAGGTTGAGAGTGGTGTAACACGGTGTAATATGGCATGAGTTTTAAATGGGAATTTCGAGAATCCAAACTAATATTATAAACCCAGTGTGCGCGGTTTCGCACGCAGCCCTTTATGAAAAAGTAGCAAAATTCAAAATGCAATAACTTTATTTCTTTAAGCTTACAAAATAAGCACTTAGACGAAGTCAAATTTCATACATAAACAGCTTTATAAATAGTAAATATTATGAAATAAGAAACAAAATATTATTGGTTTTGTTCTCTTAATTTTTTTGCTTTATTCCAGACTTAGAACTACCTATATGAAAAACTTCAGTGAGATCCGTTCAGTAGTATTGGCGTAACAAACTTTCACATTTATAATAATACTCGTTTCTGCCAGCAGCTTCGCGCGCATTATTTCTATGGAATTGTTAAAAGGTTATTTCTATCCATGCGAACTGTTTTATCATCATCATCATCAGCCCGTATACGTCCACTGCTGAACATAGGCCTCCCCAGGCCACGAATAGCAGCCATGAGCCGCCTCCATCCATCGACATCCTGCGACGACTATACTACAATATCGTCGGTCTGATATCTTATTCATTAAAGTTGTATTCTATTAAACTGCTCTAAGGCGCGTAATAACAAAGCTTACTTAGTGATCAATTAATGCTTGAGTAACAATTTTCTACAGAACAAACATCACTCCAAGCATAGATCGATGACTGAGCAAGATTTCATAATACGGGCTATACGTGTGAAGTCGAGACCGGTCGGTCGGTAGTGATTCTGTTAGCACAAAACTTAAATAACCAGGTATAAAAATGTTGCTGTCCTCTATTTTTCAATCGAAAAAAATGAGACGGCAACAAGTTTAGTTTAGGTTTTGTGCCAACAGAATCACTACTATTTTCTTAGAAGAATGTCAAGAGGAATAACGCCGTATTGCTTTGCTCATAAGAGCGATCATAAAAAAGTAAGTACCTTGATAAGCAGTTCCAAGTACTCAAATCTGAGGTCATCATCGTTCAGTAGTCGTATTGCGTTCTCGTAGTGTTGTATCGCCTTGTCGTACTCATGCATTTGCACTAGTGATGTGCCCAGCTTCTTTATTAGTTTGATGTCGGTGGGGTTCACTTTTACGGCGGCTTCGTAAGATTCGGCGGCTTGGATCGGTTCTTGAAGTAAATAAATAGTAATTGGATTTTTTTGGAAAACTAAAAACCAACTTGAAATATTAATGCTGTTTTTTTTGTTTTGCAAGACAACTCTAATCCCTCGGGAATAAAAATTTAAATTAAATTACAAACACCTTAAAAACTGTATAATAATACCCACTTATAAACATTTATAATAAAGAACCTCCCTTCGTTAAAAAATTAAAACAAACATAAGATAATTATGATATAAACCTAATACAAATATTAGGTTTATATCATAATTATTATCTTTTAAATAGGGCCTTGAAGATTTAGTAGTAAGTAAGTTTGCCTTGTTTGACGTGGGTATTATTAACATCGTAGCTACTTATATACTATCGGTCAAACTGTACCTAATCTGTGTCAAAACTATACAGGGTGGAAAGAATATATGGGCCCTGGAGGGGAACTACCTTAAATCCTTTAGCTAGCTCATTTAACTGAAAGGAAACGTTCCTTCATTTTTAAAAAGAAACAATTGCATTCAAAGATTTTCTAAAAATTCCTTGTCTCACCTGGAAATCGAACCAACTAAAAATTAAAAAAATAAACCCTCGCTATTTTATTATGCGAATCAGTAGGATTATTGTTCAGGATCAAAAGAAATAATGTCTTAGAAATAAAAAAAAAGTGAAAACTAGTGTGTAGTGAAAGAATCTACGGGCCCTGGAGGGGTCCATAGATTCTTTCCACCCTGTGTAAATTAGGGATTAACGATAAAACTTACCATGAATAGACATAAAGGCATCCCCCATCATAGTATGAGCATCAGCCATCGGATGATTACTAACAATTTCTCTAAAGCACGAAGTAAACATGCCCCTATCGCCTTTCTCCTTCAAGTAAATATGAGCCATTTTGCTGTGCGCTTGGAAGTAGTAAGGTTGGCCTGGTTTTATTTCGTTTAGGATATCTATGGCTGTGTCGATGTCGCCTTTCTTGATGGATAGGTCGGCGCGAGCGATTAGAAGTCGGCCTTCTTCTGAGGTGTAGGATAGCTCCTGGATTGCTTCCTGGAAATACATTTTAGGATTAAATTTATGATACTAAACAGCATCGAGACTTAAACAAGTCAAAGCGATATGGCGCTGTGCGAGATGAAATAAAGTTTTTTGCATTAGAGTTAGTATCTTATGTGTTTGTTTTTTCTTAAGTCAGCTATACAAGCTACCTGCCTAAGGATGCAATGGCTGCGTAAGAGACCATAGCATTGATTCAGAAATACTTTTTTATGATCGAACTTATCAGAGTTTCTGTACTTATCTATCTGTATTTATCTGTATAACAGTTTAAGGCTGTGGTATGGGTCAAACTAGCGCCGCTACCTATTTTATCTTATTATTACGTTGAACAAAAGAAATTTCAAAAATCCATCGTACAGTTTGTGATGCTTAATATAAGCTTTTTTTTAATACCTCTGTAATAGTTTTACTCTACTGGTTTTTTTCTCATAAAATTCTAATTGACCATACCTGCATAGTCTTTCCAGCTTCTGCCAACTGCCCTAAAGCAGTTTGTATCTCAATCATTTGCAGATACAACGTGGCCTTATCAATAATATTCAAATCCGACTCAAACATCCTGCTACTGACAGTACTTTTACTCGTCACTATCTGTAGACTTGAAGTAAAGCTAGATATAGCTTCGTTGAGTTGATTTGTGTTCTTCAAGATAACTCCATTAAGGAAATGGTACATTGCACTGTCGCGGACTTTGAAGTTGTAGCTTAGACACATCTCTAAGCTTTGCGCTGCTTTAGCGAATGAATGCTGCTGTATGTAAATCTGAGATAATAACACTTGGCTTCCAGCATGAGTACTGTCTAACTCGTTTACTTGTAAGGCCAGTTTTTGGGCATCATTTGCGAACCCAAAAAGAAACTTCAAACGAGCCAACTCGTACAAAGCAGAAATCAACCCAGGACAAGCCTCAACAATAGAATTCAGGATGTCAAAGCATGTGGTAACAGAAGAGTCATTACCATCTTGGGTGTAAAGTAAATAGCCAACTATAACCGAAGGTTTCTTAGGCAAATGTTTCTTGTATTCTTTGAACACATCCAGAAGAAACTCAGGGTCTAAATCCCTGATGTAGTTCAAGCTGAATGGACCACGGTTGGCAAAGGCGATCTTAGTTTCGTAAGCGGTGTTAAGAAAAGTTATAGCATTTGATGAACTTTTCACATTTAACTCTGCCGAAAGGCGGTAGAGTACAGGCATTTTTACAGCTCCTTGCATTTCGAAAAGCAACTCTATTTGCTGGGCTATTTGGTCTGTTGGTCCATTCTCATGCATCTGACAGAGAGTTAGACCACAAAGGGCTGTAATCGAGTTGCTATCTAATTTACTAGCCGCCTTGAAGAAGCTTAGAGCTTCTTTGTACTTTCCTTGTAAGATACACTGGTACCCAACTTCACTCAAATAATCTACATTGTTAGGGTACATTTCGGAAGCATACTGAGCGAATCTGTAGACCTGTGTCAGTACCGCACCAGACCTAGCACAGGCCTTTGAGAATATCTGGGTAGTGTTGTAGAATTGATATCCATTGTGAGCCTCGCTACTCTCTAGCACTGCAAAAAATCGGTTTAGCTGATCAGCTGCCTCTATGTAGTCTGAATTTTTGCACAAGGCTATGAAAATCTTCACTTTGAGAGCTTCAACATTATCTGGTTCATAATGAAATATTCTTTCCATGGTGTCGATGACAGCATCCCATTTCTGCATGGCAAATTCATTTTTCATTTTCTCTATCAACGGCACGACCTCACCGTGATTGTTGACTATCAACCTATCCAAGGTTAGATTGGACGCTTCATAATCTTTGGCAAAATATTTGAACTTCGCTAGACCGAGTAGAGTATCTAAGTTTTTGTCACTTTTGCTTAAAGCCAGTTCAAAACAATCTAGAATGTTCATGTTTACCTCACCATAGCTCAAGTACATGTCATTCCACCCTTTCAAGATAATAACCTCCAAGTTATTTGCATCTTTCCTGAGGGACTTGTTGATGTAATCTGAGGCTTTCTCATACTTCTCTGTCAGGAAGAGAAATAACCCAGTGTAGTAAAAGGACATAGAATTGGCAAGTTTCTTCTCTTCTTTGAGTTTTGATTCAAGACTAAATAATGCTTCCCTGTCAACAGTAGTGGTCCTTTTGTGCGCAAATATAAGTGCAATAACAATTGCCAGTTCAAAATCTCTTTCATTTTGCAATGGTGTGAGCTGATTGATTCCTTTCTGGACTTGACCTTCTAAGAGACAGGCGAGGGCATTGTAAAATAAAAACTCTACATTTCCACTGAACTGCAACAGAGCTTGTTTTGTTAAATCTTGAACTTTTCCATAGCACTTTTCCCGTAGATAATAGTGAATATTACATCTAAACCAAGACCCCTCCATAGTTTTACTATTCTGTTATATCAATTTTTACATTTAAATCTTCATACTTAGCTCTGTTCTTTGTGTAATAATCCTCTAAGAAATGGCATTTGATTACTACATTAAGTCTCTTCCTTAATGCATGATCAAATGCATGCTGTAACAAAAAATAAACAATTAAGTCATAAAAATAGACCAGACAAACATTTAAAGTGCACTAACAAGGACCATAGTCCATAGTCCTTGTTAGTATTATACACAGGCTATATACACAGGCATATATAGTAGTATACACAGGCAGCTCTTATGCTGATGTGTGTATATCATAATATACACACATCAGCATAAGAGCTGCCTGTGTATTATAAATAATAATAATAAGTATTAGATCTGGGCAGATTAAAGAAAGTAGACAAAAAGTAGGAGACTTGGTTATGTTAAATGTTTAAAACACAGTTGGAAGTAAATAATTATTTATAGCTCTGGCAAAAGATAAATTTAGATTTACCTATACTTCAAACAATGGGATGATGACTTGCGAAAGACTGCTGGCAGATGCTGGATATGTCAAGCTGAAGACAGGGCGCTATGGCGCTCATTAGGGGAGGCCTATGTCCAACAGTGAACTACTATAGGCTGATGATGATGATACTTCAAACAAAATTTAATTTAGAAGACTGATCTTAAAAAAGAATAAAAATTAAATTGAAGTATTTCAGACTGATAGAAAAGATCTCATTTAACTTATTCTTAACATATAAACAAGACCACTAAATTTTGCTAGTGGCTTCACTCATGTGTGCACCTGGATGTAACAGCTTATGTCACTTAGTTTTTTTTTGTTTATATATTTGCGATCAGTCGTTTGCTATAAGCGAATTTGTTGAGTGTGATGCTGTTATTTAGGATTAGGACTCTGCAGTCCTTCTTCCTTCCGGTAAAAGGTTGTCCGGAATGTGACTTCGTTTCCACCGTTTTGTTTTAGTCAGGTTGTCTACGAGAGCTCTTGTGAGAGATAACATGCGTCATAGTTTTTTGTAAGTAAAAGAATTTAATTTGACGACTAATTCCAGTTATTACTCACCAACACATAAACAAATACTTCTTTTTAATATTAGTGTAGATTATCAACTCATTTACAGTGACTTACTTCAGCTAGTAGCTTTCCAATGCCTTTCCCTTTAAACTGTTCAGGTACAGTTGTTGAAATCAACTCTATTGTGTGATCAGAGAGTGCATAATCAAGTGTAGCCTCCGCTGTAAAAATATTCACTGGGTGAGAAAACATTGAGATAATATTTGTCCTATGAGTTCACCCCACTTGTAATAGATGACCTAATGTTGCTTGGAAGTAGATAGGTGTAGTTTCTGGAGATGATGGTTTGCCGCAAAAAGAACTCACGGAAATTAGGTAAGTACCTAAGCAAACAGTATTGATATCATTTCGGAAAGATAGTATAAATTTAACTTATTACTTTTGAGGAAAATACACTGATTTCGTGGGAAAATAATACAAATTGATTTGTTGTTACTTACCGCCATGGTAAGTTGTCATGAACTGTTGCGTAGCAACATTGTTGACCACCTTTAGCGATGTCGTAACAAAAGTCCTCAAGCCAAGGCGAGTTAGCATTCCAGGATTTTGATTTTGCCGTAAAAAATGAGCTGTATCAGTCCGTAAACTGAAAATAAACAACGCCGCCAACAAAATATCGAAACAAAATGTGTTTTCAAATTTAATTTCAAGGACAACGTTTGACATTGACACTGACGTAACGTAACGTCATATTTGACGTTTGTTTGACGTGCAACTTTGACATTTCCAACACCGGCGAACGATGAAATACCGTATCTTAACCTCTGAGCTAGAAAATTGTACTCCTAGAATCTTCGATAAAAGTAAAAAAGGAAGATACGGTACTTTCTACCAGCGCTCACTCAAAAACTGTACCATGTTACAGATGAAATAATGATAAGGTATCGGAATAACAGAAAATTTACAGTTTGGTGTATTTACTTACGCGGGAAAATATGTGATGCCTTGGGCTTTGTTTTTTGTTTTGGAGCTATTTGTACACCTGGTGAACGAACACGAGGGTATTGTCGTGGTGTTTTAGTCGAAATCACACAAAATTATACGTCGTAACAAGCACGCGCAACACAAACGCCACCGCCCGCGCCGCCGCCGCGCCGGTCCGACTGTGACTGAGGTAAGGTAACATAGTTGAACCTAACTTGAGCCATACACTTTCGAGATGGTAATGCCTCATCTCCCTTTTTTACTTTAGCGCCTAGAATAGAAAATTGCACGCACTGGTCGTAGTCCTAGAGATACCTATTACCTAACACTTGCATGGCGCAAGACGCAGATGTCCGTCTGCATCAGCGCGTGGCAGTGTGGGGTGGGGCCCCTGCAGGTAGCACCATCGATCGATGTTGGGCAGTGAATGCGTTAAAGAAGGCTCGTAATTGTATTGTTATTCGCTCTGCCACCAAGGGCTGCTGGGCTTATGCCTATACCACGACACACCCTGTATAAATTCCTGGGCCTATACGCTATAGGCCAACGTTACGAGACACTTGATAGCAGCTATATTAATGAGCCCATTGATAGTGAACACGAATCCAATTAATGTGATAGCAGCTATATATAACTGCTATCAAGTGTCTCGTACAGGTTTTCTTTACCTACTCATTGAGTTAGCCAGCAGTGGCCTGCCTACCTTAGGTCCATAACTAAAGGTGAGACATGTAGCAAAGTAAGAGTAAGCACAATACCTTTTTAGATTTGCGGTCTGCGTCTTCGTAACTAGCAGCGTCTCGTCGCGTCGGGGCTCGCTAAGCTTAGGTTACCGACCGACTAGTTGGCCTTGACCATTGTCGAGTTTGATGGATCACTGCCCCGGAATTCGGAGCCTGCTATCAAATTGATTTAGAGGAGAGCCTCGTAGTAGTAATTTTTTTTTAATTTCGAAATTGTACCTTCTTTGTAGGATAAGCCTTTTTCATAGAAGTATTATGTGAGTTAGGATTAGAAGAGAGTTTTGGTTCATAAAATAAGTTCGCTATTTGATACAATCACAAAAAAAAAACAATATTTAAACTTAATATTACGCTAATTTCAGTATTTTATATATTGCATTCATACAGTCAGGTCTTAGTAGTTAGGTGAGTGTTCATAAAATGTTCACAGTATGTACCCATTTAGGGTGTTGCAATGGAAGACAGGATACAATGCAAGAAATCCAGCGACGCGGAGGTTGCGGGTAAGATTCTCGCCTTGGGACAATTGTTTGTATTGTACCTCCTACGTTCTGCAGATATTTGTTGCTGGTGTTCTGGAATCTTGATATGTAGGTACCTACTCACTTAAATGGTAGGTACTAAGTAAAAATAAAACCGGCCAAGTGCGAGTCGGACTGGCTCACGAAGGGTTCCGTACCATTATCTATAAAAACGGCAAAAAAATCACGTTTGTTGCATGGGAGCCCCTTAAATATTTATTTTATTCTGTTTTTTAGTATTTATTGTTATAGCGGCAGCAGAAATACATCATCTGTGAAAATTTCAACTGTCTAACTATCACTGTTCATGAGATACAGCCTGGTGACAAACGGACAGAGGAACAGACGGACAGCGAATCTTAGTAATAGGGTCCCGTTTTTACCCTTTGGGTACGGAACCCTAAAAACTATGTATGTGTACCCAATGCAATGCATTGTTTTAAGTATAATAATTGTTTCAATACAAGGAATAACATTACCTACCAAAAGGTGAAAACAGAAAGCTGAGACTCCCTATATGAGTACCAATCTCATTTTAAAGTATAACCTAAGGTGAGTGAGGTGGGTTCTCTTCATATCTTTTGTTTTACAAAGGTAAGGTTTAACTAAGGCTTAGACCCTACCGTTCCCTCCAGCCCGCTCCAAGATCTGCGCCCGCGCATTTAGTCGCACATCGGGCGCAGTGCGCGCTACGCGCCTCCAACAGTCTCGAGCTCGTGTGGATGTGAACTGTAAACAAACATCGAAGATTTGTGACTTGGATTCAAAGTGAATTTGTTGGCAGGAAAACGTAACAGTATAGGCAACTGGTGTAGTTTAAAAGTTGTAGATGTTAAAATAAGGTAGTTTCGTAAAAACATGATTGGATTGGTAGGGTCCTACTAGCATACTAAGTAGTACAATTTAAAAGGGTCTATGTCTTCAGGTTTTGCTTTGAATAGTGTAATGGCCTGGACGATGGTCTTATCTGCGGAAATTGCCGGTTCATTGTCCACGACGATTGGGGGTTCGATTCAAGTTCCTTCTGATAAAACAAAAAAAATATAAACTTTGTGGTGTACCTAGCTTGCATGCATGAGCATTATAATAATGTACGTCCAACTTAATTATTCTACAGATAGGTAGGTACTTACAACCTTCTTACAACTATTTTCCTCAGGTCCTAATTAATATATTAGGGATGGACTAGGTAGCAACTAGCAAGGCAAGGCATTGATGAGCCATGTTATTAATCATTGTGGATACATTAGGTTTATATACTTAACCTACCAATCTAGCTTCATTGATTAGTAGGTAATTACTTACCAACTTCGTTTTCTATGTACCTATATTAAAAAAATATCTAGGATCTATGTAATGTATTGTATTATGTATATCAGTTATCTAGTACCCATAACACAAGCTCTGCTTAGCTTGGGGCTAGATAACGCTGTGTGAATTATCCATACTATTATTATTATAACTCAGGTACCTATCTACTGACCTAGGCTTATTTAAATAGGTAGTACCTATATCATTTGAATGCAAGTTCCATTGTCTATTCATCCTTGTCACACAGGATGATGACAAAACGTTAGTTAGGTAAGCAAAGTTCTATAAATTACGTTTAACTAAGAACCTATGACCGGATATGAAAAGGCTACCTCTTTAAACAATCAGCATCGATATTAGTTAGGTAGGTACTTACTATTTATTTACCGACGACTTCAGGAGGAGTTTCTATGTTCGGCTGGATGTATTATTGAATTAGGCTATTATTATAATATACAAATACCTATTGGTCACAGCAGCGTGGGAGTTTCATACTCGAAATTCTGACCATTGATCCTTCGACTGACTCATCGTTTCATTCGCAGTTTAAAAATCGTGAGGAAAAATAGTGATGTGAATGTGACTCAACCGTATTCTATCGATAAAGTGCAATTATCAATATCGATGATTTTTGAAGATCTCGGACTTGATATTGACAGAACAAAGTGATAATACGTTGGCGAGTGCGCGGGCTTATGGGGCAATGCGTGTCCCGGGGTCATCAGGACCCTTACTCTCGGCATTACGACGCTGAGAGCATCGCCAGCAGTGTTGGAAGCTGCAGGAAGGTAAGTTGTAGGTAATTGATTTAAAAAAAACCTTCGGTGCCTGGTCATCAGACAAAAATCTGTTATTTAATTCTGAAGTAAGGGCATCAATCAAGCTTCACGATTTATATTAAAATAAAAACAACTCAATCAATCAATACTTAAGAAAAAAAGCCAGGTTCATTCAGTTCATGTTTTAAAAGACCTTCATAGATTTAGAGCCTGAAACTTGCCCTAGGAAAAGCCAGTTTTAGGCTCTACTAATAGGACAACAATCAAAGCTGCAATAAAAGTAGTATTTGCTAGGGTACTGAAACCACACCTGCCGAACAACCCAATAAAAGTTACCCAGTAACTTAAACCACACCTGTTCACTATAAGATAGCTTCGCTGATACCAACCTCCTGCTGGTTGTTATTTACTACGCATCAAATAACAGCATTGCTCAACTGACACAATGGGGGCACTGACCTGGTCCAGTCACAAGGGCCAACGTTAATAATCAACGGGTTGGACCCTCTAATCTAAACCCGTTATTAATCTTGACTTTCATTTGATAGTGTTTCAAAACGCTAATGAAGTTGGTTACAGACAAAAATATGTAAATTGTATTCGCAAACGGTTTAGTAGATGATGATGCAGCCAAAAATATAGGCCTGTCCCTATGCCTGTCCCTAATCCTACCATTATGTTCATAATACCTATCTACCACTGTGCCTTTACTTTTAAAAATAATAATTTCCGTCATGAAATGAAATTCTCATAAAATCACACAAACTCATAAAGTCAACGATTTTTGTCGTTGAACAGGGTCAGTTTTCCAAAATAGAGTTATGGTGCAAACTATTTATTTATTTATTTATTAAAGGAAAACCAGCAGCACATACAACAAATATAACAATAAAGAAAATGGAAACGGAAGGCTATTAAAAGGTTTTCACGTGTAAGAAGAATAGTAGATACATAAAAAGTGTGAACAAGCAAAGCAATTTAAACAAAGATATCAATGTTAGTATAGCAAAATATTATGTTTGACTATTAACAATAGGTACCTAGTAATCAGGTATTCAGAAAAACCTGTAGGTCTACATAATGTGACCTCTACCTAAATTGGAGCGGTAAGAATGTATAATTGTTATGATAGTCAGTTGGGTTTAGTTTTCTGATTAATACCTTACAGGCACCTCCTATTGTTGCTTTTAATTAGATTTATATGAAGCCTTTAATAAAGTTACCGTTGGTAAATTATCTAGATTATCATCTTATTTTCTTGAATAGCTTTTAGTTACAACAGAAACAAGCCTTTACATTATCGTTATAGCATCAGCTACGTTTCTTGGCAATATTATATAGCAAGGTTCACGGGGAAATCAAGATGGGAGTACTTTAGGGAAGCATTTTATTGCCAATATTATTTAGCCCGTATTACTTCTTACTCAAAGTTGATTCTGTCTTGTGTACAACTTTGATAAGTACCTAAAGTAGTTTTAGACGGCCAATTGTCAAATATTTTTTACTTATTTTTGTTTGTTAGGTATATTTAAGTTATGTGTGCGATAAAGAATTTTCTATCTATCTATTAGTATGAACTATTTAGTGTTCAAAACTCTACGATTTGAAGTAAAAATAAAACTGCCACATATGATAAGCTAGAAGTCAGCTATTAGGTAGCATAGCATTTGTGTTATACCTTTAGATCTTTTACATACCTCCCTCCTTAGGCACATATCCCTTAGCATTCCTTACTAACACTAATGGCCTATTAGTTAGATGTTTCACTAATTGGCAAACGTTTTCACCATAGCATAGCTTCGATTTCAGTGAGAGTTTCCGACTGGGTGCACAGTATAACAGGGCGCTAATTAACTATGTAACACAGGCAGATAATCTCCACATAGCTTTCATATTGCTACATAATTACAGGCTTCTTGAGCTGAAACAGTTTTGTAAATATAATTGGAATGTTACACTCGTGTTTAATTTACACAATGATCATAGTTACATAACTTTGTTCCGTTCATTTAAAAAGTTCAGGAGAATCATTGTCTAGTTAATTATTGAACTTAATGTGCATGCTGTAGAACTCTATGTCTCTGCAACAACTGTTGGACGACAGTTGTTGCAGAGACATAGAGTTAAGATCCAAAATCACTTGCAACTAAGCGATTTCCTGGATTATTCTCAATAAATAAATAATTTTAAGTCTCCAATCCAAAGGTAGGTATTTATTGTACATGTAGCCAGACAGGCGCGAAATCTTACATAACTACTTCAAGAACAGGGTTCATATTAAAAGGGCAAGATAGCTTTCCATTACAACATTGCAATCGACATTCGTAATTTTCAAGAGAATGATAGAACTTATAATTTACTAAGGCAAAGAAGCTCCAAATATAAGAAGAAATAATGAGGATGAAGAGAATAACAACCTACTTGACTAAGGATCAGCTCTCACCAAGACGCGACGCGACGCGATGCGATGCTCTGCGCACTTTGACTCAAAATATAACTTTATCTAATACTCAAAAAGATACAAATTGGCGCAAGCGCGGCGTGATGCCCCGCGGGGAGTTTTCTTATTAGGTCAATACAATTTGTACCTTTTTGCGGAGTTTTTGTTTTTTTTAAGTAGAATTATCTACGTTGTATCCTTTGTCTTGTATTTTTCTATATCTCCACCATCCTAACCGACGCGAGTAAAGCTGCAGCAGTAAATAAGTATTGAAATCGATTCGCTACAGTTTGAATCGATTACAAGAACAATGTACGGAAATAAAGAAGGTGCCTCATGTGAAAGTCTGCCTCCCGTATCAATTTACATTTTGTGTGTAACATTCTCTGTAATTTAGTATAAAAATACAAGACTTCCCAGTCTATTGTTGCCTTTATTACCTATAGGTACGTATCTTGTAATTTCTTCTACTTTCACACTTCGAAATGGAATTGATATCTATGGGAGTGTTGGTTGAGTTGTGGTGAGTAATCTAATACGGATCAGTGAAAACTTGACATTGCACGATTGCTGTAGATTAAATGTTCTAGTTTGAACTTATATTAGCCGATTAAATAACAGTATCACTTCTTGTAACAGGTGGAATAAATTAAAAAGTTACGTAAGAAGTCAAGTATCTCTTGAGAGTGATTCAGTGAAACCGGTCAGTGTGGGGAAGTCTGAAACTTTAAATGAATATGTGATAAACTCTTTAAGTTATTTTTCCTGTGCTGTTTGTGTGGGATTGTGAACTTCGAACAATTTAACTAGTGTGGAAAAAATCTTTGGTATGAAGTAAACCTAAAAAGTCGTATATTTTTTTTATGCATCTAAACTCAAATACTTTCAGAATTTTGAACAATGTAATTTTTGGTACCGAATTTATGTCCGTGTCAGTCAACCTTTTCAATTTCAATCAAGGTTCCGTGGATCCAAATATAAAACCCTTAATTGTTGAACACATTCTCCTCCTTTTTTGAAGTCGGTCAGATAGCTCGAATCCTGAATGAGTTCCAGATTTATGTTTCAAATCGTGCGATGCGTAAAGGCCGATTTGATCCAGCGCCTGTATTTCTATTGTTGTATCTATTTTATTGAGTTTTTCAATAATTCCCACTTCCACTTCACCGCACGACTGTCTCAACTCGTGACTTGTTCCATTTGTGCCGTAAATTGTACCTTTAAGTTAACTACAATGATCATCGCTTTAGGAAACGTTTTGTACGTAACTGTCTCGGACATGGAGCCATTTGAATAATGGACTATTTCTAAAGGTTCTCTTTATCTTTCATCTTTTTTCCTTGGTATAGGTAATTTAATAACTGCGAGCATCATATGACTACCATGCGTAGTAATTATGACAAATGTATTCTGGTAAATGTATTCTTTTCTGACGTTTTGAGGAGATAGATATATGAGTACCTACAGGGCGTCGTCCAACGGCTATGCCACATGGAAGGAACGAAAAAGAAAAAAAAGATTTTTTTTTAAAGTATCTTAAATATTGTAAATAGAATGTTTCACTGAAAGACGACTTGATTTCGATTTTAAAAACAATTTAAACAGCAAGATTTTTAAATAATCGTCTGTCTGAACCGGGAATCGAATCCACCAAATTCTAAAAAAACATCCGTAATTATACGATGCTGATCAAGAGGCTCATTTATAAGAATTATTTTTCCCAAATAACATAGCATATCCCTTATAAATTAGTACATATCTATTTATATTTTATTTACCCGACTACCAACAGGGGAGGGTTATGAGGTTAGCACCCTATGTTTGTATGTATGTAGCCAATTTCTTTGTTCCCACGTAGACTACGTGATCGGGCTGAATGCATACAGGTAGTTCTAGGCTTCTAGTATAGTATTATTATATCTTTAGGCTATTTTTATCTTATAAATCAGTTAAAAATCGAACTATTAGTTTCAGCACTACGTGGCACGTAGTGCTGAAACTACTAGTCTGACTGACAGACTAACATAAATGTGGAAAAGCTCTATGTTATTAATTAAGGTGTAAGTATAGTTTTATTTTTACTACGTTTAAAGTACAATAAAGAGTACATTCATTCATTCATAGATAATTTAGTAGTAGTACCTATGGTTGGTAAGGTAGAAAACTATTCTACCTTACCAGAGACCAGGGAGACACTTCAGACCAAAGGAAAGTAAAAGTAGAGCACAAACTTGATTTGTGATGATGACAAAATCAATTATAAAGCTAATTGCTTACTCAGAAGATAAATGAGCCTTTCCAATGGATGTTTCAAGAGGTTGCACAATATAGCTCTGAATAGCAGAGCACTAATGTGCATAGCAGGTAATCAATCTACAGAGGAGTCAGTCTTTGAAACACTGTGCAATGACTTCTACCTAGAAGTCATTGCACAGTCTTTCAAAGACTAGTACCTAATTAATTATTCCTTATTTAACTGTACAGCATTAATAATCTAAAATCTAGGTTGAGCTAAGTTAAGTTTATATTAATCTAATGAATAAATGAATTGTTCATGACATTTTTTAATCGAATAATACGTTTTATTTAGAAGTAGGTTTTTAAGTTTGTTTTTAACTAAATGAATTTTTTAGATTGCTTTAACATTGATGGAATTTCTGCGGTGATTGATGGGATTTCTGTGGTGATTCGAATAGTTCATTTCTAGTGTAGTGCCAAAAAAGTCGGATTTGGTCCAAATCACAGCAAAAACTACAAGGTTTTGGGTTTTTGTTTATAACCTGATAGTTTCTCCAAAACTACTGAATTTCTACTACTGGGACACCACTGGCCAAGCGGTGCAGTGGTCTGTTCAATCGTAGGTACCACCGGAAAACAAAGTCAGTGGAACAGTCGACTGGACCAGCTGTACTGGTAGGTAGTTGTTCTGCTCTACATAGGTACACCACCATCATACATACATACAGTCTACATACATACAGTCACCGCCAAAATACTACTCTGTTTTGTGAACCAACTAGGTAATAAATAAATTCTTATGTAGTTAGAAAAATAAATGAAAAAAGCGATGACAGGTGAAGATCTCTATCCCGCTGTGTATTGCTTGTTTAAGTCATAATAACAAATCATTTAATAAGGAACAAAAACAATTTATACATGGTTAAATAATGAAAACAATGTCATCTGCAGAATTTTAAAACTGTGTCGAAGATGAGAACGTCCTCCTACGAAATTAAAATTGAAACAGTTCCAAAATACAAAATACGAAATTACAAAATATAGGTTAACGTATATAACAGTAACAGTAGAATTTGGCCAATGAAAAAGTCCATCGATCTTTGTTGCGTGTGTTGTTAACCTATACCTACCAGTTGTGGAAATTTGTGCTTGTTCATCGCTTTTTGGTATTGACTGTACTAAAAACCGTACATCAGGGACCTACCCGTGGACTCATCACTCTGATGGTACCTTAGTAGAATCAACATTATGTAGTGCCAAAGCTCTCTTACTTCCCAGCCGACAGGTGTGACTAACCCGACTTCCTGCTTCATCGGCTTTCATACCACGTTCACGCTTAGCCAGTGATAATACGGAAATAATGTAGAATTTAATATCGTCATATAATTAATCATAGGCTATCTAACTATTCAAGTAAATTTAATTTCATTTCATTAATTTATTCATTCACAAACAATAATTATTGTGTCGGAATTACAAATCATAAAAATACAACATTTAACTAAATTAATTTACAAATTATTACAAAAATAAATTGGTACATACTCACAAATAAACTAAAAATTATTACTTAGCTTAGGTAAAAAATTACCAAGTAAAATGATAATACAAAACATTTCTCCGTCGAACTATATACGTAGTCAGCTTTAGACTCGAAAAGCTACATTAACCGATGCGCCTGTTGAGTAAGTAGGTATGAACATCGGTATCTACCGAAAATATCTACATGCACGGTTTTAGAATCCTGTAGTCGTAGAAGTCTCATAATCAATATTAGTTTGGATTTTAGTACATATGAATGACCAGGATATACTATAACTGAATGATCGAGCCAGGTGGCCCATACCATTACTATGATACAGCGGATGTCGTTATAGCTGTCACTTTCAATAACCAGTTATCGATGGGAAAGGACCAAAAGGAAGTTAACACTTAAATCATGCATTTAAATAGCTGGAATTATTATCAGGTCAATGACCGGGTTCAGATAAGATAGCATTGATAGCCTCTATGATTTTTATGGTATTGTTATCAAAGGTTATTAAAGGTTGCCTGGCAGAGATCGCTCAAAGCGATAAGGCCGCCCATTGTACAACGAAATCTGTATAAGCTCCCCTGTCTGATGTATCTTTTTAATTTGGTGTGCAATAAAGTGTTATTGTATTGTATTGTATTCAGACACCTATGAACTGAACTTCTTATTTTTCTGCTGACACCAATACCGTTTGAGTCTTCCATGTCTTTTGCGGTTTTAGTAGTAGGTAACATTGGTATCAGAAGTCAACGACCTATGACTTTTCAAAGCTTCAAACATAAGTGTATACCTAATGGTTAATTGGCTGACTACACCACATGATCTTCGCACTGAAGCAGAAGAGTCGAATAATTGGACCAAAACAAAAGCACATTGCCTTGCCATCAATTTGCTGTCTAGGACCTGAGGAAAACAAAAGAGTCGAACAATTAGATTAAAACAAAATCACATCGTCTTGTCTTCAAATTGCTTTCTAGGACCTATGTCAAACAAAAGAGTCGAACAATTAGATTAAAACAAAATCACATCGTCTTGTCTTCAAATTGCTTTCTAGGACCTAAGTGAAACAAAAGAGTCGAACAATTAGATTAAAACAAAATCACATCGTCTTACCTTCAAATTGCTTTCTAGGACCTAACTGAAACAAAAGAGTCGAACAATTAGATTAAAACAAAATCACATCGTCTTACCTTCAAATTGCTTTCTAGGACCTAACTGAAACAAAAGAGTCGAACAATTAGATTAAAACAAAATCACATCGTCTTACCTTCAAATTGCTTTCTAGGACCTAACTGAAACAAAAGAGTCGAACAATTAGATTAAAACAAAATCACATCGTCTTACCTTCAAATTGCTTTCTAGGACCTAACTGAAGCAGAAAAGTCGAACAATTAGACTAAAACCAAAGCACGTCGTCTTGCCTTCAAATTGCTGTCTATAACCGCTGAAGCAGAAGAGTCAAACAATCAGACCAAAACAAAAGCACATCGCCTTGCCTTTAAATTGTTGTCTAGCACCTAAATATTAGCTGTAGTATTAGAGGCTATGTGGCGCCGAGTACCATTACTTCCAGGAACAATAGCGAATCGATGAGGTCGAGGAAGTCTCGAGATTGCTAAGAACAGATGCATACGAACCACTGTTGATCTGATGATGCATATAGGCTACTTTTGCCTTCGAAAAAGGATGCGACCCGCTTCTAATATAATATTATAGGCACCTACTCTTCAATAGAGTTCAGCGATGAACGATGACATCAGCAGCGCAGCGGAAACAAACTAGAAAAATTTACCCTGATCATAATATTTACAGGGCGCTATGGCGCTCATTAGGGGAGGCCTATGTCCAGCAGCTGTGGACTAACATAGGCTGGTGATGATGATGATAATGATATTTTCATAATTGCCAACGAAGGGTATTAATGTCAGTTACTTAAGCAGAATAAATAGAATAAACATTGGACGTTTATAGAAAAGATAACAACTGGCTAGTAATAGAAAAATGTAAGGAAAAGAACACCGTTGCCCTGTACGCTTATCTTAACTTTCAAAAAGCCGGAGCAGTTGTTCTATATTGGAAGATTTCAACTCTAATCGAAGCTAAGTTGTCTGTATGCGACATAACCTCGCTATACCACTTTTTGTCCTCACAACACGATTTATCGAGAACAATGCTACGTTGTACTGTACACCACCTGCCTCGATTACAGTGAAAGTTTTCGAGCTAACAGCATATAGAGCTAGGAAAAAGATGCCTTTGTCAGTTTCTTAGAAATCAGAACAAAATATCAGAAAGTACTTTAAAGGTATGTTTTATATGCATCTATTACGATCACGAACCACGATTATTAGATTAGAATTCATACCTAACACCTAACCTAAATCATCACTAGTGTCGTGTAGTCCTACTACATCATAGAGCTTTATTTCCTTTAGACCTTACAGGACTTTTAGTTACGTTACAAAAAAACAAATTACATAAGTAAAACTAGGAAATAAAGTGATTACCTACTTTGTGTTTTTGTTCACTTCAATCTTATAAAGTAAAGAAGTGAAAATACCCATTGAAAAGGTTACCTATTTTGTTAGATTTTTGGACTTATATCCAGCAATATTTATTTATTATTTTACTTAATGTTGTAGCGAGGCTTCCTGAAACATAATAATATGTAATACCCAGACAAAAACATGTTATTGTTTATTTTTACTAGTTCACTGTATAATTGTAGTATTTTGTATGGATGTGTCTGAAGTTACAAAGAAAGAGTATCTATACAAACGCAGTCGGACCTTCTTCCTTAATTTTTTTTGGCGAAAGGTTTGCATCATGATACCCTTAATGGACTTACAATGAATTTCAAGTATGATATAACCACATCTACCAATTTAAGACCTCATGTTCGCAAACCCTCCAAATATGGTGGACGGGATTGACATTTCAATTAATTTATCGCGATGAGATAGCTCTGCGATACTTTCGAGCCCTTTCACCGTCCTATCCGCGAATTGAGTGAACTTTGTTGTTCAGTTTTATTTGCACAATTTCGAAAGGCCCCTAAATTTTTGATTTTATGTTTGTTTGAGATAAGTTCGAAGATCTTCAATATTGTTGCTAAAAGTATTACCTACGTTTTTAAGGAACTTTGTGAATGGACGAAACCAAAGATGTTGCCTTTGGTAGAGCATTATTTTAGAGACAAGATTCAAATAATACTTTTGAAACTATCATGGTTATCACAAAAGTCATTTATAACGAAGGCTGCCTACGTTTGTGTGGATTATGGAAGATACTTTTCGAACGAACAACTTTTCTCTACCTTCTACACATCCACGCATACTATTTCTGCAATTCGAGTATCGCACCTGTTTATCAAACCTCAGCCATTCTCTTTCAAAGTCTAGCAAACTACTAAATAACCATAATGTTGATGACATCCACAGCACAAACTGCTTGCTAACCTGTGCGTCCCGCAGGAATGCAGTAACACAGGAAACGGGCAACGACCGCAACGCCATCTCGTATGCAGATTGCCTAGCTGCAGATTAATAATGAACGAGAATAGTTGCATGGTCTCGGTGTTTTGTGGTCATTAACACTTGGAAATACAGCAACTAATATTGAATAGTAATAGGGTGCCAAAAGGTACGTAAAACTAATTTTTAAATGATAATAAAACATGATGTAGACAATAATTTTTTCATCCCCCCTTCTCGTAAAGAGTATTTTTAACTCTTCGATATCTGAGTGCAAAAGCCGTTTTTATCCGCTAGAAGATAAAGTAAATTGAATTTAGAACATCGTGCACGATGCTCAATTTACTTTATCCTCTAGATTAACACCAATAATAATAACGGCTTTTGCACTCAGTTATCGAAGAGCAAATATACTTTTTCCTCGCTGAGGTGGGATGAAAAGTTACGTGTTGCACTAGAGTGCAAAGATTTTTTACCTCGTGCTCTTTTGATTCCCTCGCTAACGTTCAGGATTCAACTTTTTTTGAATCCTTCGCTTGCTCGGTCATCAAAATTGAGCACGCGGTTAAAAAGCAACTTTGGACTTTAACTCTTGTATAACAAATAACTATTAACGCCGACTTTAAAAAAGAGGAGGTTCTATAAATGATGATTTTACTTGCTTTATGTATATTCATCGATTTCCTCGTCAATTATGGATCGATTTTGATGATTCTTTCGCTGTTGGACAGAAATTGATTTCGAGGTGGTCCCATAATTTTATTTCCGAGGAATCAGTATATAAATAAAATGAATACTAAACATTCTAATATTCTAAGGTTTTTTGTTATAGTGCTAACCCGCACGGGTATCTCTAAGAAATTAAATAAGTCCCAAAAATTATCGGTTTCGGCGGGATTCGAACCCGCGCCCCACCCTAATATTACGAAATCTGGAGTCAGTTTTCGTTTTTAAAACATCAAATCATACTTTTGTGATTTTAATGAGCTTGTAGGTATATTTATTTTATCTTATAACCACGACCACCTTATCTTATTATGACCCACAAATCGCTACGCTACGACGACCATGTTAGATTGCTGCTACCTACACCAGTGCTCATGCAAAAGATTTCAACGCGCATAATTCATGATCATTTATTTGCCAGAACGTATGTACTAAAGTTCTTAAGGTGCGTGTGAACCTCTAAAACCACATACAAACGTACTTTCCGATTAATTTGGAAACTACGTCCCCGATTTTAATGAAATTTTGCATACGTAATCGGGTAAGAAATAGCTATGTTTGCACCGTTTTAGTTTTTCTGAAACAAAATCATCATTTAATGAGAGCGAAAGTAATAAAATCGCTTGTTAATGAATTGAAATAAATTTTCGTTTTCACTTATTGATGATTATGTATATAAAATTTCATTATAAAGGGTATCATTAAAAAGGGTGTAGTTTTCAAATGAATTGCAAAGTACGTTTGTGTGGGAGCGTAGAGGTTGGCATCCACCTTAACATATTAAATCTGTGCATTTCCAATCTACCTAATAAGGTAAGTAAATGTTTAAGGAATGATTTTAATAATAATAAATGTCAATAAAACTCATTTAAAAATAAAATAACTTATCAAATACAAATATATAGTCAAATGAATAAAAACAGGTGTATAACAATAAAAACAAAACAAGAAAGTCGGAAAAGTCAATCAGTTCTTAAAAATGAAAAATCTTTTACACTTTCCAAATTTTTACTAGCCAGACTTTAAATATAAATTTATACAGGTCATGATGCAAATCTTTAAAACGATTGGGTAATTTATTGCGCACCCATAGCTACTTACTAATATAATAAAAGGTTTTAACTTAATTGTAGTGAAAAAACCTTATTATATTTTAATATAGCGACACCTATGTACTTTATTAATTCATTAAAAGTATTCATTAACTCCGTAAGACTCCATCCCTTTTTAGGGTTCCGTACGCAAAGGGTAAAAACGGGACCCTATTACTAAGATTTCGCTGTCCGTCTGTCCGTCTGTCACCAGGCTGTATCTCATGAACCGTGACCGTGAGTTAGACAGTTGAAATTTTCACAGATGATGTATTTCTGTTGCCGCTATAACAAAAAATACTAAAAAACAGAATATAATAAATATTTAAAGGGGCTCCCATACAACAAACGTGATTTTTTTGCCGTTTTTATAGCTAATGGTACAGAACCCTTCGTGGGCGAGTCCGACTCGCACTTGGCCGGTTTCATTTACATATATTATGTATAAAACCAGTTTGAATTTGAGCACCAACCCAAACCTATTGAAGTACAACATTGATAAACATTAAGTATATTTTTCTAAATTAATATTCTAAACTGTCTCTTTATTTGCTCAGCATGATGTCGTGATTTTTATTCAATTTGAACGCACGAAATAACCAGTGCAATATTTGTTATAGCTTATCCGAATTCAATATTTTACGTGTGCTAGGCTAATGATATTTTTTTCTTAATGCTGGTGCCGTAAAATTACAACCGCTTTCTTTTCTTGGTTTTGGCAAAGAAGACACATTTTCGGTGGTCAACGAAAACAAGAGTAAAACCAATTGGCAGCCATGGTGAAAAAGTTCTCTCTGGGAAAGCGTGCTCATTCTTAGGCCTCAGCATAATGGTGGCCAAACGTTTCACCATCTGCTACGCTAATAGGCTACTTGACTACTATTGAGAAATAATTTTAACGTATTATCTGATAAAAATAATGCAAAGTGTAATTAATATTTCTTCAGGGCCTGTTGTATTAGTTATAAAAACTAATTTTAAAGTTTGAATACAATAATGGCGCGCAACGACAATCTCTGTCATGGCCCCCGTAATGACGTCACACGCCACACCACACCTAACAAGAAGAACACATTGACACGGTAATCTGTGATAGTGTGACGTCACCAACAATCCAACCAAACGCTTCGGTCACGTGATCGGGTTCGGTCTATTAGGTCCAATTCCTTTATTTTCCGCATGTATATTTACCTGTATGTCTATTTACTTAGTATGTCTATTCTCCGAATGTGTTTTCGTCAAATGTCTATTCTGTGAACTAGTTTAGTTTCCAGGTAAACCTTACTAGACCCACACAGATTCAATAGCAATTTCGTTTTATTTTACACCTTCTCTTAACTTTAAGAGTTATTCATAGTAGCAGCCCAGAGTGAGGAAGCTGGCGGTTAACCCCAGTGCCTCAGAAAGCTCGTTAAGACGTTGGTCTTGCGCCTAACCTCTCCCCGGTCGTGTGTTACCGTCCTATCGGATTATAAGAGTGAAGGTTAAGTTAAGTTGTGCACTATAGTATGTCCTGCGCACCTGGCTAGTCTCCGTTGAGACTGACCGCCGTGGCCGAATTTCGGCTAAGAGGTCATCATCATCATCTCTAAGATAACTTTACCTCCTCAGTCCTTCTCATCAGCACTCCGAAGTCTACAGATGAAGATCCTCCATAAACAAGAGGGATTTTGCCATAATTAATAATTTAGTTTATAAACCTCCATGTTCTATGTTTAGTTTTGATTGTTTTATGTTATTAAGTGCGTGTTAAAATATTTATTTTAATGAATGGAAATGGAATGGAATTGCATTTGCATTTGCTATATTTCATTATTTTTATTCTATTCTATTCCATAATCCCTACGCTTGGGCGGATAGGTGAGAGCTCAACAATATAATAAAACTTGGGACGAGTTTTGCTCCAAAACGAAAACTAACATTCTAACATGGTAAAGGTTTCTTGTTCGCTTCTTTACTTTACCTTAAAAAGATTGAAGTGAATAAAAAAATCAAAGTGATCACTTTATTTCCTAGTTTTACTTATGTAATCTGAGTTTTTTGACGTGCGTCCAAGAGTCCTGTAAAGGAAATAAAATTTTGAGTTTTTTTTTAGTTTTTGAATACTTCACATTTTTAGCATAAAGTTTCCAGCTACTTTAAATGTTGCAAACACTACCTGTTTGCAACATTTAAAGTTACACAATTATTCTGTGTTATTAAAATCTTACAAGAATTTTGGAGGACAGGTTTTTCATTAGTTACGCTTATAATCAAGGTTCCGCTGGGTTGTATTGAGCAAAACGATTTTTTATACGGTCTTACCTACTACCGTATAACTTGACTAGTTTCCGCCCCCGGATTCGCACGCGTTATTTCTTTAGAAACGTTTTAAGGTTATTTCGAAACTGATTTATGGGATAAGTGGCCTTTGTTTTATTCTAGGGTTAGAACTACCTCTATGTAAAATTTCAGCCCAATCCGTTCTGTATTTCTGGCGTGAAGAAGTAACAAACATCCATCCACCCAAACTTTCGAATTTTAATTATTAGTGTGATTATACTGCATACCTTTTTGGTAATTGATAAACATAACCTAAGACCATATTTTAATGGGCTAAAATATAAGAGACTAGTTTCTGCTCGCGGTTTCGCACGCGTAGTTTAAGGTTATCTCTATCCCATGCATAGGAACTGATTTATGGCATAAAAGTAGATTTTGTTTTATTTCCGGCCTAGAAATGCAAATCTAAAAAAATCGGCCTGATCCGTTCTGTAGTTTTAGCGTGAAGAGTTAACAAACAGCCATCCAAACATCCAAACTATCGCATTTATAATATTTCTGTGATGTGAAGTTAGAAAATTGTTCAGAAGAAATAATAGAGACGCCTTGAATTTCTAGAATACCTACAAGTCTTATTAAATTTCTACATAATTATTGTGCATTATACCAAATAATGTTTTACGTAAGCTAACACTGCGTTTAACAGCAAACCGTTAATTCTCTAAGCAAAAACGTGAATTAACATTAAATTCACTTATAATGCACAAAAGTGAAACTTAGTGCTTAGCTTTATAAACTTTCATTCTAGGAATGAATTTGATACACTGGATACGTCGTCAAAGTGTTTACACGGTTGAAATGATTTAGGCTGAGAGCAGGGACGGTGCTAGGGCTAATTTGCTGTAGGCACTGTACATAACATAGTACGACACAATTATAAATACTATTCAACGGGCATTTATCGCCTTTATTTACGTTATTTTCCCGATCATCATTTTGAGTCATTCATCCCGTGACCACGACAGTGTGTAGACCTGTCGAAATGTTGGGAAAATAAGGTAAATTTTCCCGACATTTCATATCGCCGAAGTTTAAAAATATTTACAGTACGACATTTTACTATGTTATGTACAATACAGTCACGTTGCATGTTTTATCGTATTTTTTATTTTACTTGTTTTGTGAATAATTTAGGGGTCGTTTAATTAAATTTTTTGGTAGCTTTTTTTTAAATTTTATTTCCTTAAACTTTGGGAAAACACATAATTTCAAAATTCGTAAAAATGAATAATGTGTACGTTTTAATTCTGTGTTCTCCTACACTAAGTATTTTCTTTTTCTTTCTTATTTGTGATTTTCAATGATGTGCAGTGCATACTGTAGCGACGTAATGTTACATCTATGATTAGATTACTTACAATAAACTATTAAACGCACTCACTCCCGAGTCACAACGAGGTCATCGTAATTTGCGTACTCTATGTGTCATAGATAGATACACAAAATCACACCTTGTGGTATGCCACAAAATGACACAAAATTGTCTGCAGTTTTGGTCCTGTAACTTATACAGTGAACCTCAATATAATAGCGTTTCTACTCTAGGAGTTATCTTCGAAAGATTAAACTGATCGGCTCGATTTTTGAAAAAAAAAAGAATGAAAACGTACGTGAAATACGTCAGTTAAAATGTAGTCGTCTAATTATTTTTTCGAAGAACACATGCCCCAACTAAAAACCCCTTCAAAATTTTGTAAGCGGAGATAAGTGCATAGGGCCATTTTCTTTGTTTTCTAAATTAAGTTTTGTTATATTGCGTATCTATCTAGTCCTGTTTAGAAAATAAAAATATATTTCATTTCGTTTCATTTAATTTAGATAAGTTCTATATCCGACCCTGTCCCAACATTTATGTAACACTCGTATTGTTTGTGGACAATGACATGACACACAGGAAATTGCGGAGATTACGCGATTATTAAGAACTATGCCGTAATTGTGTCACTTCATTATGCCTGACACTAATTAAAATGTTGTTCTATTGCGAAAGCAGTTTTAAAGCTGTGAAGCTCTTGTGAAAGAAGCTGTTAAGCGTTTTTGAAAGGCCTCGCGAGAACTATGAAACATAATATATAATCAAAGGAGAACTCAAGCATATCGTTTTGTATGTGTCGCCGCCAGATCGTAGAATTCGCCCGTTTGTAGAATAGCTAGGCCGATCGAAAACGAACGATGATTTCTTGGTAATACCTCATTAATTTCATTCGACGTGACTCTTAGCCATATTGATTTGATAATAATTACTATTTATATAACTGTTTATGTATAAAATTTGACTTGTCTAAGTGCTTATTTTGTAAGCCTAAAGAAATAAAGTTATTGAATTTTTGAATTGTAAACGGTGATCGTTCAACAATCGGCCTTGACGTTTTAATATTTTTGTTTGACTAAATCATTGTCTACAGTGTAAGGAAGGCAGAATAGAGATCCACAGCAATCAAACCCCGACTTTCTCCAGTCATCCTCTACGCCACAGAAGTCGTTCGAACACTTTCAAATCCAATAACCATAAATATTGCACTTGCACGATCATAAGAATCCATAGATCTCTGTCGTAAGCGGTTCCTTGACATTTTCTAGTGCACGAATTCTCGAAGGAACGTTCCTTCCATTATTTTATTCAATTACCTTCATACTATCTATACTACACTATACTAAACTATATTCAATTATACTATAACTAGCGGTCCGCCCCGGCTTCGCACTGGTATATATTCTATCGCCTATGTTCATCAGGGATAATGTAGGATTCTAATGGTGAAAAAAATGTTCAAATCGGTCCAGTAGTTTCAAAGCCCATTCAATTCAAACAAACAGACAAATTTTTCTTCTTTATAATATTCGTGTAGATATATATACTACATAGGTATATATTATATACCATTATACTACCTAACCATACTAATATTATAAATTCGGAAGTAACTCTGTCTGTCTGTCTTTCTGTCTGTTACCGTTTCCAAATTTGGCAGGAAGATAAATAGTATCCCGGTTACGTACACAGGATACTTGAAAAGTGCGGGTAACTTATTACGTGCGGGAACTTATTTTTTATGAAGTCAAATAGCCTATTCACGTGTAGTCAAAATGAGATGAAACCTTGTCGACGACAATGTCCGTTCGTTCTTTCAGTTCGATATGGTTCTATACCATCCTAAGCGCGCGCCGATTATGGAGCCTTCAAACGCTTAGCCTAAAGTTTATTAACCCCACTTGCAGCTCTAATTCTCGTCCACCTGTCCAAAGGACCAGTCAGTGTTGCCATAGAGCCAAGCGAGTTAGTGAATGCGTCCCGAGCGCCTTGACACACTTGTACGGAACCCACTGTAAATGTTTAGTAGGAGTTTCCTGGGGCTTAGCGGTTAGGTAGATGTCATGGGGCATAGAAACTTCAATTAAATGCGTTATGAGTTCGACAAGGCACGTTTAAAAATCAGTTTTTGGAAAATTATCTGGGCGTCTGATCGTGGTAGCAGCGCTTGACCCGAGAGCTGATGAGTATCAGACGGACGGAACGCATTAAAATTGCCATACAGCGGAGCAATGCAGCCAGCGTCTTGGGGACGCTTCTGACTGACATTGATATGGATCAGTTGAGCTACCTGTAGATTGTTTGCAACAGTCTGCAGTTAACTCAATTGTTTCAATTGTAAATACTAGTTCTAATTTGTTTCTATTATTCTATTGTAATTTTCTTTGCTAAGAAAGATTTGTTATAAAACCTTATTGTTTAGTTTTATGTTTGTCAACATACAAATCCACCAAGTAGCATAATGACGACTACCGCAAACACATAACCACCCCAAGCCTTGAGCAAACGTCAAAACACAAGGCGTCCTACACATGCGCAATGTACCCCGATCAATGCACAGGGGTGCGCGCGCCTCGCCCTTCTACGCAGTTCTCAAACAGCCGAGGAAACTGAAAAGATAACGCTCTTGAATTATAAAAAGAACTACTTGTATTACAAAGAAATTGAATCGCTAAACTGTTAAATCATAAAAACTAGACACAATCTACCAAAGAGGCAAGGTTTGATTCGGTTGATTAAGACCCACGCCCGTGCGTTGCTTCAGTCTTGCACTGTTCGCGTGATTCATCGGATAATCCCAACATTCGTTGCGAGTGTCTCGTGTGGTGATGCCGGTGCAGTGTTCATGAGGGGCCAACGCGCTCCCGAGTAGAATCACCAGGATGGAGGAGTGCGACGGGATCTTCTATGACGACGAGGACACCTGCGATATGGTATGTAGATTGACCGACCTTGCTGCTTTCACGTTTTCACCATGTTCGAAATACGAATGAGGAATGTGAATCAAAGATCTTTTTGGTGATGTTCGAAATACAAATCGAACGCTTTTTATTTCCTTTACCAGTAGTTCTATGAGAACTTTGAATGTCTTTGCAAATATTGCTCTACATCGAACTACGGACTAGTTCGGCTTTTGATTATTTTATATTTGCGAAGCAAATTACGTTTCCACCTTCCTCATTATACTATTAGCTTTTAACCATAGCAAATTTTGCTTAATTCAACATTCATTTCGATAACATAAATTATAACAAAAGATTCGCGCGCAGATGTCCACGTTGCCATTTTGTTCCTACATCGATGTCCCTACGTAGTAAATTGATTGAGACCCAACATGCGTAGGCAGCCCCGACGGGATTACTTGCTCTGGATTCTGAACCTCTTTGCGCAACATTTTTTTGTTTACCAATCTCCTTTTTGGCCACCTTTCTTAGCGTAACTTAGCGGGGTTATGCTTCCGGTAGTTTCTACCTACCTACACAATAATGAAAATGTCACAAAATATGTAAATTAGATTATGATCACTTTGGTTTTTAGGGCAAACATAAACAACTAATTACCTACCTTATCTACTATAGTATTATCACTGTATATTTCCCCTTACCTTTTTTATTTACAATTTTACTATTTCATTAGGTACATTTTATTCAAACTTGAAATGTACAATAACACATATGAGTAAATAATAAAGAAAATCTATTAACAGCACAAACGAAAATTAAAAGTAAGGTATGAATTGTATGGCGTGATCGGATAGCACTAATTCATTATCTTGTTTCTTATCCTGACCGATCACGATATCGGATAGCACCTTTTGCCGTGATCCGTCAGGACATGATCGGTTTTTGCGTGATCCGTCAGGACATACCCGTTTTAGTTAGATCTTCTTGGTTGCACTCCTAGTAAATATTATAAGTCTGTGGTTGCACTCAAAATGAGATGGCGGATTACAATCAAATCGGAAGTGCGTCTAAGCTTACCAATAAATAGACATTTGAGTAAGTAAAGTTATGTAAGCGGAAACAACAAAATGGATGCAAGTTTGTGAGTTTGGCAATGATGCAATAGGTGCCGTTGAATGGTGATCGATTCGCAT